>OZ023305.1:0-613384 GCA_964007245.1 Hypomecis atomaria
AACCTAACCTTAACCTAACCTAACCTAACCTAACCTAACCTAACCCGGGCAACGAACGCGCTGACGATCTGGCGAAGGAGGCTGCACTGACGCTGAAGAGGAAGCCTGACTATGACCGATGTCCAATTTCATTTATGAAAAGGTCGATCAGAGCAGCATTTTTGGAAAAATGGGAACTCAGATACAGAACCGGGGACACTGCGTCAATAACGAAACTTTTTCTTCCGAGCGTAGCAAAAGCGTATAGGTTCGTACGTGTGGCCAAGCCGGCGGGTATGCTCACCAAATCCTCACGGGACATCGGTGGATTCTCCCAATACTTGAATCGATTCAAGTGCAAGGAGAGTCCATCATGTCTCTGTGACAACGACTCAATAGAGGATATCCCCCACATCCTTCTCCATTGTCCCATCCATGCAATGTTGAGGCACGATTTTGAGCAGATTATAGGAATCAAAATTGTAAAAGATAACTTGTGTGAACTATTAACCAGCAAAACGAGCATGATAGATTTCATTAACTACTGTACTCAAATATGTGAAATTGTTAATAAAAGAAACATAACTTTAGATAGATAACTATTGCTATTATGTATATTGTTTACATATATAATACATAGCATAATAAATAAATAGAGAAATTAATGTAACACAAGATAGAGTTAAGTAGTAGTATTATGATAGATAGATAGATACTTATATAACAGTGAAAGAGCATAGATATATGCGGGCGAGGCGCCGTGCGTGCGCGCACGGATATAAACATATGTTCGTGTGAGTAAGTACGTGGGCAGGGTGCCTGCATATACAAGTGCCATAATTTTATATACAACATAGATACATAGATATAAATAGAAATAGATATACATAGATATATATACATAGATGTAAAAAAAAGATAAAGATATAGATATAATATAAGATAGATGGTAAATAGACAGTAAGTTAAAAGTTAAATAGATGTATGTATATATGTATTAAACATAAGTTTCATTGCGAGAGAATAAAAGAGGTAAACTGTAATATATTCAGGGATAGAATGAGATGTATTAAATATCAAATTTCCAAATTAGTTAGATAAAAATGTAAAATGAACGTTAGATATATGCAAAATTGTAAGCTATAACATATTAGATAGGCCATTTAATTAAGATTAGTAGTAAATTGTACCTAGAATAAGAAAATAAAGAAGTAGTACAATCCTGGAAAAATACCCGGGGAACAGGAGCTTTTAAAAAAAAAAAAAAAAAAAAAAAAAAAAAAAAAAAAAAAAAAAAAAACCTAACCTAACCTAACCTAACCTAACCTAACCTAACCTAACCTAACCTAACCTAACCTAACCTAACCTAACCTAACCTAACCTAACCTAACCTAACCTAACCTAACCTAACCTAACCTAACCTAACCTAACCTAACCTAACCTAACCTAACCTAACCTAACCTAACCTAACCTAACCTAACCTAACCTAACCTAACCTAACCTAACCTAACCTAACCTAACCTAACCTAACCTAACCTAACCTAACCTAACCTAACCTAACCTAACCTAACCTAACCTAACCTAACCTAACCTAACCTAACCTAACCTAACCTAACCTAACCTAACCTAACCTAACCTAACCTAACCTAACCTAACCTAACCTAACCTAACCTAACCTAACCTAACCTAACCTAACCTAACCTAACCTAACCTAACCTAACCTAACCTAACCTAACCTAACCTAACCTAACCTAACCTAACCTAACCTAACCTAACCTAACCTAACCTAACCTAACCTAACCTAACCTAACCTAACCTAACCTAACCTAACCTAACCTAACCTAACCTAACCTAACCTAACCTAACCTAACCTAACCTAACCTAACCTAACCTAACCTAACCTAACCTAACCTAACCTAACCTAACCTAACCTAACCTAACCTAACCTAACCTAACCTAACCTAACCTAACCTAACCTAACCTAACCTAACCTAACCTAACCTAACCTAACCTAACCTAACCTAACCTAACCTAACCTAACCTAACCTAACCTAACCTAACCTAACCTAACCTAACCTAACCTAACCTAACCTAACCTAACCTAACCTAACCTAACCTAACCTAACCTAACCTAACCTAACCTAACCTAACCTAACCTAACCTAACCTTTTTTTTTTTTTTTTTTTTTTTTTTTTTTTTTTGACCCAGGAAAATCCTTTATGGATACCACCAAACCTGGGGAGGCCGGTGGTTATGTGGGAGTCTCCACCGCTAATCGGTGGCATACCCACTAAAAACCTGGGGTGTTTCCGCCACTGCGCCATCTGTCGGGGCTACGGGCACGCTTCCGCACTCTTCCGCGGCCCCGACAGCGCTGTCTGCACCCGGACCCTCCTCGGGGAGCTCAACCCTCAGGGAGCTCTACCCGATATTGCGACGATGTGCCGAAACACGGAGCACATCGTCCAGTCTCGGGGAACTCTCGAACGGGTGGCGGGCTTCCCCAAGCCCAACCACCCAGAGTTCCCCTTATGGAGGCAGGCGGTCATGTGCTAGACGCCTGCCTCGGGGGCGCCTTCTGCGCATGGGGAGGCTCGCAATGTCGTCCTCCCTCATGCGCTCGTCGGCTTCTTTGCGTTCCAGGACTTCTTCACAGAAGTCCCGGACTGCATTCCAGGATCTTTCGCTACCAACCATGGCCGCGGCAACGGTTGGCAGAGAGAGGTCCGCCCCCACTATGGCCATGAGCTGGGCCCGCTGGGCTGTCCACGCCGGACACACCTCCAGCGTATGCTGCGCCGTATCTGTCTGGTCGCCACACTGGTGGCAGACCGGTGTAGGTTCTCTCCCGGCAACTCGATGCAGGTACTCCCCAAAGCAACCGTGCCCTGTGAGCACCTGCACGAGCCTGAACGAGAGAACCCCATCCTCACGAGTGACCCAATCCCGGAGGATCGGTCGGAAAGCCTCGACAGTGCGGCGACCAGCAGACGGCTCCTCGAGCCTGCGCGCCCACCGCTCCATGACCGTTTCTCGGCCCCGCCTCCGCCAACGTCTCACCACCTCAGGGGGAGCAGAATCACCCCTGGCCCGTGTATCGGACAGTTGGCGGTAGATGCTCGCCAGCATCTCAGCGTCCAGGTCCCATGGACTCGTCCCGGCCAGAACGCACGCCGCCTCATAGGATACGGTGCGGTAGCCCCGTATCACCCTGAGCGCCATAAACCGCTGCGGTCTGCGCAGCAGTTTGATGTTGTGGGCGCTCAGAGCGTCCGCCCAGATCGGCGCTCCATAGAGCGCCATGGACCTTACCACGCCCATGTAGAGGCGGCGGCATGCGGCATTCGGCCCTCCCACATTTGGGAGAAGGCTGCCCAGGGCCGAAGCCGCTCCGACGAGCCGCGGAGCCAGTCGTGTGAAATGTTCCCGGAAGTCCCATCGGCTGTCTAGGACAAGACCGAGGTACTTCATCGTCTTGCCGACGACGATGGGAACACCTCCCACGACCAGCTCCGCTCCGGCCGGCGGCGCTTTCCGAGGGCCGTGGAAACACACGGCCTCGGACTTACTGAGGGCCACTTCCAGCCCCAAGCGCCGGATGCGGCTCACCAACTGAGCCGTGCCCGCCGTAGCCAGGATCGACGCGTCCCTGTACGTCGCCCCGCGAGCCAACACCAGCGTGTCATCGGCATAGCACACGATGTCGATGCCACGCAGGTGGCCACCACGAAGCGCCCAGTTGTAACCGAAGTTCCACGAGACTGGTCCCAAGACCGAGCCCTGTGGAACTCCGAGAGACATCTTCCTCCTGCCCCATCCCTCTCTCGTGGGGTAGACTACTTCCCTGTCCGAGAAGTAGTCATCGAGGGTATGGCACAGGTAGGGGGGCGCCTCATGGCAGCGCAGTGCCTCCTTGATACATTCCCAGGGGAGGGTGTTAAAGGCGTTGGCAATGTCCAACGACACCGCCAAGACGACCTCTCCCCGGGACACGGCCGACTCCGCAAAGGCCCTCACCCTCGATATCGCATCGATGGTGGACCTGCCTCTGCGGAACCCAAACTGCGATTCGGCCAGGTTCGGCCCAACCTGCTCCAAGTGCCTGTTGAGACGGGCGGCAATGATACGCTCTAAGAGCTTGCCGGCCTCGTCTAACAGCACGATCGGGCGGTAGGCCCCCGGCGAATCGGCGGGTCTGCCTTCCTTGCGCAGCAGTACGAGCTTACCGCTCTTGTACCGGCGCGGAAAGCGACCCTGCCTCAGGCAGTTCGTGAGGAAGTCACGAAAGCGAGGCTCGAGGGCTTCCAACGCCAGCACCCAGGCGCGTCCGGGTATTCCGTCCGGACCTGGGGCTGTGTTTTTGGCCCTGAGCCTCAGCACCGCCGCTGCGAGTTCCCCCTGGGAAACTGGCGGGACTTCCTCGGCCTCTGCATCGACCTCAGCGCGACGCCTAGGGAAGGCCATCGCTGGGGCAGCGTAGTCGCCCGCCTGTGGGAACAGCGTGGCGACCACGTCCTCCAAGAAGTCCGGCTGCATGGTCTGCGTCAGTGGTGGCGCCCATGCGCGGAGCTTCTTGCGGAAACCTAACCTAACCTAACCTAACCTAACCTAACCTAACCTAACCTAACCTAACCTAACCTAACCTAACCTAACCTAACCTAACCTAACCTAACCTAACCTAACCTAACCTAACCTAACCTAACCTAACCTAACCTAACCTAACCTAACCTAACCCAGTCGCGTGCGCCCTGTCGACCCGAGCGCTCATCGCCAACCCGCTCCGCGCGTCAAAAAAAAAAATTTATTTACATTTTTCTGTGCACTTTTAAAAATCAATAACGTTGGGTTTTTCCCCTCAAACAGTGAAGTGTTGCATATCGGTGTGTGCGTAGTGAAGCCACCTATCCAGCGGTACCAGTCCTGGGCTCGAGCGTTGAGCGGTTCCAGAGATATCTCTGGGAACCTGCTCAAGACCTCGCCCAGACCACTTCGGAGCCGCACGCCGCTGGATAGCGATCGACGACCCCCACTTTTGAGGACTTCATCAGAAGCGTATACACGCCCGACACCCTCGGGAATTTTTCGGGATTTTTTCCGGGACTTTTCCCGACGTAAATCCCGAAAAAACAAAAAAAACCACGTGCCACGTGCAACCCCTTCCCGGACGAACCCACGGGAATCAACTGCAGACTCGGCTGCGGGACGTCTGGAGCAGCCCGGAGCAGTTTTTCCTGTGTGAATCGGACACCGGGAACAGAAACAGTGGACATTTTAAAAAATTCAGGTACTGTGACAGCCCTAAATAAAAAACCAGATCGACAACCCTGATATTAAAAATAGCCAAAAAATAGGTCCCTGTGCCAAGAACGATTGTGCAAAATTATAGATTTTTAGTGCGAGTGGTTCGGAAGTTATTCCAAAAAGTAGTTTCTCGGCCGTAAAACCAAGCAGTTTGCGGTTGGTAAAATCTGTCACTGGAATAAAAAGGCGTCCAGGAGACTCCAGGAACTCCAGAAAAATCTGAACTTAGTCCAGCAGGAGAAGCAATCCAGCCCGCGCGTCGCTGCAGTCGCAGAATCCGCGCGCCACGCTCCCCCTCGCTGCAGGAGCCCCCGCCGTGAACCCCGATTTTGGCCCCAGCTGCAAAACAAGTAAGGAAAAAACGGTCAAGGGTGAAGCGTTCTTGCACCATCATCATCGGCAGCCCTGTTTTCTTCCGGCTGCATAGCTCGTGAACGCAGGCAGCTAGCAGGACTCTGTTTTCGGAATCAGGGACAGTAATTGACCCTGCACCCACCGATACCACTCCCCTCCCCGAAACGCCCCCCTTTACTTACTTTTTGACGATTTCATTACCCCCACCCTTCCCCCCCCAAAATCATTAACAACCCCAACAGACGGACTAGACATACACCGAGGACCCACTTCTGTCAAAATTTTTTTTCATTTTCATATTTATTAATTAAATTGACCAGTCACTCTTTTGGCGAAAATTCCCCTGACCTACATATTTGACCCAGTTTATTAGAATTCTGACACCAGGACTGGTCACCTGGTTTTGCGAACAGTAAAAAAGTCGTAACTTTTGACCCGTACGTCCTACGACAACGCGGCTTTTTTCAAAAAATAGTACAGGGAAGGCGCTTTCTGGCCGGACCCCTCCCTTCCCTCTCCCCGCTTCCCCTTAAATTTTGAGTCCCCATAACTTGAGAACGGTGCGACTTAAAAATATTCTGTAAACGGGGTAGTATTATAGACCCAATACCCTGCCCGACACCGACCCCCCCCCCCTCTACCCCTCTTTTTTTTCGATTTCCCCTCTTTTGCGAAAACGCACCAAACGGACAAACGGACACACTTAGCATCATCTGGCCCTCTTCTCATTAGTCCCCCCGCCCCATCCCCCCGTAACTTACCGACGCACTGACACTCCGTAACCCGGTGAGCGCCTGCTAGCTGGCTGTAACGCGCGACCTGAAACAGAAAGAACACTAAGTAGTAAGTAGGCAAGTAAGTAGGTATTGAATAAAGATTGACGTTGTTTATTGTATACTAATTTGTGTATATTGTGTTGTTGATAAACGCTGTGTTCTGAAACCGTAGACCGTGCCTTTTGACCGGTTTACTTAGGCTTACAATTTGTTTGTTTTAATTGTGAACTGTACCGTTTTTGCAACGGTGATTTTGACAGGTATTGCAAATACTCCTAATATCTTATTGTGTTTTTGACGCGTGTATATCTAGGACAGCAATCCGTAGTGTCGCCCTATACACGACAACCGGAATTGTTATTTGTTATTTTTTGCACAAATCCCGCGAGACGATGTTCGCCATCCATACCCCCATCAAAAACAGGGCCTCCAAGGAAGCCAGCAAATCGCCTGAAGCAGGAAATAGCAGTAGGACAGAGAGGGCCGGCCCCTCAGTAATAATTAGGGAAGAGGGAATGACGGTGCAACGTACCGTCGGAGAGATCGAGGCGCGGACGTCGATGACGCCGCCCGCCTCACGCGCGACCTCCGCGCAGCCAGCGTCCAAGCCTAGCCGGCCGAAGGCCCGCGCGACCCCGGCCCCGGCGGCCCCGGCTCCGGCCCCGGCGCCGGTCTCGGCTCCCGCGGCTGTTGGCGGCAGGCTTGAACCGCAGAAGAGGAGGGCGGCGGCATCCACGTCGGCGGCGCCCGCGCTTGCGGGGTCCTCGTCAGCGGCATCCCCGTTGGCGGAGACCGCGTCGGCAGCCGGGGGCTCTCCGAAGGTCTACAAAAGCAAGACGATTGAGGCAAGAGGTTGCGTCACGAGCGCCAAATTACACCTCTCCGCCAGTAAAAATCTAAAAACTGAAATTAAGCAAGCGCTAATAGAGGCAGTAGAAAAACTTTACAAATTGGTGAAAGAGCTGGAGGAGGAAAATAAGAGGTTTGGGGCTAGGGATACGATAGGGACAGTAGAGATGGAAGGGGGGGGTGAAGGACAACCACAGACAACCGACCTGATAAAAAGGATGGACGAGCATAGCAAAATGTTAAAGGAAAATAAAGAGGAAATGGAAAGACTCACAGAGACTCTGAAAAAACAGCAAGAAATGTATGAAAAAAGAGACAGCTATGCGAGCGTGGTGGCCGGCTCTCCGAGAAAAAATCCCGTAGAGACGGCCTCTATGCACTCGATAGTGATAACGTCTAAAAATGAGAACGAGACGGGGGACGAAGTTTTTGAAAAAATTAGGAAAGTTGTTAATGCAAAGGAGGAAGGACTGAGGATTGACAAAGTGAGGAAGGCAAGAGACAGGAAGGTGGTGGTGGGATGTCGGAGTCAAGAGGAAGTAAAAAGAGTCAGAGACAAAATTAGACAGACAGACAGCCAACTAAATGTTGAGGAGGTGAAGAATAAAGATCCCCTCATCATACTCTACGGAGTATTGAATAGCAACACTGACGAGGATATAATCAGAGCTATTCAAAACCAGAATAAACATCTTCTGGGGGAGGGGGGGGGTCAAGATGAGAAAATAGAGATCCGCTTCAGACGGAAAGCTAGGAACAACCTCACCTCCCACGTGGTAGCCAGAGTGTCGCCGCGCATCTGGCAATGTCTGACGAACGCAGGGGCCGTACACGTCGATCTGCAGAGGATCAGGGTCGCCGACCAGTCTCCCCTCATACAGTGCTCGCGCTGCTTGGGATACGGACATGGGAAACGATTCTGCCACGAGGCGGTCGACGTGTGCAGCCACTGTGGGGGAGAGCATCACAAAACCGACTGTGCCGACTGGCTTTCTGAGGTCCCACCGAGCTGTGTAAACTGCAGGAAGGCAAAGAGTGACAAAATAGAGCACAACGCATTTAGCAACGAATGCCCGGTGAGGCGCAAGTGGGATGCACTTGCGAGATCCACCGTGGCGTATTGCTAAGGGCGCCCTGTACAGAGTTGTGCAAGCCAACCTGCAAAGGAAGCAGCTGGCCACCGAGGAGGCCCTTATCGAAGCCACCAAGCGTAAATTCGCCGCTGCCATCCTTCAAGAGCCATATGTGGGCAACATAGGACGAATGAAGGGATACCGGGGAGTCAGGATTTACCAGAGCGCTGATCAAGGAGGAGGGACGGTCAAATCGGCCATAGCCGTATTTGACTCTACACTGGATGTCACACCGTACCCGCAACTCACCACGAACAACATCGCGGTGGTGGGGATCCAGACCAGCGCCTGGAGTATCACCCTGGTGTCCCTGTACTTCGAGAAGGATGAACCCACAGGCCCGTACTTGCAGCATCTGGCTAAGATAAGGGAAACTCTGGGGTCTTCGAGGTTGCTTATAGGCGGGGATGTAAATGCCTGGAGCACCTGGTGGGGTAGCGCGACGACTAATCACCGAGGCGAGGAGGTTAGGTGCGCCCTTGACGAGCTGGACCTTCAGGTGTTGAACAGAGGATCTGTACCAACGTTCGACACGATTAGAGGGGGGATAAGGTACACCAGCTTCGTCGACGTGACGGCCTGCTCCGCGGATCTCCTGGGCCTGGTGGAGGACTGGAGAGTGGACGAGAGTTTCACGAGCTCGGACCATAACGGCATCACATTCAACATACAATTACACAAATCTAAAGGCACACACATCAATAGGACAACCCGGTTATATAACACTAAAAAAGCGAATTGGGCTCAGTTTCGTACGAAACTGAACCAATTCAATGAGAAAAATCAAATCACACACACAGCTATACAACAAATACACGACACACAACAATTAGAAACAATAGTACACAAATACACAGAATCAATAACACACGCATGCACAGACACCATACCTACAAAGAAAAACACACAGATACTCACCATGCCTTGGATGTCCGAGAAACTCGAGAAAATGAAGAGGAAGGTCTTCACCATGAAGAGGAGAGTCCGCTGCGCCGCACCCGTCCGGAGCCAAATGGTCTATGAAGAGTACCTGAAACAGAAAAATGAGTACGAATTAGAAGCCGCGAAGGCGAGAGTCGCGAGTTGGAAGGAGTTTTGCGGGAAACAGGATCGGGAGGGAGTCTGGGACGGGATTTATAGGGTTATAGGTAGGACACAGAGCAGGGAGGAAGACGTGCCACTGGAAGTTGGAGGCATAGTGTTGAGCGCTAAGGATTCTGCCAAAGTCTTGGCGGAAACTTTTTATCCGAAGGACTTTGAAAGCAACGACAACACCGAACACCGCAGAATCAGAGCTAAGGCGGACACCGTGAATGAGAAGAAACATAATGAAGTATGCGACCCACCATTCACGATGGTCGAGCTGATGTCTGCGGCGAATGCCTTCAACCCCAAGAAAGCCCCTGGCGCGGACGGTTTTACTGCCGACATATGTCGGGAAGCTGTTGCAAACGACCCGGATCTCTTCCTGGGGATCCTGAACAAGTGCCTCGAGCTCGGTCACTTCCCTGAACCCTGGAAACAGGCCACAGTGGTGGTACTGAGGAAGCCGGGAAAGGCGACATATACCGCTCCGAAGTCTTACCGACCGATAGGGCTACTGCCAGTCCTAGGCAAAATATACGAGAAAATGATAGTAACCCGACTCAAATTTCACCTACTACCAGGGATGAGTCCTCGCCAGTTCGGCTTCGTGCCCCAAAAGAGCACAGAGGACTCCCTTTATATCCTGATGCAACACATACGCGAAAAAATAGAACGTAAGAAAATTGTTACGCTTGTATCGCTGGATATAGAGGGAGCCTTCGACAGTGCCTGGTGGCCGCAGATCCGGGTTCGACTGGCGGAGGAAGACTGCCCCGTGAACTTGAGAAGGGTACTAGACAGTTATATGGACTGCCGCGGAGTCCGGGTACGATATGCAGGGGAGGAGGTATGTCGCAAGACAGAGAAGGGCTGTGTCCAGGGATCCATCGGGGGCCCGACTCTCTGGAATGTACTGCTGGACCCTCTTCTGAAAATGCTAGACAGCAAAGGCGTGTACGTGCAGGCGTTCGCTGATGACGTAGTGCTCGTCTTCGATGGTGAGACCGCGCAGAGCATCCAAGAGCATGCCAACGCCACGCTGGAGGACGTCAGGGCTTGGGGTGTTATGAACAAGCTGAACTTTGCGCCGCAGAAAACAATGGCCATGGTTCTGACGCGAAAGCTGAAGCATGACACCCCGCACCTAACGATGGGAGGCGTTGACGTTGACATGGTCAAGGAAGTCAAGCTGCTGGGTCTCACCATAGACGACAAGCTGACATTTAACGCACATGCCGCGAACGTCTGCAGAAAGGCACTTAACTTTTATAAGCAGCTGTCGAGGGCGGCCAAGGTTACGTGGGGACTTAATCCCGAGATCATTAGGACCATCTATATCGCTGTCGTTGAGCCGACAATTATGTATGCCGCGAGCGCTTGGGCAAACGCGACACATAAAATTTGTGTCCAAAATCAGCTAAACGCAGTACAACGGGGATTTGTGCAAAAAATAACTAGGTCGCATCGTACAGTCTCGCTAAACGCGGCTCTACTACTCGCTGGGCTGCTTCCCTTGGATATCAGAATCCGGGAAGCAGCCTCGCTTTTTGAAATAAAGAAGGGCTACTCCCAGCGGATAGTAGAGGACCGTGGCATAGAAACGCCTGTGCCTTTCGTAGAAAAGCCGCATCCGGCAAGTCACATGAACATAGAGTTCACATGTCTGGAAGACGGAGCAGCGTTAGAGCAATACCAAGGGGAGCAGATGCACATTTTTACCGACGGAAGCAAAATAGCGGGGAAAGTCGGTGCGGCACTGTCCATATGGGACGGCGCCGTAGAGACGAGTACCAAAAAGCTTAAACTCTCCGACCGCTGCTCCGTCTACCAGGCAGAACTACTGGCACTGGCAGAGGCTACAGAGAGAGCTAAAAAGGCAGAATCCCCCTGTCACATATACTGTGATTCGAGATCGGCCCTGGAAACTGTCACTAATAATTCATCCCTCCATCCCCTTGCAGTTAAAACGAGAGCAAATATAAAATTAATTCGGGAACAACAAAACACTCTAAATTTATTTTGGATCAAAGCTCACGCGGGGATGGAGGGAAACGAAAGAGCGGACCAATTGGCTAAAGATGCGGCTCTGCATATAAAACGCAAGCCTAACTATGATATCTGCCCGGTCTCATTCGTCAAGCGGCAGATCCGGATGGATTCGCTCGACGAATGGGACCGGCGCTATCGTGAGAGCGAGACGGGGTCGATCACGAAAATATTTTTCCCAGACGCTGTACAGGCCTACCCTATTGTAAAAGCTCTTAGGCCAGAAGGCACATTAACACAAATTTTGACCGGGCATGGTGGGTTCTCCCAATACTTGCATAGATTTAAGTTAAGGGAGAGCCCATCATGTACATGTGAACCTGGAAAGGACGAGACGCCTATCCACATCATTACGGAATGTCCGATTTACGGAAAAGAGAGATTCGATGTTGAGCAGGAGATAGAAATGGATGTGAATAGAGATAACATAAAACTGATATTGAGCGATAGATACATAAGAAATAGATTTATTGAGTACTGTATAAAAATATGTAGCGTAGTAATAAAGAAAAATAAGTAATTAATTATAGGTTAAATTCTTATATTTACAATATATTAATATTAACCTAGTCTTAAGCATTTTGTATAGTTTAAATTGTATAGTTGTAATAGTAAAGTAATAAATAAAAATTATGATAAGTAAATTAGTTAAGAACAATATGTAAAATAGTTTATAAGCAATAAATAGAAACCCTGTGTAGTCAATTCCCCTGACACTCACTGGTTAGGGACCTAGCTCGCGGGCCCGGTCTATGCACCGGGACAGGAAAAAAAAAAAAAAAAAAAAAAAAAAAAAAAAAAAAAAAAAAAAAAAAAAAAAAAAACCTAACCTAACCTAACCTAACCTAACCTAACCTAACCAGTCGCGTGCGCCCTGCCGACCCGAGCGCTCATCGCCAACCCGCTCCGCGCGTCAAAAATTTATTTACATTTTTCTGTGCACTTTTAAAAATCAATAACGTTGGGTTTTTCCCCTCAAACAGTGAAGTGTTGCATATCGGCGTGTGCGTAGTGAAGCCACCTATCCAGCGGTACCAGTCCTGGGCTCGAGCGTTGAGCGGTTCCAGAGATATCTCTGGGAACCTGCTCAAGACCTCGCCCAGACCACTTCGGAGCCGCACGCCGCTGGATAGCGATCGACGACCCCCACCTTTGAGGACTTCAACAGAAGCGTATACACGCCCGACACCCTCGGGAATTTTTCGGGATTTTTTCCGGGACTTTTCCCGACGTAAATCCCGAAAAAACAAAAAAACCACGTGCCACGTGCAACCCCTTCCCGGACGAACCCACGGGAATCAACTGCAGACTCGGCTGCGGGACGTCTGGAGCAGCCCGGAGCAGTTTTTCCCGTGTGAATCGGACACCGGGAACAGAAACAGTGGACATTTTAAAAAATTCAGGTACTGTGACAGCCCTAAATAAAAAACCAGATCGACAACCCTGAAATTAAAAATAACCAAAAAATAGGACCCTGTGCCAGGAACAATTGTGCCAAATTTCAATTTTTTAGTGTGAGTGGTTTGGAAGTTATTCCAGAAAGTAGTTTCTCGGCCGTAAAACCAACTGGTTTGCGGTTGGTAAACTCTGTCACTGGAATACAAAAGCGTCCAGGAGAGTCCAGGAACTCCAGAAAAATTTGAACTTAGGCCAGCAGGAGAAGCAATCCAGTCCGCGCGTCGCTGCAGTTGCAGAATCCGCGCGCCACGCTCCCCCTCGCTGCAGGAGCCCCCGCCGTGAACCCCGATTTTGGCCCCAGCTGCAAAACAAGTAAGCCAAAAAACGGTCAAGGGTGAAGCGTTCTTGGACCATCATCATCGGCAGCTGTGTTTTCTTCCGGCTGCATAGCTCGTGAACGGAGGCAGCTAGCTGGCCTCTGTTTTCGGAATCCGGGACAGTATTTGACCCTGCACCCACTGATACCACTCCCCTCCCCGAAACGCCCCCCCTTTGGCGTTTACATTGTCCACACCCCTGCCCCCCCCCAAAATCGTTTCCCCCCTTTGCGCCCATCAGAATCCAAAATTATTATTGTTGTATATATTGATTTAATATAAAAATATTTTTTAGTTTTTAAAAATTTGTAAATTGACAAGTCACGCACTTGGCCTTAAATATATAGGTCACACAACTCAGGTGTGCCATAGTTTGGAAAATTAATAACTACGTCGTCCGACATCCTACGGCGACGCGGTTTTTTGCGTCGGAAAGAGCAAGCGATCCTCTACCCGACCCACCCCCCGTCCCCTCCCCCGTCATACCCACTTCCCCTTAAAATTTGAATCCTCCATATCTCCGGAGAGGTGCGACGGAGCAAAATTTTGAAAACAGGGTTGGTATTCGACTCTGTTCCCCGACCCGACACTTACCCCCCCCCTCCCCGCATCTTTCGAATTTCCCCTCTTTATTGGAAACGCACCTAACATACTTACAGACATACGTAGCAACTTGTGGCCCACTTTCACTCGCCCCCCCTGCCCTCTTCCCCCGCAGACGACCTACGCATTGACACACCGTAGCCCGGTGAGCGCCTGCTGGCTGGCTGGAACGCGCGACCTGAAATAGAAAGCAGAACGTTATTAATATTAGGCATACTGAAATTATACTTTATTCTATTACTTTATTTATTTTATTATCCTTGTGTATATTTAAATTGTTATAATTGCTTTCTTGTGTTTGTGACCGTGAACCGTGTCTTTTGACCGGATCACTTAGTATTAGTTTGTCGACATATTACTGTTTTACAACAGTTATTTTATTCTATATTACTTTAATTTGTTTAATTCTCTATTTTATTGACGTGCGTGTGACTGAGTTTTTTGACTGGCACACTTACTAGATAGGATAACTAGACTGATATAGTTTTTTTGACATATCAATTTTAACCGACTGACGTAGCTCCCCCCGACCAATAGGACAACTAGACTAGACAATTAGAATAATATTGTTTGATATAATATTTTAAGTGACTGACTTACTCATATCCCCCCCGACCATGCCTATTGCACACACCCCCGTTAAGAAGAGCTCCAACAGGGGCGAGCCGGTCTCTCCTGAGGCCCTGGAAAGGGTACGTCCCTCTCCTGAGCGCAGAATGGCGCAGGCTCCTAACGTGCGGAGGAGCATCGGAGAATGGGAAAGCGGCTCCAAACCTAAACCATGCAGCTCGACGTCGCACGGACACTCGCCGCGCAAATTGACTCCGGCCCCGGCCCCGGCTCCGGCTCCGGCCCCGGTTCCGGTTCCGGTTCCGGCCCCGGCCCCGGCCCCGGCCCCGGCCCCGGCCCCGGCCCCGGCTTCGGCCCCGGCCCCGGCCCCGGCCTCGGCGCCGGCACCGGCCCCGGCCCCGGCGCCGGCCCCGGCCTCGGCCTGTTTGAAGAAGTCAGCGCCTCTCGCCGCGAAGCTGACAGCGCGGAGAGTTTCCGCAGGGAGCGCGAGCGTGTCCCCGAAGTCGTCCAGCGCCCCCAAACCGGTCGATAGAGTCGCAGAGTGCAGGATCTGGCTAAAAAAGGCGAAGATGCACCTGAGCGAATCCCGGAACTTAAAAGGTGAAATTAAGATGGGCATCGCGGAGGCGCTGGACAAGATGTACCAACTGATGAAAGATGAAGCGGCATCTGGAGACAAAATAAAAAATATTAACATTGAGGAAAAAGGGGAAAAATTAATTAGTAAACAGGGTAATTTAGAAAATGGGATCATGGGAAAGGAGGGAATAGAACTTGTTAAAATTATGAAGGAACAGGGTGAAAAGATAGACAAGACAAATTTAGAATTGGAAAAGTTAAAGGAAACCATCGCGTTGCATCATGTGACCATGCAGCAGCAGGCCACTTACGCCGCCGTTACAGCCGCCCCCCCCGCGAGACTGGCGCCGGAACGAAGTGCATTGCACTCCATTGTCATCTCGTCGAAGGACGAGGCGCATACTGGGGACGAGGTGATGGGTGAGGTGCGGAAGGCGGTCAACGCGAAGGACGGGTGGGTGACAGTGGAAAGGGTCCGGAAGATAAAAAACAAGAAAGTTATAATAGGATGCAAGACGGAGGAGGAGAGAAAAAAGATCAAGGAGCGACTCGAGAGCGCAGGCGGTCGACTTGTTGTCGAGGAAATGAAAAACCACGACCCCATGGTGGTACTTAGGGATGTATTGACGTACATCAGCGACGAGGACGTGTTGGTCGCACTGAGACGCCAGAATGGGGATGTTTTTCAGGGCCTCGACAAGAAGGACGATAGAGTAGACGTCAAGTTCAAGAGACGTGCTAGAAACCCGCTCATGAACCATGTAGCATTGAAGGTGTCCCCGCAAATTTACAGCCGACTGATGGCCAAAGAGGCGGTCCACATTGACATGCAGAAGGTGAGGGTTGCAGATCAATCCCCTCTTGTGCAGTGTTCGATGTGCCTAGCCTATGGCCACGGTCGGAGGTTCTGCAAGGACACCATTCCAAAGTGCAGCCATTGCGGCGGCCCGCACATGCGAAGCAAATGTGCGGACTTTCTAGCATCTGCAGTGCCGACCTGCTGCAATTGCGTGGCCGCCAAGATGGAGAATGCAGAGCACAACGCATTTAGCTCCGAGTGCCCGGTGCGTAGGAGGTGGGAGGCGCTGGCACGGGCTAAAGTAGCGTATTGCTAAGGTGGTTCCAGGGCGCTCCAGGGTAGGCAACCACCCCACCAGAAGCTATGCAGTAGCCCAAGCGAACCTCCAGAGGAAAGAGCTAGCCACCACGGAGCTTATGACTCATGCCGGTAGTCGGAAAATCGCGTTTGCACTGGTCCAGGAGCCGTATGTGGGTGGGGTTAGAAGGATGAAGGACTACCGTGGGGCGAGAGTCTTCCAGTGCGCAGCAGTAGGAGATGGGACTGTGAAGGCGGCAATAGTCGTCTTTGATGACGAGCTTGACGTCGTCCAGTGCCCGAAACTCACAACCAACAATATTGTTGTAGTGAGGGTCCGAACCAGCGCCTGGGAAATCGCGGCGGTCTCCTTCTACTTCGAACCGGATCAGCCCATAGAGCCATACCTGGAACAGATCAAAGCGATAAGAGAGGAGCTGGGCCCAAGAGGACTGCTTGTTGGAGGCGATAGCAACGCCAAGAGTACCTGGTGGGGCAGCACCATAGAAGACCACAGGGGCGTAGAGATGTCCGGGACCCTGGAAGAGTCTGGATTACATGTACTCAACAGAGGCGATACACCTACGTTCGACACCGTGAGAGGTAACAAGGTGTACACCAGTTATATAGATATAACAGCCTGCACGGAAGATCTACTTGAACTGGTAGACAACTGGAGGGTAGACCAGGAGATGACGAGCTCCGACCACAACGCCATTCTGTACGATATAAAGCTCCGCAAAAGTAGAGGCCTGAGAGTCCAGAGAACGACGAGGCTCTACAACACGAAAAAGGCGAATTGGGATCATTTCGATTTAGTACTTTCGGATTTAAAATTAGATAAAAATATTTGCACAGAGACCATTAACAACATTCGATCAAAATTAGAGCTGGAACAAATCATTACTAAATTCACAAATGCAATCACGGACGCATGCAAGGACAGCATGCCAATTAAGAAGAGTACAGAGATACTCAAGATCCCATGGTGGAATGACGAGCTCGAAAGGCTGTTTAAAGTTGCCACTACCTTCAGGCGTAAGATTAAGAACGCGGCACCGTACCGCAGAGATATAGTGGCAGCTGAGTACATGAAGAAAAAGGAAGAATATGAGTGCGAAGCCAAGAAAGCCCAAATAGAAAGTTGGAAGGAGTTCTGTAGAAGACAGGACAGGGAGGGAGTATGGGACGGTATTTACCGTGTGATCCGTCGGACCACTAGGAGACAAGAAGACTTGACCCTAACCAAAGAAGGTGCATATCTAAACCCAAGAGAGTCGGTGAACTTACTTGCGGAGACATTCTACCCACAAGACCTGGAGGAAACTGACAATGACGAGCACCGCCGCGTTAGAGAAGCGGCAAAGCGGGTAAACGAATGGAAGCATGATGAGCTCCATGATCCACCGTTTACACTGCTGGAGCTGAAGACCGCGGTGGGGAGTTTCAACCCGAAGAAGGCCCCAGGAGCGGATGGCTTCACATCAGATATCTGCAGCCGAGCTATCTACCAGGACCTGGACGCATCCCTTGCCCTCTTCAACAAGTGCCTAGAATTAGGCCACTTCCCGGACATCTGGAAGCAGGCAACCGTGGTAGTCCTGAGAAAACCGGGCAAGGATGACTATACGAACCCCAAGGCTTACAGACCAATCGGTCTATTGCCGGTCCTGGGGAAGGTCCTGGAGAAGATGACAGTAGCAAGGATCAAATGGCAGTTAGCACCGCGGATTAGTACTCGCCAGTTCGGATTCATGCCCCAGAGGAGCACCGAGGACGCCCTCTATACGCTAATACACCGAATCAAGGGTAAGATTGAGCTGAAGAAGCTGGTAACCCTAGTGTCATTGGATATAGAGGGGGCCTTCGATAGCGCGTGGTGGCCGATCATTAGAATACGTCTGGCTGAGGAAGAGTGCCGCGTGAACACGAGGAGGCTACTGGATAGCTATATGGACTGCAGAAATGTCAGTGTAAGATTTGCCGGGGAAGAATGCACCAGGAGCACCAATAAAGGATGTGTGCAAGGGTCAATAGGTGGTCCCATCCTATGGAATCTTCTGTTAGACCCACTACTGCAGGAACTGGAGGGGATGGGGGTGTACGTGCAAGCCTTCGCTGACGATGTAGTGTTACTGTTTGACGGAGACTCTGGACTTGACGTCTCGATACAGGCCAACGCTGCGCTGGCTCATGTGCAAGAGTGGGGTGTTCGGAACAAGTTGAAGTTTGCGCCGCACAAAACTTGCGCAATGGTCTTGACCAAGAAACTTAAGTACGACACCCCACGATTGACCATGGGAGGAGTGAGCGTCGGCATGTCTCGGGAGGTTAAGATCCTAGGACTGACGATTGACGACAAATTGACATTTAACACGCACGTCGCATTGCAATGTAGGAAAGCGCTAGATATTTATAGGCAGCTTTCGAAGGCCGCAAAGGTGGACTGGGGCTTGCATCCCGACGTTATCCGCTCGATTTATACGGCCACAATCGAGCCAATTATAATGTACGCCGCGCCAGTGTGGGCGTCCGCAACGAAGAAGATCGGGGTGCGTAAGTTGCTCGATACGGTCCAGAGAGGATTTGCACAGAAGCTCTGCAAATCGTATCGGACTGTCTCTCTACACTCGGCGCTGGTCTTGGCGGGGATACTACCTCTCGACCTCAGAATACAGGAAGCAGCCGCACTGTACGAGGCGAAGAGAGGGTCGCCCCTGCCGGACCTAGGAGACAGAGAGCCTGAGTGTCCGGTAAGATTTGCAGAGACTCCTCACCCAGCTGAGCATATGGATCTGGAATTTATCCGACTGGAAGACCAAAGCCTTGTAGACAGGTACAACGTGCAGCAGGTGAGAATATTCACCGACGGCAGCAAGATTGAGGGAAAGGTCGGAGCCGCGCTCTCCCTGTGGAACGGCGAGGCCGAGACCAAGAACCTCAAGCTAAGTCTGTCCGCGTACTGCACAGTCTACCAGGCGGAGCTCCTAGCCATATGCAAAGCCTCGGGATTGATCCTCAGCAGGAAGGAGGTGAGTTATGGTCTATATAGCGATTCGAGAGCCGCACTGGAGACGATCGTTAACCATAGCTCCCTCCATCCCCTGGCCGTCGAGACGCGGAGTAATCTGCGAATGGCCAAGACTCAGGGCAAGGAGGTATCTTTGTTCTGGGTCAAGGCTCACGCGGGTCTGCCGGGCAACGAGCGCGCTGACGATCTAGCGAAGGAGGCTGCGTTGACGCTGAAGAAGAAGCCTGAGTACGACCGGTGCCCAATCTCGCACTTAAAACGGCATATTCGTGGAACATTCTTGGAAGAATGGGATAGACGATATAAGGCTGGAGATACCGCGTCAATAACAAAACTGTTTCTTCCGAGCGTAGGTAGTGCATATAGGTTCGTACGTGAAGCCAAGCCAGCGGGTAAGCTTACCCAGATCCTCACGGGGCATGGGGGATTCTCCCAATACTTGAACCGATTCAAGTGTAGGGAGAGTCCATCATGCCTCTGTGACAATGACGAGATAGAGGACGTCCCCCACATCCTACTCCACTGCCCAATCCACGCTGAAGCTAGGTTCGACCTAGAACAGACCCTAGGTGTTAAACTCGATAGAGAAACACTAGGTGATCTCCTTACCGGCAAAACGAGCAGCTCAGTGTTTATAGACTATTGCCTTAGCATATGTAATATTGTGAACAAGCGTAATGCAACTAGATAGATAAGTTTGCTAGAATATATATTAGTATATATATATGTATAGCAAAATAAATGTTACAGTTATAAAATATTGGTTAATTAAGTTTAGTAGTTTGTATAAGAGAGCGAGCGAATAGGTTAATGAGATAGTATTTTCACCCTGTAACGACATTTTAGTACAACGTGTGACTCTAATGAGCCACAAGTATGTACATGTCACAATGTCGCTGCTAAGAAATCTCAATATGTACACGATATAATATTAAGTAAGATGTAGTATAAATGTAAATGTAAATATAGATTAATAAAACTAGACTAGTAATTGTTCGTACAACGTGCGGCTCTAATGAGCCACAAGTATGTACATGTCGCAAAAAACGTATTGTTAAAAGTGTAACAGAATATAAGGTATATTTGATACCAAAATATGTTAGATAAAAATTTAGAGATAGATTAAGCAATAAATTATAGAATAAGAAAATTGTAATAGAGTAAGAAATAAATAAAAAGTAATACAATCCTGGGACATATAACCAGGGGAAGGAGCTGTAAAAAAAAAAAAAAAAAAAAAAAAAAAAAAAAAAAAAAAAAAAAAAAAAAAAAAAAAAAAAACCTAACCTAACCTAACCTAACCTAACCTAACCTAACCTAACCTAACCTAACCTAACCTAACCTAACCTAACCTAACCTAACCTAACCTAACCTAACCTAACCTAACCTAACCTAACCTAACCTAACCTAACCTAACCTAACCTAACCTAACCTAACCTAACCT
The DNA here is from genome assembly GCA_964007245.1 of Hypomecis atomaria. Taxonomy (NCBI): domain Eukaryota; kingdom Metazoa; phylum Arthropoda; class Insecta; order Lepidoptera; family Geometridae; genus Hypomecis; species Hypomecis atomaria. Next base: position 20,623 of record OZ023305.1, read on the forward strand.
AACCTAACCTAACCTAACCTAACCTAACCTAACCTAACCTAACCTAACCTAACCTAAACAACTTACGTACCCAGTACAATACCTTTTAGACAGGTTGTCTAAATAAATAATCGGCCAGGTACGAGTCGGACTCGCGCACGGAGGGTTCCATGCTGTAGGGGAGCCCCCCTTAAATATTTATTTTATTCTATTTTTAGTATTTGTTGTTATAGCGTCAACTGAAATAAATCATCTGTGAAAATTTCAGCTTTCTAGCTATAACGGTTCATGAGATACAGCTTGGACAGACAGACCGACAGACGGACAGCGGAGTCTTAGTAATAGGGTCCCATTTTTACCCTTTGGGTACGGAACCCTAAAAAGTACTTGTTCGACGTTTAAGGACCTATTCAGAATGAGTGTTATTCGCTACTGGAAGCGGCGACGATTGGTCCCTTATTGTGATTAAACATTGGATCTATACGACGAGTTTTATTTTGAACTGCTATATGGAAATTTACCTAGCTAATGACGAACGCTCGCGCATCCTTTTCGACATAATTATTATGAGTATGAGTATAAATGTCTGCGGCCCGTGGCAGCCCTAGCGACGCGAGCTGATTGCGCCCGCCCGCGCCGCGTCCGCCCTACCTCTGCCTCTGCCAGCGCCGACCAGCTCGCTGCTCTCATCACAATGTACTTTGTATTTTTTATATGAAAAACCGGATACACTCACGATAATATTTGAGACGGCCGAGCCGCTATGCGCCCGACCGGTTTCGGAGTAGTTAGTACTCCTTCATCAGGGAATACGCGCGCCCCCGATGACGGACGCCCGCGCACTGGAGTTGGCGGCGGCGGAGTTGAATGAATCCTCACGCTAGTTTCAATAAAGTACTTTGTATTGGTTTCAGTCGGAGCTGTCTTCCCGTCCAACTTCGCTCTGGATGAGTCTTCGAGTCGAGAGTAAATGGATACCTTCTAGGTAAGCGTGCTGCACTCTACAGCGCAAGTCCAGGATATACATACATACGGAAATATTTCTATAAAATATAAGCCAGACAAATGCGAGACAAGCTCGCACACCGAGGGTTCCGTACAAATCTTGAAAATTGCATAAAACTGGGAACTAAGTTGTTAAAACCTCAAAGCGTAACTACCTATATAACATGATCATCGATATTTTTTTTTTTACTTTTCCCGTCATGCTTCGTAAATCACACATCGTGAAAATAATTGGAAGCCGTTTTTAGCATGTGTTAGTAAAGATCTTTCATAAATTATGAAACCACACATGATACAATTAATTCACTTTGAAATTAGAGCATATTTTTTGATTATTTATTTTTTGTGACTAAATTAAAAAAATACAATTTTCAGATTTATACCTATGTGTGTACTTCAAGACAATACTCCTTGTAAAATTGTATAGTTCTAGGTCAACGGGAAGTACCTTATAAACTGTGATTCCCTTGTGAGTATCGAAATATCCATTTTTTACGACGTAAACGGATCTAACTTTTTTCTCCGATAACTGAGAAGTATAATTTTTTCACAACTTCAAGAGACCGTAGATATACGTATTTAGTTTAAATTTACGAGTTCTCGAGATAAAGGGTTTTGACAGGTACGAACAGATGGACAACAAAGTGATCCTCTATGGGTTCCGTTTTTTTCATTTGAGGTAAGGAACCCAAAAAAAATGACTGACAAGCTCTTGCAAGGTGGCTGACGACTGTTTGAAAATAAAGATAAAAGAGAAAGTCAAAAACTAATTCACTTTTTTATTTTAACTTCCGGGATTAAATTAAATTGCATTTATTAAGTCATTAAAACGGACATGCCAATTACATTAAAACTCAGGATGTTCAGGGATAACATCTCGATTTGCTTGTTGTTTTTAACAAATCCAACTCTAAACTCTTATAAGAAAAGAAATAGTTATGTACTTAGCCAAAAGGGGGAATATGTACGAGTGTTTACTGTGAACTTCTAATATGGATTATTATTGAGGAGAAAGCAAAGTCATCGTAATGTATTTTTATTTCTTCCACAATTTCGTATCCTGCATAAATAATCATCACATTTTGAAAAGTTTCGACAATCCCCATCCATAGGCGCGGCTCTGATGGACGACTTATTATTACTTTGTGATTATAAATGGCCGTCGCGAGAGCTACGCACTGCGATTGCCAACACGCCTGCCCAGCGCGGCAATTACGGGCAAAACCCCCCTTAATGATTAGTAAAAATAAGACCAGGCCCCCAGTCCCCGGCAGCGCCGCTATTCCTGGCTCCGGCAGCGGCCATGGTAACGGCGGAGCACGGGGTGCTAAGAATCGCCGGAAGAGATCCGGCTGCCACCCCACCCGACAACTGGCCCTGGCAACATATAACGTGCGCACAATGAGGACTGACGAGAAGATTGCGGAACTAGAAGAAGAGTTGAGTAGGTTGCGATGGGATATTGTGGGGTTGTCTGAAGTCCGTAGAGAGGGCGAGGACACGATAACCCTGAAATCCGGCAACCTACTTTACTACCGGGAAGGTGACCAACGGTCCCAAGGTGGTGTCGGCTTTCTCGTCCACAAGTCCCTCGTTAACAACATCATTACCATTGAAAGTGTGTCGAGCAGGGTTGTATACCTAATACTCAGAATATCTAAACGATATTCGTTGAAGGTCATTCAGGTATACGCACCGACCTCGTCACACCCAGATGATGAAGTGGAGGCTATGTATGAGGACGTAAGTCGGGCCATACATACGTCTAAGACCCGCTTCACGGTTGTTATGGGAGATTTCAACGCAAAGTTGGGCAAAAAAAGCGATGATGAGTTGAGAGTGGGGCAATTTGGATATGGGCAACGGAACCTTAGGGGCCAGAGGCTGGCAGATTTTCTGGAGAAAGAGGGACTCTTCATGATGAACTCTTTCTTTCAGAAGCCACCTCACAGGAAATGGACCTGGATGAGCCCCGATGGTTCTACGAGAAATGAGATAGAATTCATCATGACTAGCGAGAAACGGATATTCAACGATGTCTCCGTGATCCACAGGATAAAAACCGGTAGTGATCACAGATTCGTGCGAGGCAAACTGAATATTAACGTTAAACTCGAAAGGTCCCGCCTGATGAAGTCTACGCTCCGACCTACTCATGCTCATATACAAAACCCCGAGAACTTTCAGCTCGAGCTCTCAAATCGCTTTGCTTGCCTGGAGAACTTTGCGTCTGTGGACGAGATCAATAACGGGCTCGTAGAAACTGTCCAAACGGTAGTTTCTAAGTTCTTTAGACCCCGCCGTTCTGATAGACCTCGGAAATTTTCCGATCATACTCTAAATCTCATGGCCGAACGACGCTCGCTAAGACTGCAGTCTTCCGATGATGCAAAGTCATACAGGCGGCTCAATAGACAAATTTCAAAATCAGTGCGGTGCGACATTCGTCTCTTTAATACCAAACATATTAAGGAGACGATAGAGCGGAACAAAGGCTCCAAAGTGTTCGCAAGGCATTTGTCTATTGGGCAAAGCCAGCTGACAAAGCTGAAGAGAGAAGATGGCAGTACAGCGTCGACCAAGGCAGAGGTATTGGAGGAGATCGAAAAGTTCTACGGACAGCTATACGCCTCGGTAGCAAAGCCTGTAAACAGCGCGGCTAGAGACCCAAGAGCCAAGCTGACCCGACACTTCACCGAAGACATCCCGGACATCAGCCTGTACGAGATTAGAATGGCCCTGAACCAACTTAAGAACAACAAGGCGCCGGGTGACGACGGAATCACTTCAGAGCTTCTGAAAGCGGGTGGTAAACCGGTACTTAAAGTCCTTCAGAAGCTTTTCAACACCGTCGTCCTCGAGGGCATAACGCCAGAAGCATGGAACAGAAGCGTGGTGGTGCTATTCTTTAAAAAAGGTGACAACACCTTATTGAAGAATTACAGACCCATCTCGCTTCTGAGCCATGTTTATAAGTTGTTTTCAAGAGTCATTACGAATCGTCTCGAACGCAGGCTTGATGACTTCCAGCCTTCCGAACAAGCCGGATTCCGAAAAGGCTTTAGTACCATGGACCACATACATACGCTGCGGCAGGTTATACAGAAGACTGAGGAGTATAACCAGCCACTTTGCTTAGCGTTTGTGGACTATGAGAAAGCCTTTGATTCGGTCGAGACATGGGCTGTGCTTGAGTCTTTTCAACGATGCCGTATTGACTATCGGTATATCGAAGTGTTGAAGTGTTTGTATAATAACGCCACTATGTCGGTCCGAGTACAGGAAGAGAGCTCCAAGGCGATCCCTTTGAAGAGAGGCGTAAGACAGGGAGATGTTATATCTCCGAAACTGTTTACTGCTACTCTGGAGAACGCCTTTAAGCTCCTGGAATGGAAAGGATTCGGCATCAACATCAATGGCGAATACCTCACTCACCTTCGGTTTGCCGACGATATCGTAGTCATGGCAAAATCGATGGAGGAACTCAGTACGATGCTCGAAGGCCTCAATCGAGGATCTCAACAGGTGGGTCTTAAAATGAACATGGACAAGACAAAGGTCATGTGTAATTCCCATGTTGTACCCACCCCCATTTCAGTTGGGAACTCGGTTCTTGAAGTCGTTGACTCGTACGTCTACCTAGGACAAGTAGTCCAGTTAGGTAGGTCCGACTTCAAGAAAGAGGCCAATCGCCGAATCCAACTCGGCTGGGCAGCGTTCGGAAAATTGCGTAACGTCTTCTCGTCCGACATACCTCAGTGCCTCAAGTCGAAAGTTTTCGACCAGTGTGTGTTGCCAGTGATGACTTACGGCACAGAAACGTGGTCTCTCACTATGGGCCTTATTAGTAAGCTTCAAGTAGCCCAACGAGCCATGGAGAGGGCTATGCTCGGAGTTTCTCTACGCGATCGAATCAGAAATGAGGAGATCCGTAGAAGAACCAAGGTTACCGACATAGCCCAGCGGATTGGCAGGTTGAAGTGGCAATGGGCAGGGCACATAGCGCGGAGGACTGATGACCGATGGGGTCGAAAAGTCCTCGAGTGGAGACCACGTACCGGCAAGCGCAGCGTAGGACGTCCACCCACAAGGTGGACGGACGACCTCATTAAGACCGCAGGTTCGCGCTGGATGCAAGCCGCTACCACCCGGTCTTATTGGAGATCTTTAGGGGAGGCCTATGTTCAGCAGTGGACGTCCTATGGCTGAAAGGAAGGAAGGAAGGAAGGATTATAAATGGTAAATTATGTGCAGACAACAAGTGCTGCGAGCTGCATACAATCCGCTGACGGAGAGGAGGCGAGCAGGGAAATACATTTTACATGAAACCCGGTGAAGCACGAGACACACTGCACCAAGAAGAAAAGGTAGTGTCATTAATGGTGTCAGGCCTGCGTGTGCGACGGAGCAAGCGATACAAGCTATCATCGGCATTTCAGCAGTGGGTACTATTCCAACTGGTGTTGAACTTTTTAGTGACATTTACACAGTTATAGTTGTTTTAAATCACAAGCGCCATTTAAGCAAGCTTACGTAAGTGTGTGTGCCTGATGGAGCGATCGATCGACACGGCTCAAACACAATATGTAAAGGCCGCATGAGCTTGCGCCTTGCAATATGTATACCGCTTGTATCTCGAATGTACACAAATATCCAGGCATCTGATTGCAGTAATATTTTTTTTAAAATTGTATAAATTTGGTAACCAGTAAGAAATAGTAAACACTAGTGGACTCATAAGGATGTTTTTCATAATATGATCTCTAAAAAATATCGAGCACAGCTGTAGTTGATTAAATGTAGATTAACGTGACAACACGAACAACTTAGTGACTGCATCGGTGGCTCGGTGGTAAGTGACCGTGATTTCTGGATCAAAGAGTCGTGGGTTCGATCCCCACCTAGGGCAAACATAAACATTTTTGTAATGAACATAGGTGTTTGCTCTGTGTCTGGGTGTTATTTAGGTACCATCTATTTATGTATGTATTTAAAATATCATGTTTATGTAGTATATCAGTCTCTGGCAGCCATATCACAAGTTTTGCTTAGTTTGGGGTCAGAGACCGTGTGTAAGATGTCTCCTAATATTTTTTTATTTATTTATTTTATACAGGCATTTATTTGTCGAAGCATTTAGTTTTTTATAAGCTTTTATTTAACTTGCAGTGTATGTACGTACCTATGTATGTGTGTAAATTTGCGTGGAATCTTGCAAGTTCATCATCCCTGTTTCCCATAGAGCTGCATTCCATGCATTTTGCACGCACATATTTATCGCGTAACAATTTAAAAATATAGTACCATGGAGCTGATCTGATGATGGAGTCGAATGGGAACTCACTAAACAAGATAGACCCGTCGTGTTTGAGCTCGTTTTACTTGTCTTGGCTATCACTCTGCTGCCACATGATATCAAGATCTCAAAAGCTTGTACTTTTAAAAAACAACCTTTTTATAATGATTTATATTCTTAACCTTGTACTGTTTTGATAAAATTCGTCGATTTCATTATGACGAGTGTCGCGCCGCCGCGCCGTGTCGCCGTGTCATCATAAAACCTGAAATGTTGTGGATCCATCTTCTCACATCCATCATGTCCTATGTTTAGGGCTGTAAGGTCGAGATTCGCGTGTCGCCGACAGCTGATCGGTTGATGGCGGGTTCACAGCTCCGCTGACGAGTTTATAATGCATCCGCGATAGCAATAAAGCTCCACAACACGACACACTCGCGCCCAGACACTCACTACTCAATATGTTTGAGCACTTCATCGCTTAACAACCATACACAAAGCTTATATTATAATGTATCTATAACAATACCCGTCAATTTTATTTGTGGATAATAAGCCACAATGTAGTGAGTGGGAAAATATTATCAAATCGGAATATTTCGCTCTCTCATCAGTTATTTATATACATGTCAGGTGGTTCCGAGAACGCTGAGAGATCTACGCGTTGCTTGTTACGAGCGCTACGCCGTAGTCAGTCGTAGCGATGGTGCTACGCCGTAGCCAGCCGTAGTTTTAGCGCTACGAGGCGGTTGTTTGTTTTTGCACAATTAGCAGATGTTTGTGGATGTGATGAGCTCGGTTCTCATTTCTCAATGTTTGAGTTCAATTAGCTCGCGGCTTCACGCAACTACTTGCGTCATTTGATGTGGAACCTTTCTGTCTGAATTCCATTGCTACGGGACGGGGATTCGAACCCACGACCGCACGATTGTAAGGCGGGTGTCACTATCTCTAGCAAACATGGCTTTAAAAAAACGAAAACTAATGAATAAAATACCGATACAGTGTTAAATGGCAATAAAAATCCATACAACGTATCAATGAAGATGTACGAGTTTCCCGCTTGTTGCGATGACGTCACGGAGCGCTCCTTGTGCGCTGATTAAAAAACTTCATCAACCCATTTTAGTTTAGTTTCCGCGCGACTCCTCCGCGCCTCCGCACCAACTTTGCTAATAAAAACTTTACCAAATTAAATCGCAGACGTGCGTGCGCGCGCGGGCCGCGGGGGCGCCACCGGCGAGCGGGCGGCTGTTGTTGGCGATCACTGCCTGCTCGACTATCGTTAGTTGCCTCGAGACAGATGAGTCTTATCCCGACTCCTGTTCTATAGTCTGTCGCCAAATCGGGCAGAATGTCTCAACTTACGGTATGTTACAACTACAATAAGGTAGAATATCCAGGTAGAATATTTGAGACACTTTGTTCCTTTAACATCTACATTGTAAAACAATATTCTGACAAATGAACAAATTTTGATTTTGATTTGATTTACACTAGGGATCCAAAATAGAATCAGGAATGAGGAAATCCGTAGAAGAACCAAAGCTACCGACATAGCCCAGCGGATCGGCAAGTTGAAATGGCAGTGCGCAGGGCACATAACTAGGTCAAAAAGTTCTCGAGTGAAGACCAATTACCGGCAAGCGCAGCGTAGGACGTCCAGGAATGTAATCCTATACCAAATGTCGCGCTGAATGCAAGCCTCTACCAAACGGTCTTATTGGAGATCTTTAGGGGAGGCCTATGTCCAGCAGTGAACGTTCTATGACTGATTGTTGGGTGGGTGACACGAAGGATTCGCCAGTGACGACGACGCACACTTTGAAAACTCGCAAAATGACCAATAACCAATGTTTTCGCATTTTCTATAGAACATAAAAAAAAATTTGATGTACATTTTTGAATAAATTTACGTTTCGAGAGAAAACTCTTACTCACCCCTTAAATTGTAACAAAATGTTATGTTTTTGGTGTCAATCGCTTAAGTAAGAAATATTGCACTAAAAAACTTTCCTAAAAGAATTTTTTCAATTTAATTGAACATGTAACTATTGCCAAACTACAAGAAATGCTGAGAAGACTGGTCGCAACCCAAATTCACCGGACTTCAACACCTTCGCGGCCAGCGCACGTGTGCTGACGGTGCGTTAAACCGACACAGCACACAACGACGTTTTTTGTATGTAGATTGTGTGTTAGTATATAAGTTGTTTAGTTTTCAAATAAAATCAATTACTGCCGAAGACTGGTTTTAATTCCCCACCTCCGAGAACACCCCACCTGGAGCAGCCAAGAAGACCCAACTACCTGGAACAGCAAGAAGAGCTCAGAGGAAAGCCGCCCGCCCAGCCAACCGGCTGTGACCAGAGGCTCCACCGCCCGCCCTCCACGAGGTTTCTGCCCGTCCGCGACGAGCCGACCTCCGCCCTGACGCCGAGCGCTACTGAGAGCAGCCTCCGCGCACCGTCCAGCACTCCCGCTGGACCTAACCCTTTCCCTCCACTGCGGCAAAAGACACCTTGTAGCCGTTGCCATCTGCATCGTTCACGTGAGCCTGCGTGAACGGCAGTGGAGTATCATTCCCTGCGCACATTGCACGACGTGCGTATCCCTATTACCTTCCCCCATTCCGCTTGTTGCCTTAGGTCGCCGGCAAGAGGTTTTCCCGTACCTATCTGTATATATGTATATATCACTCTATGGTTATGGCTAGGCATTATAGATAGGTAGGTAGGTTAGCTAGGGATCCAGTGGTGAGTATCCTTGTATAGAAGAGTAGGGGTCTCTAACTTAGCTTGGGAAACCGTGGGAACAGGTAAGTATTGACTTGACTAGGGACCTGTAGGGATAGGATCCTGTAGGAAATCTAGGGAATCTATCAATAGGTACTAGTTTGACATTTTTATACTAGATTCTAGGGTCTTGTAGGTAATGTTAGGTACTACAGATTGATAGGCTCCCTCTTAGCAACTTGCAGTTTGACTGTTACAGTACTCAGAGCTCACGCTTACGCTCACGCTTTAATAGTTTCATCAGGCGTGTAGATAACTGCCAGTAGCCCATTGGCAGTAGCTAAACGCTCTGAAGACTGTCAAGTCACAACCAACCTAGAGTAATACAGATTTACGACCTGCATTGCTCTGGGTTTTCCGTCAGGCGTTAGAGAATTTTGTAGTCGGCGACTATTATTTAACTTAACGCCTGAACAGAAATAAGACATACGAGTCTTATTTCTTTTAGGAAAGTTTCTAGTTTATGTATACTTTTAAGCTAAAGTTTTTCATAAAAAAATAACTTTTTAGAGGCCTATACCTACTCTTCCTATACTCAAAACTTTAAGGTCATTTGAAAACTGTAATGCTAAGTTGTTAAATTCTAGCGGTTGACGTGCTGATGACATGAAAATAAAAACACTCAAATCGGATAATACTTGGAGATAGATCAGATAGATAACATCTTATTGTTTTTTCATGGGCAAGTTGGTGCCTCACATTTGCCTTCAAGTCTGTGAACAATGTATTCAGTTTGTTAGTGTATCAAGGACCAATGTAAAGTCAGATGCGTAAAACTTTGAAAACCCGTAAGTAAAGCCCAAAGCTGTACTGTGTTTAAATACCACGGTAACTTAGATTCGCAATGCTCGTTTACTGGAGCGCGGCAAAATGCGTGGATCGTTTTAAACAAATTGCGGCCAATCTCATCATTATTCCGATCTTGCGAGCCGCGACTACCGAGCGATCTTCTGGCTGAGATTTGTCTTTTTATTCATCTTTCAAAGGGTTCAAGAAGACGCATTATGAATAGAGACGAAACAATTACTCTTCGTTTTCGCGAAGAATGTTTATTTAATTGAAAAATCACAAATCGCTTATTTGTACTGTATTGTACCAGCCTCTTTAATAGTCCACTGCAGGACGTAGGCCTACCCACGAAGGGTGATTGGGCCATAACGACCACACTGGTCCAGTGCAGGTTGGTGGATTCACATACGCCATGGAATTTCTTCCTTGGACATTATGCAGGTTGCCTCACGATGTTTTCTTTCAGCCAGTGGTGTGAAATTCCGTACATAAATTCCAAGGAATTCAATTCATTGGTACGGGACCGGGTTTAAACCAACGACCTCACGATTGTAAGGCGGGTGTCATTACCACTAGACCACCACGGCTATCGCTTATTTGGAACTATGAAAATCTTGTCATCGCGATGTAAACCCAGCGACGCACGACGCTAGTGACATCTACTTCATGAACTTGTTTGTTAACCGACTTTCAAAATGGAGGAGGTTCTAATGTTTGTCTGTATGTATTTTTTTTGTGTATGTTCATCTATAATTTCGCCAATTGTGAACCGAATAGAAAAATTCTTTTTTAGTTCGAAAGGTACGAGTATACTCCCGAGGTGGTCCCATTTAAATTTTATATGAATCGACTGAGCCGTTTTTGAAAAATCAACAATAATGTAAACGATTCGAGCGAAATATTCGAATTTTGTACACGATGAGAGGCGGTTTTACCACTTTTGCGAAAAATAATTATTTGGCAAAGTTCACAATAGTATTTTTCGCAAAAAAATGGCATGACCGACTTCAATCGTGTACAGAATTCGCGGATCGATGTAGCATTTTTCTCATTATTGTTGATTTATCAAAAATGGCTCAGCTGATTTCGATAAAAAATTTAAATATAACCAATTTCGAAGTATATTTTTTCTAATGAAAATAGAATTATCAAACTCTGACCACTATGTAAAAAGTTATGCGTGGTTACACATAAAAAAATATATATATAGAATTAGAATTACCTCCTTTGTGTTGACGGTCAAAAAAGCTAGTTAAACGTACATAATAATAATAATTATCTGTCGAAACGTCGGGATGATGAGGTATTTATTTATCTCGTAATTTTAGTGCGCGATTTGTCCCGTAGTACATAATAATAATCATTATCTGGTTTACTAGTTGCGAGCGCGGACGGCTTCATGACGGGGTTAAAAGTTGAACCTCCCAACGCGCGGCGGCGCACGGCGCTGCCATCGTGTGATTTGCGAGTGTTATTATTGTAACATGCCGGGACATGTGCGACTCAACATACAAGTCCGCGTGTGAGGCCGCACCCGCGCCCCTCTCCCCGCATCGGGGCTTGAGAGTCCGCTGTATTCCACATACGTGAGGAAATCTCTGTCAGCTGTAATATTATGTAAATGCGAGCAGATAGTGAACAGAACCTCGGAACGAACGGCCCTTTTGTGCTCCGAACAAATTGTTTTATATTCTGAGGGAATTGGCGTCGAGAGCTCCCCCCCACCCCGGCTCCCCGCCCCGAACCCCGCCCCGCGCGGTCCGCGGACCTTGCGACTCGTTGATGACAGTTTTATGAACTCAGCATTTCCATTTAAATTGAAAGTTAGGATTCTGTCGTTTCTTCCCGCGACCTGCGATTCCAGCTCGCCCATCGACGGACTCAAATATTCACACTGTGAGTATCGATCAAAAGACACGACATGAAAACCGAAATAAAATTACTTCTAGAATAAATATACATAATACGTGAAAAAAGGTTAGGTTAGGTTAGGTTAACCCCCACCCCCCCCGCCGAGTGGGTTCCCGCCTTGTCGTGGCGGGGGGGCTTAGTAGCCGTGGCTTGTGGGCGGCCACGGTGAAGCTAAGAGGAACCCGAGGTGGGGCCGGCCTCTCCGGGTCTTGGCCGGAGACAAGCCCGTGCGGAGGCTGGCCACAGTAGGTCGGCTTGCCGACTGAGGTGGACTGCGGTGTCGCGCTCGTCGCGATACCGCGGCCGAGCCCATCGAGGCGGGGGCGGCGACGGGATGGACAGGCGCTGCCTATCCGTCCTGCCAGCGGCCCTAACGGGTGCCGCCAACGTGTTGGCGGAGGCGGTGGGGCTGCAGGGGAAGAGGAGTGTCGGTATCGCGATGGCCGTTCTCCCTATCTAATTGGTTCATTAGACGCAGACGCATTCATGGTGGAGTATCAATACTTACACAAAATAAGCTTAAAGTCAAAAAACGTTCGGATATCGATAATCTGTCAGTGGAATATCATTGTGAGCTTACAGCAGTCGAAATAATACTGAGTAATAAGAAACCTCAAAAAATAATTGTAATAGGTTTATATAGAACTGGTAAAGGAGATTTTACAATTTTTAAGAACACTTTGTCTAAATTATTTGAACTATTGTCAGATTTACAAAGCGCTACTATTCTGTTTGTTGGCGACTGGAATATTGATTTTCTTTCGGATTCCAGTCATAAATTGTCTATAATTGATATCATGGCCCCAAATAACTTAAGAAATTTTGTTGATTTTCCAACTCGTATAGAAAATAGTACTATAACATCTAAAACATCTATAGACTTCGTAGTATCAAATGTAAAAAATGACGTAATAGTGATCAAACCATTAGCTACCGCATTATCAGATCATGATGCTCAGTTGATTACACTACATGATATTTTCGGTAATGTTTCAGAAGGGAAGTACGTTACCAAAACAAGAAGAATATTTAGCCAGGAACGCATAGCCAATTTTGGAAATGCTCTTCTATCCTACGACTGGGACACAGTCTTTAATCATTATGATGAGACTAGTTTTCAAACCTTTATGTCAAAATTTACCTGGAATATGGATGTATTTTTTCCCAAATTAGAAACAAAACGTAGAATAAAGAAGAAAACTCCATGGATTAGTGATGAGATTATAAAAATTCAACGAGCTATACATGATCTCTATATACTTCAAAGAGAGTATCCCCATGCAATAGAAGCAAACCAAATTACGAAGAAGATACAAGCACGTAACGAACTTTTAGCTAAGGGAAAAAAAGAATATGTTCATAGTCGCATAATGCAGTCTAAAAATCCAAAGAAAGAAGTATGGCAGATAATCAAAGAAGACACAAATCAGAGTAAATCAGTATTGACTTGGAACTTGAAAGATGAAGAGAATAACAGTGAAATTGCCAATGACTGTATACCGGACTACCTCAACAACTATTTTATATCAATAGGACATGATTTAGAGAAAAATAATACGCCTAATAGGGATAAGGCAATCACATTTTTGAAAGAATCTGTTAATGAATTACCTGATTTTGAAGTCCCACAAGTTCATCCTGGACAACTATTACAATTAGCTAAAAATAAAATTTGTAATTCTGATACAAAAGATATTTTTGATGTATCTGGAAATTTGCTTTATGAAACCATGCCATATATTTGTATCCATCTCACATTTCTGATAAATAATATTTTGAATTCTACTAATTACCCAGATGCTTTAAAAATGTCACGAGTGACTCCTTTATATAAAGGTAAAGGAGATACAGATAATGTCCGGAATTACAGACCCATTACTATCGTACCCACCATTTCGAAGTTAATAGAGTGTATACTATCCGAAGCAATAATAAAGCACCTAAGTAAACATGAAGCACTATCAAATTGTCAGTTTGCTTACAGACCTGGTAGGTCAACAACGGCAGCCACTCTTAACATTATTGAAAACATAACAACTGGTCTCGAGAAAAAACAATGTGTTGCTGCTATAATGTTAGATTTATCAAAAGCGTTTGACTCGGTTGATCATGAACTGTTAATCCAAAAAGCAGAAATGTACGGTATTAGAGAGGACATTAAAAAGCTTATCGAATCGTTGCTAACAAAAAGACAACAGACTGTTGAAATTACAATAAACGATAAAGTCAAAAGATCTACAGCTCAGTATGTTAATATTGGAGTTCCACAGGGCTCATCATTTGGGAACACAATGTTCGTCATGTTTTTAAACGACGTAGGTAATGTAAAAATTAAAGGGGAAATCACACAGTATGCTGACGATACCACAATTGTGGTATATGGAAAATCTGGAGAAGAGCTTCAACGGAACATTAATGAAACCATCGATGTTCTTAATGAATGGTTTGTAATGAACGGTCTAAAGTTAAACACCGATAAGACTACTGTCATAATTTTCTATGCAGTATCTCCACTTGCTAAAACGACACTTATTACAACAAGTTCTGGAGAATGTGTGCAGACTGTCAACAAAGCTAAATTGTTAGGTTTTGATCTTGACTCTGCACTAACATGGAAAGAACACATAAATGTTACGTGTAACAAAATGTCCAAAGGAATATATGCTCTCAAACAAATTAGACATATGACATCGGAACAACAACTTAAGGAAGTATATTTTGCATATGTCCATTCTGTTATGTCATATGGCATAATTATATGGGGTAATTCCACTGACTATGAACGGGTGCTAAAAATGCAGAAGCGAGCCATCAGAGTACTAACTAAATCTAAATATAGGGACTCGTGTAGGGAACACTTCAAAAATCTATCAATTTTGACGTCAGTGTCCGTATATATTTTTGAAGTCCTAAAATATGTCCATTCCAGGCTCCATGAGTATGAAAAACCAAGTGCACCTAAGAAACCGAGAAATTGTAAAAATGCAAACAATTTTCTGTTACCCATACAGCATAGGTTGAATATGGTTGGACGCCTGCCAAAACTAACAGGTCAGAAATTGTACAATAAACTGCCTTTAAATATTCAGACTTTAGAAAATGAAAATAAATTTCGCGCTAACGTTAAGCGGCTGCTATTATCAAAAACTATTTACAAAATAACTGAATATTTAAACAACAATTACAAAGATTATCAAACAATGGAGACAGAATCACATTAAGCAATTAACATTTAAATATATTTTTTTTTTTTTTTGCATGGCTATAATTTAATGTAACTGTGTTTTAAATTTTTGGTTAGGTATGACCTAAAAATGTTTTTAACGAGGCCCCTATACAGCTGATCACCAATACATGTAACCATTTTATTATATAAATTGTTTTTTATAAGATTTTAAATTTAGTTTTTATGTGTGACGTATTTATATTGTTTATTAACGAAGCCCCTATACAGCGGATTTATAATTTTAATTTTTAGTCAATAATTTAAAATTTACATTATTGCTTAGGTATGACCGTACAAGGTACAACACAGTCATATTACCCACTATTCTATGTGCGGTAGAACACTTGTGGGTAGACCGTAATATATTTCATACCTACATTTCAGAATATTGTCGCTTTCTGACTGAGACATTAGATTAGTTTTGGAACATAGTTTTTATTTCAATTTTTATTGATTGAATCATTATTATTTAATTATGGAATTGGTTTATTTAATTATGTTGTGATATTTTGTTGGACGAGTCCATTAATAGGGACATTGATGAGCATTTCATTTTATTTACTTGATTCTTTTCAATGTACTATTATGACAATAAATTATTTCATTTCATTTCATTTCATTTCATTTCATATCATTTCATTTCATTTCTATCCTCTGCAGCCGTAGTGGCAGGCGCGGGGCCACTTTAATTGACCCGTTGCATCGGGACCAGGGCTGTCGGATACGGGTGCTGTCCGACGCCCAGTGCTGGTTGGTCCCAGGTGGTGGGTGGCGATGTGTCTGGTGTTCGACACATCGTCATTCTAGCGGGAGCGTAAGCTCAGTGGTGGGGCCCGAGTTGGGCCAGCGCTGTCGGGTGCCGCGGAGGAGTGCGCAAGCGTGCCCGTAGCCCCGACACCAGGCGCAGTGGTGGAACACCCAGGGGTTTTGGTGGGTATACTGTCCAGTCGGCAGGACTCCCACATAACCACCCGCCTGCCCTCGAGGTGTGGTGGTATCTATAAAAGATTTCCCCTGGCTAAAAAAAAAAAAAAAAAGGTAAGGTTAGGTTTTTTTTTTTTTTTTTTACTAAGCTACCCTCAAGTTTATTGGAGACAATGTTTGCGATCTTCCTTTCATACCATTTCTCGCTTTTACTCTGATCGACTTTCACTCTTCATACCTTATCTATCATTTATTCATCTCATTCATTAATTTTATTGGTGGGATGCCAATACTAATCTAACATATAGTGTGTACCTAAACTTTTATATTTTATTGAGATAGTACAAGTTTTACAAGGGTATTTATTATCTAAAAATATTTTTACAACTTATAATTATATCTTGTGATACATATCCTACATATGTAAATATGTAACATTGTATCACATCTTATCTACTTTTATTTCTAATTACTACTTTATTTACAATATACCTACAATATTCTAGAAATTTATTTCTAGTTTCTTTATTTTCTAAAATTTTATTTAAATTTTCTATCGTT
The DNA here is from genome assembly GCA_964007245.1 of Hypomecis atomaria. Taxonomy (NCBI): domain Eukaryota; kingdom Metazoa; phylum Arthropoda; class Insecta; order Lepidoptera; family Geometridae; genus Hypomecis; species Hypomecis atomaria. Next base: position 37,109 of record OZ023305.1, read on the forward strand.
ATACTTATATCTATTTCGTTCTCAATATTAAATCTTTGCACACAAAATACAGGACATTCTAATACCACATGTAGTACGCTCTCCTCTGCATCCGGGTCGCACAGGCACGAAGGAGTCTCCTTGCACCTGAAACGGTGCAGGTACGAGGAGAATCCTCCGTGACCGGTCAGGAGTTGTGTGATAATACTTTAATTTTCGTTAACCTTCACGTTCGAATTTACCCAAATCGAATATAGCCATATTCAATTTGGGTATATATTGGGCGGTCCGTTCTTCAATGTCATAGAGGCCCCACTGACTATCACGCCAAATGGATGACAACCAGTCGATGTTACGAGTTTGCAACTTCGTCGTTAGAAATGTCGACTTTTCATTAGTTTAGCGAGCGCTTTAACGTCAAAAATAGCTTTGGCAACATTCGCCATCCATTTGGCGTGATGGTCAGTGAAGCCCTTTACATTTATTGCGCATATGGGTATACAAAATGGCAAATTAATAACACTAATCCGCCAAATCCCATTTGCAACAGTGAAAATAGTTAAATTAAAAACGTTAAATTTCAGCAGCTTCATTTTGGAAATTTTTAATAACTTAATGAACTGAGCTTCACGATTAATGACTAAAAATAAGATCGGATAAGCGTTGTGCTCTTTTATTGCCTGTGTATAATGTAAGGCTAGTAGCGGCGGGGCAGCCCTGCGGCCGGCGCCCGTATTTGCGCGTCCCGCAGTGCTCTAGTTAGGGCTCCGCTGTTCGGCACAAGAGTCTCTGAGTGAGCTGCCCACCGATCATTATCTACTGAAAAAGTACTCTTCACTGAATTCGTGTTTTTTGTATCTGCAAATGCACCGGCCTTTAACAGTCTCCTGATAAACCTATGCAGGCCCTTCATCGGTTGGCCTATGCTTACCAACAAAGCAACTCATGAACCATATTCACCACGCTGACTCAGTGCGGTTTGGTGAACCGCACACACGCCATCGAACTTTTTCTACGAACGTAAACAGGTGTTTCACAACACACCACTTTCACTTTTCGAATTTCACACCACTGGCTTTTAGGTGATTCGATGACGTATGTGAATCCACCAACCCGCACTGGGCCAGCGTGGTGGATATAGCCCAATCACCCTTCGTGGGTAGGCCTACATCCTTCAGTGGACTATTGAAAAGGCTGGTATAGTATACAGCTGTTGCCACATGATGATTTCCTTTTTTTCTACTTCCTACTTAAGTCATTAATAAATTGCATTATTAGGAAACCAAATTCTTGAGACTATGACTAATGAAATTCTTTATTGTTGATTATACGTTTTTGATAATGATTGTCTCTTATTGATAGTCCATTTGATGACATATTAAGGTCAGTAATTATCGTTATCTCGAACTGACAAGTATGAGAATGATACTTCTCAGTGAATGATATAAGGACTGCACCGACGGCTCTGACTCACTCTCTCGGCCGCGCCGCACTATGCGGACCGCCCGCGCCGTTGTGGTCAGTATTCTGTATAAGCACAGTTATTCATTCATTTCTCCCATTGCAACGTACTCACCTCTTAACTCATGAGTAGGTGTTGAGTGTGTACCTGTAGTTTTGCATTCACTCAGCGCCGACACAGATTTCGACCCGAGATGAGGTAAATGCGGACCGAGGCACGCGGGCACTGTGTCAGGACTATTTTCAAATTCAAACTCAAACATTATTGCAGCATACGAAATTTACATGCGGTTCTTAGTTAACATTTTTTGTATAGTTAAACATATGACGCTAAAAGGGTAAGGCAATTTTATTATTTTGTATTGGGACTCTTTATTATTATGTTTTCTAGATTATTGTTAAAAAAGTCGTCTCATGTGGTAATAGCATTTCGATAATAACATATTTTTTAGTCGTTTTATGAAACAGTTTTCTATCTCGATATATTTTAGATTTTTTCTATTTACGTCTTGCCTTGAGCCTTATAAGGTTTTGTTAATACCACTTAACAATATTTAACATGTAATTCACTCATAATCTCTCGTAATTCTAAACAATAGTAAAAGTAGCAAAAATAGTTTCGAAAATACATGAAATTCATTTCTTTTTAAACTAATGTAAGCACCGTTCCATTATTTTAGCATTTTTATAGTAATTAAGATCCTTGCGAGCTTAGAATTGATGCTCGGTACAAATTTGCTCAAAACAGACAAGAGTGGTGACTATTAGTATCGGAGGTATAGTAATTAAGTTCGAATAGGCCGGGTGGCTAGCCCTGGTGTCAAAGTTCTGATTGTCTGAAGGCCTCTGACATAGCTAAATGGTTAAAACAACCTGAACCTACAATTAAACGTGTCATCCGAGCCACGGGAGCGCTCAGTCGGAAAATGACAATCGCGGTCACCCATCCAAATACTGACCGTGCGGAACGTTGCTTAATTTCGGTAAACTACGCTACGATCGCTAGTAAAGAAGGTCAAAACGTATCTTGGGTCGCTACGCCAACACAGTTTTTAGTTATAAATGACTCGGTTTGTATTTCAGGTACTGTGTACGTTGTTGTGTGGCGCCTGGTCGCTGCCACAGCCGCCGAGCGCCCCCGCGGAAAGATCTGCCAGCGAAGAACGCGACCGAGCAGCGATACAAACTTTTTTCGATGGACTGAGGGACATCACTCTCGCAGGAGGTTTCGAAGCACGATTCTACATTCCGGAGAAAGATCGGGAAACACTACTAGCTTTTTTGGATCGCATGAACGAAATAGCGCTCGCCACCGTAAGAGACAGGAATCTGTCGAAGGAGGCTCGAAGTAAAAAGGAGTTCCTGGCTGTACTGGACGTGTTGCAGGAGTTCATCCGGGGCGATGACAACGAGGAACCGGCTTACAAAGAAGCGTTTACAAACGCGGTGGAGCAGCTGAAGGCTGTAGTACAAGCTCAGCCTGACGACGCGCCGCCTCGCTGGCTGGAGTTTCTACCTGCCATGGACCGCTTCTTTGATCTAGCGCGCGAGCGCGGCGCGTGTGATGAAGATGTAGAACGATTCCTAGCAGTAATGAAGTCGTTGCTCGGAGAAATTCCCAATGAAACAGAAATACCCGACGGCTACGAGCTTCAAACTTTATTTAGACAGTATAACGAGTGAATACTTTCTATCGTAATAGAGTCAGGTTAGATTTATCTTTGTAAATTGCTTTAATAGTGATTTTTTATGATATCATCAAGGATGACTAAGCCAACCAGTCTTGCTAAACAGTGATCAAAGCACAATTAACAAATAATTGTTCGAACAACTTCAAAGGTAGCATTACTTTTTTACTAATAAAACATTATCAATTCTCGTTCGTAATTTTATTAATCGACTTCCAAAAAGGAGCAGGTTCTATGTTCGTCTGTATGTATTTTTTTTTTGTATTTGTTTATACGCAAACCAAATACGGAATATAATGTTTTCGCTAATTTTGAACTGAATAAAAAAAAATTGGTTCGAAAGAGTATACTCCCGAGGTAGTCCCATTTAAATTTTATTGAAATCGGCTGAGCCGCTTTAGAAAAATCAACAATAATGGAAAAAATGTATAGGTACATCAATTCAACCGAACTATTCGAATTTTGTACACGATGAAAGTCGGTTTTGCTATTGTTTGCTAAAAATAATAACTCAACTATACTCATCTTTCAGCGCATCTTTCCAGTGTAGATGAGCATCTGAGATATGCTTAGATTGATTAAACAAATAAGTCGAATTGTTTTAGAAAATAGAGTGGTTTTCGCAAATTTGTCTTAGAATGTACCACAGATACAATATTTCGTACAATATTTTTTATCTACACTAATGTTGTAACATTCTACTTATGTTTCCAATACTTGACTTATAATGACTACTGTTATAGCGCAGACAACAAAACACTCAATTTAAGCAATTTCACATGATGTTATAATATCCACATCGATATCGTAAAATCTCATTATAACATCAATAAAACGCGACCAATTAACCTGGCGAGCCTTATGTCAAAATCCTCATACAAGTTGTATAAAATTTTGATATTAGGCTGGCTTTTGAAAACAGTTGGGTTATACGTGAAAACTTCGTCGAAACTACTAAACTTACATACACAAAACTCTTTGGTAAGATCTTGTGCCAATGAAATAAATAAAAAACAGCGCGCGCTCACTCCTGATTGACCCTGCGCGCGCAGCTGCGCTCTCATTGGTTAGATTTTAATGGCGCCAAGTTCACTGTGACAATACACGTACGCGTGAATATAATGTCTCGCAATATGTTTTTATTTGTATGTAGTTTATACAACTGCATATAACACGGCTATTAAAACACGAGTGTGAGTTTATGAAACGAGCGCAGCTATATATATATATAGTAACGAGTGTCAGACTTCATTATATGACAGTTGCATAAACTACTATTATAGCAGACAGGAACCTATTACCGTTTCGGTTTTATCGAGATAGAGTAACAGCGGGTGGGCTCGCTTGCGCTTGTGTATGCTGTCATCATTGGAGTATCAAGAAACATCAAAGGGGCATTAGGAGCGTTACAAAGGTATCATCAGGAAAGGCAACCAGGAAGACATGAAGACAAACAACCAGGGAGCATCAATGGACGCAATCAGGAGGGTTCGGCTGGTGAAAGACCATAACCAGCAGATAAACAGATAAATATAGTCTATAATAAAAAAGTAGTGAGATCAAATGTAAACACAAGTCGGTTTATCTGTTGAGAGCTCGGCTTCTTGAAATTGTTGACTTGTACGTCTAGGACAAGTAGTGTAGCTAGGAGGTAAGTCTAACTTCAAGAAAGATGTCGATCCCCGAGTCCAACTGAATGAATAAGCTCAAGATAGCCCACCATGATAACTTGACTGTAGGTATTTTCCCTCGCAAAGGGACTCACATTGCTCTCGCACTCTTTATCAGTCGATTATGATAAAATTTAGCAAGATTGTTTAATATCAAATCCGTACAAGATTAGCGAGTATGAACCAAATCGGTCAAGAGCAAATCGAGATTAATTTAAAAAAATGTTCCCCGAGGTCTATTGTTCCTTAGTTCTTCAACTACTAGTTATAGACCGGCCGGTGTCTCTCTCTATAAATACTCTCTAAGAATACTTCAGAACTCACCGCAGACTGACGGTCAACTTCCCTGGTGTCTTGTAGATAGTTTAATAATTATTGTGGTAGTTGTTTGTTTAGCTCCTGGTTATGTGTCCTGGATATTATTGTTGCAGCAATGACGCGCCGCGTCGGACCAAAAATTCAAATTATAATTTTTATATGATCCAAAATGTTGGCGCCAATGCTCACATAATCTTTATTGTTGATCAGTGGTACGTGGTAGGCATGTTGACATTTAACCCTCCCTCTCTATAACTTGGTTAGGCAGGAGGTCTACCTAAATAGTAAGTAGGATAGTGGGTCTACCTTGGCTAGCATTGTAATAGTTTATTTAATTATAATTGTGTATAGTTTTTAGAGTCATATTTTCGGGAAGATACTATGTATTTCTTAAAGTAATTTATATTAAGTAAGCTAGGACTATTTATTAGATATTGTACATAGCATAAGTTTTCTGTAATTATTTAACATATTATAAGATTGTTGTATAATGTTGTTTATAGACTCGAATAAAATAAAATATAGAAATAAGTGGCACGTTGTCTACAACGCGTTGGATGCAAGCCGCTTCAAACTAGTCTTATTGGAAATCTATAGAAAAAGCCAGTGTCTAGCAGTGGTCGTGTCCGTGGCGTCATAAAACGAGGCATGGTGAGAATTACCCATTACCCACCTGCCATGATTGTCTACATTAGTGACTATTAATTTGATTACAAATATTAATGCGAACAATTAGTCTTATTTCGAAATGAGGCAACTGCGTGCAATATAAAGGCGGAACTGAAGATGCGCTCTTTTTAACACCACACTATGCGGACCTTCACCGTGGTCAGTATACATCACGCTATCAATATCCCACTTTGTTTCTGTTGCTCAATGAAACACGCTGTTTTGTCCGTTGCGTTGAGCTTGCCTTACAGCTCGCGTGCGTATTACATTTGCGTTACACGTAAAACGCGCGCTAGCTGCGAGTAAAGCTCGCAATCCTTGCTAAGAATTCGTTTAATAATATGATTCACTTGTCAAGTTATTATTATTCAATGATTTAGAGCTGGACCAACATCTAGACCGCTTCCTGTCTCTGTTGGAGTCGTATGTCGGACAACTTGCCTAAGAAACTGCTCGATCTGAGAGTTTTTGCTATCACGGTAACGAACATGGCGCAATTTTCACTGTAACACTTGACCGAAACAGTGATTAAATGATATGATTGCTTAACTTGTGAGTTTTTTTAAACTAATTATGATGAAATAATTTGGTCTAGCTATGAAAATTTCACTATGACACATTATAATTTGTAACCACCTTCCAAAAAGGAGGAGGTTGTGTTCGTCTGTATGTATCTTTATTTGGTATCTTTCATCGATAATTTCGGCAATTGTGAACCCAATCGAAAATCATTTTTTTAGTTTAAAAGAGTATACCCTCTAAATGGTCCGATTTAAATCTTACAGAAATAGGCTGAGCCGTTTTTGAAAAAAACAACAATAACATAAGCCATTCGAACGAAATATCCGAGTTTTGTACACGATGAACATCGATAATTTCGCCAATTGTGACCGAATCGAAAATTTTTTTTTAGTTCGAAAGGGTATACTCTCGAAATTGACAAATTTAAATTTTACAGAAATCGGCTATGCCGTTTTTGATAAATCAAGAATAATGTAAACAATTCGAGCGAAATATTCGAATTTTGTGTACGATTGGAAGGCGGTTTTTCCATTTTCAGTTAAAATAATTATTTGACTAATTGTGATAAAATAATTCGGTCTAGCCAGGAAAGTTTCACTATGACACATTATAATATTAGAACACCCTTTTTACTACATAACAAGTAGAAAGACGCCTCACTACCACGCCAGAACCTACACTGTGAACATTCCTTCGATTCGTACGAAACGATGTGACTCAACATTTCTGATTTGTGCCTCCATGGAATAGAATAGTCTGTCGGCTTTCTTGTTTCTTAAGAGATATAATCTAAAGTTTACCATGGATAGAGTGAATACGTGTCTTCTAAGTCTGCGAGCTTCATTTTCGACCACAACGTCGCTTACTATCAGGTGAGTTGGTTGTCAAGTGCGGACTTATAAGCGATAAAAAAATACTGTAAAGGTGTATAACATGTGAATACTACTATTTTTTGACCGACGAACCAAACCGGAGGAGGTACTCACTTCGACGCGTATATCTATATATATAAATATATTTATATTTTATATGTATAATCACGCATAACTTTTTTCAGAGTAGTCCGATTTCAATAATTCTTTTTTTAGTGGAAAGAGTATACTTCGAAATTAGTTTCATTAAAATTTTATTGAAATCGGCTGAGCCATTTTTGATAAATCAACACTAATGTAAAAAAAAATGCTACATCGATCCGTGCGAAATATTTGCGAATTCTGTCCACGGGTGAAGTCGGTCATGCTATTTTTTTACAAAAAATAATTGTGTTTTGTAAAGAAATAGATTTACTGTACCTGTTATACAGTATTTTTTATAATGTCTGTAATCTCAGTCTGTCTTCTGGTGGGTTTGAAATGATTTACTTCGCTAAAAGCAAAGACCGACTTTCAAAAGTGTTTATGGACCTCTCCAACACTTAGATGTAGTGTTCATACTTTTACTGACATAAAAAAGAAATAGTTCTAATTCGCGTCCAGGACAAAATGGAAAGCACTAAGCTGCAGGCAAAGTCGCCCACGAGATACTAGACTAGACTGAATCTACTGAAGGATGATCACAACCAGCCTAACAAGGGTATAGCGATCAAGAAAAGGGGGCTAATTAGATTTGTGCATTAAAATTTTTTCGCCTAAATACTTATCACTGTTTAATGAAAACAATCAAAACTCAAAAAGAACAAAACTATTTTTTGCAATAACAGCACGACCGACTTCAACCGTGTACAGGAGTCAAGAATATTTCGCACGGGTCGATGTCACATTTTTCACATTATTGTTGATTTATCAAAAATGGCTCAGCCGATTTCGATAAAATTTCAATGGGACTAATATCGAAGTATGTTCTTTTTAATAAAAAAAGAATTATAGAAATCAAATCACCAAGTAAAAAGTTATGCGTGGTTTTACATAAAAAATATAATATACGCGTCGAATTAAGTACCTCCTCCGTTTCGTCGGTAGAAAATACCAAACAAAAATGGATGGGAGGCTTCCGATTACATGTCGTAGTAAGTTGTAGAAAGCTGGTACGACTTAATAAAATTCCACCTACTTCTCGATATGTACGGAATTTTAGACTACGTATAAGTAAGCATCGAGTTGACAAAAAGGATCCATTCAGTGACTATCTCGTGACAACATATAATAGTATTGATTTCAGTGCTATGGTAAATAAATCTTCATAATAATTCAACCACAACGCCTATTTGCGGGTTGCTTCTTTAAATTTACAATTTTATGTGTTTGGAATGTATATAATGTCATATTTCTTTTCAAATAGATCGGGAAAAAAAAATACAATCGAGCACAACATGAGAAACATGAGGAGAAAAATAAATATTCGGGAACATCTTACACACGGCCTCTGACCCCAAAATAAGCAAGGCTTGTGAAATGGCTGCCAGAGACTGATACACTACATATACATATTTTTAAATACATACATGTTTTATTTAGATATTAACACCCAGACACAGAGCAAACATCTATGTTCAGTACAAAAATGCTTGCTTTGAGTGGGAATCGAACCCACACCTCTTTGACCCAGGAGTCAGGGTCACTCACCACTGGGCCACTTAGGCAGTAAATACCAATACAAAACTAATAACAAAAATGAGGTTGCACACTTTAATTAAAACCAAGATCTCTCTTGAACCCGCCGAACTCTTTCCGGATCAACTAATATCGTGGCATCCTGTACAACGATTGAATAAAAAGCAGGTTTTGACTATGGAAGTTATTTATTTGCTTTAGCACACACAATATATTACGTAGTAGGACGCCATTCTCCAAAGACTACCAGCTATACCGGGAAGCGGATGTGTAGGGGTTTTCACTACAAGACAAATAGTAACTAAAGTTGCAAGACTAAAATATTACATTGACATTGACATATTTCAACACCCCCCCCTCAATGTAATATTACATACCTAAACAAAACGTATTATATTCACAAAAACAAAATTTCTCATCCCACATCGACTTCCGTTTGACCACATTCTTCCTGAATTTCTTTTACAAATAAACCTATACTCATTTACCTAATATAACATTTTATACCCACACACCAACTTAGGATACTACTATTATACAACAAAAACAAAACTTACTTCTAACAAAAGAAAACTCTAGTAACCTATTATGTTATTATATTATGTATATTGTTATTATGTTGTCTAAATACCTATTCTGTACTAACAGTTCTGACATATTATTTATCTAGTAATTAATTTTCAAAACAAACCACACATATTTGAGAATTTTACCAACAAATTTTGGTTCAAAGGCTTTGTAAATATATCTGCAATTTGATTTTCAGATTTTACATACTCTAGTTTAAATTTTTCCTTTTTAATTAAATCTTTTACAAAATGATATTTTATTTCAATATGCTTGGCTCGTTTAATACAGTCAGTATTTGCAATCTTTATAGCTGCTTGATTATCACAAAATATTTTTACAGGATAGATATTTTTGATGTAAAAATCATTCAAAATATTTATAATCCAACAAGCTTCGCTGGCAGCCATACTCAGCGATACATATTCAGATTCTGTGGATGAAATGCTCACACATGATTGTTTCTTACTGTTCCAAGAAATTAGGCAATTACTGAACATAAAGCAACAACCACTAGTAGATTTCCGATCTTTCATATCTCCTCCCCAGTTTGCATCACAATATCCAATCAAGCTATCATCGTTACATTTATAAATTAATTTATAATCTATAGTATGTTTAATGTACCTTAAAATTCTTTTTAGAGCTGTGAGTAGCGAATTATTAGCTTTATTTTGATATCTACTCAGCATTGATACTGCCACAGCTAAATCCGGCCTTGTTCCACATATGGCATACATTAAACATCCTATGATTTGTCTAGACATATTTTCAAAACATTTATCGAATTTGGTATCATCTAAAGTTTTTATATCAAAATTGCAATCCATCGGAGTGGATACAGGTTTACAATTTTCCATACCAAATCGTTTTAATACATTTTCTAAATATTGTTTCTGACTCAATTCTGTGACTCTATTATTTAAATCTTGATTTACATGAATACCAATAAAATTAGAAATCAAGCCTAGGTCTTTCATTTTAAATTCTTTATTTAACATTGCTTTTAATTTATTTATTTGATTTTGATCGTTTCCAGTTATTAAAATATCGTCCACATAAATCAAAACAAACATTTGGTTACTTTTTGTATATAAACATGAGTCACTTTGAGATCTCACAAAACCTTCTCTTAACATAAGTTAACACAAACTTAACTGAGTTAAATTTTTCGTTCCAATATTTAGGAGATTTTTTCAGACCATACAGAGATTTTTTGAGTTTTACAATATTATTATTATTATTATAAGCACCGTCTGGTAATTCAACATATACTTCTTCATTTATATCAGCAAAAAGAAACGCTCCAGTAACGTCCATTTGGTATACAGGCAAGTTAAATTTGGTTGCAATTGCAATAAATAATCTAAAAGTAGTTAATTTTGCTACTGGTGCATAAATTTCATGAAAACTTAAATCATCATCCTGTTCAAACCCTCTGACAACAAGTCTAGCTTTATACTGCTTTAAATTATCTTGAGACATTTTTGTTTTAAAAACCCATTTACTACTAAGTACCTTTTTGTCAGATGGCCTGTTACAATATTCAAAAGTATCATTATCATTTAAATTCTGAAGCTCTCTATTTACTGCTTCTTGCCATTTACATGCATTTTGACTTTTCATGGCATTTTGATAAGTGTCTGGGGGTTGGCTATAGCCGTCCGGTACCTGATTTTGATGAAGGTGCGAGTTTAGGGGTATCATTGGGGTCCACCTGAAGCCCTTCCAGCAATTTTTTTTTGCCGGAAACGTAGTTTAAATTAAACTTAAATTAAATTAAAGTGAAACAAAAAATAGGTTAGGTTAGGTTAGAACATGACAAACAACGCACGAGCCGAGCGAGCGAAGCGAGCGTGCCGCGGCAGCGGCCGGCGAAGTGCCAGAAGCGAACCGCCTTAATAAGTTAGGTGTGAAACAAAAAATAGGTTAGGTTAGGTTAGAACATGACAAACAACGCACGAGCCGAGCGAGCGAAGCGAGCGTGCCGCGGCAGCGGCCGGCGAAGTGCCAGAAGCGAACCGCCTTAACCCGTCAAATGTCTTACGTACACAGCTATGTACGTAAGGAAAAATGGCACGACGTGCCTTACGTACACAGCTATGTACGTAAGATTTCTCCATTTTATTTTTCGTCTATGCATCTATCCACAGACTAATTCTCTTCACTCGTGGCTATATTCATGCATTACAATTCGAATGAACGCAACTTTAGCATCTGTCCAGAGACAATAATTTAAAAAAAATAATAAACCAAGATTTTTCGCTGACGCCCTTTTATTCCGCCATTTTGACACGGTGAAGTGTAGTTGTAAGTTCAAAGAAAATCAAGAAAAATGAACCAAAACAAGCGTAGGTAAGTAAAAAAGCTATCAAATTACTAAATAATGTGTAAGGAATCTATTTATGATAATAGTTTTTTGATTAATTGCAAGTTTATATGCAAAAAACCATTTCAACTTTCGTGGAGCCGTTTTCGTTTCTATGCGTCATGCATGTTTGGTTATGATTTTGTATATTTTTGTTGTAAATTGGTTGATTACTGCATGTAAGTTTGTAAATAATATATCTGTGAATATGTACTGCTAAATATATTTTCATTTTAGTGTGAAAATATTGGATAGAAATCATTTTTTTCCAAAAACAAGTGACTCGCCATTGTTTTCATTGCAGAAGTACCGATAGCATCAAAATTCATTGCCGTAATAGATTACGTGATTACGATTTTGTTTTTGTTTGAAAGGTGAATTATTCGGGAGTGTTGTTAGCTATGTTTGATGAAAAATTTTAAATGAAATTTTAAATTTATAATTAATTTTTTTTTAAAAATTTTTTTTAATTCATCAATGTTTTTGTTATTAGTTTGAAAGGTGAATTATTCGGGAGTGTTGTTAGCTATGTTTGATGAAAAATTTTAAATGAAATTTTAAATTTATAATTTAATTTTTTTTTAATTTTTTTTTAATTCATCAATATGGGTATCAAATGAAAGGGCTTGATAAGTAGAATACGATACACTAAGATAAGCATTTGTGTTCTAATTTTCCTTTTTTATTTTAGACTCGCAAGACTGCGCGCTTCGAGCGCGGACATAAGGTCGCAGTCGGTGACGCCGACCGGCTCCCGCTCAAGCACTCCGCAGCCCTCATCATCTCGGCGTGCTTTGATCACGCAGTTGATCAATGCCGCCGAGGAACGGGACATCGAAATGCCGCCGGAAGTGCAGCACCGCACCCCCAAGCAGTGAGCATTTTGTATATTTTATTACATTTTGAATATTACAAGTCATTACAAACTAAAGTACATGAGTTTACGGGACATTTTTACACATTATTTTTTTGTTTGTTTAGAATACGCGCCATGGTCGTAGATAACACGCCTGGTGGTACTCTGGGCGTTACCGGCGAGACTGTGACGCTGCAGAGTACCCCAGGCGGCCACATAAGGAGAGCCGTTGATACCGGGCCGTTGTCGTCACTTGCGTAAGTTTTTTTGCAATTTATTTTTCCATCTTTTTTTACTCGTACCTCGGATAAAAATAATAATGTTACATTTGCTCTCTTACAGAACCAGCGTCGAAGAGCGCGTAGAGGCGCTCGATGTGAGTGACGACGACGACGACGAGGTGGACGACGCGGAGGCGCGGCAGATATTGCGGTGGGTGCAGCAGGGTCCGGTATTCTTGACACCCAAGCCGCTTTCTTGTAGCTCGACTGCTACCGGAAACGTAGGCGATGCTTCGGGCAATAACAGTTCCCTATCTCAGGGAACTGTTATTCAGCCAGGGAGCGTTGCAGATGTTTCTGTAGCAGATGCCGGTGTTTTCCCTTCGACCTCGGGAGTAGGAAAAACACCAAGGTCCCGAGTTATAAGGAAGACTCACGAGGGCAGCGATTTTGATAGTGACTTCGACGACGAGTTCGACGTAGACATTATCTCAAACGCTGTCGCTGGAATGGGAAAAGAGATTCCAGATAACGATGAGTTAGACGAACGTGTGCAAAATATTGTAGCTTCTGTAGAGAGTGCGATGGATGAAGAAGCTGGTCGCTTGCCGGGTGTATCCGATAGTTACACGTGGGAAGAAAACTTTGAGTCGTTCCGCGGTGTTCCCGAAGTTTTTTCGGGTCCTACTGCAGGACCACTCAAAGATTACGATTCGCCCTATGATGCCTTTATTGATATCTGGGATAGAGACATCATGGAGCGAATTGCCCAGGAAACTAACAGGTACGCTCAGCAAACAATCAGTGGTCTGAGACTCGAAGAGGGATTGAAGCCATCCTCTCGTCTTCATCGGTGGACTGACACTGATGCCGACGAGCTGATGGTTCTTTTCGCGATATATATGTTCATGGGTATCGATCAGCGTACATCACAAAATGAATATTGGGAATCGGAAAATGTTCTTGAAATGCCTAGATTCAAGAACATTATGACGTTCAATCGCTATGTTTTGCTTAGCAAGTTTCTGCACTTTGTGGACAATTCTGATGCGAGTCGGGATTATCTACAATGTGAAGGGATTGAGCTATCACCGAAATTAGCAAAATTGGCACCCGTGATTTCACATCTCAACAAAAAATTTGCCTCCCTTTACAATTTGCATAGAGAAATTTCGATTGATGAGTCCTTGACCTTATTCAAAGGCCGCTTGTCCTGGGTTCAGGCAATAAGGTCAAAGGCTGCGCGGTTTGGAATTAAATCGTACGAGCTCTGTGAATCACATACGGGGTACCTATACAAGTTTCAAATTTACGCTGGAAAAGGTTCTTCTTCGGACGGTGTTGACGTCCCACCTGCTATTGACTTGGCTGGCAAGAGTACACAGGTTGTACTCGAGTTATTGAGAGGACTCGAAAATCGGGGGCACTCCGTTACGATGGATAATTTTTACAATTGTCCAGCGTTGGCGCGGTACCTCAAGAGTTTGGGTTACGATTGCTTGGGAACTTTGCGCACGAATCGTAGGAACGTGCCTAGTGAAATCGCGAAGGTACCGAAAAATGTGCCGAAGGGGTCCATCATCGCGCGCCATTCTGGTGATGTTTCCATCGTAACATGGAAAGATTCCAAACTGGTCACGATGATCTCCACCTACCACAATGCCGATACCTACGTCGGATCGAAGGCAGGTAAAACGTTAGTGAAGCCTATTAGCGTGAGGGACTACAACAATACTATGGGAGGGGTTGATCTGAAAGATCAAAAACTGTCAATGTATTTGTTGGAGCGCAAGAGATGTGTGAAATGGTATGTCAAGATGTTCAAGAGGTTGCTGAACGTGAGCATACACAATGCTTTCGTTATGTACGTCGCTTCTTTGAAACGACGTGACATGCCAGCTGTGACGCATCGTGATTTTCGCAAAAAGCTAGCAAACACTTTGTGGGAGCGACACCGCTCCGCTCCTGTGGAGATTTGCGAGCCTGATGGGAAAATCATGAGGTTGAGGCGGGATGTCGCGCACGTGCCACAGGTTCTGACGAAACAAGGTAACCGAAAACGTTGTGTTGTTCACCAACGGCTGTCAGAAACCAAATTGGTTCATACCAAGTGCATGACCTGTGGCGTATTTCTGTGCTTTGGTGCCGGAGACGCCATTCCGTCCGACAGCTGTTGGGCGCAATGGCATTCTTTGGTTGAACTCAAAGGACACGAAGTTCGTGGGCGGAAAAGGAAACGTGACTAGGTATTTACCAATTTGTGAGAGAACGATGTGTGTGATTGCGAGATTTGAATGCCTTATGATCTGTGATGCATATTTCTCAAGTAATTTCTTTCAATAGCCAGGACAATTGCTATCCTTTATTCAATTGTAAATACCGGATTTTACTTTTGGATTAGTAGTCAGTAGCAGGCATTTTTCATCTAGGCGGAGGGTTAGGGAGGTTGCAAGTAAGTTTGTAAGTATCACGTGAATATTCATCTTGATATGAACCTTCAAATCCATGAACATTATATATATGCCTTTTTCTTTTCGTTTCTTTTCCATCTGCACTCTGTGTCCCGGGCAAAATAGAAGTTATAATTTTTCGCCCAGGTGTGGCTAGTTCATCTAGATAAGTAGGTTAGGTTAGGTTAGTTTGTCGGTGGTCGGCTGACGGAATAACGTTGACTATGTACATTTTTACTGTGCAGACAGTTGAATTTATTTGTGTACTAGCCGATATATAATTAGTAATAATAACATTGACGATGTACGTTTTTGTTTATATCATTTACTTTGCAGACAGTTGAATTTATTTGTGTACTAGCCGACCAGCCGATATATAATTAGTAATAATAACATTGACGATGTACGTTTTTGTTTATATCATTTACTGTTTAGACAGTTGAATTTTTTTGTGTACTAGCCGATATATAATTAGTAATAATAAGTAGGAATAACATTTTTGTTTTTGTACGTTTTTGTTTATATCATTTACTTTGCAGACAGTTGAATTTATTTGTGTACTAGCCGATATATAATTAGTAATAATAAGTAGGAATAACATTTTTGTTTTTGTACGTTTTTGTTTATATCATTTACTGTTTAGACAGTTGAATTTATTTGTGTACTAGCCGATATATAATTAGTAATAATAAGTAGGAATAACATTGACGATGTACGTTTTTGTTTATATCATTTACTTTGCAGACAGTTGAATTTATTTGTGTACTAGCCGATACATAATTAGTAATAATAACATTGACGATGTACGTTTTTATTTATATCATTTACTGTTTAGGCAGTTGAATTTATTTGTGTACTAGTCTTAAGTTTTTTTCCTGTGCCCACCACTGTTTTACATAAAAAATATACAAAAAATATATAAAAAATATGTTTATTTTATTTTGTACCCTCATAGTAGGTACCCTAGGTAGGTAGGTGTTCCTAACAAAAGTTCCTAATCGGGTGATCGATATTGGCCGAAGTTGGTAAGTATGAAAGAATCTAGGGGTAACTAAGTAACTAATCTAGGAGTAACTAAGTAACTAATCTAGGAGTAACTAAGTACTCGTAAATATCACACAAAATTCAAAATTATCACAGTTTCTCTACTTCCTACTAATATGTATTATAAATGCTAAAGTTTGTAAGAACGTTTGGATGTATAAATGTTTGTTACTCTTTTACGCTCAAACGGCTAGACGGACTTTGATGAAATTTGGTATGGAGATAGCTTAGACCCTGGATCAATACATAGGCTACTTTTTATACCGGGTAAACGCGTGTAACACCGCAAGGGCGTAGCTAGTAATGAATATTTCAAGGTATTTTTTACACCTATAATATGTATATATAGTATTATATAATATATATATAACTATAATATAGCCTATGTTCACCGGGGACAGTGTAGATTCCCAACAGTGAAAGAATTTTTCAAATCGTTTCATAAATGACGGAGATACGGCATACGGCATATTTGGCTACGGCAAAACGGCTGGGCCGTAATCGCCGTAATAAGATTTTTCATCGAAAATCATATAACCGAAAATCAAAGATTACCTCATAAACGCCAAAATTCATGATAATTATCTGTATAGTTCATTTTATGTGTATATAAATAAATCTTTGATTTTTGTCTGAGAAATAAATGTATAAAAATTGTTGTTGAGCAATTGCGTTGCGAACGGTACTTCGTTCAGTCTTGTTTCCGCGGCGAAAAAACATGGCCGCACCATTTTTTTGCGTCGTAGTGTTATTGTGTTTTTTAGTGATTATATCGTGTTTCCGAGTAAACAAAAGCGTGAATTGTGTAGTAAAAAGGTGCAGGTATATATCCTGAGTGAGTGAATTGTGTAAAAATTAGTTATAACAGTGTGAGAACAAAATGTTTGTGGGGAGCCGGCGAAAAAAATCAAAACAAGATTTTCATCATCATATTTTTTATTATCAAGTAAGTCTAATAAATACTAAGATTACATTAAAACATTCTGCGTTTCAGTAGCTTTCTAGTAGTATATAACTCTTTCTAAATAAAACTAGTTACAATATCGAAATAAGCAATTTTGTCAAGCGCCTTGTCAAATTTTGATTTTTCGAAAATAACCTTGATATTACCAGCGACCTTCAAGTCGAGCGGGGGGCACCAGACGGGTTAATAAGTTAGGTGTGAAACAAAAAATAGGTTAGGTTAGGTTAGAACATGACAAACAACGCACGAGCCGAGCGAGCGAAGCGAGCGTGCCTCGGCAGCGGCCGGCGAAGTGCCAGAAGCGAACCGCCTTAATAGATTAGGTGTGAAACAAAAAATAGGTAAAAAATACTGATATAGCCGAAAGTGAGGTTAAGTACTAAAAAAATTATTACTCAAAAACTAAAGGCCTCCGGCGGGGGGGGATGCAGGGGGGGCTTCACCCCCTCCCCCTCCCTCCCCCTCCCCCCGCCTCCTATTTAACACATATGCCGCTGTATTGATCGCTTCAGCCCATAGTTTCTTGGGTAACTTCTTCATATACAGTAAGGATCTCGCCTACTCTACAAGTGTACGGTTTTCTCGTTCAACTTTACCGTTCTGTTCTGGCGTATATGGAACTGAGGTCTGATGCACAATACCGTGCCTCGACATTAACTCTTGGACCTCTTTATTGACAAATTCTGTACCATTGTCACTCCGGAAATACTTAATTTTATTTCCAGTAACATTTTCCGCCTTCATAATGAAGTCTTGTATGCACCTTTTTATTTCTGACTTTTCTTTCACGAAATAAACGGTACGGTAATTGGAATAATCATCTTTAAGCAAAAGAAAATACCTGGCACCTCCAACTGATGGAACTTCCATCGGGCCGCACGTATCTGCGGATATTATTTCGCAGCTTCTTGACGTCGTTGTCTCGCTCGCTCGGAAAGGCAATCGATGTATTTTGCCCTCCACACAGCCTATACATTGCTGAAAAGGCTTCATTTTATCACAATTTATCGGAATGTTATTGTTTATTAACACTTTCTTGACATGTTCAATGTTTTGATGCACTAATCTTTCGTGCCACTCGTTTAGGTCCGTTTTTAACTGAGAAACGTTCGCGCACTTGTTTTTGAAACGTAGATCGATTGTATACATATTGCCTTCGCGTTTGGCAATAGCGCACAGTTCATTTTGTTTGAAAAACTTGCACATATTCTCGTCCATTGTCATAACATAACCTCTACTTGTCACTTGATTCACTGACAGTAAATTAGTTTTCAAGTCCGGAACAAACAAAACATTGTCTATGGTCGTGTCAATCCACTCACGTCCGTTGTATACTAGTGCTGCCACCTGGCCGCAACCTCGCGCACTAATTGCCGTTCCATTTCCTACAATCACCGATTTTGGCGCGATATTCGAATATGAGACAAACAAGTCCTTATCACAGCACATGTGATCGCTTGCTCCGCTATCCACTAGCCACTTGGATTGTTTATAATCGGATTCACTTTCACTAAATGCGATAAAAGCATTGGGGTTTCTGTCTCTCGAGTCCCTTTTTATTTTGAACCAACAGTTTTTCATTAAATGACCGGGTTTATTGCAAAAATGGCATTTTAAACTAGTATTCTTCTGATAATTATTGTTCACATTCACATTGCTTTTACAGTTGTTTTGATAGTGTCCCACTTTATTACATTTGAAACACTTAATGATCTTTTTATTTTTCTTTACCAAGAATGCAGCGCTGGTTGCTTCACCTTGTTTTTCCTTCATTCTTTCTTCCTCGATAAGTAATCTCGATACAAGATTGTCATATGTTTGTTTCTCATCAGGTGTTGATTCCCAAGCAGATATGAAGTGTGTATATTGTTCTGGTAGTGACATCAGTACTTTAGTAATGACAAATTTGTCGGTCACCTCCTCACCCAGCTGTTGAAGTTGATTTTGCATTTCTTTTATTTTGGAAGTGAAGAGAGAAATATTCATGTCATCTTCATACTTGAATTTAAAAAATCTCTGCTGTACAATGTGTATGTTTGTATCAGATTTCTGTTCGAAAACACTCAGAAGCTTATTCCACATCTCGACAGACGTTTTACAAGAGATTATATGTAACATCACATCTTCAGTCATCCGTGTGACTATTATAGTTTGTGCTCTGGCGTCTTTGGCCTCCCATTTCGCCGATTCTGCCGCCGCCGTCGGTTTCACCTCCCGACTTTCAACCACGTCCAGCACACCCTGGCCGTGTAATAATACCTGGACCTGGAACTTCCACAGGTTCCAATTTTTGGTTCCTTCTAACTTGAAGGTGTTGGCGTGACTCGCGTCCATCATCACTTCTGGATGCTCCCGTCGACTAATCACGATTATATCGACGTTTTCTTCCTGCCTGCGTCACTTTCCTTGCGCACTCGCAAGTATATTTGCACCAACCCACGCCGCCGGCCGGCTACAATAGCCGCACCAAACCACGCGGTAATCTTTTCGCACTGCAGTATACTAGCCCTACTTCTTATTCAATATTGCGACAGAGTTATTGACCTGGGCCCATAACCTGTACAACGATTGAATAAAAAGCAGGTTTTGACTATGGAAGTTATTTATTTGCTTCAGCACACACAATATATTACGTTGTAGGACGCCATTCTCCAAAGACTACAAGCTATACCGGGAAGCGGATGTGTAGGGGTTTTCACTACAAGACAAATAGTAACTAAAGTTGCAAGACTAAAATATTACATTGACATTGACATATTTCAACACATCCTGGTAATCTAGTGGCACAGAATCAAACAGCAACTGAAATACTTCCACATCTTCATCGGTGGCTCCGCCGCGGCGCGCCAGCGAGAACAGCTGCTCCAACTCGGGTTGCAGCGTCTCTCTGTCGAGAACTTCCTCAGACGGCAGCTGGCTAAACTTTAGCCTAAATTGATCGGTAAACTCTAAAAATTCTTCTCGGTCGCGTTTATTGCTATCAGTGTGTCCATTGTTATTTTCCGTGTCTTCTTTATTGCCGCTCGCCATCCGCTCTACCATGCTCAACACGCCCAAGAACTTGTATCTTTTCGCGGATTCTTCGGTTACACTCATCCCGGTAATCATAACGACTGAACTATATAGCTCATCATCCTTCACTAGGTCCAAAAAAGCTAACAGCGGTCTTATGTCGAGTTCCGGGCCTTTTAACTGTTTCTTGTACTCGTCGTCCCAAGATATATATCCATAGTTGTAGTTTAGTTTTTGTAGTGAATATCCCGCACCTTCATCGCTAACTGGTTGATTTTTATTGGAATACTAGCTGACCCGGCGAACTTTGTTCCGCCATATTTTCTAAATTCAAAGACTTTGTTTTATGAAATAATAAAAAAATAAATAAACAATAGCTCATATTTTAAATAGAACCATATATTGAAATAAAGTTAAAATTATACGACTGTATTCATCATAATATTCATTTGTTGATTGAGAAATATTGGAATACATTTATTTGTATCTAAACAAACAAAATAAATATTATGAATAATGTCACACACTTTATTTACCTAATTAAGGTAATTAAATACTATTCCTAAAATTGTTCTTATATTAATGCATTGTAATGTACAATATTCTTGGTTTGTCCTTTTGACGAAAAAATCTATAGGCCGATGGTTTGCCGACTCTTGAGCACGCAAAGTGCAACTGTCTAAATCCTGGCAAATCTAATGAATTTAGAAACTCAGTTGGATGGAGTAGGTAGATCGACTTTTTTGAATGTATGTCCATCAATTTTACTCTGAATGTTTATATTTAAATCATCTACAACATCCTTATTTTTTTCTGCTAAAATGACTCGTTTGCTCAACCAAGCACTATATTTTTAAATACTTTTAATATTAATTCTTCCCTTTAAATTGTGAATTCATAAAAAAATGGTGGAAAAGAAAAAAAACCAGTAGTAGCGTCAACAGGAACTCTCCCATTTCCAATGTCTAATAATGTATTTGAATTTTGCAAAACATTTTTGCCGATAAGTAATTTTGCAACTCCACTCGCATATTGGTTGTTAATTTTTTTTTTTACGTATCAAGAATTTATTTCATCAGCAGCTGTTGATATGCATGTTGGGCCATGCTAGGCATTAGCTAAAGAGACCAAGTCCGTAATACGGAAATCCGACGACGGACAAAGGTTGCAGATGTTGGAGGCCGTATTTCGCGACTCAAGTGGTGCTGGGCAGGACACGTGGCCAGACGTGATGATGGAAGGTGGAGTACATCTTTGACTGAGTGGCTTCCAATAGAAGACAGGCACACTCATCCCAGATAATTAATTTATTACAATTTTGTAGCACTTTTGCTATTGCCGAAGTTTTGGTTATATTATAGGTCGGTTCATCTATTGTTTGCAAATTTAATGGCAGCTTAAGCGTAGAATGCGCAGTACGTCTACCTTCTAACAATGTAGTAACGATCCCGGATGAAGCTATTGCTAGGGCTATTTGAACTTCAGCCCGAATTATATCTAATATTAATGAAATCAAGTAAGTTTTACCATTTTCACCTGGTACATCAATAAAAATCCTCCGGAATTAATTCTCCATTGCCATCATTAACTGCTTTTATAATAGTATCGTAAGCTGTTTTTTGCTGCCAATTTAAAAGTGGGACTTTGCTTTGTACGGATTGATTCAAAACCTTATGTCATATTGCCGTTCTAGTTCAAATTCTCGATTTAATGCATCGTGCATGAGTCGATTTGGTGCAGGCATTCCTAATTGGTTGTTTTTTTAGATACAAACCTTGTCCTGGCTATAACAAATACAATAAAAAAAGAATTAGCGAAATCGGTGCAGCCGTTATCTTAATTTATGCGCGTACATACATTTCGCAGATTCATTTTTTTTCTTTTCAGTTATTAAGCATATCCTACGCAAAATGTCTTCAGCCATACTGTCTTTGTATTTGTTCCCCAAATAGCAGGTTGAAATAAGGTTGGCAAAAAGTGATCGAATTAATAAAAATTAGAATTAAATTTGTTTTTATTTTTTTTTAGATACAAACCTTGTCCTGGCTATAACATACACAATAAAAAAAGGATTAGCTAAATCGGTTCAGCCGTTCTAAAGTTATGCGCGTACATACATTTCGCAGATTCATTTTTATATATAACGGGACAATAGCTTTAAGTTTAATTTTAAATAGTGCCACTTAGTATAATTTCGAAGGACTAGGAATGGAAGTGGCAACATTCCTGGGGTAACGCTTGTGACAAACGCTGCTGATTGATTCTAAGGAGGTTTTAAGTGACACTGACATCGCATGATCGGCCGACGGGCGGGAAAATGCGAGGTGACATGTCAGACAGATGTCAGTGTGGTTGTAAACAGGACTTGTTCGGAAGAGGTTGTGGAAAACTGAGATTAGAACGGTTCAAGTCTGGTGATTCTTGATAGAATGGTAGCAACGTGCGTTACGCTGCGGAACGCCATGTCCTTCGCTTAAAGTTCTCTATAATTGTAATCATACGTAATCTTCTGTGCAATAAACTGATTGTTCGTGACGTCGCCTTTATCTCCTCGCCCGCTAAACCCACGCCACGCCACACTGAAGCATTGTTGGGTCAGTGGTATAAAACATTACCACATTGAAGCAGAAACATAACTGATGCGGTGCCTTTTTATGGATCCGACATCAGAAGGTGGGATCGAAGGGCTAGATACTGTGGAGATGCAGGATTACAAGAAAAATCCTTCGACTGCATTAATCATTATCGCCTATGAATCAGAGCAATACTATCAAGCAAATCACAAAGGAAATGGCGAATGATAACAAAGAAGACCACTACGCTACAATACAATCTACACCGAAAGAAGAAGAAGAACAGAACTTGCTTCGTGTACCTACTGTTAACCAGAACAAATCGCTCCAGCCTGTTTGGAGAAGCGGGTCCAGGGTCCAGGGAAGCTGGGAAGGGTCACCTGCAATAACTACCAATCTGCGAGAAGCTGTCTGACAAAACCCCGGGTGAGCTCGTCCAATTTTAGTTAGAAAGTAGTTCTGCATGTTTTTGACTAAATCTGACTTAGTTGTGTTGAGTTTCCTAGTACCGTGCACAATTATTGGAATTAAAGTGAACGTCGCGTCGCCCAGATCACGCATGTTAGATGAGATCGGAAATATTGGTCACTTTTAAGAGAATATAAAGAACCTTACACAATAATGAAGTAGACAAAGTCCTTTCGTACATACTTTACAATAATGCGAACCGTTGTTAAATTTAATGATAGCCTGTTGTCATGGCGACCATATCTATGATTGGCTTTTTCAACATTCGGTCAGTCAACTTTCAGTTTCCTCAAGGAGGTGGCAGTACCATGCAAGAAGTTTACTGTTGACTCAACAAACTTCTTGGTACAATGCTGCCACAGATTTTACTTTCGGAGGTAGGTCAAGGAAATATTTTATGTGATTCTTAAATTCTCTGTAATAAGAAAAGCGAGGGTAAGAAAAACTGAACTCATTTAATTTTTGTTGGTGGGTAAAACGAAAACTGCATCTAGGCTGAGTCGAAGGGATGCAGTTGTCCGGTTCTCTGCGGAGATCGAAGGGACGCTGTTATCCGGTCTCATGCCTCGATCTGGTAGTTCGAAAACTGCATCTAGGATGAGTCGAAGGGATGCAGTTGTCCGGTTCTTGCGAAGATCGAAGGGACGCTGTTATCCGGTCTCATGCCTAGATCTGGTATCTGATAAGTGTAGAGGGGTTGTATGGATGTTGCGTCTGGGCTGAGTCGAAGGGATGCAGTTGTCCGGTTCTTGCGTAGATCGAAGGGACGCTGTTATCCGGTCTCATACCAGATAGGCTTGAGTGGAAGGGACGCAGGTGTCAGATTCGCGCAGTCACTGGGTGTGGGTGGTGATTGTGATTATGAAAGACACTGTTGTCCGGGCTCAGGTTTGATGTGTGGTGGTTTAGTGAGACTCGAGTCGAAGGGACGCAGTTGTCCGATTCGCGCATTTACTGGGTGGTGAGTTGAGTGCGGTTTGGAGGGACGCTGTTGTCCGGTCTCGGGTATGGGATTTGGTGGTTTTGGCGAATAAAATTCCTAATGAGTGCTGTTTTTCAGACCCTATGCTAATGTAAAGAAACCTTGTCTAGTCATCTCTTATTTACCTTCATAGTTAGTTATCATTTCGAACACGTCTAAAAGTAACATTATGTCAGGAATGGACGTGTTGTTCGGTCTCGGGTATGGGATTTGGTGGTTGTGGCGAATAAATTTCCTAATGAGCGCTGTTTTTCAGACCCTATGCTAATGTAAAGAAACCTTGTCTAGTCATCTCTTATTTACCTTCATAGTTAGTTATCATTTCGTACACGTCTAAAAGTAACATTATGTCAGGAATGGACGAGCGGTAAACGAATATTCTATACCGACATTTTTGAATAGTCCAATGTTGAACATACGCCTCGCCACGCTAGCCCAGTGCGGGTTGGTGGTTATAAAAACATTCACATTGGCTCTTTTGTTACAGATACTGATGATAATCGCCCGAGGACGTGCGAATGTCAAGATGGCCGTAACGGGACAATAGCTTTAAGTTTAATTTTAAATAGTGCCACTTAGTATAATTTCGAAGGACTAGGAATGGAAGTGGCAACATTCCTGGGGTAACGCTTGTGACAAACGCTGCTGATTGATTCTAAGGAGGTTTTAAGTGACACTGACATCGCATGATCGGCCGATGGGCGGGAAAATGCGAGGTGACATGTCAGACAGATGTCAGTGTGGTTGTAAACAGGACTTGTTCGGAAGAGGTTGTGGAAAACTGAGATTAGAACGGTTCAAGTCTGGTGATTCTTGATAGAATGGTAGCAACGTGCGTTACGCTGCGGAACGCCATGTCCTTCGCTTAAAGTTCTCTATAATTGTAATCATACGTAATCTTCTGTGCAATAAACTGATTGTTCGTGACGTCGCCTTTATCTCCTCGCCCGCTAAACCCACGCCACGCCACACTGAAGCATTGTTGGGTCAGTGGTATAAATCATTACCACATTGAAGCAGAAACATAACTGATGCGGTGCCTTTTTATGGATCCGACATATATATAGAATTTGTTTTTATTTTTTTTAGATACAAACCTTGTCCTGGCTATAAGATACACAATAAAAAAAGAATTAGCAAAATCGGTTCAGCCGTTCTAAAGTTATGCGCGTACATACATTTCGCAGATTCATTTTTATATATATAGATTTCTCTGTCTGCGTCTGCACGGGCCCGGAAGCAGTAACTGTAGTCAGTGGCTGCGTCGTCCGCGGCGGCAGCGCGCTCACACAAGATAACAATGCGGTCAGTATCTGCAATTTTAAAACAACATTCGATACGATGTATATGACCATAACAATTCAAGATGCAATTAATTTATAATAGAAAAATATACTGACCACAGCTCTCATGATGTAGCGTCCTGGCATGTGGCACAAGCGGTCCGCTACGTGCTTATATAGCGTCTCCAGCCGACCAACTCATTCTGCAATTGTTACTGTTAATGCAACAGTCAATTTAAGCGCTTCTTAGAATAAAACTCACAACATAAATCATAGCTTTATTAGCAAAAAAAGATAGCTTAGGTATTCTAGATTATCGGACTATTATTTGATATCAAAACAATCATCTTTGGAGTCTAATAAATAAAGGTATCAAAGTAAAACAATAATTAGGAATACTGGCGGAAACGATGACGTGAAAATCGATAGAGAAACGTTCATAGCGTCGATAGGTCAGCTGAAAGCTGCCGCGAGCGAGTTGCCTGATGATAGAGAAACGTTCATAGCGTCGATAGGTCAGCTGAAAGCTGCCGCGAGCGAGTTGCCTGATGATAGAGAAACGTTCATAGCGTCGATAGGTCAGCTGAAAGCTGCCGCGAGCGAGTTGCCTGATGATAGAGAAACGTTCATAGCGTCGATAGGTCAACTGAAAGCTGCCGCGAGCGAGTTGCCTGATGATAGAGAAACGTTCATAGCTTCGATAGGTCAGCTGAAAGCTGCCGCGAGCGAGTTGCCTGATGATAGAGAAACGTTCATAGCGTCTATAGGTCAGCTGAAAGCTGCCGCGAGCGAGTTGCCTGATGATAGAGAAACGTTCATAGCGTCGATAGGTCAACTGAAAGCTGCCGCGAGCCAGTTTCCTGATGATAGAGAAACGTTCATAGCGTCGATAGGTCAGCTGAAAGCTGCCGCGAGCGAGTTGCCTGATGATAGAGAAACGTTCATAGCGTCGATAGGTCAGCTGAAAGCTGCCGCGAGCGAGTTGCCTGATGATAGAGAAACGTTCATAGCGTCGATAGGTCAGCTGAAAGCTGCCGCGAGCGAGTTGCCTGATGATAGAGAAACGTTCATAGCGTCGATAGGTCAACTGAAAGCTGCCGCGAGCCAGTTTCCTGATGATAGAGAAACGTTCATAGCGTCGATAGGTCAGCTGAAAGCTGCCGCGAGCGAGTTGCCTGATGACGTGGCCCCTAATAGCGCGACATTCCAGACCGCATTGGAAGAGCTTTTCTCGCTGGCAAGCGCGCGCGGCGGAGCGCAGGAGGAAGATATAGAGATCATACAATACTGAAAAACGGTCCTCAAGTTGACCCGGACAGAGTAAGTGATACGGGTTCAAGAAAAACTTTGGTTTTAGTTAAGATTGTAAAATGAACTATTTTGTATCAATAAAGAGTGCCATTTCGAATTTGTTCGTTTTTATCAGTTCCGTAGTAAAAGGACCCTTATAATTTCGTTGTGAGTTGTGTCCGTCAAGTATATTTGCATAACATTCATAAATATTCATCGATATGTCTCAAATGTTGGTTTTTGATTTCGAAATGAATAAACTTCAAATCGATTGAGATAAAGTAATTAATTTTTGAGTGTTATTTAATTCGTAGTTGAATGTAGTCAAATGAATGCAATGATAATTATGCCGATGATAAGATGAGTGCACTACTTGACATCGACATTCGCCAAGTCTCGATGGAGCTGCTTGTTTATCTCTAAAAAGTAATGAAATCTAGACAAAGTCGTGCCAAGTCTAAGGTGCCTTACTGCGATTTCTTTATTATTATAGTTAATGTTGTGTGACTTGGCCGTTGAACATTCTTTATACGTTAGTGGGTACAAATCAATTTTGTTTCCACGTAATGTTATATCTGTATCGGCCAAGCACAGCATTAACTCAAATAATAAAGAAATCGCAGTAAGGAACCTGATGAGGTATTCGTTATGAATTAGATGACAGGATATCAACAAATCACAAACATTAAGGCCTGATTTCGTCATACCATGTTTGTTATCTTTTAATGAGGCATTAGGTGATAGGTATTTAAAAATAATATGACTGTTAGATCATTTTGCGACCTAAAAAGAAAATCTAACAGACCTATATTAAATCCTGTGTTATGCAAATTGTTCTCTATATTCATTCTCATTGTAATACGACCTAATTGAAACGTTTGCAGTTGTCATTTTATTGCATGTACATGTACATAACATTCTTCTTAGGCGTATGTTATGCTATGTGACCAATTTTAAGCAACGGTCACTCTGTAGTTATATACTTAGTTATATACACTCTGTGGTTATAATGCGACCGGGCTACTTTTTATATTCATAGTTGAAATATCAAAATTGACTGAAATTATTGGATTGATGTTTTGACAATGAGTTAAATCTGCGGTTTTTCTTTTGCAGTAGTACCATTGATTAGTTCGATTGCCATCTAACATAAATCTAACAGCCTTTTATCTTGAGAGCGCTGACCCTAAAACGCCTGTAGAGAATCGAGATTTTTGTAAGAAAAACCTGTTTTTGTAGACTGAAAAAAATGTTAGTTATTTTCGAGCATATCTTTAATTGGTTAAGGTAATCTGATATAAACAAGGAATAATTTCGCTCGATCGAATAAAATAAATAAAAAATCACCTCTGTTTTTAACGAAGGTCTTGTTTCCTTACGAGTTTCTATAAGTGGTGTTTTTTAAAATGTAGGTAGTAGCTAAAGTATTGGCAAATCACAGAAAACAGTTAAAAAGTTGACTATATAATTTTATACGAATTTTTATTATTCATGTCTCCCTACGAAAACACGCTCCGCTAGTCACCTCGCCGTCTTACTTTGTTCGCGGAGCGCGCCTACGCTTGATACGCTTTTAACGAACCTCAAAGGCAGTGATAAGATTTAACATCTTGTCAAGAGATGGTGGCTTACCATTAGCGCATGGTGGGACACTCGATAACTCCAACAGTCTGTTAAGAACTCCAAGAAGGCATCAAATATATTTAAGACTGTTTGTTGAAATCAGGCCTAAATTTTCTTTCAGAAATAAAATGTTTGTTTTTTGATCACAACTCGAATAAACTTGTTATTGACTGAAATTAACTAATTGGTTTTTGAGAGCGATTTAATTTGTTAACTTTATTTATTTGAATGTAATAACAACTTTACAGATAAGTATTACTTAGAAACTAATTTAGAAGTGGTTTATATTGATAGCATGTTAATTGTTAGCGCAGGTGACCGAGCGCGCAATATAAACGCGAGGGCGCGAGGAGCGCGCACACTCCACCGCTGCTGTGCCGCCGCCATGAATACCAAGGTCAGTGTGCGACCTCATTTTGTGCAATTATATTCTGCTTAGCTTTTTATCTATGACATGCAATATAACATTGGAAAAGTAAAAGTACATATATCGCATGGCAAACACAATAATCGGTCAAGTACGAGCCGGACTACATGAAAGCCCCCTTAATAATTTATTTTATTTTAACTAAATTATTTATTATTGGAGTGAATATGTAGCTAAATATTATGTGAATATTTCGAGCATTTACATGTTACCATTATAAATATCAAGCGAAAAACGGCTTAAGATTCAGGTTTGTTGTATGGAAGCCCCCCTTAAATATTATTTTCATTCTGTTTTTAGTATTTGTTGCTATAGGGGCAATAGGAATATAAGTATATCATCTATGAAAATTTCATCTATCTAGCTACAACGGTTCATGAGATACCACAGAACAGCAGAACTAGCTATCTTCTGTGTGAGATACGGCTTGGTGACAGACAGACGGACAGACAAACGGACAGTCAGATGGACAGACAGACGGACAGCGAAGTCTTAGTAATAGGGTCCCGTTTTTACCCTTTGGGTTTGGGTACGGAAACCTAAAAAAATAACAGCCAAGTCTAGGTTTTTGTCCCTCAGAAGAAATCAGAAATTAAGAGAACATTTATAGAATAACCATAAAGCTTATTCTACATAGTACATAGTAGATTGGAATGTTGAAATGGCGGTGGGCAGGAGCCAGCAGACGACTGATGATCCATAGGGTCAAACATTTTTCTAGTGAAGACTACGTATTGCGACACCTAACCGTTAATATTATTGATGTAAAAGTAAAAGACGGTGTTACAAGAACAATAAGCAGTAGTTTATTTTTGTTTAAATACAAAACGGGGCAGGCGAGCACAAAATTAAAATGTAGGTAGTGGGTAAGGAGCCAGTCTGATTTTACCATGACCTAGCTAAAAGGTACTGTCCTGATGGTGGGCGTGGTGATACCGACGGCTCCCGACTTCTGGACAGTGCGTAGTGGCTGGACGGTGCGTGGCACGTCGCAGTGGTAGAAAATGGAGTCAGAGCGGAGTTCCCTAAACCGGGATCAGTTCCTTCACCAAAAATTCGTAATTCTCGTCCGTGATATACTCGTAGTAGGACGACGGACGGAAAAATTGAATTAATATTATAAGATGGTGCGGTCTCGATTCCGTAAAGAATATTGTTTAGATTTTATTTTTAAGTGGCGCAGACCAGTCGCTAATATCGCTCGGACCTGACTCCGGCGCGTGCCACCGCGCGCATGCTCGCTGTGGAATAATCCACTGCCGCGCGCGCAAGGTAGGTACTGTTTAGTACATAATATAAACACCGAGTTATTAATGTTAAGAGAGAGACCTATGTCCAGCTGCAGATGTCCTAGGACTAAGACATCAAATCTGTACCCACGATTGATGCAACTCGGTCGATACGTCGGGAAGATGAGGTATTTATCTATGTCGTAATTTTAGTACGCGATTAGTCCCGTAGTTTATACCAATAATCAGACATCATGTAACCTTCCGTTACAGTATCAGCACGCGCAGCGTAGGAGTTTCTCCCGTCAGGTGGACGGATGACCGCGTCAAGACCGTAGGATCACGCTGAATTCAAGTTGCTTCTAACTGGTCTTATTGAAAATCTATAGATTCTCTTGTCTAGCAGATAACGTCTTATGATTTATTCGAAGACGATAACATTGTTAAGTAAATCAATTTATTTGCCTTGTAACATTTCGTCAATTGTGTTTCAGATACTATGCGTGTTGCTAGTGAGCGCTCTCGCGACCCTCGGGAGCGCGGAATCCGATGCTGAACGGAAGAAGACGGAGTTCATCGGAGTACTGAACTTGATCGAGAGGCTCACAAACCCGGGCGAAAGCGAAGACAGATCAGCGTTTGTAGCGCTGATTAATGAGTTGAAATCTGCAGTGTCCGAGTTGCCCGAGGACACGGCTCCCGACAGTGAGACGTTCCAACCGAGACTGGACGATCTGTTCGCGCTGGCTCGCGTGGGCGGCGCCGAGGAAGGAGACATCGCGGTCCTCCAGGAGCTGTTCGACTCTATCATAGCAGACGGCCCTCAAGTCGACCCTTATAGAGTAGAGCGGCTCCTAGATGTACGTTTCTTTTAATTAAACTGCACCGAAACCACGTTCACAAACTCTTTCATTTCTAAGTTTTTCGTCATGTTTTAACCTTAACGCACCTTAACGCCTTTTGTATGAACTGCATTTTATGCAAAAAATCCAATAATACCGAAGTATAAATGCTGTATGTAGGTTAAATTGTTTTAAAATAAATTATTATATAATTAATAACAATTAAAATTATTTTATAATTAATAACTATGATTCTCTCAGATAGGTGTGTCTATTGCTATTTACTATGGAACAAAGTGTTGCCTAATGAAGTTCACCTTTGGTAGGCAACAAATCGTCACTTGTCGTCTCAAAATGTAATAATAATAATTTCATAATTTGGATATTTATTTAAGACCACTTTTTGTATGATTTAAATTAGATGACACTAGTAGTGCCACAGATCGTGTTTACACTCAATTTTTTAGACAACTCATTTGCATTATACTTATTGGACATATTTATTTGAATATAAAATACTTT
Organism: Hypomecis atomaria; assembly: GCA_964007245.1. Lineage (NCBI taxonomy): Eukaryota > Metazoa > Arthropoda > Insecta > Lepidoptera > Geometridae > Hypomecis > Hypomecis atomaria. The sequence continues at coordinate 68,686 of OZ023305.1, forward strand.
TTATCCATTAACCAGCTCGGTGAAGGTCGTTCTATGGCGGCATCTTAGGCTATTATGTTTGCGAAGTTTGTACCTACTCGTACCAACAAATAATACTGAATAATGAAAAGATTTCTACCCATCATATTTTTCATCTCACTTTTGAATTGATTCTACAATACTAATCGATCATATTAATGCTTTTACTTTAGTTTATCTACCTATATTTAATAAAGTGCTTCGGCGTGAGTGACTGACTGACAGATAGTTTACAGCCCTAACGGCTTAACCGATATACTTGAAACTTGGAAGATAGCTGATGTATTGTTCAACACAGTGGCGAAAAAAGGTAAATAAAATAAGAAGAAATTAAAGGGGTAAGGAGCCCTTATCGATTGTATGAAACTTTTTATTCACTGGACCAATTAATTTGAAACGGCTTAAATATTCTTCAAAGAAAATATTTTTTTTTTCCTGAAAATTTAGTAACCACAGACTCCAGGTTCTGTGCCCTTTATTAACAATACACAATTTTTACGGTTCCGTACCCAAAGGGTAAAAACAGGACCCTATTACTAAGACTTCGATGTCCGTCTGTCCGTCTGCTTGTCATCGGGCTGTATCTCATGAACCATGATAGCTAGACAGCTAAAATTTTCACAAATGATGTATTTCTGTTGCCGCTATAAGAACAAATACTAAAAACAGAATAAAATAAATATTTAAGGGGGGTTCCCATACAACAAACGTGATCTTTAGGATTTTTTGCTCGCTATTAATAACGGCAAGAGGAATGGGGTTCCCATACGGTACGGAATCCTTCGTGAGCGAGTCCGACTACCACTTGGCCGATTATTTGATTTTACTGTACAAAGAGCCTAATCTTAGCCTAAGTTATTTAGTCGGTGCATTGCGTGAATGCCACGAGCAGACCGGCGACCTGCAAGCAGCACCCGATCACGAGTGTGACGCATGTGCCAGCCATCGCTCTCCTCGACCATATTTGAGGGAAGAGAACGACCCGACACATGATGCCGCCGCAAGAAGTAGCCTTCGATGGCGAGCATGAATGCTTGAGGCATGCACGCATGGCTTATTTAAAAAAAAAGGTATTTTGTTCATCGTTTGTGATTTTTTCATAAATAACTATTTGATAAATTAACATCTATAAATTAATATTGTTGGTGAACTAGGGTCTGAAGCCTGAGTTTAATCGTTGTTCAAATACAGTAATCACACGTTTAACTTAATCAAGCGTTGGTGAACTTGGGTCATAAAAGACGCGCGCCAAACCGCGGGTTATAATTATTTTAACTAACAATATTTCGGGGAAACTGGGCAAACTAAAGGATGTCCGTTCCTGATCTGATTTGGTCCATCTCACCATAATTATGTTCGTTACCGCCGTGAAATGTGAGTGAACCCTCAATTAAGTATCTTCCAGACGTAATTGAAAGTAATTAATAATAGGTAAGTGATTAAGTAATGAAGATTTCACCAATGACAAAGCTTCACTGCGCAAACTAGGTTCAGACTGTAATAATAATTAATGTACCCTTAAGATTATGGAAGGGAAATTGTACCTGCGGGACAATTCTGTCAACCGATCTCGTCACCGAAGTGATACGCTCCCGAACCCCTCTCGCTTTTCTGACAGTTTTAAGTCTCAAGGCTGTCAAAAAAACGAGAGAAGCTCAAGAACGTGTCACCTCAGCAACGAGATCAGTTAAAAGAATTGCCCCGCTGATGTTACTTACGTATGTACGAATGTTTTATTTTTTCTTTTGACATTTTTTTTTTAATTCAACTTTTTAATTGTATTTTGACATTCATTTCTAAATTCAATTGTACTCGTAATTGAACATTTATTTTTGGACCTGTTCTCAAATTTTTTAATTCCTATTTCAATGTAATTTTATAATTATTAGGTTTTATTTCAATTGAAATCTTTAATGTATTTGTTGGACATCCACAAGTATTCAAGGAGTACATGACATCAGAGGAGTATTCCAACTAAAATCAAATAATTTACAAGTACTTCCGCATGTAGTCAAATGATAGTTTAGGCCGTGAGACAACTTGACCATTACACGGTAGGTCGATTGCAGTGATTGCACATTTCAGCGTTGTTGTATTCTATCATAGAATCATTCAGGTCGCGAGAACATTATGACTCTAGCTAATAGCACATTTTGAAGATGGATCATATTAGCCCAAACACAATTAGACTTCTACTCATTGAAGTTCCGCCGCGCATAATTCTATGTTGAAAAACAAATGAAATGAAATGAAATGTGATTTTTTACCCCTTTGTTGTTATTCTGATGACAAATCTGATAATAAAAGTGATAAAATATATTTTTAAGTTAGACGGTTTTACGTACCAGAAGCTAAAAAATATAGCCGCTAAAATTAAATCGTGGGGTTAATAAAATGAACTCTCGCACACAGAACAGTCCTAATATTAAGTCTTAGGTAACTTCTTATAAAAATGGTGATTTTGATCTAATCCTTGTCGTAGTGGGATGTGAAAAGCCGTGCTCAGAGCGAGGAAAAGAATTATACTGAAAAGTATTGTGATATCATTATCTTTTCTTTATTTTTAAGGGTTCCGCAATCGGGTGACACGACAAATCCATTCAGATTTTGTTGAATGCAGACGAAAAACTTTCGTCACGTCTTCTGAATTACACAAAAAGCTATTTGGTTTATTCCAGGTCAATATTTAAGGACGAAAAACAACAAACTTTTCCATTTGGCTAAGTCTGAAAAATTGAGACGCACAAAAATTACGTACAACGTCCTCGTGGATATGAAGTAAATTTTTAAAACGCGTTTAATAATGTTCTCGTATAAACGGAATATGTTAAGAGGAGGCCTATGTCCAGCAGTGGACGTCCTATGGCTAAAACGACAATGTATGGTATAAATTAGAAATTACCTGACGTATAATAGCAAAGTTGTACCTCTTAATATTTTCATACCTTATTATCGTTACTTATAAATGCAAAAGTGTGTTTGCTCCTTTGCTACTCTTTCACTCAGCAATAGCACAACAAAATGACTTGTTTTTTGCCATGAATATAGTTTGAAGGTCGGAGAGTGACATACTACAGGCTACTTATTATCCCGGAAAAAATAAAAATTCTATGGAGTAGCACAAAATTCCAAATCAATCCTGCGGTTGAAAGCTAGTAGTCATTTCAGAGGAGAAAAATATTAAATCCGCTAAGGTGAACTAAGAAAATTTGGGCAAAATCAATCCGAAGATTGTTGAGACTCTTGAGACATAGAAAAGAGAAGCAAGAAACTATGAAGTCTTTCGAAAATTCCAGTTCGAAGAAGACCGGTTTTGTGGCATACCGCTTATTGCATTTTTAAATTTATACTGAAACCGGATAGCCATAAAGATTATCATTTTAACAATTGCGCCACATTTTACTGGATTTATCTGGTTTTTACCGACTTCCAAAAAAGGAGGAGGTACTACGAGTATGTTCATCTGTTTGTATTTTTTTGTGTATGTTCATCAATAAATGCGCCAGTGGTGAACTGTTTTTATATAATCTTTTTTAGTTTAAAATAGTATATATCCGAGATAGTCTCATTTTAATTTTATCGAAATCGGCTGAGCCGTTTTTGATTAATCAACGAATATGTTCATGGGTGTCACATTGATTCGTTCGAATTCTGTACACGGTGGAAGTCGGTGTTGCGATTTTTTGAATCAACAATAATGGAAACAATTCGAGCGAAATATTCGAATTTTGTACACGATGGAAGGCAAGTTTGCCATTTTTTGTGAAAAATTATTATTGTATGTCTAGATATGAAGATAGGTCAATTATATATTAAAACAATTTGATTTCTTATTCTCACTTGTAACTTGTAAAATATTGATAAATAGAATTCCACCGCTAATGCAGTGATCGTTTATTTTGTGTAATGTTAATGTTTTAACCAATTAGTTTAATGTTAATGTTTTATTGAGAAATACTTGATATTACGACATGACGGCGGAATAAAAGTGCGCGGGCGGCGAGTGCTGCTCCACTCACCCTCAGACACCATGAAGATAGCGGTAAGTATTATTAGCTTTTACTTTATACTTTCATCGTCATCGTAATCGTCCTGTAGTTATAGTTATTGTACGTCCACTGCCGAGCATAGGTCTGCCCTATAGATCACTAATTAGACAGTTGTAAGCGGTTTGCATGCAGCGGAATCCTGCGGTCATTGTACTCTGTATTCAGGCCAAAACTTTATCATCCTAATGACTTTTTTTTTATAACTTATAGGTTTGCTTTAAATCTCACGAATAATCCTCATATGGAATATTGGCTTTGTAACCGTGACTTAAAATCGATTCTTTTGTGCATGCTATTCGTTAAAATGATAAAAGATGTCAGTCGCTACAACGGCATTTGTCTTTTAGTTACTTTTATGTTCGGTGGTGTGTGCCGTCGCCGCGTTGCCGCCACGGCCGCCGTCTCGCGTGGTGGAGCCAGCGCAGCAACCGCCGTCTCGCGTGGTGGAGCCAGCGCAGCAACCGCCGTCTCGCGTGGTGGAGCCAGCGCAGCAACCGCCATCTCGCGTGGCAGAGCCAGTACCGACGCCGCCGTCTCGCGTGGTAGAACCAGCGCAGCGGCTGCCAGCCAGCCAGCCAGACTACCAGCCGTCCATCAAGCTGGTCCCGCAGCGCGCCGCCATCTCCGCCCAGTACCCTGAAAACGTAAGACGTCAAATTGATGCCATCTTAGACATATTCTATGCCCTCCGCGACTTGTCCAAATCCGGCATCGGGAACGCAGACCTAACTTTGTTAGAGAACTTAAGAGACGTCGCCATCGCCAGCGTCACCGACATGGAGCTGTCTGTCGAAGAACGCATGAAGAAATACTCGGCTGAAGTGTTCGACGTACTGCGGGAATACGCCATCACGTCCATCCCTGACGAGAAGGAAAGGAACACGTTTCTGGCCATCATAGCGTTTTCGAAGAACCTGTTTGAGAGTGCGTTGCCAGGCATTGTTCCTGACAAGGCAACATTTTTATCGGTCACAAAAGGCCTCTTCAACCTGGTCAGTGAGCCGTTCGCGGGCTTGCCCTCGGGGCTGCCAGTCGACCGTGAGAAGGACGAGAAAAACAGGAAAAAATTCTTGGCCGTACTGGATTCAGCGCTTGATAGTTTTTTTGCCTGACTTTGAGAACTTAAGCCGCCTCAAAACAATTTAAGCCTCTGCATTTTTTTCAAGCAGTCGTCGTTATCAATAATTCGTAAAAACCCGAAAAGTTGACCGTCATTGAGTTTCTGGAGAACATAATTAATGTACAGAGTCTCTATTTATGATTGGAAACTCTCTGCAACATAATATCAGAAGAATAGATGCATCAGATAGAAGATAAATGACGTCTAATGCATAAATAGTAGAGGTACATAAATCAAAACGACGACCCAACAATCGTGTGAAATTGTGTGATGTATATTTATTTAAAATACAATATTTCTACACCATGTAAAGTTGTTTTTCTTTTTACTATTCAATTAGAACCTATTACACGTAAACAATGGAATGTTAAGGATGATTAAGGTTGTTTTAAAATTAACTAGCGACCCGCCCCGGCTTCGCACAGGTGTATCACACATAAATACGTTTCTTTTGAATCACTCTATCGATTAAAAAAACCGCATCAAAATCCGTTGCGTGCTTTTAAAGATATTAACATACATAGGAACAGACAGACAGGGAAGCGACTTTGTTTTAATACTATGTAGTGAAAACAAGTAATTAAATATTTACCCCATTTTTGGTAACAGATTGACCTGACATTTGATAAGGAAAAATAAGCGCTTTAGTTCTGATGACTATACAATTTATTCCTGAGTCTCTTAATAAAGGTATCAAATTACACTGTCTACATGTAGAAAACTATGAACGTAGTAAAATATGAATGAAAAACTTGAAACTAAAATTGATAAACATTTTATAAGTTAGTCAGTTTTACGTACTAAAAGCTAAAAATAATACCTCAAAAAATATGATCATATATGGTCCACGCAAAACAAAGCCTCAAATAAAAAGTCAAATTCTTAAACAAATGGTGATTTTGATCCAATCCTTGTCATACTGGGCTCAAACCAAATAAAGCTTTTTTTATTTGGTCTGAGATATTGGAAAATAAAAGGTTGTCATCAAGACGTGCATGGGAAAGGTTGATGATCAGAAAAAATATTATTATATCTTTGCCATATTTTGAAGCATTCCTCAATCAGGTGAACCGAGAAATCCATGCACATTTTGTTAAGATGTGGCCGACAAACTTTTGGCACATCTTATGAAGTAAACAAAAAACTATTTGGTTTATTCCAGGTTGCTATTTAGGACAAGAAACAACAAAACATTTTGCTGAGGCTGTGGGAATTTGAGACGCACGAATATTATGAACAACGTTCTTAAAGATATTTATAACAAAAAACTTGATAAAATGCGTGACATTATGGAATTTATAGTATGTGTAATGATTTCGAAATTACGTGAGGATAAGTAGTTGTTTCTCGTCGTATAACTGAGAGAATTTGAACGACATCGTCCAGATGTTGTTGCGACACAAAAAAAAAACGAGGCATAAAAATATGCACTGCTGTGAAATGTCTTATGGTTTTCTGGCTAGCCTAGCCTAGCTACTTACCGCCCGATTTTTCTTATTTTCTATATTTATGCATAAAGTTAGGTACGAAAGAAGATCTTGCCATGGGACCAGACAGTACTCGTATCTCTAAAATCCAAGTAAATGCGCAGAGTTATATAAGAGTATACTTTAAAATTGGTTCCATTTAAATTTTATCGAAATCGGCTAAGCCGTTTTTGATATATCAACTATAATGTGAAATATGCTACGTCGATCCGTGCGAAATTTTCGCGAATTCTGAATAGAGGTGTGAAGTCGGTCATACTATTTTTTTTTTTCAAAAAATAACTATCTAATTTGATTTTTGATGAAGGTCATCATTATGCCTCCGTAATTTACAAACAATGTCAAAAGACAATAAGATCCGAAAATATTAAATTGCTTTAAATGAAGATTGTTTTAAAAAAAATAGAAATAGAAATATCATTTTCCAAAACAAATAAAGCAAATAATTGAATGCAAGGTAATGGTCTTAGCTTGATATAATTTTGAATTATCTCTTTTCGCTACTTAAGTTGGTATTTCATGAAAGTAAAAAAAATAAAAAGGAAAGTATTGTTTGAAACTGTGTACAATCTGTACAATTTGTATTTAATATCAAGGATTTTAATACAGGTTTGTCTAAATTGAATTAAGCAAAATTTCATCTAAGTTCCAATCAAAGTTTAGTCGAATAATATTAAACGAAAATGAAATAAAATTCAAAGTAAGAGCATAATATGATAGAGAAAACAATAGACTAAAATTTTTATTTATATACAATAGTACAATCTTTTCTCCAAAGCCCAGATTTCAACTTATCTTTAAATTTAGACAAAGGTAGCACTTTACCATCTTCGGCCTTTTTATAGTAAAACTAGCTGCGCCCCGCGGTGTTACCCGCGTTAGCCCGAAATAAAAAGTAGTCTATGTATTAATCCAAAATCTAAACTACCTCCGTACCGAATTTCATCCAAATTAGTTCATTCGTTTGTGCGTGAAAGAGTAAAAAATATCCATACATACTCACACGTTTATAATATTAGTAGGATTGAGAGGAATTAGAGCGAGACTGTGTAAAAACTCTACACGGTGGCGATTAGCATTGTCTCCAGCACCTGATCAACAGATTATCTTTAAACATATAATTACAATTCTGCTGTACGTGTGTATATCACTGAACTCCTCCTAAACGGCTGGACCGATTTGAATTAATTTTTTTTGTAAGCGTTTGGGTGCGCCCTGGAAACTTTAGATTCACAAATAAGCCCGGTAGATGGCGCTGCAGTGGGTCCGCTAGTATATTACAGTAATTCTTGAAAAAAGATCACGTTTTTGCAAATGGATACTATGATGTGACGCCCGGTTGCATCGAATATGCCATTAGGAGCAAAGAAAATTAGAAGTTTCTATTTTATACCAACTATCTATTAATTTGGGTTGTTGGGTTGCAGGTGAAGGCTTTATATTTTAATCATAGACATAATGATAATAATGAGTCTTTTTGATATTGAGCACACATTTTTATTTTACTCCATTGTGACAAAAAAATCAACAGCTCAAATGTGATGACCTCAGGGTCTCTTCAGGTCTGAGTGACTCCCAGTTTAGTCCTCAAAACACTCCGTGCGTAAACCCAATTTTGAATTACTCGTACACAATAGCCCTCTTAAGCCTTGGTTGCGGTAGTGCCGTGGTAAGGAGATCTGCCATTCCATCTTCTCTGTGCACTCTGCCTATAAGGCTACTACTCTTTGTTTCTTGGCTTCCTAACTTATCCATCCACCACCATTTTTGAAAATATATCCCGTGTATGATCGTCTATCCATGGTGCAAGCTGCCCAATAAGCGCCTGCCATGTCATACTACTTCATGCCACTTTTTTATATTTTAGTCCAACCTTCTTGGTTCCTTTAAATCCGGATGACCCGTTTCGCGGCTTGCCAATGATTGTTTCCGTAGCAAGTATTAAATTGGCTTAGATACCTTACGGCAAACGTAATATCTGGCCTTGTTGTAACTGCTAGATACATCAACGATCCGATCAAGCTGTGGTCCCACAAGTGTTGGTTTGTTAAGACAGCTTTCGCGTGAATACGCCAGGAATCATAGTTTTCTCGCTTAAGCGATTCTACATGACCATGACTCTTTGATTTTTCCCACGATTTACGCACTTTTTTTACGAATAATAAGTCTTGAGTTTTATGGATATCTCGAATAATGAGTCTTTTTAATTATGAGCACACATTTTTATTTTACAAAGAAAATACAAAACTATCTACTCCATTTTGACATACAAAATCAACAACTCAAATATCTCTATAGCAACCAAAACTCTATGGCAACATATAAGTATATAGACTTGAAATAATTACAAAATATGACACATAGGACTCAATATGGCCGCCATTACATACTAACAAACAAAAAGTAGGTGCAAAATTCAAATAATTTCCTCAAATCGATAAAATGTGTACCATTTTTTCATAATGATGATATTTCAAAAATAAATAATGAACTGAATGGAACCACAAACCACAACATCATTTAGGTATGTAATTAGTTTTTATTCTTGATTTTTACAAAACTGCTAAACTTATTTCGATTTATCATTATTTAATATATTTGTTTATTTTATAATCTCAAATGAGACTAACTCTGAAGTACCTATGATCTAGCAAACAAAAAAATAATCAACAAAATCGGTTCATACTTAAGTGATCGAATAATCGCGTTACTTACATACAAAAAAAAAAACATAGCGCTGAATTGAGAACCTTCTTTTTTCAAGTCGGTTATAAATATTGCTATGCACTCATGCATAATGAAAATGTGATTCCCGCACTTTCTTAGGTAAATTTGCGCTCGCAGTCACTATTAACCCAAATATTTTCGCAGTACGCAGTATGTATTACCAAAGAAATATGGGAACATATTATAACTAAAGTGTAGGCAGCAAAATGTCAAATAACTTATATAAATAACCTATGGCCGCCTTCTCTATTTTCTCAAGTCATTGATACAATCGGATTGAGTTTTCAAACATGTGTCAAAATAAAAAGTAATTTAAATCAAAGTTATTACTAAGTTGCCAAGGAGTATTGATGTCACCTTGGAAGCAAATCACCCCCAAATTAACTTTCTACTCCTTTTTAACCCCGATAAGGGATGAATTTCAATAAACTACGAAACACGTCTTCCGTCAATTCAATTACAGAATGTTTATGCCAATTTTCGAGTCGATTGAACCATGGAATCACGATGTTCCATAGAAACTTTGACTCCATTTTTTACCCTCTTAGGGTTAGAATTTCGAAAAATCCTTTCTTATCGGATGCCTACGTCATACAAAGAACCCACCCTCCAAATTTGAGGTTCCTCCGACCAGCGGTTTGGGCTCTGCGTTGATCCGTCAGTAAGTCATTCAGGACAAAGCATTTTATATATATAGATAATGGTAACGAATATCATCCTGAAACATTTTTGTAGCAAACAGCTCTGTACCGATGAGTTTATAGGGTTCCGTACCCAAAGGGTACAACTGTCTGTCTGTCACCGGGTTGTATCTCATGAAACGTGATAGTTAGACAGTTGAAATTGTCACAGATGATGTATTTCTGTTTCCGCTATAACAATAAATACTAAAAATAGAATTAAATAAATATTTAATGGTGGCTCCCATACAACAAACCTGTAATTTTTACCGTTTATCACTCAATAATATCGGTAACAAATTGATGCATCAAATATTTACAGAATATTTAGTTGTGAATTCAATTTAATAATAAATAATTAAAATAAAATAAATATTTAAGGGGGGCTCCCATACAGTACGGAACCCTTCCTGAACGAGTCCTACTCGTACTTGGCAGATTATTTTTTATTGCCAATGGGCCGCGGATATAGTTCGTAAGTTTTATATCGATTGGGTGGTGCAGCGTAGACGTCCACCCACAGAATTGTACAGATGACCTCATTAAAACCGCAGAATCGCGTTAGATGCAAGCCGATTCCAACCGGTCATATTGGAGATCTAAAGAAGAAGCCAAGAGCCTCAGCAGCCTCACCCATCCAAGAACCGTCCGCCCCGCCCCGTCCGGGTCGGTAACAACCATCTCGATGCACGCAATCTAATGTAGGTAGTTCCATTTCATATCCAGGGATGCGTCAGGTCTATACCTATATTTAAAAAAACTTGATTTCTTGTTAGTATCATAATATTGATAAAATTGAATTCTATCGCTAATGCAGTGATCGTTAATTTTGTGTAATGTTAATGTTTTAACCAATTAGTTTAATGTTAATGTTTTATTTAGAAATACACTTATATTCCGCCGTCATGTCGTAATATCAAGCGCGGGCGGCGAGTGCTGCTCCACTCACCCTCAGGCACCATGAAGATAGCGGTTAGTATTGTTAGCCATACTTTCACCATAATGCCTTATAGTTATAGTCATAGTACGTCCACTGCCAAGCATAGTTATCCCCTATGGATATCTAATTAGACAGGTTTGCGTGCAGCGCAATCCCGGGTCTCGGTGAGATCGTCAGTGTACATTGTACTTCGTATTCAGGCCAAAACATTATCACCCTAATGCAAATGTTTATTTTTCTGAATATTCTGTGAAAAATAAGTATTCATGCCAATTCGAACCGTTTGTTTAGTTTGTTTTTGTTTAAATCTGACAAATAATCCTCGTATGAAATTTTGGCTTTGTAACCGTAACTTAAAAGTGATTTTGCAGTGCATGCTATTTTGCTAAAATGATAAAAGATATCAGTCCCTATAATGACATTTATCTTTTAGTTACTTTTGTGTACCGTGGTGTGTGCTGTCACCGCGCTGCCGCCGTCCCCCGAGGTGGAGCCAACCAGACAGCCAGACTACCAGTCGTCCAGCCAGCCAGCAGCCGCTCAGTACCCTGAAAACGTAAGACGTCAAATTGAAGCCATCGAAACCATATTCCAAGCCATCCGTGACTTATCAGAATCCGGCACCGGGAACACGGACTTTACTTTGTTAGAGAACTTAAAAAACGTAGCCATCGCCAGCGTCACCGACACGGAACTGTCTCTTGAAGAACGCGAGAAGAAATACTCGGCTGAAGTGTTCCACGTGCTGCGGGAATACGCCATCACGTCCATCCCTGACGAGAAGGAAAGGAACACGTTCCTGGCCATCATAGCGTTATCGAAGAACTTGGCGCAGAATCGGTCGCCGAGCTTTGTTCCAGACCAGGCAAAATTCTTGAAGTTCATTGAAGGCCTCTTCAACATGGCCAATGAGCCGTTCCCGGGCCCACGCTCGGGATTGCGAGTCAATCGCGAGAAGGAGGAGCTAGACAAGAAAAGATTCCTGGACGTACTGGATTCAGCACTTGACAATCTGTTTGCCTGACCTTGAGAACTTAAGCTGCCTCGGAATAGTTTAAGCCTCTGTATTTTTTTTCAATCAGTTGTAGTGATTAATAAGTCGTAACTCGTAACCCAAAAAGTTGATCGTCAGGAAAACATTATTAATGTATAGAGCCTCTATCTATGATTGAAAACTTTCAGCGACATAATATCAGAACAGATGCATCAGACGGAAGATAAATGACGTCTGAACGGGATTTGAATCGAAACGTCGACCCAACAATCGAGTGAAATTGTGTGATGTATATTTATATATAGCACTAGGAGACCATAACAAGTTGTTTTTCTTTTTTACAAGCTTTTACCAACCGGTCTTATTGGAGATATTTAGGGGAGGCCTATTTTCAGCAGTGGACGTCCTATGGCTGAAAGGAAGGAAGGAAGGAAGCTTTTATTTAACTTGCAATGGATGTACCTATGTATGTATGTAAGTTCGGGTGGAATCGTGCAAGTTACATTTGACCAACTTCCCGGTTTCCGATCGAGCTGAAATTTTGCACGCCTATGTATATCGCATGACAATGCAATAATATGGTACCATGGAGCTGATCTGATGATGGAGTTGGAAGGTGGCCATAGGAACTCCTTTTCTAAACAAAATAGATCGGTCGCTTTTGGGCTCTTTTTATTTGTCTTGGCTAGGACTCTGCTGTTACATTTTATTAAGGATCTCAAAGGCTTGTATTTTTAATCAGTTATATTTTTATAGTAATTTTTTATTTTGCAAGTAGAACCTATTGGTTGCAAATAATGGATGCAAATAAAGAAAACTATTATTTTATTACTTTATGAAGATTTTCATTTAATTTTCATCAATCCGAATGTGGGACTGCCCACAAAGCGCAGAAGTAATATAAACCCATGCAGGGACCTCCCTGCTTGCTACAATTTATTTTCAGGTAGATAAGTCTACACAAGTAGGTATAATGTTTTAGTACCTACTATTATAATGCAATTTCTATGACATTTTACATAGATCAAAATGTTCTAGAGATATAAAGAGATGTTGTCGCATTTCTCAACCACAGAAATGTATGGAAAATCTTGCTCAGAGCTGTCAAACCTGTCAAATATGTATTGGAATTTGACACTACCTACTGAGAGAAAAACACGGCAACTAGCCAATGCATCGAGATACGAGTATTTTTCATGTTTCTTTCTATACCATATTTAATGATTTCATCTCTTTCTTTCTTTTCTCGATCGACCACATTATCCCTGCGGTATTTCTGTGATCAAAACCTAATTTTTATATTAGTTCTGTCATTTTAGTCCTCGGATATAACAGAAATGAGATTAGTTATTAGGAAAGTAGTGCGCTATCATCAGCGTGTCTATTTGAGACAATTTATCAGAAATAATCCCATGACAATGTCTTAAAATCACTATTATTACTAAATGGTTTAAAACTTTTTGGAATACATCTAGACAAGTCTATACGGTTTTTATTTTGAGGCATTAACTTAAACATTTGAATCATTAAAAAAAATTAAATCACTAATGCTTAAAATTAAATATCATTTAAAACTAGTTCTGTCGCTGCAACACTCAATGTGGACTATTGCTAGTTTTAAAAGGAAAGCTCGTTTTAACTAAAACTAAAACTTCGATTAGGAAAAAATACCCACCTACCTACCTAAATGTAAGATAGATACTATCGGCACAGGTACGACTCAAGAGGTACACAAGAAAAACATTGTTTTTTTTTTTTAGGATGATATTTTAGGCCGCGAAATAACAGACTCTGTGTTTACTTTTAAAATTGTCACTCTGACTGAGACGCAACAAAATATCGTTAGATTTATATTTGATAATACCCATATTATTTTAGAATGGGAACTGAATAAATTTTCTGGTAAATACGAGCCATTTGTTCCAATTAAAATTTCAATAAAATTGAAATCCTCCACTATTCAAGTAGTAATTAATTTGAAATGGGTTTAATGTGTAAATCAATTATAAATGTATTTGAAGGGTCGATAAAATATGAGTACGTACATAATACAAATATGGATGTGCGGCGGCGGCGGCGCTCACTTAACACTACGGCATCATGTGGACTGCGGTTAGTATTACTGTATTGTTCATCCATCTATTCATCAGTCCTTTGTTGAACATAAGCCTCTCCTATGGGTCTCCAATAACACCGGTTGGAAAAGGCTTGCATCCAGTGCGATTTTTCGGTCTTGATGAAGTCATCTGTCCACCTCGTAAGTAGACGTCCTACGATACGATTGCCTGTACCCGTACGTAGCCTCCGAGAAATGTATGACTCCACAGTTATCAGTCTTCCGAGCTATGTGCTCTGCCCGCTGCCGTTTCAATCTTAACATCCGCTGGGCTATGTCAGTAGCTTTGGTTCTTCTACGGATCTCTTTATTCATTTAATTGTTACAATCTAATATTATAGTAGCCTCTAATATACAAAAATACTTACACCATGAAACAAGAAGAAACAAGCCATAATATTTCTGTTTGAAAGGAATTCAGTCTATGTCGATTGAAACACGTCATCTGGTTCATTAGCTAATTAATGTGAAATTTCAAGAATATATAATTAAATTAAATAATTACGGGGTATTTAAATCATGTGGTTATAACAGTTTCTTTTTAATTATAATTTCAGTTAGTATTTTGTGCCGTGCTGTCAGCCAGTAGCGCGTTGCCGCCGCGGCCGCCGAGTCGTGGGTCCCCGGTTCCTGACAGACCTCCCGTCGTCCTGCCAGACAACCCGCCTGTCGAACTGCCAGATAACCTATCAGGCTACCCGCCTGCCGTTCAGGTAGAGATTCCATCTGCCGATCTGCCAGAAAACCGGCCGTCGGCCAGTGACACGTTGCCACCGCGGCCGCCGGGATATGCGGTCCCACTGCCTAACAGTGACCTGCCAGTAAATCTGCCTGTTGAACTGCCAGATAACCTTCCAGAAAACCCGCTTATTGAATTGCCAGATGACCTCTCCGGCTACCCGCCGCTTGTCCCTCGAGTAGAAAACCCATATTATTATGCTGACCTGCCAGAAAACCCACCTGCCAACCCGCCAAAAATTGCACCTTCCTACCTGCTAGAAATTCCGCTTGTAGACCTGCCAGAAAACCCACCTGTTAATCTGCCAGAAAACCCACCTACCGACCTGCCAGACATCTCGTCGGACATACAGCTCATCGCCAGCGAAGAAGAAGCCATTCGAGACATATTCGGAGACTTCTCAGAACCCGCCGGCGCGGACAGAAACCATGACGATTACCAGCGGTTATTCAACAAATTGATAGATATCACCCGCTTCTCCTTCCTAGATGCCGAGTTATATTTCAAAGAAAGCTACAATAGATACGTGGCGGCGTTGTTTGACGTGCTACAAGATTTTGCTCGCCTTATCATTAGCGACGAGGGAGAGAGGGAGTCGTTTCTGGCCGTGCTAGAGTTGCAGAAATATATAGCGCTGAGTCAGCCGTTCAGCGGTCCGATCATCCCCGTTCTGTAGATAATAGATACTCGGTTGCCGTCGGACTACCGCCAGCAGGAGGAACTGGCCTAGCTAGAGGGGGCACTGGTGGGTCGTGTCCACCATAAACCTTGCATTCTCCGAAAAACTAAAATGTAGCATTTGCCCCCCTTGAGTTTCTGGTCTAGCGGAACTATTTGAACGAGCATGAAGACATTCTATGAATGTTTACTACTGATATGTACTATTAGCAAAATTACCATGTATTTCCTGATAATGATATTGTGATAAATTGTATTTACTAGACAGAAATGGTGTTTGTTATTCTAATTCTATTAATGTTGTAAAAAAAATAAAAAAAATAAATGTATACAGCCCTAACAGAGCAGCCCACGCGGGGTGTGGCTCGCCCACATCAATGTTCTAGTACGGTAATTGGTTTGTATTTAGTGTGAAAAAGCTATTATAGGCCGCGCCACACAAGTTGGCGGATGTGAAGGTAGCTACAAGCTGCGCAATAGCCAATCAACGTGCGGCTTTATGTGAGCTGCAGTCAGGATTGGATATTGCGCAGATTGTAGCTAACTTCACATCCGCCAACTTGTGTGGCGCGGCTTATATTTGCTTTATAGGATTCGGTTTAATTATATACAGTGAAGAAGATTTTCTGAATACTTGTTTGACGACCCCAGAGTTTGACAAATCGACTTAAATAATGGGCCAAATACGAGTCGGACTCGCGCACGGAGGGTTCCGTACTGTATGGGTATCCGTACATCTACCTGTACCATTATTAATATAGAGCAAAAAACGGCTAAAAATCAGGTTTGTTGTATGGGAGCCCCCCTTAATTATTAATTTTATTCTGTTTTTAGTATTTATTCAGCTTTCTAGCTATAACGGTTCATGAGATACAGACAAACGGACAGATAGACGGACAGACGGACAGCGGAGTCTTAGTATTAGGGTCCCGTTTTTACCCTTTGGGTACGGAACCTTAAAAATTGTCTACCAAAACGGGGCAATTCTGTCAACCGATCTCGTCACTAAGGTGACACGTTCTTGAACCTGTCTTGTTTTTCTGACAGTTTTGAGCTGTCGAAACTGTCAGAAAAACGAGAGAAGTTCAAGAACGTATCACTTCAGTAAAGAGATCGGCTAACAGAATTGCCCCCCAGCAGTTAAATTGAACATTTGAAAATTTTGGAACAACCAAAAAATGACGACCAAGTGTAAAGTTGACACCTGAAATCGGCCTCAAATTGGTCCCGAATGTTGGACTCAGGTACTAATTACAATAGCCCACATTTATGGCAACAGCACCGTGCTAGCAGCACTCTCAGCCACAGAGCAGAACGGACGCCTCCCGGGGGTGATTCCCCGCCGTTTGTTCCGCGCAGATAAGGCGCCACCTCGCGGCATTGTCTCGCCGTGAATAAAACGCTGCCGTTAATCCCCACGTATTTTTATTTAATTTTCCTCCGCAGATGCAACAATGACCGTTCTGTTTCGACTTTCTGAGGCTTTTAAGAAATTTTATCATTCAAGATAACGACCGGCTGCGGCCGCCATTTGCATTTTATAAATGAGGAACGGCGGACAAAGGACCGAGCAGGAAGACCAGGAGGCGTCGCATTTGGGACAAGAGAGTGTCAGAGGTCAAGGCTCTGAGGCTACGTTTCATTACAATTTAATTGTTACATTGCGACCGACCGTCCTAATCTATGGTTATTTTGAGAGGGACTTTTACTACTCGTACCTACACTCAATATACAAATATCTTTATTGGGTCTTAAAATTACAATTTACACTATTTTCATCATTTAACAAATCTAGGTAAATATTTTATTTAAAATCGAATTACTTTAGTATTATTAGAGGTTACCCTATAACATACCTATTTAATTTTTAAAAGGATGCAAAAAAATACATAATTTGGAAGGAAATAAAACTTAACAGTAATGTGGGAATTGAAGTAAGCAGTAATTTCTTTAATTGTATTATTGCTGTTGTTTCAAACTTGGCTCATGTATTATTTTACCAATAGAAATAAAAAGCTAAAGTAAATTTTGATCGTATGTATGGCTGAGCTCTAACTCCTAGCTAGGTTTCCCTGTGTTTAGGATATTAGTCCCTTCCTGTTACGAGATCACAAAATTTTGATAAATTGTTCAGAAAATTATGTAGGTTAGTACCTATTTACCAAATAAATTGCCATTGAAGTTGATAGTAGGTCCTAGTTTTATTCTTGTAAGCAACACCTTATACCTATTTTATATTCAATATTAACACAAACACTGATGCCTCACTTTAATATTCACACGTACTAGTTTAATAAACAAAATACCAATATGATACACAATGACATGAACAGATAAAGAGAAGAAAAAAAACAGTTTATTATTACATTACAATAAATAATACGATAAAAAATATAACTTATCAGTCGAAAGACTCGAAACATAAAGCACGAATAAATCTCAAAGTACCCTCAGTGTTTTAGTGACTGCCAAACATAAAAAAAGATACATCACGGATCTATGCCGTAGTTAACTAGAAGTGTGTTACCAACATGAAATTCCAAGTTTAGGTACGTGACGTCCAAAGTTAGGTATTGCTAATATCTCTTAGTAAATATTTTTTTGATACATTTGATTGAACATTGAAATTGTTTATTCACCACCAGACAATGTCCACAATAAATTCCACAGATTAAATTAAATTATTTATATTTTGTTTAGGTTGCATTATTTATATTTTATTTAGGTAAATGTAAAGTAAGTATAAGTATAAGTATATGTTTAAATAAATATATAATTATGTACATATCACACACACACAGACACACACACACACACAAATAAACAGCGCAACTATGTAATAAATACTCGTATTAAGTATGCTGTGAAACTGCAAAAAAAAAAAAAAAATTGTTTGGTAACATAGTATAAATCAGTTATTGGCCTTAAGTTTAGTTTTTAATTAAATTTATGTTTTTTAAGGGCTGTTGATTTTAATAAATAAATAAAATAAAATAAAATAAATAAATGTTCAGTTATAATTATTTTAGTATGTGCACAGGATTTGAGTATGAGTAAATACGAGTTAATAGCAGGTATTGTACACATCCCCCCCGAGTGGGTTCCCGCCTTGTCGTGGCGGGGGGGCTTAGTAGCCAGGTCTTCCCAGCCTGGTGAACGAAGAGGAACCCGAGGTGGGGCCGGCCTCTCCGGGTCTTGGGCCCAGACAAGCCCGTGCGGAGGCTGGCCAGTAGGTCGGCTTGCCGACTGAGGTGGACTGCGGTGTCGCGCTTGTCGCGATGCCGCGGCCGAGCCCATCGAGGCGGGGGCGGCGACGGGATGGACGGGCGGCGAGAAGGCCGCTGCCTATCCGTCCTGCCAGCGGCCCTAACGGGTGCCGCCAACGTGTTGGCGGAGGCGGTGGGGCTGCAGGGGAAGAGGAGTGTCGGTATCGCGACGGCCGTTCTCCCTATCCTCTGCAGCCGTAGTGGCAGGCGCGGGGCCACTTTAATTGACCCGTTGCATCGGGACCAGGGCTGTCGGATACGGGTGCTGTCTGACGCCCAGTGCTGGTTGGTCCCGGGTGGTGGGTGGCGATGTGTCTGGTGTTCGACACATCGTCATTCTGGCGGGAGCCGAAGCTCCGTGGTGGGGCCCAAGTTGGGCCAGCGCTGTCGGGTGCCGCGGAGGAGTGCGCAAGCGTGCCCGTAGCCCCGACACCAGGCGCAGTGGTGGAACACCCAGGGGTTTTGGTGGGTATACTGTCCAGTCGGCAGGACTCCCACATAACCACCCGCCTGCCCACGAGGTGTGGTGGTATCTATAAAAGATTTCCCCTGGCTAAAAAAAAAAAAAAAGGTATTGTACACATATATAATTATATGTATATTGTTCGAGTGGATGCGAGTCGCCTACAACCGGTCGCATTGGAGATCTATATGGGAAGCCTATATCTAACAGTGAGGATTTGAATAGGCACACAGGATTTGAGCGTAGGTAGGTACGATTGAATGGTAGGTGTATACGAGCGAATGTGAGTCGCCTCCATCCGGTCCCATTGGAGATCTATGGGGGAGGCTTATTTTCAGCAGTGGATGACCAATGTCTGATACGAATATATTATTATTATACGATTGTGGTATATACTGTATGTGTTTGAGGGCCAGAAGAAAATGAACAAGATTTTATAACAAGTATGAACATCATAAGTACTTACCTATGTTTGTTCACGTATTTCTGCATGAGCATATTAACTCAAAATAGCAAATTCTCAGTCGCGTTATAACTTTTATGAAGTTACCATTTACGGACCTCATTATATTAGTTTGTATCTATTCATTTGATATGTGTTTAGGTCTTTATTTACTTTGTTGTATAGATAAGCTGCTAAAAAGACTAAATGGTGATGTGCGAATGTTTTTTGGTTAAACGGGATGCTACAAACCTTGTATTTTATCCTACAGATGGATTCCCTCTGTTATCGGCTTAAAATGCAATTGGGAATGTTGGAACATTAGTAGACAGTGGATATATAATTTCCTGACTGTCAGAAGATTGCATCCATTGTAAATTTTGTCTGTAGTAGTATAGTTTCTTATTTATTGAGGTATCTTAGACATCGATGTGTATACAAATGGATCGAATTCATAGATCAACAAAGATGTCTCGATTCAAATATAACTCTATAGTGCAGTCCGCATTTTTTCTTTGTATTATGAATTTATGAGTAAGTATTCGTTCATATTCGTGCAAGATTGCCTGGAAGAAATCGCCATGGGTGATATGGCCGCCACTTTTTAATCACATTTTTTGTCGTTTCAAAGAGTTCTGTACCATGCATGAGTTAGACTGCTTGAGGCCCGTAATAGCACCGTAGTCACACTGCTTATCAGTTCGTCTAAGCTGGTGGCGTGGAAGGACCACTCGTCCGGAGCCGCACCGGGCCGCGCGGGTCGCCGCAGCAGCCCCTCATTGCCACTTCACATCGTAACGAGGCTTCCGCGAACCACATTTGCATTTGTCGCTTTTTTCCGACTCTAATCCGTCATTTGTATGCGGCGCCACGGGAGCGGTCGCGGGCGCGGGCGCGCAACTCGCCTTAATTAAATTCAAAGTGCGGGTCAATTCGAGCCGCTCGGTCTCTAATAGCCTAAACGGCTTTTATTCCGTGGCTGCGGCGAGCGGACGAGTTCCAGGGCTCGGAGCCAGCCCGGGGCCTTTTCACACGAGTTTTGTTTTAATTAGCTGCGTAATTAATTTGCTAATGCATGAATTGGGCGACTCGAGCGGAGGCCGGTAATGTCCTGCCGGGTCGGGCCGGTTCACTGTATTAGTCTATTAGTTTCAGTTTTGTTTCAAGTTTTGCGTTTGTTCGGAGCCCTTTGTTGGCGACCTCACTTTTATGAACCTTTTTATTCTATTTATAAATATTAGTTCTCTGGAAACTTTGCTCCACAATGTTACAATCGTCAAATAAGAAACCAGCAACATCACAATACAATAAGCGAAGGTTCTTTCTCACAAAAACTGCAAAAGAATGCTCAAACGAATGAATCTGTGGTAGTAAAACTCTTGATACAAATAACATTCTTGATCATCTACTGCGACTAATACGACTTTTACGCTAACTTCTTTATTTCTTTAAAATGAAAAAAATATACGCCATGAATACGACGAGCATGAAATCGTCAGAGTTGACTAGCTCAGCGCGTTAATAAAATAGTTGAACAGTTGCTGCGCCCGGCTTCATTACATAAGCGGATCGGCGCGCGGCGGCCGCGAGGAACGATCTTGTTTTGGTGTTTGCAGACGCCAACTAAATTGAATTTCAATATTGCGTCTGCAGCGAGCGCGAGCGAGATCCATTTAAAGATAGACTCGTTTGGCAAGTTAGCGCCAATACGCCGGTTTGTTTGAGGGATTGAGACTATGTGAACATTGAGAACGGCTTTCAGGATTACGCGATGTGTTCCGCGCAAGCCTTGAATGGAGCCACGAGATGTGGAACTAGTACACACAGCTGAATTAATTTTTACCGACTTCCAAAAAGGAGGAGGTACTATTCGTTGTATGTATTTTTAGTGTATGTTCGTCGATATTTTCGCCATTACCGATTTGCAAAAATTTTGCAAATCGGTATTCAACAATACCGATTTGCAAAATTTTTTTTTATTTCGAAAAGGTGTACTCTTGAAGTGGTTCTATATAAATTTTATCGAAATAAGCAAAGCCTTTTTTGATAAAACAACAATAATGTACATGGATTGCACACCGATTCGTGCAAACTATTCAAATTATGTACACGGTGGAAGACGCAACAATGGGATACAAAGATAGTACCTACGATATGTAAAAATAATATACTTGATCATGTACCTAATTGTATGTAAGTTAGTCAAAAATAGATAATCATTAGATTAGAATCACGATTATCAACGTTTCCACAAGACGTCGACTTTTAGAAACGCCTTATAAACCGTTTGGAAACGATGTCCTATATTCCTGCAATCGTAAAGAAAAGTCGACTTGCGGCCTAAAATTTTAACAGTAAGCATTTTCATTCGATAGTATTTTTTTTGAAGCACAAGTATTATCCCACCGCTGCTTTGTAGACACCGTGTCCAGGGTAACAAACCGCTGTAAGTTTTAATAGTGAGCTCCCTCGGTCTCTCGCTGGCTGCTAATTGCGACCACTTATCGAGTTGCCGCTGTTTGGGAGTGACCGATCCTTCCACCCCGCACCCACCCCCTACACCGGGCCCTTTATCGTCACTTTATTAAAATAATGATCGTAGATTCGAGAGTTTTAACGTTGTTAGATAGCGGTAACGAGTTGAGATACGGTTTGGTTTGGAGTGTGAAAGTTAGAATGCACTTGACACATTATAATAGTCATTTTATTAAATGTGGTTTGATAAATTAATTGGATATCTGATTGACCACAAAGTTCTCGAATGGAGACCACACAATGGCAAATGCAACGTAGTAGAAAATCGTAGATTTAGACCTGTAAGGTGCAAAATGATAATAGCAGCAGCGCGCACTGGATGCATGCTGTTCCCAACGTGTTTAAATGTAAATCTATTTTTACCGACTTCGAAAAGGAGGAGGTACTATGTTCGTCTGTATGTATATTTTTATGTACCTATATTCATCAATATTTTCGCTAATTGTGAATTGGTTTATAAAATATTTTTTAGTTTGAAAGAATATATTTCCGAGATGGTCCCATTGAAATTTTATCGAAATCGGCTGAGCCGTTTTTGATAAATCAACAAAAATGTACATGGTCACATCTATTCGTGCAAATTATTCGAATTCTGTACACAGTGGAAGTCGGCGTTGCGATTTTTTGCGAACTATAATTACATTAAGGAAGGTCATGAAATTATTTTTATGTCACTAATGTAGTAATGTAACTCCGGTTTTGTAACAAACCGCCAAGAAGATTGATTCAGCCTATATTTATGTCGCCTCGCTCCACGTCACGCAGTTGGCGCTAGACGTTAGTCGGATGTGTCGCTTTGTCTCGTCCTCTCGTATATTGAATCCGTGTATTGTCTCGGCGGGCGCGGGCGGGCGCGGGCGGGTCGCCGGCCGCTGGACATAAACAACAAGAGTTCAGATGTTAACTTTCATAAAATGAGGTTCCAGCAATAGATAAACGGTAATGCTTACATATATATAATATGTCAACAGACAGCATGTGTAATGTATGTGTACTGGTTTAACTGTAAGTACTGTGTGCGATGTTGCAGCTCGATAGAATACGATAGATATAACACGGTTAATAGTTCGTAGATATTTTACGTGATATAGATAGCACACAATGTATAGATATGGTTTAGTATACAAGCTGTTATTATTCATTAATAAATTACATTCAGACGAACAGACTCAGACTATTACAGACTCTAGTATCTTAGTGTGATCCCCTTGCCACCCGGGCAAATTGGTGACCCCGACGTGATTGTGTGCAATCGTAAAACATCTTGTTGTTATATCTATCGTATTCCATCGAGCTGCAACATGCAATAGCCATGAGTTTTGTACAATTTTCTGTAAAAAAATACAAAGTAAAAAACTACACAGTTAATGATTTAAGTAGGTTTCAGTGACAGCAGCTAGCTGCCAGAAAAAAGGTAGACACCTGCGGGGCCATTGAAGTGATACGTTCTTTAATTCCTCTCGTTTTTTTGAGAGTTCCGACATCTTAAAACTGTCAGAAAAACGAGAGGGGTTCAAGAACGTGTCTCTTTAGTACCAAGATCAGTTGACAGGATTGCCCCACCTGATTGAGACCTCAGGCATTTGCAAGCTGATTTCGGTCTCATCTGAAAATTACCTTGAAAGCCTATGGAAGTAGCGAAAATATTGAGATAATAAATTGATGAATAATCTTTACTTCTGTGGTATCGATGTTTTGTCGCCGGTCACAGGCGGTGGTGCGCGCGGCACAAAGGAACACAATCACTCGCCGCGCGCCCGCCGCCCGCCCGGCCACCGGCCAGTCCCCGCGTCCACAGATCTCAAGACATGTGCCATCTCACGACATCTGTGGACTCGTGTCATCTAGTGGATACCTAATTTTGCACTAAACTCTGCTTAAAATCAGAACGATAAATATCATCAAACTAACCAACATCAGTGGCTTGGCAAATTGAAATGGCAGCGGACAGGGCATATATGTAGTCAAACGCAAACCTATACAGAATTAAAAAAAAAAATCACGGAGGCCTGGTGAGCGATAGGGTTGAAAAGTTCTGGAGTGGAGACCACGATCCGGCTAGGGCTAGATGTATGTACTAGCTACATGTAAAATCTTATATGCAGGGTCAATAAAATAGTAACCATTTATTTCAGAGCTGATTCAGACGGAACTAAATTAAAGTAATTACACGAAAGAAGTGTTTTAAAAACGAAATCCTCTCCCTAGATCTCTATGGACATCGCTAGATCGCCTTCTATTAAAGGGATGGCTGATAGCTCCACGCCTCGCTGTCTTCTGGTTCACCTTCGGGCACGTTACGCCCATTGTGCTAGCAAAGGAGAATCGGTGCGTTGCTTGATTAACACATATAATATGTGTACATTATTGTACCTATATGAGAATAAATGAATAGGTTAGATAACCAAAAATCATATCATTCACATTATCTAAAACATTTGACACTTGTATTTAATTTTGTCAATTAATCAAAAAAATATTAAGGTATAATCCGTTAAAATTCGGGTCACGCTTAGTTACATTTCACTACATAGTATAAAACAAAATCGCTTCCCGCTGTCTGTCCCCATGTATGCATAATAATTATATTTCTTTAAAACTACGCAACGGATTTCGATGTGTTTTTTTTTTTAAATAGATTGATGATTGATGATTAGAGTAATTCAAGAGGAAGGTTAATATGTACTTATATTATACCTGTGCGAAGCCGGGGCGGGTCGCTAGTTTTACATAAAGCGTCGCAGCGAGCTCCCAATCCCAAACTTAAATGCGCTTTTTCTTGTTGTTTAATTGACAAAAGAAAAAGTCATTATGATCAACCTTTACCGTAAGAGCCCAACTTGAATTTGAGTTAAAAAAAACTGTTTCATACTCTTACATTTAACAATTTCGAGTTACAATTTCTTACGAGTATGATTTTTTTTAAATTCCGAGGCCTTATAGAAAAACTTGATCATAATGACGGTCATCAGATCATCACCTTCTTTTGGGTTAGGACACCTTCACTACATAGTATAAAGCTAAACCGTTAATTCTGTGTGTCTGTCTGTGTATCTTTTAAACTACACAACAGATTTCAATCCGGTTTTCACTATCGTTTAGAATATTTCTTCCGGAAGGTTTATAGCTATAAATCATACATATCCGTGTGAAGCCAGGATGGGCAGCTAGTTTTTGAGCAAACATGTACCTACATGAAAATGTATTTGCTTTTGATCACATCCTGCCTGCCACACAGGTAGAGCTGATAACAAACACTTTTAAAACTTAACATGAGAACATTTTTATTGTAACCAGTCAAGCATAAGTCATAACAAATAATTGTTTTGTAATAAATTGTTTTGTTACGATATTTTAATTTTTCATTGACCATTGGCAAATGTGTTAAGAAAAGGGAATCGGTGCGTTGGTGCGTTGGTGGTAACAGTAATTAAATAAGTAAAAGTAGGTTCGTAGGTGGCTAGCCCTGATGTCAGAGGTCTAAGCCTCCTAAAGGCCGCTGATGTGGCCGAACAGTTAGAACAACCGGAATCTGCAATTTAACCAGAGCCACTGCGGCGCTCAGTTGTAAATGGCACCCGCGGTCACCCATCCGAAGCCTGACCGCACCGAACGTTGCTTAACTTCGATGATCGCTGATACCTACCAACAGGTGAGTTAGTGGTCAAGCGCGGACTCATCCGCGTTAAAAAAAACACCTACTCAAACTAGGGTACAAGAGAGGGTAATCTGTTCAGAAATCTAAAATCATAGATATTGCAATGCTAAGGACATGTCATTGTGTCTGAAAGAAAAGTAAATAAACAAAAAACATTTCACAAAACTACAATATTGAAGTAACGCAATTTCAGCTAAAAACACACAAAAAATTCTATGAATACGCATTATTCGTCTGAATCCGGGCGAATCTGCAAATTATGCATAATTTTACTTTCATAAATATGGATCTCAATAGACGATGGGACGGAAGAATTAATAATTCCTGATGTTTTTCCTTCGCATCCATTCAATCTCTTTTCGTTAGAGATCGTTCCCAAATTGAAAAATATATCTACGTTTAAATATTCGTGACTATAACGAAAATGTCAGAGGTTTTTATATTAAGGCATGGGCATTGTTTTGTGGAATACAAATAGTAACGCTCGTGTTGCAATTATAATTATGTACCGACAAGTTTTTTTGAAACTAATGGACGACAGCCCAATCAAATTGTATAGTAGTTAATTTTCGGTAAAGGAAACATCGTGTGGCAACCTACTACGTCCATAGAAGAAATTCGTTGGCTTATGTGAATCCAACCAACCCGCGGGCCCCTGGCTCGACTCGGTGGATATAGCTCAATTACTATCTTTCGTGGGTAAGGCCTTTGTTTACCTGTAGGTTGTAGACTATCAAAGAGATCGACACAGTTTTAAAACGGATGTATTGCCTAAAACGTAATAACTTTCGTAAGAAACACCTCGTAGATGTCTCGATCCACAGTAGTCCTTCCCTATAGAGCATAATGGTGATATGATATCGCGCCTCGCGGCTCGAGTCGGCGGCCGGCTTACGCGGTAATTCCCCGCCGCCGCCGCCTGCACCGCCCGCGCCGCGTCATCATCCTGAAAGGAGAATAAAGACGGGCATTATTCCGTCGTGACACGTTTTATTTACGCGTAATGTGACGTCACGGCTCCAAAGATGGATGGCGCGTATAATAACGGAGGTGGCTTTGTGCCCGCGTCATTCAGCGGTGCCAGAATGGGAGGGCTTTGCGAACCGCCGGCCGATGGCTTTGCTATCGGGCGCCGGGTGAGGGGGAATCACACCGAAAATATCAGATAAAAAATAGCACGTTTTTTTCACAATAGTTTTTGTATACTAAATGGGTGATGAGGTGAGCGTAAAAATATACCGTACCTATGCAGAACTAGTACCCACTAGCCTAGATTAAGTTTAGTGCCTAGAAGAAATCACTTTTTAAAAGAAGGCCAGTTCTATTGTAATAATTTTAGATCACAGTTGAGCAGAGCGCAGAAGCTTCGCTCCGCGCACGGCTGTGGTTTATTCTGGTCCACTTACGCAGGCAAGGGCATGGAATTAATTGATGCAGTGGGCCCACAGATTGCTACGCTGCGCCCAACTCCGCTCTGTCTTGGTGGAGCGTGCAGCTTATTATACAGGATGGATAACTGATGCCGACGTTAATTTGACCCACGATTTAGTTGTAGTAGTAACCAGTAACCATAAAAGCAATAAAAAAAAATCTAAACCTTAAATTTTCAAACAAAATAAATAGTAAACAAAGGAAATAATTAGGCAACATGCTTTACAAGGAATTCATTAATGCCATTTGAATTTATGTTAATCAAAATGGTTAATAGTCGAATTGCTATATTTATATACACGTTGCTCTAAAATGTTATTTTAAAAATTGTACACAACTAAATAAATAGCTTTATTTATTAAATTCTACATATTTTGAAGGCTTTCAACAGAAGGCCAAATATGTCATTCTAATTAAAGTCGACGTCAACTCTCCACCCTGTATAATCAAGTCGAGTTTTCGAATAACTCGCTGTGTTGAAAATTCGGAAGAGAACGAAGAGCAAGAGCGGGAAGGCCGCGTCCAATAAAAATCTATACTCAAAGCTTTCAATCTTTCGTTTGTTATTTTAATTAAAAACAATTATTATTGTCGGGGCGGCCGGACAGCGCGCTCCGTGATTAAGATTTTTCAATTGGAAGAAAAACATTTAGTGAGGAATATTTTCTAAAAGCGCGTTAATATTTCAAAAAATATAACAACGTATTATATGTATATATTTTTAAATATTAACTTATTGCGAGAAGGATTAAATAAGAGTGTTAAACGATAGCCAAGTGCAGATCGATAGACTTCACTTATCATCAAGAACAACAAGAAGAATTCAAAGAAATACATAATTCTTAGCAATATTTCCGTCACCGTCGAAACTGTACTGTACCAGCCTTTTTAATAGTTCAGTAAAAGACTTAGGCTTACCCACGAAGAGTGATTGGGCCATGTCCACCCTGCTAGCCCGGTGCGGGTTGGTGGAATCATAATTAAATGCCATCGAATTTCTTCTTCGGACGTTTGCAGGTTGCCCCACGAGGTTTTCCGATACTGAAACAGTAGTGTTAAATTCGGTACATCAATTCCAAAGAACTCATTGGTACGGAGACCGGGATTTGAACCGTCGACCTCACATGTGAAAGGCGGGTGTCACCAGACAACCACGACATCGTCGGAACCTACAATGTAACAGTGTATCTGTCTAAGTCCGTAGTAACCCGGTTTTTTTTAAATAAATTTGTTGCAACTTAGACTGTAGGTAAAAAATTAAATAAATAAATATTAGGGGTCATCTTACACACGGTCTCTGACACCAAACTGATCAAAGCTTGTGATATGGCTGCCAGAGACTGATATACTACTTCTACTACACAATTTTAAAAACATACTTACACAGTATACAAGTGTGCATTATTGTACCTATATGAGAATAAATAAATGAACTGAACTTATATAGATAATACCTAAATAACACCCAGACATAGCAAACACCTATGTTCATCACATAATAATTGCCCTGGGTAGGAATCGAACCCACGCATCTTTGATCCAGAGGTCACTAACCACTGAGCCACCGAGGTATCTTTGCTTAGCATCAGTCGTAGTCAAACGCAAGCCTATTATAAAAAATAAGATTAAAACTTCAGTTAATTTACCTAATATTACAACACTTCTACTAAACAACAGCGTAA
Organism: Hypomecis atomaria; assembly: GCA_964007245.1. Lineage (NCBI taxonomy): Eukaryota > Metazoa > Arthropoda > Insecta > Lepidoptera > Geometridae > Hypomecis > Hypomecis atomaria. The sequence goes on from OZ023305.1 coordinate 97,711, forward strand.
GAAATCTCTGCAAACAAGGTATATCACATTTATCATTTTTGCGTAATAGCGACATGACAGCCACGAGCTTTGTAAGCATAATAAAGAAAATGTCAAATTAAACGTCGTCGGTCACATTGACGTGAAATGTGACGTGACGCCACATGGTGACACGTGACACGACTCTACATTGACGTGATATTTGATATGATATGACGCTACATGGCGAGATGTGGCGGCCAATGCGGCAGATTTTTAACTATTACTATATATACAGAGATGAGGTCCATACATTTTGCGCGTTGCCGTACTTAGAACAGATTGTTCAAGTGTTGGATAACTTTGCTTTTGCCTGATAGTGCAGGGATGGATAAGAGTACGAAAAGCGCTGACCCAGATGAAGTTTAGTAGATTCATAATGTGCTGTTGAATTTTTGTTTGTATTTTGTTTATAAATGTGCAGCAGCGTGATTCCGTATAGCATTTGAGTAAGTTTCGTGTTTAATTAAGTTAACCATAATTTTATGCAGTGGTTATGTTACGGTTTACTGTATATCAAGATTTGTAGATGCGATTCACGTGATAGATTCGTACCATTTGTATATAGCGTCCGTCCGTCTGTCTGTCTGTCACCAGGCTGTATCTCATGAATCGTTATAGCTAGAAAGCTGAAATTTTCACAGATGATGTATTTCTGTTGCCGCTATGACAACCAACAAAAACACAACTAAAAACAGAATAAAATCAATTTTGAAAGAGGGTTTCCATATAACAAATCTGAATTTTTCGCTCGATATTAATAATGGCGCTCGTAGCGTAGTTTAACTAGGTGTTTGTCAGCGATCACCGAAATTAAGCAACGTTCCACACGGTCAGTATTTGGATGGGTAACCGCGGGTGCCATTTTCCAACAGAGCGCTACCTTGGCTCGGATGACACGTTAAATTGCAGGTCCTGGTTGTTTTAACCGTTTAGCCATGTCAGAGGCCTTCAGGTGGCCTAAAAACTCTGACATCGGGGCTAGCAACCCGGGGCCTATACGAACTTACTTACTTTATAGTAACATATAAATGCTTGAAATATTCACATAATATTTAGTTGTAGAGGTATATTCACTTCAAAAGTAAATAAATTAACTAAAATAAAATTAATATTTATGTATAGGTTCCCATGCAGTACGGAACCCTGCGTGCGCGAGTCCGACACGTACTTGGCCGATTATTTATAAAATTACAAAACCGAGCATTGAATTGACTTGCTTTTTTCATAGCTAAGTGTCATAGGTTACAAGATTTGGGAAAAACTGCGGGTAAAAGCACTATGATGAAACGTTGAATATTTTGATAACGCACATCTCTCCGTAGATGGCGAGCGGCACGCGGCCTGTCGCCAACAACAAGGATAAATAAATCCCGCGCCATCGACGCTGGAGATTGATCGCCTCGTTCACCGCGGACAAATGTTTGATTAATCTTCATTTCGTGTCTTAAATCTTATGTTCAATTCTAAACGATCACCCTTCGACTACTATTGAAAAAAAAAAAGAAAAACACAGGAAAAAAGGGGGTAAAAAAATGTCAAGAAAAAAAAAACCTGTTCACGTGTTTTATTTCACTCTACGAAAATTGCACACACGTTCATTAAATTATGTTTTGCTCGATATAATTATGTAATAGTAAATAGTATTATGCATCAATCGCAAGATGATGTAATAGTGTTTGTCGTTGTTTGTTCGTCTCCAACTTTTGTTGGAGGAGAAGTCCGACGAACATACAAAAAAATACTTATTGTGTCACTAACTATTTTATGTACTCACACAGACTAGTTGCTTACGCCACTGACTGACTCCATTAAAAGGGAAGGCAGAAAATGTTCAAGCGTAAAACATAGTAGTCTGTATAAATTCATCGCAGAAATCTTAAATTTCCTTTGCAAGAAACAAAACACGATCCTAGTAGAGCTATTTTTGTTCTTTCAAGCATACATATCATGCATGGTTTATATTTAGTAAAGGTCAGTATGAGTATGTATAGCAAACAGAGAACTAAAATCATTTTCGTGTAACTTCCGTCATCATTTAAGTTTGTTATTATTACCGCCAGGGGCGCTTTGCAAACGTATGGAGCCAGACGGAGATTACAATACTTTTGTTTACAGATAACCTTACTAATATTATAATTCCGAATGTGTGTTTGTTGGTTAGTTTATTACCCTTTTACGCAGCAATGGTATGTGCAAAAACAGTGTCACAGTCTACTTTTTATTCCGAAAAAAAAAATGCTTCTTTGAGAAGCACGAAAACTAAGATATCACCAGCAGAGTCGCGGGCAAAAACTAGTCTAAAACTAGAATTAATGTCAAATAGCAGGAACAAGGAACAAAGTAGGTGAGTGGCAGTTAATTTGAGAGCTACTTTCGCGGATATTCCGTAGTTTGGAAGTAGCGGCAACAGAACAATGGCCATTTTACAAGAATAAGCTTCGTTTTAGTCGGGAATTTTAATATTGTTCTAAGTTCCAGCGCAGCTTGCGGCGAGTCAAGTGTGACTCGTATTTGGGTTAAACTTGGTGTGATTCATGTTCTTATATTTGTTCCTTTTAATACCAACTAATGATGTGGGTATAATATATGTGTTGGCAAGTTGAAATGATAGAGAGCAGGTACGTAGCACGGAAGACTGAGTAAGTGAGTACCGATGGGGTCAAAAAGTGGATAATTTATCTACCTCACCAAGTCTGCAGAATTCCGGTGGACGCGAGTCGCTTCCAACTCGTCGAAAATCTCGTCAAATTTAACGCTTCAAAAAGCCAAGCCTGTCTGATCTCTGCAAAAAAGTGGTCCTTTGCGCTGTCGCTTATATTTCAAGATTTTCTTTTAACAGTGATAGACCACCTTGAACTGCTGGGGCTAAAACTTACTCCCACATTGAACTACGCTTCGGCACGTAACTAGAATGTAAGGCCAAAATGGCTAGTATGGAGTTGGGTATCCTGAAAAAGGTTAGGCGGCATTTCACACCGGGAAACTGATTCGTACCGCCAGGGATGGAACAGTCTTCCAGATTTCCTGTTTCCTAAAAGATATAATCTAAAGGCTTTCAAGATCAGAGTAAATAGGTATCTTCTTAGTCTACGTTTCGTCTGCCACCACAACGTCGCTTACCATCAGGCGAGTTGGTGGTCAAGCGCGGAATTATTCATGTTAAAAAAAGTCTTATTAGAGATACCAAAGCGAGGCCGTTGTCCAGCAGTGGGCATCCTATAGTTGATGGATGGATGCATTAAAAATGGGCACTTTAAGATGTGATTGTGCTCGTTATTGCGACCAACTTTCACACTGGGACCATACCAGAAATTGAAAAAATCAGCTATTCCATAAAAACAGTCTATTTAGAAGCTGGCCCCATAGTAAAAGTTAGCACAAATTTTACAGTAGGTATTGCTAATATAATCGCAGTTACTCTGACTGAGACTGTATCCAGTACCTAGTGCAACCTCTTTGAGTATATACTGTCCATTATCAAAGTGCAACCTGATAAAAGAAAATATTATTTTTTAAAATAACCTTCTTTTTAAAACAATCTTTTACTTAACAAGTACTCGCCAAGACGAATCAAACGAGCCGAAACTCGACAGGGTTGCGTCGTTTCATTACAGAGTTCCTATGACCACCTTCCAGCTCCATCATCGGACCCTGGTTACCATTGAAAGACAACCTACTTGCCAAGACCATTCAAATGAACCCAAACTTGACGAGGTTGTGTCGTTTTATTGTTATGTTCCTTTGCTCACTTTCCAGCTCCATCATCAGATCAGCACCATGTCGTCATAATACTGCATCGTCACGCGATTTACATATGTATGCAAAATTTTAGCTCAATCGGTAACCGGGAAGTGGATCAAATTTAACTTGCAAAATTTGAATACAGAACGACAGACAACGGGACAGGTAAAAGTAAATACTAGTAGTCCGCCCCGGACTTGGACCTCGCGCTATTCCTATTTCATATCATAAAAACTGTGATTTCAAAAAAATATATAATAATATTGGTATGAAAGTTTTGCAATGATGAGTGAAGTAAATGTATATATCATTCGGTAAAATATTTCAAATATATGAGTTTTTGCCGAAAATTGCTATTGTTATGCTACAATGTTTGAATTATGCTAAATCTGATCATACTGAATGGAATCTAACACTAGCAGAAGTCGCATAGCTTATAGGGCTTCAAAGAACAAAGAGAGCGGTTATTCATTTAACATATAAAATATATAAACGGTTTTATTGAGAAGTTACTGTTAGAATGTACTAAAAGATAAAAAATAATTTTGGTAGTCCTAGGCACGGTATTAGATATCATTATCGTGTCCTAGGTAAGTACTGCATTCAACGCACTTATTTTCTTATCACTCGAGCATTGATCAGACTCAACAATAAATCGTGGGGCGTTCAGCGTGAACGTTACAATGTTAGTAGGTACCTATACACTGTTAGAAAGTCTATTAAGAAAAAATGTTAAAAACCTACTTTGGGATTCTTTACTTAGTTCGAGCGTAAATTATTTTATCTACACTAATGTTGTAACATTCTACTTATGTTTCCAATATTTGACTTATAATGACTACTGTTATAGCTGTTATACTACTATTGTTATAGCACAGACAACAAAACACTCAATTTAAGCAATTTCAAATGATGTTATAATATCCACATCGATATCGTAAAATCTCATTATAACATCGATAAAACGTGACCAATTAACCTGGCGAGCCTTATGTCAAAATCCTCATACAAGTTGTATAAAAATTTGATATTAGGCTGGCTTTTGAAAACAGTTGGGTTATACGTGAAAACTTCGTCGAAACTACTAAACTTACATACACAAAACTCTTTGGTAAGATCTTGTGCCAATGAAATAAAAAAAGAACAGCGCGCGCTCGCTCCTGATTGACCAATGAGAGCGCAGCTGCGCGCGCAGTCATTGGTTAGATTTTAATGGCGCCAAGTTTACTGTGACAATACACGTACGCGTGAATTTAATGTTTCGCAATATGTTTTTATTTTTTATTTTTATTAGTGAAGATAAAGTAGTGTATGCAACTGCATATAACACGGGTATTAAAACACTCGTTACTATTATGAAACTCGCTGCGCTCGTTTCATAAACTCACACTCGTGTTTTAATACCCTTCATTATATGACAGTTGCATAAACTACTATAAACCAACAAAATTCAGCAACAATATATAATTTTATTTAAAAGATAAGTAAACGTTACATACAGTCCTCTAGCTATCGTCAAACCTAAACGTACACACTCTGCGAGCTACTCGAAGAAGAAAGTCCACGACGTTTTTGCAAAGGCCATTGAAATAGACCCTGTATACCACAGAAAGTTGGAAAGGCCGTTGCAAAAAGCCCCAGTGGTCGTAGATGTCTCGGAGAGCTAGGTTTCGATCACAAGACTGCCGTAGAAAAACACCCCATGGCAGTAGATACCACATAACAGAGACCGGAAAAAGTCGTTACAGACGGCCCCGCAGTAGTAGAGGTCACGGAGAGCTGGCTAGTCGGTCACAGGATAGCCTCTGGAGAACGCTCCATAGCAGCAGATACCACAGCGAGTTGGAAAATCCGTTGCAGCTAGCTCTGCAGTAGAAGGCGTTGCGAAGAGTTATCCCGTTTGATAACAGGAGAGCCGACGGAGAATGCCCCGTAGCAGTCGATACCACAGGGAGGTGGAAAGGCCATCGCAGACGGCTCTAGTGGTAGTAAGTGTCACAGAGGCTTATTGAACGCTATGTTCAGATTAAGTAGCCACAGCCGAAAGTAGTGCCAATATTCAACAGTTTACTCATATGACGCCAATGAGTCAAAGATTCTCGACATCACTTTTTTTTGTGTCCTGTTTTATTTTAACAAAATATTCAAAAACTTTCACAAGAAACTGACACTGACCATAAAAATTTGGATTTTTGACATAAGTACTGTCAGAATTTTAATAAGGATTTTAAATAAATGTTCGTAACGGTGCGCTTACATACACGGGCAACTAAAATTGCTCAATTCCAGTCAATACTCGTCAACTATGACGTCACGACTACATCAAGCAATTTACGGCAACGGTAACAAGCATCAATGCTGCGCAATACAATATTGAGCGATACAGCGCAACTTCATCAACTACTTCCACCCGACCTCTCGCTCTCCCCGCGGAAGCAAGACGGCAAGCCGCAAAATAAACAAGTGCGAATGAGATATATACAAAAATTGCTAGGAATTTCCAAGCCCATTGGGTATTCGTCAATTCGTATCTGTGACATTGAGCGATATGAAATATCTGGAGCAATTAAAAGCAATATCGCCGAAATAATTGCCGCAATTTATTGAAATTGTAACAGTCCATTAATTGCTCCAGATTGGTCCATTCGTGTCCCGAGCAATTATTGCCCTCGTGTAAGCGCACCTTAAGAATCAGTACTTTGTTGAGCGCGACGAGCGTCCTCCAAAGAGTCAAAAGCAGAAAGCACCGAAAACTTCCCTCGAATAAATCTCTTAAACTCCGAGACCGATGGTTTATTTTGCCGTACCGAGAACGCAAAGATAACAAAATACATCAAATAGCTCACTAAATTCATTACAAAAGTCATTTGCGGGATTCAGGATTTTGTCGCTCGATGAACGGAGCCATCTATGATTTTTAAGATTGAACTAATGTGCTTAGTATCTAAGTATATGAATGGTTCAAAAGGTAACTTTGCGTAAAGCGCTCCAACATATTTAATGTTGAAAAATATATAGAATTGTTTAAATATATAAACTTATACAAAATATATATAATAATTAATAATATTATATTGTCATTGGAACTAAAGGTGTGTACCAAATATCAGATCAATCAGTCAACGGGAAGAGGGTCGAATTTCAATTACTAGATTTGACCCAAGCAACTCCCGCAGAAAGTGGCGCCGTTTTGCCTCTTTTTACAGCCAGTCCTGGTATCTTCGACACCACTGAACAGAAGATGCTCATATTCGAACTTAAAAATTCTATATATATAAACTACGTGCATGCTAAATTTCATGGAGATCGGCTGAGCGGTACTTGAGTTATCGTCGAACAAAGAAACATACAAACATACATCTGACAGCTCAAATGCCGGCTCGTCCCATTAGACTCAGAGACCTCGCTAACGCTCGGTCAAAAAGCTTGTAAAATGTTCTCATGACGAAAAGTCTACTCAGCATTTTGTCATGCTCTCTTTTTTCTTTTTCAATAAAAAAGTCGCCAGAGTAAAGAGGTTTCTCTCCCTCGAGCTTATAAGCTTGTATTCACTTACGACAAAGCATAATTAGCTCCGCTCTTTACAACTAAAACGAGTGTTCTATGAATAGAAAACCACTGTAAGGTTTAATGGAATTTTTAATACTTCTCTAGAGTTAATAAACGTGGTCGGTGGTCTTTGTAATTGATTATTTGGAAAAAGTTTATAATAAGCCGAAAAAAGGTGATTAAGATTTCATTATGAACTTGCATCATAGTCAAAGTTATAAAGATGGTCTAATTAACCCCTTTGCAGCTAGTTCACCTTTTCTGAATAACTTTGTAGGTATAGGTAATAATAAAGCTTTATTTTCAGATATCTGAGATATTTATCTGAAAATAAAGCTTTATTATTAGCAGATAACTGAGATACGTAGACAGTAGGTAGATATGCTATCTACGTATCTCAGTTATCTGTACAACTCTAGGCTGCGTTCGCGTTTAGCACTAGGAAGGTTGTGATAAGTAAGTTCGTATAGGCCGGGTGGCCAGCCCTGGTCTCAGAGTTCTTAGGCCGCCTAAAGGCCTCTGACATGGTTCAACAGTTAAACCAACCGGGACCTACAAATTAACGTGTCGTCAGAGCCACGGTAGCGCTCAGTTGGAAAATGCCACGCCGGATGGATGACCATCCAAGTACTGACCGTTGCTTAATTTCGGCGATCGCTGACAAACACCTAGTCAAACTACGCTACGAGCGCTAAGGTTGTGATCAAAAACACACTTTGTATCGTAAACATGGAAAAAAAAATATTTGACATAATATAGTATAATGACTTCAAAGCATCTTCAAAGCCACAAAGTTCGTAGGTATAAAAAAGTTAGTTGTCATATTAATGGCATAAAATTCTCACCAGTGAAAATTCCGTGAATTATTAGTAGCCGGCGCAGTGATTCAAAAAGTTTGCGAACTTTTGGGGCCTCGAAATATTCAGCAGTTGCATGAAGTCGGAAAGTTGCGTCCCCGGCGTGCGCGCTCGCCGATTCAACATGGCGACCGTTGAGTCAATTATGTATGTCGTTAGTGCAGCTGCGATGGCTCCGGCCAAGGAGTAAGTACAGAGGTGGCACGGTAATGGTATGTACAGTATGCTGTTTCATACAAACGGTCGGAACGCGAATCATACCTACGCGCCTCGGAGATTGGTATACACTCGGTATACTTAGCAGTCGCACATGCGCCGTAGTAACAAATGAACCTGTGGGTTTATTATCAGTAAGCGTGCGATTTACCGACCAGGCAGGCCCTAGCGCGTGTTATGTACTGCGTAGCCACGTGGGGCTCCAGGCATTTATTTCAAGGAAAGGCGGAGTCACAATTACTATTAAATAAATACTATTACCATGGAGGTAGTATGACAATATTCCTCATTACAGTTTTTTTTTCTAATAATTTTTACTCATACCTCCTCTTCCTTGCTCTAGGGTACAGCCTGCAGAGTGCTGAAAAACACAGCGTGTAGCGGCAGATACTCTCATTCGAATGTGTGCGTGACGCATGTTAGTGTTATAATGTATGTAGTAAACTGGATTGTCACAGCTAACTGGCTCATGCCTCCTCTTCCTTGCTCTAGGGTACGGCCTGCAGAGCGCTGAATAACCCAGCGTTTAGCGGCGAATCCCACTCATTTGAATGTGTACGCGACGCATTCTGGTTATGGGGAAGTATGATTGTATGCTGGTTTGGATTATTCACGAAGCTGCGTCCTCTGCTCGTACGGGTGCAGTCCGACTGAAGCACCCGAGCCAACACCAGCTAATTCCTAGAGGACATTTGGTAAAACAAGTATTAACGTTTGTTTAACTATGCGCAAGGGCAATTACGTAAGCGGAAACTGCAGTGATTTCCGTGTGGCTCTATACATTTTTTTATAGAGCTCCTGGCATAAAAGAAAGAACTCCTTCAACGAAGAACCAGTGGCGTGAAAGTTTATACATAAATTTTTAAAAAATCACTGTTACTGGACCGGGATTTCAGCAGAAGTTTTATGATTGTAAAAAGAGGCGTTTTCTACTACGCCACAACAATTGAAAAAAAAAAAATTACTAGCTGCTCCCCGCGGTGTTACCCGCGTTAGCCCCAGATAAAAAGTAGTATATGTGTTAATCAAAGGTTTAAGCTACCTTCAGACCGAATTTCATCCAAATTGGTTCCGCCGTTGGTGCGTGAAAGAGTATCAAACAACCATACTTATTCACAAACTTTCGCGTTTATAATATTAGTAGGATTTTCAAATATTATGTAATCTTTTTTGTCTTTCATGTCTTTCGGGCTTGTCTAGTCTGTCTAGAAATGATCTAGATCCTAAATTTTAATAGAAAGCAGATACTTACGGTGTTGACTAATGTATCATACAAAAATAAGCCCTGCTATGAATGAAAAATTTTGTAATTTGTTGTTGCTGAGTTTCCATATCACCATGTTGCTGACATTCTATTTAAACATTTGGTCAGTAGTTCAAGCGTCACTCGAGTCATGTTGTCGATTACGAGGAATTTTCTATGCCTTTTCGACGCCATCTTACAGAGTGGGTTGTTCCTGTAAGTTCTACTATTAGTTCTACTGTAGAACATTTCGCTTTCAGGGCTCATAAGGTCGAATTTACTAAAATCTTAAATTTTCATTATGTTGAATATAACTTACGGTTTTTTCAGAACACAACATTTTTTAGGTCCTTCAAACTTTCAATCAATTCAATTTTAGGGCACTTCTACTTTTTTCATTCTGTATTCTCAACTCCAAAAATACGTTATTTCACCGGCCACATGAGAAATATGCAAAAAGCCCGCGTGATAGTGCCGCCCGGTATTTGTCAATCGCTCGTGAATGTGTTTGACCACCGCCGCCGCCGCCGCTGGGGGGCGCTCGATAGCGAACAGATTCGTTCGCAAATAGTTTTATCTAACCTAACACGTGGAGCTGGAATATGCGTTTGACGATTCAGGCTCGTTTACATACTTGACACAGGTCGCCGTGGGATGAACCTCAGTAAATTATGAATATTTATTTTACTAATGTAATAACGTTGCAGCCGCATACGTCACTTGAAATTCTGATTCGTTTTCATTGATTCAGGAATATATTCACAGCAAATTTAAGAAAATAATCCCAAAAGCTTAAAAATATAGCTAGTTCGAAAGTAAAAAATAAAGTAGGTACTAAACTAACATCCAAAAATCAACATACACTATTTTCCTGTGAATTATGCACGTAGGCAGTAATTAATTTACCATTCTTACTATTGGTAGTAACACTGGTAATAATTTCAGCTATTTCTTTCTTGCTATTATATACCAACCTACTTATCATCAGAGCGTGAACTTAGTTCCCGCACTAAATCAATTCTTCAAGCCCCTCCACACACTTACACACGTAAGATGTCAACGTGTATGAAATCGTATAAAGGGGAATTAAACAAGGAACAATAAATTATTTGCGGAACATTTAGCGACATCTCACTTATTACTAGCGATAAATCCTTTGAGACGCAATCTGTCAAAGGACACAAAGGAATAGACCGAGGATCTCAGAAGAATGACGAGTAATAGAAACCTTACTATATCTTTAAAGCTACGCAACGGATTCTGATGCGGTTTTTTTAATAGATGGACTGATTAAAGAGAAAGGTTATATATATATAATACACCTGTGCGAAGCCGGGGCGGGTCGCTAGTTATATATGTAACATTTAACGACGTTCATACTTGGCGATACATCTTTAGAGTCGCAATCTGTCAAACGATACAAAGAAATAAAGACATACGAGTGGGGTTGTTTCGGGAGGAGCAGAGAGCGCTTCTCTGTAGTGAGTGGCTCGTGAAGTATAGGGATGGGACAGGTTAAGCGCTTTCATACATAAAGTAATTTTTTTTTTTTTCAAATAATGGCATGGCCGACTTTAACCGTGTACAAAATTTGAATAGTTCGCAGTCCGCAGTATCGATCCGTGCGAACTATTTAAAGTTATGCGTGGTTATATAAAAAAATATATGCATCCACATTTGAGAACTTCCTCCGTTTCGTCGGATAAAAATATACGCGTCGACTTGATTGCCTCCTCCGTTATGTTGGTTGAAAACATACCGTGAAAGAAATCATTTTAAATGTTTACAAAACATTTTTAGTTATATCGTGCATTCCAATCTAATGATGATTTAATAGCTTTCATTAATATGCTATTAACGAAAATATCGTGGACAAAAATTAAATTAGTAATAAATCAAATGTACAGCACAAAAATAACTACTTTTGTAGTATAACAAGGAAGTTTTTAATTAAAAAAAAAAACACTATGAGTAAGAAAATTTTGATGTGTATAAAATCGGTTTACGAAAGATAATTTTACGTAATAACGTCATAAGAAAACATTGCTGAACCAACAACTGAAACAAGCCGAACGCTTAGCCCAATCGTGCCTCTCTATTGCTTGTTCCACGCTTTCACTTGCACGCTCGGCTTGGGCGGAACATGACACTTTTTCGTACGTGCAGCCGGTGTTCATCAATTTATAAGACGTTATCACCTCAAAAGCTATATTGTTCATTAAGATACTACTAAACAAAAAACCAAGGTCATTGAGAACCCCAGAAAAACTTTGTGAACTAGAACTTGCTATTAGAGAAATTAAATGGGACATTATAGGAATAAGCGAAATGAGAAGATTTGGAGAAGGTATAGAAGACCACGGAGAGTATATTCTGCACTATAAAGGTGAGACGCCAGGGCTATATGGTGTAGGATTTCTAGTAAAAAAGAATCTGGCCGACAAAATTGTAGAAATTAATGGTATTTCGGAAAGAATAGCAATCCTCAACATAAAACTACCTACCCATGGAACTAAAGACCAAATGTGGACTATCATTCAAGCATATTCACCGACAGAATCGGATAAAAAAGAGGATAACTTAAAAATCGAGAGTTTTTACAAAGAATTGGGAATAGCTATTGAAAGTTCACACAAGATCGTCGTCCAACGTCGCGCGTAACGGCTAGACGCTATTTGTTTCGATCCGTGTGTTTATTTAAAATTATTTGAAATGTCGGCAGAACGTACCGAAAGTTTGGTGCGTGAGTTGACGAACACTGTGCTGAATCTGCAGAACGAAGTGTTATCGTTAAAAAAACTCGTAATCGAGCAAAATAACGTCATTAAAAATTTGGCAGAAAAAGCATCGACAACGAAATTTATTTTATCAGAGGGTAAGCAAACTACAACCGTGGCTCCGTCGACTCAGCGGCCCGCTCGAGAGGCTAGCGCTCGGGCCAAGTCGGCGATCGTCGCGCTTAACCAGCCGGTTAAAGCGAGAAGAGCCATATCGCCGCTCACTCAGGCGACCGGTCAGGCGATCCCCGCCACAGGCGCTGCGTCGACGTCATCTAGCCTCGTAGCCCCTACTACGAGCGCACCTGCTACGCCTACAACGCCTACAACACCGCAGTGTACTGACGACGGCATTATTACTATTGATGCTGTTACGAATGCCGCAAAGGTAAACGGCAATGGTTCTGATTGGACTGAAGTGAAGTCGCGACGATCTCGAAGGCCTATAACGAACGCAACTTGTGGTACTGCTGCTCCGGGCACCACTGTCCTGCAAGCAGCTGATCGAAAATCGTATCTCCATCTATACTACGTGAAATTTGGAACAACATCCGAGCAAGTAGCCGAGCATTTGAACACTATTTGTCCAGGTGATAAGTGCACTGTCGAGGCGCTGAAACCCAGAGGTGACTACGCGTCCTTCAAACTTTCTGTGCCTACGAAAAATGTAGAAAAATACATGGACTCACAGCATTGGGCTACGGACGTCTACATAAAACCCTGGCGCGGTGGGTTTCGAAGCTCACGGCAAGAAAACTAAAGCTAAATTCAAAACATTTAAGTTCATATATCAGAACGTTCGAGGGCTGCGTACGAAGGTGGATAAATGCAAATTAGCAATATTACAGGAGACACCCGATGTAATCGCGTTCACTGAGACATTTTTGATAAGTAGTATTAGCGATGCTGAATTTATTCCTGCTGGATACAAAGTATTGCGCGGGGACCGCCAGGGAGACGCGGGGTGGGGGGGTGTTTTGTTGGCGGTCCAGGATCAGTATAAAATTCGGCAGGTTTCGGATATCGATGGTTATACTTCAGATCTGGAAATTATAATTGCTATCGTTACTTTGAAATTTAGAGAAATATTATGCTGTGTAGTGTACATACCTCCTAATTCCGATGATAGTTTGTATTTGAAATCGTTTTTAGTATTAGAAAATGCTGTATCTAAATATTCTAAGTTGGATGTAATTATATTAGGAGATTTTAATTTACGTTCTTGTAGTCTAAATATTAATCTGCAATTCAATTCTTTATTAGCATATTGTAAACTAAAGCAATATAACAATGTTACGAATTCTTTCAACACTATACTGGATTTAGTCATGAGTAGTCTGAGCGATGGGTGTGTGAGTGTGGCAGGTGGCATAAAGGTAATTGAGCCGGAGGATGCGTACCACCCGGCACTGGAGGTGCGCCTGCGCATCCCGCGCCCGCGCGCCCCGCCGCCGCCGCGCGCGCTCCCGCCCCCTCCCCCAGAAGATGCTGCTCCAGAGTGGAACTTCCGTAAGGCCGATTTTCAGTCTCTTTATAATTCATTTCAATGTTTGGATTGGGACGAAGTTGTGTCAGCTATTGACGTTGAAATAGCGGTAGATTTGTTTTATGGAAAAATTAGAGCAACATTATACAACCACGTTCCTTTAAAAAGAAGATTTACATTTGTTTCTAAATACCAATATCCGACTTGGTTTACGTCAGAAATCATTATAAATTTAAAAAACAAATATTTCCATTTGAAAAAATTTAAAGAATTTAACACGGAATTTAATTTTGAAATGTTCAGATTTTATAGGTTTCTTTCAAAACAACTCATAAAAGAGGCCTATGACTCTTATATTCGTAAAACTGAACTCAATATTTCAAAAGATCCAAAAAACTTTTGGAAATTTGTAAAAGATCAACAAGGAGACAGAAATTCCTGTGATGAGTTTGAGTATGAAGGTCATTTGGTCACTGGAGAAGACGCTGCGAACGCATTTGCTAGGTATTTTGAATCCGTGTTCTTGAGCGATGCTCCTACCTTGTCCGCCGAGGCCGCCGAGCGGGACGCCTCCAGCGACCCGCTCTGCTCGACGCGCATAGCCATTGATAAAGTAACGGCAGCTGATCTCTCTTATGCCGTTAGGCGACTAAAAGCCAACACGTCCATTGGACCCGATGGTATACCTCCATTCGTTATTAAAGATTGCGTGTGTGCCTTTGAAATACCACTTCTGCATATCTTCAACCTATCTTTGGAAAACTGCGTATATCCGACAACTTGGAAAGTTTCTCGGGTGACCCCCATACCTAAGACTGAGGTGAAATCGAAAATCGAAAATTACAGGCCTATAGCCGTTCTCTCGGCATTCGGTAAAGTTTTCGAGTCAATCCTGAATCGCCGCATCTCCTTGCAAGTCCGGCCTCTGTTGAGCGAATGCCAGCACGGCTTCCGCGCAGGAAGGTCCACAGCTACTAATCTCGCTAATTTTGTGGATTATGCGACGGCTAGTATGGACCAGGGAGAGCAAGTGGATGCCGCGTACTTCGATTTTAAAAAAGCGTTCGACCGCGTCGATTCCGATATTTTACTAAAGAAATTCGCTGAGATAGGATTCTGTCCTAAATTGCTAAAATTTTTTTCCAACTCTTTTTCCAATCGCGTACAATATGTTTATCATCTTGGATATCGATCAGTTCCCTACATGACTCTTTCTGGAGTAAGTCAAGGAAGTACGACCGGACCGACCCAGTTCACGATTATGATAAACGATTTGCCGAAAGTTGTGAGAACGGCTGAATGCTTGATGTTCGCAGACGATCTCAAGTTGTTCTTAGGTATAGGTGGTCTTTCGGACTGTGAAGCGTTACAGCGTGACATTGATAGTGTCGTTAGGTGGGGCGAGCGGAATAAGTTGGAATTTAACATTTCCAAATGTAAAATAATGACTTTTACCAGAGCTCGCTCGCCTTATGATTATAACTATAATATGAATCGGGTTCCGCTTGAGCGCGTCACAGAGGTGCGAGACCTAGGCCTCACGCTCGACACACAGCTCACATTTAATACTCACATTGTGGAGTTGTGCAAAAGAGCGTATAAATCTCTGGGATTTGTGATGAGGCAGTCGGCCAGGTTCAATGACAAGGATGCCATACTGTCTCTTTTCTATGCTCTAGTGCGGAGCAAACTAGAATTTAATTCTTTAATATGGGACCCTCACGAAAAGAAATATGCCCTTTTGCTTGAGCGAATTCAAAGAAAATTCGCACGTTTTCTCTATAAGAAAACTTATGGTTACTACCCTACCTGGTCATATCCTTCCCTGTTTGTGAGTGGGATGGTAGGGCTGAACACGCTAGAGTTGAGACGGAAGTGTGCGCTAGTCGTCCATTACTACCTACTTCTTAATGGTAGAATAGACAATCCGACGGCGTTATCCCGGTTAGGGTTGTTTGTCCCTGAGGTAGAGTCCCGCGCGAGGTGGCGGCGGCGCGCGCGGCTGCCGGCGCTGCTGGCGCCGCTCGCGGCCCCCCGCACTGACACCGCGCGGTATGCGCCCACGCACCACGCACTCACACTGCTCAACGAACTGATTGCTCGACAAACGGATACCGATTTGTTCTTTTCAAAAATCAATGAAATAGTTCAAAATTGTATAATTTGCTTGCCGGATATTTGTAATTATTCTTAAGTGATTAGAGATAAGTAATTTTTAAGCTCAAAAACGTTTTGGTTTTTTAACTGTAAGTTTTTGAATGTTGTAATAGAATAAAATAAAAAATAAAATAAAAAAAAAAGAATGTCATAGTGATGGGAGACTTTAATGGGCAAATAGGAAAAAGGAGCACTGGAGAAGAATTCACCATAGGGAAATATGGGTTTGGCAAACGAAGTAGAAATGGCACTAGACTAGTAAACTTTGCATTAGAACACAAACTAAGTATATTAAATAGCTTCTTTGCCAGGAAACAACACAAAAAATGGACATGGGTGTCTCCTGGAGGAATGTATAAGAACGAAATAGATTTTATAATGACCAATAATCCGAAAACTTTCAAGAACGTTACCATCATAAAAAATTTGAATTTCAACTCAGACCATAGAATGGTCAGGGCGATAGTAAATGGAACGCCTACAAAGAAAAAGAGACCGCTCCAGAATAAATATGAACCCGTTCGGCGAGTTAATGACAGCGAAACATTTCTTAACAACATAGCGCAATTGCTAAAAGAAGAAGAAAAAAAGAAAAGTAATTTGTCTACCCAACAAAAATATCAAAACATCATAAACATACTTAAGACCGAAGCAACTAAAATAAGTAATAACAACAAAAAAAAAAACTTCAATAGAGATAAAACAGTTACTGCAAGAAAGAAAAGAGCTTTTTAATGCGAAGAAAAACAAAACCATCCGACAAAAAATAACAGAAATAAGTAAAAAAATCAACGAAAAACTAAGGAAAGAACGGAAACAAAAAAGGTTGAGCACGATGGAAAAATACATCAAAAAGACTGGGGGAATAAAGAAAGCTCTTAAACAACTTAATGACACGAAAATATGGATGTCAAACTTAAAGAACAACAAGGGGGATCGTACCAGTAAACGATCTGAAATATTAAAAATTGCCACTGACTACTACAGCAATCTATACAGTACGAAACAAAATCATGAAGAAAATACCAGTGACATAGAGACGTTTACGAATTCAGAACCAATTCCAACAATATTGAACGAAGAGACCATAAAAGCAATTTCCACTCAAAAATTAGATAAAGCACCAGGATCAGATCAAATCACAAATGAGCTTTTGAAAATTACTGCACCAATAATAGCCACAAAATTAACAGAAATTCTCAACGAAATCATTGATAAAGAAATTATTCCATCGGACTGGACCAAATAAACGATAACATTGATACATAAAAAAGGGGACAAAGGAGACATAAGTAACTACAGGCCCATTAGTCTTATGTCAAATATCTATAAAATATTCTCAAAAATTATTTTATCCCGAATTTCTAATCGATTGGACGAAAATCAACCAAAAGAGCAAGCGGGTTTCCGTAGTAACTTTTCAACAATTGATCACATTCACGTATTGAAACAAATTCTACAAAAATTTAACGAATATAATAAAACCTACTATTTAGGATTCGTGGACTTCAATAAGGCTTTTGATTCTTTAGAACATAAATACATATGGAAAGCTCTAGACGACCAAGGTATCGAAGAAAAATACATAAAATTGATTAAAAGCATTTATTCGAAAAGCACGGCTCAAGTAAAACTCGAAACAACTGGAGAAGAGTTTCCCATCGAACGAGGCGTACGTCAGGGAGATCCTATAGCACCTAAATTGTTTTCAGCTGTTTTAGAGATGATTTTCAGGAACTTGGACTGGAATCAGTATGGTTTTAACATAAATGGCGAAAAATTAAGCCACTTGAGATTCGCGGACGATCTGATCCTCTTTTCAGAGTGCTCAAAAACCCTACAAAACATGCTGCAACAACTATCAAATGAAAGTGCAAAGGCAGGTCTGTCAATGAACACATCAAAAACAAAAATAATGACGAATTCCTCGCAATCAGAAAGCATCAAAATTAACAACAGAGAAATAGAATACGTAGACGAATATATTTATTTAGGTCAATTAGTATCTACAAAAAACTCAATGCAAAAGGAAATACAAAGAAGAGTAACTAATACTTGGAAAAGGTTTTGGTCTCTCAGCGAAGTTATGAAAAATAAAGAAATGCCTATCAAAGAAAAAAGAAAAATTTATAATACCTGTATCCTTCCATGCTTAACGTACGGGTGTCAAACCTGGGCGCTTACAGAACAATTAGCTGAAAAAATAAATGTTTGCCAGAACAGTATAGAAAGAAGCGTAACAGGAGTCAAAGTAAGAGACAGAGTTAAACTCGAGAAGATCAAAGCTATAACCAAATTTAAAAACGTAAAAACAGTGTGCAGGCAGCAAAAATGGAGATGGACAGGTCACATGATTAGAGACAAAAAAGAAAAATGGTACAAACTTATAACAGAATGGTATCCTAGAGATAGCAAAAGAAGTCGAGGTAGACAAAATAAAAGGTGGGAGGACGAAAGTAGCTGGTCAAACAAGTAGCTGGACCAACATGGATTCGAAAAGCGAGAGACCGGAAAGAGTGGAAGTCTTTAGAGGAGGCCTTTGTCGAAGGACAAGCTGAAACAGAAAACTCGGACGCCGACAATAACATAATTTAATCTGTAATTGTAATGTTTACAGTTAATAAAGGCTTATTTTATTTTATTTATTTATTTATAAACAAAAAACAAAATAAATCGAATGCACTGTATTTTGAATTATTTTCAACGTTTCAATAATTTCAACGCTTGATTATGGAAACTAGCGTGGTTGTAGCAAGTATAGCACAGGTGTTTCTCACGCTTAATTTAAGTAGATTCTGCTATGTACTATAATTTCGATTTTTCAAGGTAGCACGCGGGCTCATTTCGCATAGCAAATATAAAATTAAGCGAGAGTAACACCTGTGCTATACTCGTACTTTAATTAAAACTTCAACGTTTTAACAACCAAATATCATCTTTCTACACTTTCAGAATCTTTAATTACTAACTTCACTTATCAAATCTAAAACAGCTTGTTTTTCTCTCTCAGTGTCGGTGGCGAGTATGATATCTTTCAGTTGTTCCAATATGGCTACATACTGTTGCTTATAATGCGCATCACTGTCAGATAGGTTGATGACTGTGACTTGGCTTAGAACATCTACCAGTTCCTTGTCGTTGTCTCGGGCTCGGGTGATGGCATCGAGGACGTGGAGGAGAGGTAGGACGGGGTCGACTCGCTGGGGCTCGCTGTAGCTGAACACTTCTCCTTCGAAGGCTCGTTTTTGACGCTTGAGCTGTGGTAGAGCGTGACCAGCTACCAGTAACGTCGCTAATAACATCTGAAATACAATAGACATCATTATTTTTCGCAAAAAAATGGCCTAACCGCCTTTCATAGTGTACAGAATTCGAATATTTCGCTAGAATTGTT
The DNA here is from genome assembly GCA_964007245.1 of Hypomecis atomaria. Classification (NCBI taxonomy): domain Eukaryota; kingdom Metazoa; phylum Arthropoda; class Insecta; order Lepidoptera; family Geometridae; genus Hypomecis; species Hypomecis atomaria. Next base: position 117,152 of record OZ023305.1, read on the forward strand.
TACATTATTGTCGATTTTTCAAAAACGGCTCAGATTTCTGTAAAATTTAAATGGGACCATCACGCGAGGATACCCTTTCGAATTAAAAAAAAAAATTGATTCGGTTCACAATTGACGAAATTATCGATGTTCATCGTTTACAAAATTTGGATATTTCGCTCGAATTGTTTACATTATTGTTGATTTTTCAAAAATGGTTCAGCTGATTTCTATAAAATTTAAATGGGACTATCTCGGGAGTATACTTTTTCGAACTAAAATAGATTTTTTTGATTAGGTTCACAATTGGCGGATTTATCGATGAACATACTCAAAAAAAACATACAGACGAACATAGAACCTCCTTATTGGAAGTCGGTTAAAACGAAAGTATTGAAATCGGTTCATTTGTTCGGGAAATATTATTTCACATGGACACATAATTATCATCATTATCAGAAGGAGGCCGTCGCACAAAGGCACACAGGTACATTAAAAGCACGTCAAACTTTTAAAAAGTCGATAAAATTTAATGAAATAAATAAGTAACACTAACAACAGTTTTCATTTTGGCGTCGCGGAGCATAGAGCGGCACTGATTACGTCGGTCTTAGCATGCCTATATCATAGAATGAATGTGTCTAATCGTTATACTAATTAATACCGTCATAGTAACAATCACTTTTAAGGAAACAGTTTTGGTAAATTAACTACCTAAAGGGGAAAATCTAATGACGTAGGAAACTATTAACGTCACGGTGAGTTTTTGTTCGTATTAGAAATAATTGTATTCTACTAGAATAAAAAGTCAAACTATGTTACATAAGAAAAAGCTGCTGACATATGAAATATAATAACTAAGTAAGTTCGTATTTATAAGCCTGGTGGCAGAGTTTTTAGGCCGCCTGAAGACTTCAGACTTGGCTAAACAGTTAAAACAACCGGGACCTACAATTTAACGTGTCATCTGAGCCACGGTAGCGCTCAGTTGGAAAATGCCACCCGCGGTCACCCATCCAAATACTGACCGTGCGGAACGTTGCTTAATTTCGGTGACTGCTAAGGCTCTTTATTCTTTTAGTATGGTTGTAAGTTTTACGGTATAATTTGCATTGTGTTTAAATTTACCAAACAAAAGTGAAAACATCTTGCTTGGAATGCAATTACTACAAGTTTTATCGTAATATAGAGTGTATAATAATTATTTATACCAAAAATGGTTTATCCTACTTTAACTGTGTACATAATACGAATAATTTGCACAAATCAATGTATCATCGACGTAATAATTAATAATTTTAAATTTCTCAAAAAGAACTTTTCTGATTTTTAAAAAAATGTATATAGAACCAGCTCTGAAATATCTGATCTACCAAACAAAAAAATAACCATCAAAATTGGTTCGAAATTGGCGGAGTAATCACGTAAGATACATAAACACAAAAAAACATAGTCGAATTGAGAAAAATAATTTTGAAGTCGGTTAAAAATAGTAGCAACACCCATCACTATTACACAACGGAACGGGGCGAGTGAAGGAAAACTGGACACACACATATTTGGGATAAAGGGATTGTTTATTAAATAATATTACTCTGTGAATAACAAAGAGGATCGGCCCTCCTCAGTCCTTCACCCTCCGAAACTCTCGAGACTGTGATCTCCCGGCCCTTTTAGCGAGTTTTGATTAAACATACAGATCCTGATATTTCAATCATGTCAAAATGGAATACAGGCAATTTATCTTAACAGGCAACATTTAATGTGATAATTATTTTTCACAAAAATCGCAACACCGACTTCCACCGTGTACAGAATTCGAATAGTTTGTACGAATCGATGTGCATTTTCCATGATCCATGATGTTGGGATCCATGTACATTTTTGCTGATTTATCAAAAACGGCTCAGCCGATTTCTATGTAATTTAAATGAGACTACCTCGAAAGTATACTTTTTCCAACAATTTTTTTTTTAAATCCATTCATAATTAGCGAAAATATCGATGAACATACACAAAAAAACATAAGTCCCTCTTCTTTTTTGTAAGTCGGTAAAAATACTAGCTTATGCAGCACGGAACATCCACAGAACAGCACAGAACACACTAGGTCCAGTGAGAACCTCATTAAGACCGCGGGGTGGTGCTGGATACAAGTCTCTTCCAATCTATTCTTATTGGAGATCTTTGAGCGCTTGTACACGGCGGTTTTTTTCTCCGGACAAGATACCGTCAATAAACGGATACTTACATTTTGCGTCTAAACACATTCATTAAAAACCATACAGCACGAACGAACGACATAGAAATGATATCACGTCTCGTTTTAACCGACTTCCAAAAAGGAGGAGGTTCTATGTTCATCTGTGTATATATTTTTGTGTATGTTCATCAATAATTCCGCCAATTGTGAACCGAATCGAAAAATTCTTTTTTGGTTCGAAAGGGTATACTCCCAAAGTAGTTCCATGTAAATTTTACAGAAATCGGCTCAGCCGTTTTCGAAAAATCAGCAATAATGCAAGCAATTCGAGCGACATATTTGAATTATGTAAAAAATAATTATCCAGGTTAGAATGATGAGATATGATGCAGTAACTTTTGGACTATATTCTTGAAAATAAATTTAAAAAACCCCCGACACATTGACAACCATTTTGGGCACATTTGTAGAATTTTGGTTCTTCCATCCCCACTTTAACCCACCATAACTCTTAAACGGCTCAATCGATTTTTATAAAACATAGCTAAGAACACTCTCGATTAAGTCTCCTTTCATCCAAAAAAAAACGAAACTGAAATCGGTTCAGTGGTTCGGGCGCTATGATGCCATAGACAGACAGACAGACACACAGACAGACACACATACAAACAGACACGTCAAACTTATAACACCCCTATTTTGCGTCGGGGATTAAAAATCAAGTCAATCTGTTGCTCGGTTGCTGCGTGAACGAGTAAAAAACCAACAAAAACACTCACGTAATAATACGGATATACGAGTATTTGCGTTGAATACATTCTGACTCATAGTAAATATGCGATCTTAATAGCTTAATTTTAAAGGCGCAATCGTAATTTTAATAGCAATTTCAAAGTTTATCTTCTTTATTTTTACTCCGTGCATTTGAAACAGAGAACAATATTATAAATTGCTACTGAATTACGATAGCACCATTATAATTAGACCTAATATGTATATATTTATTTGAGATTCAAACGACACCTAAGTTGTAGATATTTTAGCTGAAAAACAGACTCAGGTAAAGCTCTTCGCATTCTGGCTGCTCATATAACGAATGGTTATTGTGGTTACAACGTATCGTATTAGAGACGCATGTTTTGGCCACGTCGCCTCAGCAGCCATAACTCCCGTAAGAAAGTCCCCCGGACTCCTCTTCGGATCCTCGCAAACAAAACTCTAAAGCGTAATTGTTTCGACTTATATCTCGCAGCGGGTACTTCCGGTCCAAACACCAGCAAAACGGAGTGGGACGGAAATGTGCGGGGATGGGTAAAACCTTTTAGACTGTGAGTGAGAAAGGATATTATAAATATGTAGTAATAATACAGTAAAAGTTTTCATTATAATATTCGAATTCCCTCCCTTTTGGCTTGGTACAGGTTGCTTGTGAACTGAAGCCGAAACTTTGCCGAAGCCTTGCTGCGTAACCTTTTTATGACAACAGCTCTTACGCTGTGCTAGCCGGTACGTGGTAGCTACTCGAGAACTTTTCGACTCCATCGGTCATCAGTCCTCCGTATGTGCCCTGCCTACTACTATTTTAACTTGCCCATCCGATGGGCAATGTCGATAACTTTGGTTTAGCTACATATATACTCATTTCTGGTTCGACTCGACAGAGATAGATAGTCATTTATTTTCAGTAAGGAAACTCATAATTACATAGGTACATTAGTATTCAAAAATAGACTACGAGCAACACCCTACGAATCGTTAAAATAACAATAACTAATTCTGTACTGAACAGAAATTATTAGGCATAATATGTAAATTAATTAAAATTCGGTACATTACATATAATTAGAAAATAATGATGGGGACAGCAACGATGGAATTTCGTAATGAGCTAATCATCTATGTAACCTTCCACGCATCTCCACTAAGTTTGACTGGGTGTTTGTCAGCGTTCACCGAAGTTAAGCAACATTCCACACGGTCAGTCTTTTGATGGGTGACCGCCGGTGGTAAGTTCCAACTGAGCGCTACCGTGACTCGGATAACACGTTAAATTGTAGGTCTCGGATGTTTTGACAGTTTAGCCTTGTCAGAGGCATTCAGGCGGCTTAAAAGCTCTGACACCAAGGCTAGCCAGGCCTATACGAATTTACTACTTTCCACTCCGCTCCAGCCTAGTGGAGAGCTCCTTCCGGTCGCGGATGAAATATGTGTCGCTTCCGGGCGTCTGTCCCGCGACTCCCGGGATCCAGGTTCTCTCGGGAGATACGGACGTATTTTCACATTTTAATGTTTTGGACACGGTAAGCCGATTATCTTACGTTTTCGTGAACATTGTGCGTCAAAAGTTACAGAAGATTTTCTTCAATTCTTAATACATTTTAACTGTCATTATTACCTACTTTAGATTCTGAGGTAATCCTGTGGTCTTCATCTGTCCACCTCAAAGGCGGATATGCTACGCGAAGTTCAAGACGGTCAAGCAAGATTTAGAGCCTTGGATGGTATTATAGGGTATTTTAAAATATGTTCGTTCATGACGTTCAAATTATAGGGTACAAGTTACAATATTCTGTGTTCTAATATCGATAGAAAGTACATAATATTCGATAAATAAAATAAGATCCCTTAACTTTGCATTGTAACGAGATTGGTTCTTGGATAATCAGTTAAAACGCCGACTAATCACTCTGCACTTTATTACACACAATCTCTTTAAAAAAATCATAAAAACACACGACACAACAGGTTTATGCTTTCGCTCCGAAGGTAAAACACGTTTGGATAAACATCCTTGGCTCCGTGTGATTTAAATTGAAATAATTATAAATGTCGCGAGATAAGTGTGTACAAACATTGTGTGTGTATTGCAAAATGAAGAACATAACATCGATGAAAAGGCTAGTTTTAGAGCAAAATAATCTGATTAGAAAATTCAAGTTCAAGTCATACGTCGACGGAACCAAAAACACCCGTGAAACTTCACAATCGACCGCAAAGTGACGACCTCTGCAACGACACATTGTATAAAAATAATAATTGGCCAAGTGCGAGTTGGACTCGCGCACGAAGGGTTCCGTACTGTATGGGAAATAAAATATTTATTTTAAGTATTTTAATTATTTATTAATGAAGTGAATCCTTCCTTCCTTCCTTCCTTTCAGCCATAGGACGTCCACTGCTGAACATAGGCCTCCCCTAAAGATCTCCAATAAGACCGGGTGGTAGCGGCTTGCATCCAGCGCGAACCTGCGGTCTTAATGAGGTCGTCCGTCCACCTTGTGGGTGGACGTCCTACGCTGCGCTTGCCGGTACGTGGTCTCCACTCGAGGACTTTTCGACCCCATCGGTCATCAGTCCTCCGCGCTATGTGCCCTGCCCATTGCCACTTCAACCTGCCAATCCGCTGGGCTATGTCGGTAACCTTGGTTCTTCTACGGATCTCCTCATTTCTGATTCGATCGCGTAGAGAAACTCCGAGCATAGCCCTCTCCATGGCTCGTTGGGCTACTTGAAGCTTACTAATAAGGCCCATAGTGAGAGACCACGTTTCTGTGCCGTAAGTCATCACTGGCAACACACACTGGTCGAAAACTTTCGACTTGAGGCACTGAGGTATGTCGGACGAGAAGACGTTACGCAATTTTCCGAACGCTGCCCAGCCGAGTTGGATTCGGCGATTGGCCTCTTTCTTGAAGTCGGACCTACCTAACTGGACTACTTGTCCTAGGTAGACGTACGAGTCAACGACTTCAAGAACCGAGTTCCCAACTGAAATGGGGGTGGGTACAACATGGGAATTACACATGACCTTTGTCTTGTCCATGTTCATTTTAAGACACACCTGTTGAGATACTCGATTGAGGCCTTCGAGCATCGTACTGAGTTCCTCCATCGACTTTGCCATGACTACGATATCGTCGGCAAACCGAAGGTGAGTGAGGTATTCGCCATTGATGTTGATGCCGAATCCTTTCCATTCCAGGAGCTTAAAGGCGTTCTCCAGAGTAGCGAATATACAACTTAAATGAAGTGAATATACAACTTAAAATTCTGTGAATATTTCATGCATCTATACCTGTTACCATTATTAATATCGAGCGAAAAACTGCAAAAAGTCAGGTTTGTTGTATGGGAGCCCCCCTCAAATATTTATTTTATTTTGTTTTTAGTATTTGTTGTTATAGCGGCCACAGAAATATATCATATGTGAAAATAGCTGCCTAACTATCACAGTTCATGAGATACAGCCTGGTGACAGACAGACAGACGGATAGCGGAGTCTTAGTAATAGGTTCCCGTTTTTATCCTTTGGGTACGGAACCCTAAAAACAAAAGCATTGTTGCAGTAAAATATATAGTATGTTACATTAATATAATATTATGCTATACCCAGCAATGCAGTGAGTAGGACGGCTCAATCGGCTCCTGCAACGGAATACTGCGTCCTTTCAATAAAATTCATTTTACGTTCTCCCAAGTAAATATATTTGAAATCCAAGCTATTTTACGAGAAGACTCCGAAACGACGCAAAAACACGATGTTTTTCTGCTGTTCATCGACCACTTTTTTCCCGGCAATGAAACGAACTCGCTTTGAACGCAGCGATGTACGTGCCGAGAAACGAAATTTTCGGGAGTTTTTTCTCGCAAGCCGTATTAGTATCCAGGTAAATGGAGGTAGGTCGTAATATTTTTTTTCATGTCGGTCATTTGTCTGACGCACGTGGCTTTTTGCAGACATTAAGCGCCTTAAAAAGGGCATTTACTTTGGCGCGGAGGAGGGAGAGGGGCGGGGGGAACTCTATTGTTTCCATTTAGCGAGAAAATACGGGACGAATTGTCCGAGGAAAGCGTTATGCTGTTGTAGGTATGGAGAAGTAGAGTTTTGTTATTTCAATTTTGTTGCATAAGAAACTGTATGTGTTTTTACAAGTTTTATACGCTCTCTATAAAAGTAGCTTATTAGGGGTTCCGTACCCAAAGGGTAAAAACGGGACCCTAATACTAAGACTCCGCTGTCCATCCGTCTGTCTGTCTGTCGCCAGGCTGTATCTCATGAACCAAAATAGCTAGAAATTTTCACAGATGATGTATTTTTGTTGCCGTTACAACAACAAAAACTAAAACCAGATTCAAATTAACATTTGAGGGGGGCTCCCATACAACAAACCTGCATTTTTAGCCGTTTTTCGCTCGATATTAATAATGGCAACAGGAAGATGCTTGAAATATTCAAAGAATAATAAGTTGTATGTTCCTTCCGTAACCCCGCCCCCTTAAATATTTATTTTTCTTTTTATTTATTTTTTTATTTTTAAAGAGCATATTTAACCAAATATTGTGTGAATATTTCAAGAATCTACCTGTCATCGTTATTAATTTCGAGCGAAAAACGTCTAAAAATTCAGGTTTGTTGTATGGGAGCCCCCTTGAATATCAATTTCATTCTGTTTTTAATATTTGTTGTTCTAGTGGCAATAGAAATAAGTACATCATATGTGAATATTTCAGCTTTCTAACTATAACGGTTCATGAGATACTCCTTGGAGACAGACAGACGGTCAGACGGACAGCAGAGTCTTTGTAATAGGGTCCCGTTTTTACCCTTTGGGTACGGTACCCTAAAAATAAAATAATAAATGTCAAAAAAATTATCATAGATAATCACATTAATTACTATGTCATTGCGTCAAAAGCCATAATATAATAAGTCAAAATTGGTAGTTGAGTTATTATTGTGAATGACAAAAAAATCAAAATTAACCAAATAAGATACCTTAAAGTCCTACCATCCCCTTTTTACTACAAGTAAGAAGACGCCTCATGACCACCCCTACGCTGTCAATTTTGCTTCGATACGTACGAAGCGGTTAGACTCAACATTTCTAATTCATACCGCCAGGGAATGGAACAGTCTTCCTGCTTTCCTGTTTCCTAAGATTTATAATCTAAAACTTTTTAAGGTCAGAGTGAATAGGTAGGTATCTTCTAGGTTTGCGTGCTTCATCTTCGACCACAACGTCGCTTACCATCAGGTGAGTTGGTGGTCAAGCGTGGACTAATAAGCGATAAAAAAAGTGCTTAAAACTTCTGACATCAGAGCTAGCAACCTAGCTATAATGACTTACTTGGCCTATGGTACAAGTGACAGTGTTAATAAAACAATTAACGTACGAGAGCGAGAGCTTCAGCAGTAGGGTTCATTATCGCGTGGCACGTCCCGCCCGCGCCGGCAGCGAGTGTGTAAATCACGTCGTAACCCGCGCCCCGTCGCGCCGAGCTCAACCGGACGAGAGGAAAGCGCATAAGTCTGGAATACACGTATTTAGTCACTTTCATTGAGATATTCATTACAGTTTTTATATTATGTGAATTGTACCATCAGTGGTACTGATCAATGGTCATTCATTCATTTCGTGTCAATAGCTAGACTTTTTTCTGTATTTTTTTATCAATGGTACTAGTGACGTACTCGTAGATGATATAACTAAATTCGACGTAAACGTAAAACATCGCTAGTTCCATTATGGAACTAAGAATGGAATGGATCATACGTGAGTAGTACCATAAATGGAACTACCGGCAGAGAACCGTTGTTATTTGTATGATGATAGAATTACAAAATAGATAAGCTTACATAGCATATTCTACAGTTCAAAATTGAGCCTTATTACGAATACTAGTAATATTCAGAATACTTTTGCTTGTGCAAATTGTGGATTTCTGAGAATAGATTAATTATAAATTCTATTTTATAGCCACAAGTTTACCTGTTATTAGAACTTTTAATATGTTAATACAAACTTAAATAGACACTTCTTTTTTACCAGGGGGAAATCCTTTATAGATCAGGCGGGGTGGTTATATGAGAATTCCACCTTCTAGCGGTGTACCCACTAAAAACCTTGGAGTGTTCCTTCCTTCTCTGCGCATCTTAATCGGTATTGCGGGAACGCTTGCACACACTTCCGCGAAGACTTAAGTAGACGCTGTACTGTACCAGCCTTTTTAATTGTCCACTGCAGGACTTAGCCCAACCTACGAAGAGTGATTGGGCCATATCCATTATGATGGCCCAGTGCGGGTTGGTGGATTCACATACGCCATCGAATTTATTTTACGGACGTATGCAGGTTGCCTCACAATGTTTTCCTTCACCGAAAAGCCATTGGTGTGAAGTTCCGTACATAAATTCCAAGGATCTCATTGGTACGGGACCGGGATTTGAACTCACGTCCTCACGATTGTAAGACAGGTGTCATTACCACTAGACCACCCCGGCCCATTATGGCACTAGACACTGCCCTAACTTAACTGTTAAGACATGTATTTTTTAAATTCTTGTTTTGAATAAATATTTAGTGTATTTCCGCTCTGTCGTAGTCATATAAGTTAAGGGTACCATTCAAAATCCAAATTAAATCACAAACAAAATTAGTAATTAATCCTCAACCTGTATCATGGTTCGACTATGGTTAGGCTAAGATTAAAAAAAAAATAAAAAAAAAAATTGGTTAAGCTTAGTTTGTTTACAAAATATTAATGAACCTGAAACAAAATTATAATTAATCCGTTAAAAATAATAAAAAATAATTAAACCTGTAACAAAAATAGTGATTAGTGATCTGTTTAAAAAATGTAGTAAACCTGAAAATAATATTTAATTAATATGTTAAAATTACAAATATTATTTATTTATAAAAAATGGTATAAAATAGTTGAAAAAATACTTAGTCAATAAATAGCACCCCTATTCTTACTGTACTCTATTCGACACGTGAACGATTCTTGCGAGTGAGCTCGAAGAGTCAACACGTCCTGAAGATGCCTCGTTTAGAGGCGAAACACGTGTCGAATAGAGTACAGTAAGAATAGGGGTGCTATTTATTGACTAAGTATTTTTTTAACTATTTTATACCATTTTTTATAAATAAATAATATTTGTAATTTTAACATATTAATTAAATATTATTTTCAGGTTTACTACATTTTTTAAACAGATCACTAATCACTATTTTTGTTACAGGTTTAATTATTTTTTATTATTTTTAACGGATTAATTATAATTTTGTTTCAGGTTTATTTATATTTTGTAAACATACCTAAGCCTAACCAATTTTTTTTTCTAGCCTGACCTAATCTTAGCCTAACCATAGTCGAACCATGATACAGGTTGAGGATTAATTACTAATTTTGTTTGTGATTTAATTTGGATTTTGAATGGTACCCTTAACTTAAATGACTACGACAGAGCGGAAATACACTAAATATTTATTCAAAACAAGAATTTGAAGATGAACTTCCGCAAAGTAACGCCTGATTCAATAAACCATGTATTTTTTGTAAATCTTTTTACAATAGAGACTATAAATATACGTTTATCGCAGTTGTACGTCCGTGATACTCTAATTCAGATCGTTTTGTCAGTTCCGCCCTCTCGTGGCAGAGCACAAGCCGTCACGTCATAATAACTCACAGCTCGCGCATCCTTAGGTACTACATAATATTATAAGCCTAAATGTATGTTCGTTTGTTACTTTTTACGCAGCATCAGAGCAAGAGCTCGACTTACTCGTAATCCTTTCCATGCATTTAATTGAAAAGCTAGAAAACGTCATAGATTACTGTCATCCAGGAAAAATTAAAGGTTTCTCTCAGATAGCACGAAACTTTCAACCACAGAGATACCAGAGGGATACTGTCGGTCGAGGAAATCTGAAAGAGCTGCATAGATTTAATGTGACACGAGTTAATACAAATGTAGTTTTAAAAAACTTAAAAAGACGCTCAACACACCTTGAAACCTAATAGTGGTCATAGTTCATTACAAGACTTTTCTAAGAAATCTAAACCAGCTATGATACGATTTTCCACCATGAATTTTCCATTTCCAGTTCATATCTTCCGGCTCCATCATCAGATCAGTTCGACAGTACCATATTATTATATTGTCATCGGAACTACATACAGCTGCCAATTTTCATTACGCTACGACCCTTGGAAGATGGTTAAATTAGTTACCTTAGATTCCATCACATACTCGTAGTTACATACAGGTCGACCTAATCAATCAATCAATAATCTTTATTGCAACATATCTGGTAATACATGTAGATCTTAAATAACATGTTTCAAAAGTTATACACATATGACCCTATAAGGGTGTGGCAACGTTAATAAAAGCGTCTTAAATAGACATGTTGACAGAAACAGGCTGTTAGTTGTTGGGTTTTTATGAAGATCAGATGAATCAAATTCCAATACGTATTTGACAGTTTTGACAGCAGCTGCAGATATTCCATGCATTTTTTAACCGACTTCCAAAAAGGAGGTTCTATGTTCGTGTGTATGTAATTTTTTTTTTGTGTGTATGTTCATCGATAATTTCGCTAATTGTGAACCGAATCGAAAAATTATTTTTTAGCTCGAAAGGGTATACTCTCGGAGTGGTCCCATTATAAATTTTACAGAAATCGGCTAAACCGTTTTTGATAAATTCAAAATTCAAAAAAAAAATCAAAAATTATTTATTGTCACAGGATACAAATTATGCAATGGTTACAGAGTCACTATTCCCCAAACTGGGTACAATAAAGCACCCGTATCTTGGGGCCTACATCAACAATCAACAATAATGTAAATAATTCGAGCGAAATATTCGAATATTGTACATGATGGAAGGCGGTTTTGCTATTTTTTGCGAAAAATAATTATGTAGTTGAGAATAGGATCAAGTGACAGCAGCATTAATAATCTGTAATTTTTACATAGGCCGTGAATTCAATGCATGTGAATGTTTGTCTTTTTCTAATATCATACGAGGGTAACCGCGGGTAAATCTAGTTCTCCAATAAATGTACTCCTCCGTCAAAACCTCGCGTTCCTGCACATTATGTATATCAGACAGCCGCGCCAGTTACTACTCACGACAGATTTCAGATTTGTGTTGGACTTCGTGTTTCTTGAAGCCTCAAGATGGAGATAGATCTTAGTGATTTATTTATTTGGTTTTTGATATGAAAGGTACTGAACTTTACAAGCCTCTTTATAGTCCACTGCAGGACGAAGAGTGATTGGGCCAAATCCACCACGCTGGCCCGGTGCGGGTTGGTGGATTCACATACGCCATCGAATTTAGTCTACGGACGTATGCAGGTTTCTTCACGATGATTTCTTTCACCGAAAAGCCAGTGATGTAAAATTCTATAGAATTACCACTATGGAAACTAACGTGGTTTTAGCACATTTTAAATAAGTAAAACACTGGTGTTACTCACGTTTGATTTTAATAGTCCATAGAATGAATTGGTACGAGGACCGGGATTTGAACCCTCGACGTCACGATTGTAAGGCCGGTGTCATTACCACTAGACCACCACGGCTGCTGGTATAAAAGGTGCTGCTTTGCAAATTGCTTTCAAAGATTTAAATAGGGTTATCCAGAACTAATGTGCTAAGTCAAAAGGAGGTGATGCAGACAATCATTACGAGCAGCTTTATTCTTCATCTTTATTCGTAAAATTAAACCCTAACCTATTCGAAATGTGGCCTGTAGGAAGCAGACATGAAGGTAAATTGCGCAACTTACCATCTAGAAGTACATTTTTAAGCAAGAGTGTGTTTTGTATGGCGCCTATAGTTTATAATAAGATACCAAAAGTGATACGAAGCCAAGAAGATCCGAATATTTTCAAGAATATGTTGAATTGCTTATTAGTAAAGAAAGCTTACTACACTGTTGACATGTTTCTGACCGACAAGCAATTAAATTAAATTAAATAATGATAATATATCTGCATCTGACAAATTTTTTAAATTGACATTTTTTCTTATTTGACATTTTGAGAATTAAGATTTTTGTAGTAACATATTTTAATTTGTTTAGGTATATATTTTGACTTATTTTATTTTCCGGTATAACTTATGAAACATAAATGTTATTGTGTTTTATATACTTACCTACTCTGGCAAATGTAATAATTTCAACATAAGATTAGTTTGTAAGTTGTTGTCTGTAAACCTCTAGAGGTAGAAGCTAGAGTACTTTTTACATTGTATAACACCTGTGTTACACCTAGTTTCATAGACAAATAAATTCATTCATTCATTCATTCATTCATTCATTCATTCATAGCTTTGTCTATGAAGCAAATCCGTAATGAGAAAATAAAAATACATCTGTCTGATGAGGTATTTATTTATCTCGTAATTTTAGTGCGCGATTAGTGCCGTAGTATGTTATTAAAATGAGAAATGTAATCAGAAACCAAGATTCCCGATTCGATCTCGTAGAGTGACTTTGCCAGCCTTATTAGCAGAATAGAATAGACAATAAACCAGTCTGGTGGAAACGCTCCGTCAGTGCCGATTGTCTCGTCCGGCGAATCAGACTCGAACTGTAAAAAACTAAGTTGCAGCGTCGCGACGGCAGCGAAAGATTTCATTTTAGATAAAATTGTTTTTCCAGCGAAGTTGAAAGTTTGTGAAATGAATAAAGCCCTTTGAGAAGAACGGTCGGCGCCGCACGATCGGCCGCGCGTGGGGTGACGCTGCGATGTGCACAGAATAGATCGAACTGAGCTTTGTACAATAAAAATGATACAGGGTTTTTGGGTTCCGTACCCAAAGGGAAAAACGGGACCCTATAACTAAGACTTCGATGTCAGTCTGTCCGTCTGTCTGTCTGTCTGTCTGTCTGTCACCGGGCTGTATCTCATGAACCATGATAGCTAGACAGCTGAAATTTTCACAGATGATGTTTTTGGTTGCGGCTAAAACAAGAAATACTAAAAATAAAATAAAATAAATATTTAAGGGGGGCTCCCATACAAAAAACCTGATTTTTTAGACGTTTTCCGCTCTATATTAATAATGGTACCAGGTAGATGCTTGAAATTTTCACAGAATATTTAGTTTTATATTCCCTTCAGTAATAAATAATACAGTACAGAACCCTCCGTGCGCGAGTCCGACTCATACTTGGCCGATTAATTTTCTAGTTTTGACCGAATAGCTGAACACAAGTTGTTAGTTTTGATGTACAGAATAAGCCCCTAAAAAGATGCTAATTGATTAGAAATAACCCTGTATAATTATTTTTCGCAAAAAATGGCAAAACCGCCTTCCATCGTGTACAAAATTCGAATATTGCGCTCGAATGGTTTACATTATTGATTTTTGAAAAAACGGCTCAGCTGATTTCTCTAAAATGAAAATGAGACCGCCTCGGAATTAGGTATATTCTTTCGAACTAAAAAGGTTTTTTTTGATGCGGTTCACTATTGGCGAAATTATCGATGAACATATACAAGAAAAATACACACAGATGAACATATAACCTTCTCCTTTTTGGAAGTCGGTTAAAAATAGTTGTTTTCAGAACAGTAGATCTCGCAACACATCTCTTTAACAGAATCTTTATCTCGACTCGCTCTTGACCAAATTGGTTTAAACTCACAAATCCTATTAGGATTTAGAAACTAAACAATCTTGCTAAATATTACCGAAATGGTCGATTAGGGATGAAATATCTAAATCAAAAATAGCCGACGATAAAGAATCTATTCGTATAAAAATCTGTGTAGCAAGATTGTTGAGATACGTTGAAAAATGCGACTTATAGACGAAAACCAACATCTGGACAGACGAAAGAAAAATCGCCATGTAACGGAGACACTCGATCAATAATAAAAAATGAATAACTTCGCTTGGGTTTTCGCTAAAATTGGCACAACCGATTATAACCTTATACCCTGTGTAATAGGGCCTATTCTGTGCCTTATACCTACAGAACTCGAATAAATGGCACCAAACAATGTGTATTATCATCAATGTTACCTACATCATTTTTAGAGTTCCGTACCCAAAAGGTAAAAACAGGATCTTATTACTAAGACTCCGTTGTCCGTCCGTCTGTCCGTCTGTCTGTCACCAGGCTGTATCTCATGAACCGTGATAGCTAGAACGTTGACATTTCCACAAATTACGTATTTCTATTGCCGCTATGACAACAAATACTAAAAGCGAAAACAAATATAATAAGGGGGGCTTCCATACAGTTCAGAACCCTTCGTGCGCGAGTCCGTCTCGCACTTGGCCGATTATTTTATTACATAATTGTTAATTTTTCAAAAACGACTTAGCTGAAGTATGATCCACCAAACAACAGAAATCATCTAAATCGAAGAGTTACTTTTTATGATAAACATTTCAAAAATTCGTCGCGGATGCAGGATTCGAACCTTGCGTCTTCGGATCACCAGCCCGACGCTCTGACCACTGAGCTAACCCGCTATATATTTTTGAAATGTTTATCATAAAAAGTAACTCTTTGAGATAAACCTAGTGTAGGATGCACTATAAAAATTAAAATCATTTCATTTAAATCGGTTCATGAATTATAGAGGAGTAGTAGCGTGACATACCTACAAAAAAAAAACCTCAAAAAAACATACATTGGAATTGCGAACCTCCTTGTTTGAAGACGGTTAAAAACAGATTATAGAGGTAGATGTATTACAACCGCGAGAAACATAGTACCTACTTTAAACCCATTTTGAAACCGAAAAAAACCGCACAAGACAACCTAATCAGGACATTTTAATAAAGGCTTTACCATTGAATATTATGAATATGACTAGCACAGCGGCGCAAACAATCGAATTCAATTACAAGGCGACTGCAGCGCCCCCGTCCCACGCGGGCAAATGGAGAACCAACTCACAGCGAGCTGTGGGAATGATCCCTTGAAAACTAGATGTGGTATAGTAAGTTTGTCCGGGCGGCTATGGCTAGCCCTGGTGTCAGTTTTTAAACCACCTGCCGGTCTAGTATACGCCCAGAACTAGCTACAAGCAAGGCTAAACGCTTTTTTTATTTCGTGTAGGTTTGCGTTTGACTACATTCTGCCTGATATTAAGCGATATGCGGTCTGGGATGTAGCACGCTCTCCTAAAAGATACTTATGTACTAGAAATTTGAAGACACACACGTTGTACTTTAGCGGGAAGACAGACCCAGGCAAAGCGTTCCACATTCTGGCCGTTCGTATGAGGAATGTGGACTCGAAACGAATATTTTTGGGTACATTTTTAAGGTTCCGTACCCAAAGGGTAAAAACGGAACCCTATTACTATGACTCCGCTGTCTATCCATCTGTCCGTCTATCACCAGGCTTTATCTCATGAACCGTGACATCTAGAAAGCTAAAATTTTCACAGATGATGTATTTCTGTTGCCGCCATAACAACAAAAATTCTAAAAATATAATAAAATAAATATTTAACGGGGGGTCCCATACATCAAACATGATTTTTAGCCATTTTTCGCTCGATATTGATAACGGTGAGAGGTAGATGCTTGAAATATTCTTAGAATATTTAGTTAAGTATTCACTTCAAAAATAAATAATAACATTAAAATAAAATAACGATTTGTTGGGGGGCTCTCATACAAGAAACGTGTTTTTATATTCGATATTAATAACGGTAATGATCACAGATTGGTAAGAGGCACATTGAATGTGAACGTTAGACTTGAAAGGTCTCGTCTGATGAAGTCTACGCTCCGGCCTACTCTCGCCCACATCCAAAACCCCGAAAGCTTTCAGCTAGAGCTCTCAAATAGTTTTGCTTGCCTAGAGAATCTTGCGTCGGTGGATGAGATCAATAACAGGCTCGTAGAAACTGTCCAAACGGTGTGTTCTAAGTTTTTTAGACCACGCCGTTCAAATAAAACCCAGAAACTATCCGATCACACTTCAGACCTCATGGCTGAACGACGTTTGTTAAGACTGCAGTCTACTAGGGACGCTGCGTCATATAGGCAGCTTAATAGACAAATTTCTAAATCCTTGCGGCGTGATATACGTCTCTTTAAAACCAAACAAATTAAAGAGACTATCGAGCGAAACAAAGGCTCTAAAGTGTTTGCAAGGAGTTTGTCTATTGGGCAAAGCCAGCTGACAAAGCTAAAGAGAGAGGACGGCAGTATGACGTCGACCAAGGCAGAGGTATTGGAGGAGATCGAAGGGTTCTATGGACAGTTATACGCGTCGGTAGCTAAGCCTGTTGACAGCACGGCTAAAGACCCGAGAGCCAAGCTGACTCGACACTTCACCGAAGACATCCCGGACATCAGCCTGTACGAGATTAGAATGGCCTTGAATCAGCTTAAGAACAACAAGGCACCGGGTGATGACGGAATCACTTCAGAGCTTCTGAAAGCGGGTGGTAAACCGGTACTTAAAGTCCTTCAGAAGCTTTTCAACACCGTCGTCCTCGAGGGCATAACGCCGGAAGCATGGAACAGAAGCGTGGTGGTGCTATTCTTTAAAAAAGGTGACAACACCTTATTGAAGAATTACAGACCCATCTCGCTTCTGAGCCATGTTTATAAGCTGTTTTCAAGGGTCATTACGAATCGTCTCGAGCGCAGGCTTGATGACTTCCAGCCTTCCGAACAAGCCGGCTTCCGAAAAGGCTTTAGCACCATGGACCACATCCATACGCTGCGGCAAGTTATACAGAAGACTGAAGAGTATAACTTGCCACTTTGCTTAGCGTTTGTGGACTATGAGAAAGCCTTTGATTCGGTCGAGACATGGGCTGTGCTTGAGTCTCTTCAGCGATGCCGTATTGACTATCGGTATATCGAAGTGTTGAAGTGTTTGTATAATAACGCCACTATGTCGGTCCGAGTACAGGAAGAGAGCTCGAAGGCGATCCCTTTGAAAAGAGGCGTCAGACAGGGAGATGTGATATCTCCGAAACTGTTTACTGCCACTTTGGAGAACGCCTTTAAGCTCCTGGAATGGAAAGGATTTGGCATCAACATCAATGGCGAATACATCACTCACCTTCGGTTTGCCGACGATATCGTGGTCATGGCGAAATCGATGGAAGAGCTCAGCACGATGCTCGAAGGCCTCAATCGAGTTTCTCAATAGGTGGGTCTCAAAATGAACATGGATAAAACAAAAGTCATGTGTAATGCCCATGTCGTACCCACCCCAATATCTGTTGAGAGCTCGGTTCTTGAAGTTGTTGACTCGTACGTCTACCTAGGACAAGTAGTCCAGCTAGGTAAGTCCAACTTCAAAAAAGAGGTCAATCGCCGAATCCAACTCGGTTGGGCAGCCTTCGGAAAACTGCGTGACGTCTTTTCATCTGATATACCTCAGTGCCTCAAGACGAAAGTTTTCGATAGTTGTGTGTTGCCAGTGATGACATATGGAACTGAAACGTGGTCTTTTACTATGGGCCTTATGAATAAGCTCAGGGTAGCCCAACGTGCTATGGAGAGGGCTATGCTCGGCGTCTCTCTGCGAGATCGAATCAGAAATGAGGAGATCCGCAGACGAACCAAAGTTACCGACATAGCCCAGCGGATTAGCAAATTAAAGTGGCAATGGGCAGGGCACATAGTTTGGAGAACGAATGGCCGATGGGGCAGTAAAGTTCTCGAATGGAGACCACGGACCAGCAAGCGCAGCGTAGGACGTCCACCGACTAGGTGGACTGACGATATAATAAAGATCGCAGGAACGCGCTGGATGCAGGCCGCTTCCAACCGGCCTTATTGGAAATCCATTGGGGAGGCCTATGTCCAGCAGTGGACGTCTTACGGCTGATGGATGGATGGATGGATTAATAACGGCATCAAGTAGATGCTTGAAATATTCACATAATATATTAGTATGAGGCGACCGGCCGACATGGTTTGAGCTGCGTTCGCTGCGCTGGAAGAAGGCCACGACATCACGCCATTAATGAGGTGATTAAGCGAGCCTTAGTCTCAGCGGAGGTGCCGTGCATGTGTGAGCCCCCTGGACTGTCCCGTTCAGACGGCAAGCGGCCGGACGGTCTTACGCTGGTGCCTTGGCGGAGAGGGCGTTGCCTCCTGTGGGATGCCACATGCGCAAGCACATTCGCCTCCTGCCATCTTTCCGCCACTCAGCAAGTGGCGGGTGCGGGGGCGGAGGCAGCAGCGCGAGGCAAGTGCGCGAAGTATTCCGCTTTGGCCACGGCGTACGACTTTGTCCCGTTTGCTGTTGAAACTGCGAGACCGTGGGGCTCCGAGGCTAAAAAGTTTGCGTATGACCTGGGACGGCGTTTGCGTGAGAGGGGTCGAGATCCTCGTGCGGGCTGGTTCTTCATTCAGCACATTTCGTTGGCTATACAGCGCGGAAACGCCGCAAGTGTGTTGGGAACTTTTGGGTCAAGGTTCACACGCGAGGGGCTTCCTTGACGCTTTTCTTGTCTGTGACAAGGAACTTGACGATGTGTTAATTGTAGATTTGACATTTAATTGAAATTATTGTATATTGACTTATAAAATTATTATAAATAAACATTTATACATAAAAAAAAAATATATATTAGTTGTTTGAAAAATAAGTAATTAAATTATAATTTATTTATTTAAGCACTAAAATAATTAATTAAATGACTCCCGCTCCGGCTCGTACTTGGCGCAAAGGATGGCCGTCGCCATCCAGCGAGTTGTAATGCGGCCAGCATTTTGGGCTCTTTTGCGCCGGGTACGGTCGGAGATGGGTTGTGTGTTTAGTTTTTAAGGTTTACCATGTTCAAATATAAAATTATTAAATTATAATAAAATATATTAAGGGGGGCTCCCATACAGCTTAGTACGGAAACCTTCGTGCGCGAATCCGACTCGCACTTGGCCGATTATTTCTATAATTATAAGAGCTCATGAGATCAAAATGACCAAATTACCTTTACCCTGGTTTCCAACTTGTAGAACATACAAAAACAAACTACAATATTTTAATTTTTTGCCGCAAAGTGTAAAGTTTCAATAGTGCACGGAATGTGTGTAATTTTGGTACACGATTCGGTCGAGGACGGTAACAGCGGCGTAAAAGTTAACAGTCGGCGGCGCCACTCGACTCCAATGTTTCTCTGACTCATCGACTTATTAGCCTACTTGCAAAAGGAGGGAGTAGAAAAAAGAAAATCGACATAATAGCCAGCTTTTAAATGGAACACAACGGGAACACATTGTAAAATAGAAAATGCATACTTAACACGGCGGCCATTTTAAAATTTACATTTTCATCTATTCACGTGATTGTTTATCATGATGTATCTATGAATTTTATATATAAAGAATTCGTCCACAATTCAAAAGGATACTTAACAATCTTGCCATATTTAATCGAAATCGGTTGATAAATAGCGTGACATCAAATTTTCCCCTTTTTAGAGAGAAACTCTCTCTCTCTGTCTTCTGTCAAAGTTTTGTCTAGATTTGTTGAAAAAATTCGACCTGTTTTTTCTATGACATTTTGATAAAAATCTTTGAATAAAAGGCCCCTAAAAGGAAGCTAATTGACTATAAATAATTGACCAGTTATACCCTGTATATAACGAAAGCAAAATAGTCGACTTGAAGCAAAGACTTTCGATCCGCTTCGGTCATAAATACTAGCAACATTCTGATCGCCACCTCTAGTATCAGGATGTCTATGTCGATGGGATAAACTGTTATTTTCGCAACAGTTGTAGATATTGGCGCTGGCTGCTAAGTACTGTAGCTAATAAACTTTTATTTTGACGGTTTAAACAAACAACTCACGGAACATATTTCTAGTTTCGTTAGAAAGTAGTTCGATATTTAATTTTATTTACACAATATACATAACTGTGTTGTATTGCGTCGCGTCCTTTTTGACGACTTCCAATTTGCAGATTCCACTCCACTTTTTGGAGTGGAATCTGCCCTACTCGTCTCATCTTGGTGGGACAGATTCCACTAAATTTTAGACGGGTGGAATCTGCCCCACCAGGGCAGTCGCGCGATTTTAACTGAACAATGAATATTAATAGTCTACAACTGTTGAATATAAGCCTAATTAGGAAAGATGATTGGTCCATATCCAGTACGCTGGCCTAGTGATGGTTGGTCAATTAAATTTTATTCATTCATTTATAGACATCAAATATAAATAATCGGCCAAGTGTGCCTCGAACTCACGCACGACGGGTTCCGTACGGAAGCCCCCCTTGATATATTTTATTTTAATTTAACTATTTATTTTTGAATTGAAGTAAATATACAACTAAATTTGTTGTGAATATTTCAAGCATCTTCCTGTTGCTTTTATTAGTATCTAGCAAAAAATCACGTTTCTTGTATGGGAGGCCCCCTTAAATGTCTGTTTTATTTTACTTTAACAATCACTCCAAAATATTAAGGGCACTTGTCGAAAGAAGCCGCTGGGTACCGGAATGTTGTATTTCAAATTATTCCGCATCAATATAATAAAATAACACAAATCACTTAAATCTTGCGCGGGAACTTCACAAATTTTGCAAAATATGCTTGTTAAGTACTGATTAAACTATTAAAATCGATAATTAAAACGGAACCTGATTGTACGCCGGCGGGAGGCCTACCCGCTTTTTTTCAAAATAATTTTAATTTCGGTACCCAGCGGCTTCTTTCGACAAGTCCCCTAAATATTTTGGAGTGATAAGAAGTGGAGGGGTGATGGAGCGAAATTAAAAATAATCAACTTGGTGTTAGTGGCGAAGAGCGTTGTGTTGTATTTAACAATAATATTTTATAAAAATCATATTTAACGAAATATTCTGTAAACATTTAAAGCATCTACTTGTCACCGTTATTAATATCGAGCGAAAAACGGCTAAAAATTCAGGTTTGATGTATGGGAACCCCCCTTCAACATTTTTATTTTATTTTTTGTTATAGCGGCAACAGAAATACGTAATCTGTGAAAATTTCAACGTTCTAGTTATTACGGTTCATGAGATACAGCTTGGTGACAGACAGACGGACAGCGGAGTCTTAGTAATAGGGTCCCGTTTTTACCCTTTGAGTACGGAACCGTTTTTTTTTTTTTTTTTTTAAGCCAGGGGAAATCTTTTATAGATACCACCACACCTCGTGGGCAGGCGGGTGGTTATGTGGGAGTCCTGCCGACTGGACAGTATACCCACCAAAACCCCTGGGTGTTCCACCACTGCGCCTGGTGTCGGGGCTACGGGCACGCTTGCGCACTCCTCCGCGGCATCCGACAGCGCTGGCCCAACTCGGGCCCCACCACGGAGCCTCGGCTCCCGCCAGAATGACGATGTGCCGAACACCAGACACATCGTCATCCACCACCCGGGACCAACCAGCACTGGGCGTCAGACAGCACCCGTATCCGACAGCCCTGGTCCCGATGCAACGGGTCAATTAAAGTGGCCCCGCGCCTGCCACTACGGCTGCAGAGGATAGGGAGAACGGCCGTCGCGATACCGACATTCCTCTTCCCCTGCAGCCCCACCGCCTCCGCCAACACGTTGGCGGCACCCGTTAGGGCCGCTGGCAGGACGGATAGGCAGCGGCCTTCTCGCCGCCCGTCCATCCCGTCGCCGCCCCCGCCTCGATGGGCTCGGCCGCGGCATCGCGACAAGCGCCACACCGCAGTCCACCTCAGTCGGCAAGCCGACCTACTGGCCAGCCTCCGCACGGGCTTGTCTGGGCCCAAGACCCGGAGAGGCCGACCCCACCTCGGGTTCCTCTTTGTTCACCAGGCTGGGAAGACCTGGCTACTAAGCCCCCCCGCCACGACAAGGCGGGAACCCACTCGGGTGGGGAGTACGGAACCCTAGAAAAGTATTTATGTACATAATTGCAATTTAATTTTATTTGATTATGAATGTCATTCCCTGTATCGTATCCGATATAATATTCGAACGAATACAATTTTTTTACACGACGTTTTCTTTCACCGAATAGCCAGTGGTGTAAAAATCTATACCTACCTACCTAATAGTTAAAAACATCGACTTAGCATTTTTTCTATGAGTTTAAAAACCTTATTGGTACAGAGCCGTGATTTGAACCTCCCACGACAAGATTGTATGGTGAGCGTTTTAGCACTAGGACACCACAGAAAACACTGTTATACGAGTACGTACTGTTGTTATTTTACTGTACAATCTGACTGAATTTGTTCAATAGTGAAAATGTTAATGTTACGTCCATTAGTTTTATGTCGACGTATCCGTAATGAAACTAGAATTTAAAAGCTTTCGTGTTGTATGGAAAAACCAATTTTTATTTTCCAATTAACTATGTAGCCAGCGAGCTCTCAGTCTCGAGGGCACAGATATGCTCGACTGTATCGAGAAGGTATATTAAAAAGAATTTTATTTAAAAGTAGCTTCATTTTAACTGTAAATTTTTTAACCGATTCTTCAAAGGTCGCACAACCGGTAACCGTAAACCACAGGATCGCGCTTGATACAAAACGCTTCGAACAGTGTGTCCTGCCCACTGCCATTTTAATTTGCTAATCTACTGGACAACGTCGGTAGCTTTTGTTCTTCTGCGTATCTCCCCATTTCCGACTCGATCTCGCAGAGAGACATCGAGCATAGCCCTTTCCGTAGCATGGTTATTTATACGAGTAGGGCTCAAAGTAAAATACCACGTTTCAGGTCCATATAATATTATCACTGGCAATTCGCAAATACCAAAACTCTCGTCCTGAGGCAATGAGGTATATCGGATGAAAAGACGTCATGCAATTTTCCGCAAATAAAAAATAAATTATTAAACGTAATCAAGAATAGCGCGACCGCATTCCGTAAACTGCAAGACCGCGCTGGATATAAGCCGCTTTCTATCTACGAGTATCTTATTGAAGTATTGAGTATCCATAGGGGAGAACTATGGTCAGCAGTAGACTGGATGGATCAAAATTTCATCAACAGCATATCAGGTTTGCTTAAAAACTGTGATAACTAAGAAACACCTACTTAAACTATGTACGAGTAGTTTAACGCTGCTAGCATGCGATTACGAAAGTCAAGTTCTAACCTTTAAAAAAAATGAGGTCCAGTGCTTTCAATTTAAATTAAATAATTTAATTGACGAAATTGGTGTAAATACCGTGTTAATTGAAATAACTATATTTAATGTACCTACTACTAATATTACAAGACACCGCTGTCCGTCTGTCCATCTGTATGTCACCAGGCTGTATCTCATGAACTGATATAGCTAGAAAGGTGAAATTTTCACAAGTGATGTATTTCTGTTGCCGCTATAACAACAAATACTAAAAACAGAATAAAATTTATATTTAAGAGGCTCCCATACAACAAACCTGAATATTTTGCTGTTTTTCAATCGATACTAATAATGTTCACAGGTAGAAGCTTGAAATATTTACAGAATGTTTAGTTGTTTATTTACTGCAATAATAAATTGTGAAATTAAAATAAAATATTTTTTAAGTGGGGCTCCCATACAGTACGGAACCCTTCGTGCGCGAGTCCGACACGTACTTGGCTGATTATTTATTAGAAGCACCTGCGGCTTTTCCACTGCCGCTCTTCGTTTTCCCGTCGGTCGCGCTGCCAAGTCCGGCTTCTTTTTGGTCCGCGAGTCATCCAGCGCCGCATCAGGTCTAAGTAAATGAACACTAACTTGATTAATGAACTCTGAGCTACGAACCGGCGGAGTTTGTTTGACACATCATTCAATTTCGGACTCGTTGAAATTCTCGAGGTAGTTACTGCATTGGGAAGAATTTGGGGAGTTTTAATATGAATGGTACTAACAAGGACGGTATAGTATTAAAATTTTTTAACTGGCAAGATCCTTTATTAATTACAACAAAATACTGCTATTAATATTATTACAAAAACTACTCTGATTAAAAAGGCGAAACTGCGAATTCATTATCAATACTCCAATCTTTAAAAAAATATTCTTCATGCTCTCTAAACTAGTACAAGTAGCGGCAAGTTAGTCTAGCGCTGAGGATACTGTGGAGGGGATGGCTGCGCATGTTGACCGCCATACTATGGCCATGTTAAACTCATGCGCAGCCACCCCCTCCACACTTCGCTCAGCGCTAGACTTACATGCCGCGACCTGTACTGTAGCATTATTATTAAAATAAACGCCAAGTCAATTTTTAAAGCCTTTGCATGGTCAACTCCTGAACTTAGGCGTTCCCATGCAAGGCAATTGACAAGGCAGTGACCTAGTGTGGTTCGTAGATTCACGTACGCCGTCGAATTTATTTTCTTCACTATGTAATAAAATAAAATAAATATTTGGGGACATCTTTGACACGATCTCTGACCCCAAGCAAAGAATATATAATAACCCCAAGCTAAGCAAAACTTGTGATATGGCTGCCAGAGACTGATATACTTACTACATTAACATTTTTTTTAGTATAGGTTTGCCAATGACTACACACTGCCTGATGTTAAGCAGATATGAGGTCTAGGATGTAACACGCTTACCTAGAAGATACCTATTTACTCGGGATTTTTTACATATTTTTAAATACATACTTATAACTTCATTATCTCCATGTCGAAGTAGCCTAATGAGCTATGAAGATGGCTATGCTCGAAGTTTCTCTGCGAGATCGATTTAAAAAATGAGGTCCGTAGTAAAACCAAAGTTACAGATATAGCCCAAAGGTTGAAAAGGTAGTGAGCAGGGCACATAGCGCGGAGGACTGATGACCGATGGGATAGAAAAGTTCTCGAGTGGAGACTACGTACCGGCAAGCGCAGCGTAGGACACAAGGTGGACGTATGTATGACCTCATTAAGACCGGAGGATCACGCTGAATGCAAGCCGCTACCAACCGGTCTTATTGGAGATCTATAGGGGAGGCATATGCCCAGCAGTGGACATTCTTTGGCTGATGGGTGGATGGATGAATCTATCTTACTAACTTATATTTTGTGTTTAATTTATAACTTATATATTGTGTTTAATTATTATTGTCTAGTGATGTTTATTAAACAGTTTTGTTTTTAGATTGTATTCAAATTCTAATATTTGTGATGATTTAAATGTATGATAATTTTGAATTTTTTGGATATGTAAGTACTATCGTTAAGAATAATTGTAAAATGACTTGCCTAATGTGACGGAATGTTATAAGGCCAATAAATTATTACTATTACTATATCTGACTAATTAGACATTGTTTTAAAATTTCTTGATATAAGGACATTATTCTTGTACTACGGGACACAACATGTTAATCATGCACTAACAATACGAGATAAATTCCCGACTATCCGACCGACCGACGTTTCGACCGAGTTGCATCGATCGTGATCACGCGCCGACCGGAGAAGCCTTAGGGAGAAGCGAAGTCACAGGCGAATCTACTGCGAATTAGAGCATTGTGTGTCGTAGTGACAACTATAGTATCTAATAACCTCTTATTATCTACGCTACGCAGTTTGCGCTTATCTATCAATCCATCAGCCGTAAGACGTCCACTGCTGGACATAGGCCTCCATAGCACGTTGGGCTATCCTGAGCTTATTAATAAGGCCCACAATAAAAACTACGTTTCAGTTCCATATGTCATCACTGGCAACACACAACTATCGAAAACTCTCGTCTTCAGGCACTGAAGTATATCAGATGAAAAGACGTTACGCATATTCCGAAGGCTGCCCAACCGCACCCACTTAAGTTTGCACTTATCAACAACTAAAAGTACCTAATTCTTCGAATCAAGCACAACGTAATTTTTAATTAAAAAGTAAACTCTGTACTGTAACTACAAAAATAAAGCTTATTTTCTTACGCTTCAACCAAAGTTGACGCTCAAAAAAGACCAATCCAGCTGAGCAGAGCAGATTGATCCCGTCCGGAGCATGGCGCTGGCAGCGCGCCCGCCGCCCGCCGGCGCGCGGCAGGTGCTCCGGGTGCTCCGTCAATCAAGCGGGTAAACAAAACGCTGCGAAAACGGCACCGGGTTCAGCCAACTCTCTTCGATTTTCACCAAATATGTATAGTCTATTAAACTCTCGACTCATACAAAGGATTTTTTTTGGTTTCGTTTTTAAAATGTTTATGTTCCTCTGTGAAGGTAGCAGAGTCATTTTGACCATTTAAAGTTTAACAATTTTACATTGCAGCCACTTCTTGTCAGACACTGGAGGTAAATCTGTAATTAAATTACTATTAATATAAACAGTGAATCAACAAGTTTCATATCTTTTTATGACTTTTATCGCCAATTTTTAAAATAATTTATAAATAACTCTCTGATTTTTTCGTTCTTCATTAATTCCTTTAAACTATTTAAAGTTATTTACTTACTACGTCTAATCATATTTCTGTTGCGAGATCTTGTCGCTTATTACAGATCTGTGGACACTACTATGGCATGCACTAGGCTCTAACTGTTTTCAGGATCACAGATAGGGTCAGGTATAAGTTTGATGCGTATACTGTACCTACTACCTACGAGTACCTACCTACGTACTAGAGCCGTCTGCGCTCACTTTTAGATGCAACCCTAACCTAGAAGAGACATTGCGCAATATTCACTACGCTGCCTCAGGGTGGATTATTAGTTGACGTGCGTATATTTGTTGTTCAAACAGCTTATTCAAGTAATATTTTAATGAAATTAGCTAATTAAAATTACCTTACAACCGAGTACAGCACCTAAATGTCTATTTTTTAGCTCAAAAAAGATCCAAAACGCCGCAAGAACGGGACCGGATTGCTGTCTTTTTAAGCTTTCCACCCCAGCCCGGGTAGCACGGCAAAGGGAGAAAACCATTTTATAAATTTAAATGTCAGCTGTCATTGTCAATCCATACTTTATTTCCTCTTCGAGGGGATATAATGGTGGAAAGACAATTTGTCCCTTTGCCATGCTTCCCGTGCTGATCTGATAAAGAGGTGTGTTATAAATTTTAACAATAAAGTCAGTAAAGAATATGTCTTTAAAAAGTGTCTAAAATCACCTACAGGAGTAATATGTTTATGATTGCACATCACATTTAATAAATAAATAATAATAACAATAAATAAACATATTTTGAGGACACCTTACACACGGTCTCTGACCCAAACTAAGCAAAGCTTGTGAAATGGCAGCCAGAGACTGATATACTATACTCATACCAAAATAATATGCCCGTTTTGACATTTGTCTTCGCGACGTAACTAGTGATGTAACCATACGACTCGGTACTCGATACTCACGATAAATCGATTCAAGTTTGTTTGAGTATTTGATCGATATGAATATGTATTGTAAAAGTCAATTTTCTTTCATATAATATTTTGGTTAAAATAACATTCACACAATAAAGAAATAAAATTGAGAAGAAGTGAATATGTAGTCAATCATTTTCTTCAGATGATGATCCAAAATTGTCAGTTGAGCTATCGTCACCCATATTTATAATTATTTCATTCTCAATTATGTTGTCGACTTTGCTGTCTCTGTCACAGTCTTCATTTATTTATTTCGAGTTTTTTCTACCACTTTTGCCAAGTCTTCTTTAGTAATTTTGGCACAAGCTTCATTCAGCAATGTCATCAGTCAAAAAATCGCATTGTCTGTCGTCAAAGTCACAAGTTGGAACGTCATAATGGTTGTAATTTGGGCTACTTTGTCTTTTGCGATATGATCGAAAATGTAAACCCTCTAGTTCCATCAGAAGGTTCAAATCTCTGATCATTTTACCTTTTATACTTACTACTTTTTTTGAATTTGGACAGCCGAGATAGCTCAATGCTAGTTGATACCCCTCGAAATTACGAAATTTCGAGTGTACTCGTATGTGCATCTTTTTCTAACACCTTTTTAATTTCATAATCAAAATGGGACAAAGTTTTGTATCCTCTCGCTATTTTAGACCGGTTTCTATTACTTGTCATTGATTCTGAGAGCCATTCTATAGAAAATCAAGGTTGCCATTATTTACGACTTTGAGTTCCGAGCTTATAATTTTAAATAAAGATCACAACGCAACTGGTGAAATTCGGTAATTAATTGATCTAACTAAACTCTAGTATTTAAATAAATAATACCGGCTAAGTGCGAGTCGGCCTTAAAATATATCTGGATCGATTTATTTTTTTCCTTAACCGATTATTAATAGTCTGTGGACAATATGAAAAAATCGTTATGCACAGCATTTAGGCGAGTGGGCGGTATCCGTCAATGATAAATGTAATAACCATCAGAACATTTCGTTCGGTAAAATATAGAGAACTTCATGGGCGTGAACTGTCAAAACGGGCCTTTAATTTTGTGACGACTATACATACACATATTTTTAAATACATGCTTATATAGATAGTACCTAAATAACACCCGGACACAGAGCAAACACCTATGTTCATCACATAAATACTTGCCCTGGGTGGGGATCTAACCCACGCCTTTTTGACTCAGAAGTTAGGGTCACCAACCACTGAGCCACCGAGGCAGTCAGTTTACCTGCACGAGGGTGAGCACGCCATCGTGCACCAGCTGCTCCAGCGCGCGCTCCACGGGCTCGTATGAACAAGGGCCGACAAATAATAATAATTATTAATTGAATTAATTTTGCCCATATTTTTTTTCAATACCTCACTCTTTTGATAACCAAATTATCTGAACCTATTTTGATTCTAACTGGTAGTTTAGATAATAGCAACATAAGATGAAAGCAATAGTTCAAAATACGGCTGAGATGATGGTCATGATGGTGATTCCGAAGCATGAAATTTTAAAACCTAACCACAACAGTTCACTTTATTTATATAATATGTGTAAATGTCTAATCCAACAAAAACATTTTCATGTGAAAAGAAGCCAAGTCACAGTTCCCACTATTAAAAAGTTGTCAGATCTCACGTAAAGCCAAGCTTCTAACTCTACACGCCTTACTCTACAAGTCCTTACTCCACAAACTCTGGGTGGTTTATTAAGAATCCTGAAATTATGTTTTATTATCTATTACAACGAGTTCATATATCCATTTTCTGACTTCTGGCATCAAAAGTTCCGAAAGTGACATACAAGTTTTCGTCCCCCAATTTTAGGGGTTGGGGGCTGATTTATTAAAAATCCTGAAAAACGTGTTGTAGTCGTTATATCAAGTTTTAGACTTATATCATTAAAATTTGTGGAAGTCTCAAACAAGCTTTCAACCCCTATTATATAGGGTTGGGGGGTAAAAGTTCAAAGTTTTAGATTTTTTCCTTTGTATATGCCTGGTAGTCTACCTTGATGCCAAATATCAAGTTTCTAGGTCATCTGGAAGTGGGTTAGGTTTTTGATCTATAAGTCAGTGAGTCAGTGAATCAGTCAATGAAACTCCGGTTTTTAAACGTTAATATTTCATTAACCATCAGAGCAAAGTTAATGAAATTTTGTATTGTAGATAAGCTCAAGAACTTTAATAAGTAAGCTAAATTTCAAATATAAATGTTAAATAGTTTTTGAGTTATGAAGGGGTCAAATGTGGCTCGTAATGGTTCGTGTAATATTACACACGTCGCGTCGCCAGTTCCTTTTTCTTAGAGACTTGGCTGGACACGCTTCCGCGTGTCTAGACTAGGTATGCATACAAAATTATTATGTATACATAAGACATTCCTGTTCCTTATCTCATGTAAGGTAGGTGTGTAATACGTAGGTAGGTACCTAAGATAACAAGTATTAATTTTGGTGTTTAAAGTTTTGCAGTTGAATTATTATGGTATTCAACTTGCACCGAGCCATCAGCCAGAGTGATAGCTGAGGCCCAATCGCCCTTCCTGGGTAGGCCTATGTTTAGTAGTAGACTATTATCCTGTATCCCGTACAGTAAAAGCACCATTTTTTCTCCTAGAGATGATTCTACTGATATAATTATGGTTCTACTGATATATATTGGTAACTTTGATTGGAGTTTTCTTGGTAATAGTTTTTATGGATTGAGTACCATGGTACGTTGAAAGAATGTTTCTAACCAGCTTGGTAAGTAAGAAGTGAATGTGACAGAAATAATTGATTTCTATACTTGTAATTGAACTGTTTACAGGTCATCTTGAATACTCAGAATTTGAGATGTTAATCAGATGGAAGCAGGATAAGTACTATTTTTGTTTAGGGTTCAATGTGAACTTACTGTTAGAGAAGATTTGTTAATAGGTGATAGCTGTGACCCCTTATCTTTTCCTAATTGGTATAACATGACATGATGACATCATATACTTACCTATTTGAGAAAACAACATTTGTCCTCGTTCAATGATTGCTCACTGAGATAGGTACTCGTAGATCATCAGTGAATACTGTGCATTAAGCATTAGTACCATGTACAGTGTACCATGCTGCGGTGCTATTATATCCTTTGTAGGATAACTTTTTCTGTACGTTTAAACACGCAGTTTAACTCAAGACAGAAAAGTTTGTTGTGTGTCTTTTGACCACTTCACCGTTGAGAAGTTTTTCAGAAGTAATTATAATAATTTTGTTGTTTGTAGAATTCTCTCGATAATAGTAAGTACCCAGATGTAGTGATCTCAATCTTTGACAGAACGATAGCATAAAAAACATAAGAAAACAGACCTACCTATCTCTCCCGTCCTGTTTCTCGTAGTCTGTCTGACCATCATACATAGATGTCATTTAGGAAACTCATCGAGTTCCATTAAATAAAATTCAGTTTTCTTACTACATTTTGTTGTTTATAAATCGTGACAATACGTTAGCAAGATTACGGTTACTATAAATTAGAGCCGGGAAATGCAATCTTTTTGCTAAGTACTCGTACTTGTGAAGGAATCAATTACTTGAATGGGTTCCTCAGTTTGGTTAGGTACTTACTGTCATTATTTAAGACCTTTTATTTAATTGAGTTGCCGGAAGGCGTATAAAACGTTAAATAAGTAAATTTTTCGTCGAACACATATTTAAGTACATATTCACTTCAACACACAGTTTGATATGTGTGCTTCACTTCTCGTAGTCTGCAGGCTACCTTACACGCTATTTACGTAATAACTAGTGGAATCTTCTTGGTTAAATAAAATTTTTCATCGAAAAGACGAAAAACCTAAACCGTTTTTTCACGCACAAAGAGACAATGGCATAAAGGAAGAATGTTGCTATACAAAAAAAAAATGAAATTGTGGAAAAAATACGTGCGCCAGGGATGCTCTGCAACTGAGTGAATTAAATAAAGGAGCTATGCAGTCTCTTTAGAGGTGATTGAAAGATAATAAAATTGCCATATCCTTGTCAGGGTCATATGTATAACTATACAAAACATATTAATTAAGAACCGCATGTAAATTTCATATGTTGCAATAAATGATTTGACTTTGACTTACTACCGCTCTGTACACAGGGTGATCCGACTTGTGCCTCTGTGGTGATATCACCATTCGACTACCAGTAGTTCACCGAACAGTTTGTTACTTCAGGAGTTTCACTTAAATAGTGGTAAAACAAAATAAAAAAAAAAATAAATTAAATTTACTAAAAACCCACATTAATAGCATAATGTTACAAAAATTCAAACTATTTATTTTTACAAAAAAATGCTAAAAATTGATAAAATTCACATACGATGAGATTTGGTAGATAACGAACATATTCTAAAATATCACTGTACTCATATTTGTAATCGTCTTCTGCTAGAATACGACCATTCTTGAAATTTTATTAAGCAAAAAAATCTTGTCCATCATTAATAACAAAGCCAAAAAATGCTAAGTCGATGTTGCCATCGAGTTCAACAACTTTTAACAATATATTCGGGACAGCAGATTTTATACTCGCCATTCCCTGGCTGGTAAGTAAAAATACAATATAGTTATAGTTATTTATTTATGCAAAACACATGTACATAGAAACTAATTCTAATTTTTTACATGTATACCCTGTTTGATAGGGTGTGGCATAATTTTATACAATCGTACCAGACAGTGTAATCTTAGTTGTAGTCATTACATTACAAAAATATTCGTATCTAGAAAAGCTTATTTAACCTTAATTACGTAATATTGCGGATATCGGAGACAGAATTTTAAAAATGTAGTCATTCATAACAAGAATATTTGTTTCTAAAAAACTTATTTAACCTTAATTACCTAATACTTCGAGTCGCAGGTTTAGTATAATTAAACGAGTATGTATGTACAATGTTATCTTAGAGAATATGTACGTAACCTTTAAAACAAAACAGCTTACCATAGATGTACTATACTTAAACCCTTATGAAGATATACAGGGAAGGTCTACGAAAACCGACGAGTAAGGAGTCAGATAACTGCGATTCCTGTATGCTATAACGCCCCGAATGTTAGATAATTATTCTACAGATATTGCTAAGAATAAGGAAACTTAACTGTACCCGAGTTCACTTAATACTACCCAAGTGTTTTGGATAAAGTCTGACCATTTAATGTAAAATTATTTATGTTCAGAGTTACTCATACACGCTTACTCAACACTTGCTGTGTTGTTACTGTTAATGCATTGATAGTTTATATTGAGTACAAAAATTGGTACGTACCTAAGACAATATTTTTGAATTTATGTAATAAACATTTTTTTACGAAGAAAATTAAACGTTCACTAAAGATGAAGTACCTATTTGACTTACAAGTCTCTAAAATAGTAATTTTAAAAAAAAACCTACGATTTATTTGAGCAAAACAAACTGTTATGATATTTGAAGTGTAAAATTATCCAGCAGCTTAGTACTACACTTCTTTGTAGCAAATTTTGTTTTGCTGTTTATTTATCATGTCCGGACTTTCGGACCAAAACGATAAGGTAGTACTAATTAGGTCAATCCGGAAACACCTAAGTTTACTTGTTCCTCGAGCATTACCCGATACAGATGTATATTATATCCCGAGATGATCGAGATGTTTTGGTCATCCCACTTAGAAAGACACACAATCCTCTGATTTAATGTTCCTTATGGCACGTTTTTCTTTCCCAGTACTCAATCCAGTTTAGGTAGTACATCCATGTAATTAACATTTTTAAATATTTCGTTCAAAACATGTCAAATCACTACAGCTGTAGCAAATAAGTTTTAGACTCCAGGACAGTCGTAAAGAACAGTCGCTTCGCCGTTAACTATAGTAAAATGGAAATATTGCACCGCATTGAGCTTGGCGTGGCTGAAACTGAAGCTTGGCTCGTTGCTTCCTCTCTTTACCATTTCCAGAGTTCCTAAACAAAAACATTTCATTAATTGAAGCGAAAGCAAAGGTCTCCGTTTTAAAGTCGGCGATTTTGCTTTTGTCCATCCAGATGTTAGTTTTCCTCCACAGAGCCCTTAGTCCAGGTTTTGCGTAGTGTACTAAACTTTAGCGTTTGCGTGTGGCTCCATACATTTTTGCCAGGGGCGCTGTACGAAAATGTATAGAGCCATACGGAAACAGCTGTAGTTTCAATTTACGTGGAAACCTGGACTAACCCCTCAGGTTGCATTTTTCAATTAATCTCGATGAAACTTCCTACACAGGTTTTATAAATTAATGGATTGTTTATGTAGTCGGCGATATTTACTGGAAGGATTATTTCCGTCAATAATGGGGAAAATTTGCCGTCGAGCCAAAGACTTCGCTGTCCGTCTGTCTGTCAGTCTGTGTGTCCGTCTCCAGGCTGTATCTCACGAACCGTTATAGTTAGAAAGCTGAAATTTTCACAGATGATGTATTTCTGTTGCCGCTATAACAACAAATACTAAAAACAGAAAAATATTAATATTTAAGGGGGGCTCCCATTCAGTAAACCTGAATTTTTTGCCGTTTTTCGCTCGATATTAATAACGGTGAAAGGTAGATGCTTGAAACATTCATAGAATATTTAAATAAATATTTACATTAAAAAATAGTTAAATTAAATAAAATAAATATTAAAGGGGGGCTCTTATACTAGAAACGTGATTTTTTTTTGCTCGATTTCAATGACAGCAACAGGAAGATGCTTGAAATATTCACAGAATGTTTACTCGTAGTTGTATATTTACTTCAAAAAAAATAATTAATTAAAATAAAATATATGAAGGGGGGCGTCCATACGGTACGGAACCCTTCACGCGTAAGTCCGACTCGCACTTGGCCGATTATTAGCATCTAAATTCTAACAAGATTTAAATATGAACCAAACCAGTCAAGAGAATCTTCACTTTACGCCCATGCGCAGTTAGCGAAACAGCCAAGCCTATATATGTTGACTAAGCTGTAGAGTTTGTGGAGTAAGGGCTTGTAGAGTAAGGCGTGTAGAGTTAGAAGCTTGGCTTTACGTGAGATCTGACAACTTTTTGATAGTGGGAACTGTGACTTAGACTTCGCTTCATTTCACATGAAAATGTTTTTGTTGGATATTAACATACATCGCAAGTTAGGGCCCTCACTCACGGCGACTTTTTGTAGCGCGTCTGACGTGTGTTTCGTAATCGCGCGATTGCATCGCTGCTAACGCGCGCCAGTCGCATTTGCAACGCGCGACAGACGCAATTCAAACGCGCTACAGCATCTAGCTAGACTGTAGGGACCTATCGATGCAAAAGATATATACTTTTTATTGAATCGCAACAGAAACGCGTTTGCATCGCGACAGACGCGCGACGGTCGCGCATTTGGTTCACGACTGAATCGTGGTTACGTGGGCGAGGGCACACAGCTAGCGACTTCATCGTCGCGACTGTAGCGATGCAAACGCGCTACAGCATCGCGTCGCGACTGCATCGCTACAAGGAGTCGCTGTGGGCAAGGGCCCTTAAATAAAAGATTGTAATAAAGCGCAACTTACCATTAGAAATCTTGAGGGAAATATCAGTAAAATTAATTCCGTTGATGAGAATATTAGGTGAATGGGTAACCTTTTGCGTTTCGTCATTGACAAATATAAAAGCTGCATATGAAGTCATTTCTGTAACAATGAACCAGATTAAAATTATGCTAATATATCATTAGTTAGATATTCTATTGATATTGTAATAATTAGATTTACTTTATCCATTCCTCTACCGATGGGCATAGGTCTCATAATCATAATTAATTTATTGATAACATTTTGTTACAAGTCATTAAACATAGTAATAATAACAGTGTCTTGACTAATAATTACAATCTAGAAATAAATTAGGGTCATTTTTACAACCGTAAAAGTACAACCAGTTAAAATTATAATCCTTCCTTCCTTTCAGCCATAGGACATCTACTGCTGGCCTCCCCTAAACATCTCCAACAAGACCGGTTGGTGGCGGTTTGCATCCAGCGCGATCCTGCGGTCTTATTGAGATCATCAGTATCATCTTTAATCCAGCAGTGGACTTCTTATGGCTGATGGATGGATGGATGAAATTTGCTCCCTGTGCAAAGTCCCTCTAAGACGTTTGATTCGCCTATAAGTATTATGCTCAGTGTAATCATACACCGATCATAAT
The DNA here is from genome assembly GCA_964007245.1 of Hypomecis atomaria. Taxonomy (NCBI): domain Eukaryota; kingdom Metazoa; phylum Arthropoda; class Insecta; order Lepidoptera; family Geometridae; genus Hypomecis; species Hypomecis atomaria. Next base: position 153,557 of record OZ023305.1, read on the forward strand.
AATTTATCGATTATGCTTTAGAGATTGCGATTATGCTTACGGATAGAAAAACGAGTATCCTGTTCCCTGTAAGATGACTGCGTTGTCAGATCTAAGTATACAATATAATCGCTTTTTATAGCGAAGTGCATTTCAAAGAAAAGGCCGTCTGACTCGTTCCTGGCGGTCACGTGGTTCAACGTTTTATCGTTTATATTAATGTACGTAGACGTGTACACGTGCTCGTTACCACTTTTCATATTTATTTCTCTACAATTGGAATGAAACTCTGAAAAAAAAGTGTTATTGTTTTAATAAATGTTTAACTTAGCAATGCGTAGTGTCAGTCCACATTCTATGGCTATAAAAATATTTAGTAAACTGCCGAATAATCAAAAGATATTTATTTATTTTATTTATTCTTTTTTTCACACGTACAAGTTCATATCACAAAAATACATTAAAACTATGTCATGTCAGTCATGTCACAAATATCAAAATTAATAATACATTTAAATTCAAATAATACTTAATGTCAAGTTTCAATTATAATATAATTATCTTCTTAGCCTATACTTCGGTTTGGATCCAGAGTGGTCAAGATGCAACCTCGTCCAGTGTTGCATTATTGGGCAGTCCAGATCCACCCTAACAGTTGCAGGTAGGTGTTGGAGCTGTCGCGCACGCGGCGCACCAGGGACGCGAACAGCCCTGATGCGCTTCTGTACCGAGGCAGCTTCAACAGCGCCCTGAAGGCGTTGTTGTACAGGACGCGCAGAGTGCTATACGACCTTCCGGAGTATTTGACCTACAGGCCGCACGTATAAACGCTTCTTGAGTAAGAGGGACCGTGATGCCCGAGCTGATCAACTGCAATACCACACTGACAGCGATGGGCTTCACAACACCTTGCAACTAAGCGTAAGCTGATAGCTAGACGAAATGCAGTTGGGTTTAAAAAGTTACCAGTATTGTTAAGATATTTTTACAAGATTTTCTCATCATAACTTTAGTAATTAAATGTTGAGCGAATCTGAGATTTGAAATTGAATATCATAATTAAAATTATACGAACCACTTATGTTTTCATGTGCAAATATATTATGTTCTTCCGAGTGTTGCAAGACTGTTGGAATTGGATTTTTCTCTATTTCACTTAATTTATCAGTTATGTTTTGTCCAAAACCATTGTTCAAGTCTTCCGGTTTAGTTGTTACATTTTCATTTATATTTTTGTCAGTTTCGTATATTTTTTGGTAAATATGCTCTTCAAAATGTTCGTTTTTTTTTTCATTCCAGGTGTCTGAGCGATCAATGATGTTTTCTAATTTAAGCATAGTATTGCTTAATTCGGTCCACTTCTGGTTGACTTTTTGTTCAAAGTTTTCTAAATTGTTGTTCAATGTTTCAATACGCAAATTTATGGTGTTATTATTTTCATTCAATACACTTTTTACTTGTATATTCAGATTTTTATTTAAATGTTCTTCCAATTGTGAACATGTTTCATTTACGAAAGTGACCACAGTGCCTCCACTTGACTCTAATTGTACTTTCTTCAAAGAATCTAATTTGTGGTTTATAATATTAGTATCCGTTTTGTCAGCAGAAATAGTCTCAAGTGCAGCAATTTTTCGATACACATGTTTTTCCAGTGAATTGATCTTCTCGTTTACATACTCTTCCAATTTTTCAAGCATATTATTTTCCACATTGTGAAGTTTTTCATGAATGCTTTCTTGTGTAGTTTCCAATTTGTTAAATAGTTTAAGCAAGTTAGTATCTATTCGGTCAAATTTTTTACTAATATCAGTTTTAAATTCTTCTAGAGCCGCATGTATTTTTATTTTACACGAACTTCCTTCGTTTAAAATGTTATCTTGAAAGTTGACGTAATCACTCGCGTACACTGTGTCACTGAAAAATATGTTGAATGTCAAAATTACAAAATAATGATAGGTAACCATCTTGCTCTAGCGTTGATTTGTACTGTGTGAGGTATTACGATTCCATTACTTATTTATTTATAGTAACAGAGTTAGAACTGATATTTAAAAGTGCCAATGAGATCGAACCAAATCCAGATAATAGTTTTTAGGGTTCCGTACCCATAGGGTAAAAACAGGACCTTATTACTGAGACTCCAGTAGTTTTTGGGGTTCCGTACCCATAAGGTAAAAATGGGACCCTAATACTACTAGACACCGCTGTCCGCTGTCTGTCACCAGGCTGTATCTCATGAACCGTTATAGCTAGAAAGCTGAAATGTTCACAGATGATGTATTTCTGTTGCCGCTATAACAACAAATAAACTAAAACAGAACTAAAATCAATATTTAAGGGGGGCTCCCATACAACAAACCTGATTTTTAAGCCGGTTTCCGCTCGATATTTATAATGGTAACAGGTAGATGCTTGAAATTTTTACAGAATACTCGTATTAAGTAGTATATTCACTTCAATAATAATTAATAATATTAAAATTAAATAAATATTTAAGAAGGGCTCCCATAGAGTACGGAACCCTCCGTGCGCGAGTCCGACTCATACTTGGCCGATTATTTTGTTTCATTTTCTTTAGTGACTCCGCACTATGATAAACAGGTTATCGTTATTGACATTTAGTTTCTGGGAAGATTACAAGTACTTTACAAAACAATTACATAATTAAAAAACATTTTTACCTCATTTCTCAAATAAAATTAATATGATAAGCGAGGGTTAAACAATCACACTAGTCTATTGCAAGTTTGCCGCAAGAACAAAGAGCGCTTATTGTATTAAGAATGTGCAAGTAATGGATTAAATTGCTGATTAAATGCTTGAAGATATAAATAAATACAATCACAGATCGAAAAATAATCACAAGGATTTTGTTACCATATAATTTTAGTTTTACTTTTGTAGAAATAATTAGAAAAAGGCGCTTTCAAAATTAAGCTGCGATTCATTCTACGAGTAGTAGAATAAGCTATAGTTTTGTAATTAATTATTAGAAACTAAAAAATTGTGAAGAGAATGTCAAAACACGCGTATTCTACTCCTGCTGCTGGTTTCGTAGATGATGATAACACAACGAGTTGCACTCCGGGAGTGCCTTCAGAAGTTCTTCAAAACATAGTTGGGGGTGCAAAATACAGCAACCTACTGGCGGCAAATACGCCAACCCGCCACTGATTTCGACCTTACTATACACAATACCTAGTATACACAATACACAATACTACGTAAATCCGACGAAGGACAAAAGTCACAGATGTTGGATCCGTATTACGAGACTCAAGTGGCGCTGGGCAGGACACGTGGCTAGGCGTGGCGACGCCCGGTGGAGTAGATCCCTGACTGAGTGGCTCCCGATAGCAGATAAGCGTTCAATAGTCAGACCACCAGCCCGATGGGTCGACGACATCAGACCCATCGCTGGTCAAGCGTGGATGCGATTGGCCCAAGATAGGGAACAATGGCACATAAGAGAGGAGGCCTATACCCAGCAGTGGGTCGACACAGGCTGATGATGATGATACACAATACAGTGCAAAAGACTATTTGAATTGTTTGAGTTTGCAATACGGAAATACGGCGAAGAACTAAAGTTCGGGACGTTGGTACCGTAGTCATAAAACTGAAGTGGTGTTGGGCAGGACACATATCGAGGCGAAGTGACGATAAGTGGAGTAACGTTGTCACTGAATGTCAGCCGAGGCAAGATGGCGAGACGATTTACTTAAGCAACATGAACTGTACCTGACTTACCTAATATAACGCAACATTGTTATAAGGTTAATTATTAAGAATCTGAATCTGAATATAGGTAGTCAAAATCGCGGGTCGAACCTGGACACGATTGGCACAGGACTGAGGCAGATGGCACAGGACTGAGGCAGATGGCACAGGACTGAGGCAGATGGCACAGGACTGAGGCAGATGGCACAGGACTGAGGCAGATGGCACAGGACTGAGGCAGATGGCACAGGACTGAGGCAGATGGCACAGGACTGAGGCAGATGGCACAGGACTGAGGCAGATGGCACAGGACTGAGGCAGATGGCACAGGACTGAGGCAGATGGCACAGGACTGAGGCAGATGGCACAGTAAGAAAGAGGCCTGTACCCAGCAGTGGGATAAAGAAGGCAGTGGATGATGATGATAATGATGAAGACTATTTAGCTTTACGACGGTTTTGTCAACCGAACACCCTGAATACTCGTATTGGAAATAATTATGTTTACATCAATAAGCGGGCAAGAAACGTTTCTTCCGCCAAACCCATTGACTTTATCTCATGAAACGGATGTTCTACGTGCGATGGGTGGTTTTCTTTGCTTATACAAGGTTATGAGTTTTCTAATTACTTAGGTGGAAGATCATTGAAATATGCACCGATTGTGACCATTTTAGCATAATTTTTCGCCACTTTGGACTTTAATGATTGTGTAGATATTTTAAAGTTAATATTATTGAACTTTGACATTCACAACGGCAATATTTATGGAGTTACATTGTAATCTATTGATGCAATAATTTTGACAAAAAATGCCATTAGTTTGGAAGGTAATTAAGTGCTGACTCATAATTATCGTCTTATAGTGCTAGTGCCGTGTAAAAAGAACACAATAACGTAGTGTCTTCGCCTTAATAGAGACAAAAATACAAGTGTTGATGGATACATTCTTAGTTTAGTGTACCTAGCGATTTAAGTTAAATTTAAATTACTAATATCGGGCAAAAGTGCCTTTATTAACTACAACAAAACTACACTACCTACTACTACTACCACTACTACATAAAAGCATTGGATCATCCACAGACCTTTGAAGGTCTAAAGATAATCCAAATGCTCAATCCCACTGCCAGTTGGCAGCGTGCCCAGCATTCTGGCTGCATTGGCACGCTGAATGGCAACGCGTTGAGTCAAATAAACACCAGCATTTTGGTCACGCGTCGCGTCCACCACGCTCAGAAAGACTTTTGAAAATATTATGAGCTCCCGGCCCCCACGGACCCAAAGTCTTAACTCCAAATCGAGGTTAGCATATTTGTGCCGCTTGTTAGCGTATTTTGGAATATGCTAGAAATTTTCATAGAATATTCAAAAATAAATAATTAAATTAAAATATTTAAAATCAAGGGGGCTTTCATACGGTACGGAACCCTTGACCGATTACCCGATTTAACCGATTGACCGACTAACTGATTAACTTAACAGATTATTTTTAAACTTGGCAATCTATATCTCAGAAATGGTATCTACATGTGACAAAAAATGTTGTAGAAAACGTTACATTCATTTTAAAAATCCTTTGCATCGATATACCCCACACAGATACAGACGGACAGACGGACGTACGAGCACAATATAGTTTTATGGGTTCCTTATTTTACTACGGAACCCCAAAAACAACGGCTCTAAACTCTGATGTAATGTACTTTATCGTGAAATTGAACACTATTACTACGCTTGCCAATTTGGGGTCACCATTCGTGAACTTTTGCAATTAAGATTACTATTATTAGCAGACTTATCTAAATATCCGTTTTTCTAGAAAAATCTCTTTGTCAGAAAATTTAAGTGAAATAATCTTTTACTTCTGTTCTCACAATTTAGTTCAAAGTTAAAAGAATGTAAAGAAATACTACAAATTACTCCAAGAACAAATCTAAAAGAATCCTATTATGTTTTAAGAGCCTTTCTTTGAATTTTCTATAAAATATTAGCCATTAAATACTTAGTTGGAATAGACCGACTGTTTTAAAATGGTGGAAGATTTTGGTATGTGTTGGATTTGATAGCAAACAATAGGCATGGGATATGTATTAAATAGACTGGGTAACATAAACCATTATAATAAGGCCGTGAGTTAGATTATCAAACAATATTGGATACGTAGGTATTATTTCTTTTGTCAGGAAAACAACAAATGGCATCCTTACATAGTATAAAATAAAGTCGCTATTTTCGTTTGTTTGTTTGTTTGTTTGTCTGTATGCTTAAATCTTTAAAACTACGCAACAGATTTTGATGCGGTTTTTTTTAATGGATAGAGTGATTCAAGAGGAAGGTTTATATGTATAAAAATTCCCGAAATTCCCACGGGAACGGGCACAACGCGGGTAAAACCGCAGGCGCTGCTAGTATTTTATTTATAAACCAACAAGGTTTATAAAGTAAGTTCGGGAGTGGGGGTCGTGACGTCGCTTTTCTCACGTAAGTCTAGGCAGTTATATTATGTGATTCGTGATGTCACGCGAATCTTCGGGCTATACGAGTATCAATACCAATTTTTGTTTAATTGACAAAAGAAAAAATAGGTGTCCATGTTTCTGACGAAATATATTATTTTAGTCGTCTTGCATATTATTTTATTATTGAAACCTAAAATATTTAACATTGTACAATACATGATTATCTGCTTGTCCTGTACTAAGCCGCAAGAGGGCGATTAAGACCATCATTATACACACACACAGCTGCATATGTTCAAAAGAAGGGGCATTGGCCAGATGCGGAAACCCGGTCAGAATATCTGTGCACCTCGCTGGAATGCGGCGCCTCTCCCGCTTCCCCTGTCACCTCTCCGCGCACTCCCCGGTGCAACAGTACGGTTAGCATCTTCGTTGCCGATACACGTCCCGATAATAATTTACGTCCGGACGGTATACTAGACGTCCGGTAATGTATATACGTCCCGATAATTCGATATGACGTCACGAAGTCAGGTGCACAGATATTGTGACCGGGTTGTACGTAGTGATGTAAGACAGAACCAGCTGGTGACAACTCCTCATAGGCTCGTGAGGTCCGAGAAGTCAGTGAACATCTCGGGCCCTGCTTTCTATAACAGACTCCCGGAGCAAGTGAGCAATCCACGTCCTCCCGCCATGTCGTTTAAACTCAAATTAAAAACATGGCCATTGAACAATCAGTTTTACGACGTAAATGATATTTGAAATTGAAAGAAGTGGTATTGTGAATTTTCATTACAAAATGGATCAACGATTACCAACTTTATTTTTAATAATAAACAAAATTAATATTATGTACTTATTTTAAAATTGTGATAACAATCTGTTTTCTAATCGTTATTTTTTTTTTATACTATGTTCTATTAAATGTAGTTATATTTAATTGAAATGTAAGTTTGACTGGAATGAATGAATTTATTATTATTACTATGACATGTAACTGAAGTTATCAATAAATTAATTGTATAGCATTGTATAACAATTTTTACTATGGGACCAACCGTAAAGTAAGTAAGTTCCTAAAGGCCGGGGTGGCTAGCCCTGGTGTCAGAGTATTTAGGCCGCCTGAAGGCCTCAGACTTGGCTAAACGGTTAAAGCCACCGGTACACATAATTTAACGTGTCATCCAAGCCACGGTAGCGCTCAGTTGAAAAATGCCACCAACGGTCACCCATCCAAATACTTACCGTGCGGAACGTTGTAGTGGGCATAGTAAAAGTCGTCTATTATTGTATTGTGTTCTTTGCCGTGCCTGAGAGTTTTTAGATTCTCATTAATGGAACGAAGTAGAAACTATCTAACCTATTTATTCGCTTGTATTACTCGTATTACTTATCAATCTGTACATTGTTATATTCGATGGCGCCTCTGGGAGAGCCAGCAGGCCTACTTGGTTTTAAGCGTCTTCACAAGGCATTTTTGTCGTTTAGCCAAATTATATCGTACCTATCCAGCGCAGAGCTTCCTGCCAGCTAAACATTAACAAAAGATTATTCGTATTTAAATGCCATACGTCATTTTAATATTCCCGCCAAATTTTTAAATCGTATTATGTAAGGATTTTCTGTACCTGATTAAATTGTTAAAAAGCTAGATTTTCAAACTTATTATTTAGTTATTTTAATAATTGATTTGATCAAGCCCATTCTACATACATTCAGTTTTACCATCGTACATTCCTAGCACTGTCATTTGGTACATTTTAGACTCGCTTTTTTCTCATTTCCACCCACATGATGATATACACAAGTGGGAGAGAAACAGAAATAAAAGTGTTCCCAGTCCCAGGCTTCCTATTCGCTTGATAAAACATACCTAACTGGCAACATTATATTCCGATAAAGAGATAATCCCCAAAGCCGAATCGGACCCGAAGGATGCGCATAAAAATATCATTTATTTTTCAGATATAAAAAAGCTCGAGACGTATTTTTTATCCGCTTATCGAGAAAATCCGTAAACAGTGTAACGTTACCTACCAGGAGAGCATAAAAGAGACGGCAGCCATCGGCGGCGCCCTAATCTGCCATAAACAATCGCTCGAACAAAACCGAGCAATAGTAAATTTCACGAAGTCATCCGACGGAGTAATGGTTGAATTTTCTGATCAACTCTCCTCGGAACAACCTATAACGGACTCTATATCTGGTTGATACGACGCAATTTGTAAACGTAGATTCGCAGCGCGGGTTTTCTAGAAAATAAAAATTGCGTATGTTAGAACAACCTTTATGTTCGGGTGTGTAGAGGTGGAATTCGCGTGCGTCGGTGTGGGGATATGTCCCGCCGTTTAATCTGGCTCTGTTATTTTTCCGGTAATACATCAAAGTGGCGACTTTCTACGGCAAATTGTATCAAAGTCGCTGATGTATGGTGCGCGAACGTGTGTGCGTGCGAAGCGAGATTTGTGTGTGCGTGTAGTGTGTACGTGTCGCAGGGATATAGTGAAAACTGAGATCTTATAATTGACCTAGGATGGATAAGTACACACACTGGATTTTTTACATTGCTTCTATAATTACTCGTATGTATTCTGATAAAATAAGATGATTTTAACTAAATCTCTGACCAGATTAAGTAAATTGGCAAAGTACTCGTAAGCTCCCATTAAATTACATTTTAATTTAGGTACTTGAGAACAAAAAATATTAAATCTATACATTTTACACTATAATCAATTTAAATTTTACTACAATTTGCAAAATACTTACCATTTATTTCAGTACAGGCATAACATTTTTGTTCAATATATTTTTATTAAAACACAATTATTTTATTAAATATGCCATAAAACTGATCTTTGTGCATTAAAAAAAAAAACGTTTTCATATCATTATTATATCTTTTCTTTAAGCAGAATTTTTGGAAGAGAGAATTTTGCATCAATATCCTTAGGTATTCAATAAAATGTTATGTTACCACAAAAACTTTAAACACAATTTAAATACTGTTTAACCGTGCAATTTGTACTGTTAAACATTGTCTAAAGCGTTCGTAAAACTTTTGTGGAAAGACGGCTAGTTTTTAACCGACTTCCAAAAAGGAGGATTCTATGTTTGTGTGTATTTTTTTTTGTGTATGATCATCGATAATTTCGCCAATTGTGAACCGAATCGAAAAATTATTTTTTAGTTCGAAAATCGGCTGAGCCGTTTTTGAAAAAAAAAAACAACAATAATGTAAGTAATTCGAACAAAATATCCGAATTTTGTACACGATGGAAGGCGGTTTTGTTTTTTTTGGAAAAAATAATTATTCCCATGTCACGATGATGCGCTACGAGCGTTAAGTCAATAAGCGAGGTGTCCTCTGAGAGGTTTCCATAAGTTCCAATTTTGACTATATCTCCGCAACATAAAATACACACATACAACCCAGTAGAGGTAGTTTAGTTTAGCGTTATGTGTTCTGAATGTTAATCCTGACCTTGGCGCGCAGCTCGTAGTTATTACTCTACGAATGTTCAGGGGAAGGCCTCTTCTGTCCAATTAACGCTAAATTCAACCTAGAATGTTTGATAAATACTTCGGAACAGAACTTCTCAAACTGTAGATCTCGCCCCCTAGCATCTTAACTTTTTTTAACATATTTAAACTCCCCAATTATCGCTCTAAGTGAGTGGTTTAATGTACAGCAGTGTATAATACAATACAATATTTTTATTGATAACACTATTGTTACAAGTCAAATCAATTATACGATTATTTCAATTCTATTTATTATACAATTCATCAATTGTTACACTACATAAAATAGGATACAATTGGTACCTACAATTCAATACGAATAATAAATAAACGATTCAATAATTAAATATTACATTACTGCCATTTATGTTAAGTCAGTGTGGCTACACCAAAGAAAAGTGACAACCCTGCTGTTGGAACTTACTTGAGTCTTTTCGCAATGTTTCTCTTCCATTTTTCGGGGTCTTTTTACCGTTTGCGTGTGTTAGAATAATAATGTTATTATAATATTTAATTTAATAACGATTACAAGATGTATTGAGTAATATAAGACTTATTGGTAGCTATCATGACTTCCGAATGTCGGCCATTGTTGTTTACATATACCATTTATTTAATACTGTGATTTCATAATGTTATAGATGACTTGAAACGTATCAATAATTGTTCTAATAATTCTAATAAGTATGAAATACAGTTTAAGATGATTTTATGTTTAACAATTGTGTAAAATGGAGGCTACCACCGTGCCCGCCATCTTGCTCGTTCCCTATTGGTTGTTGGCAATGTTTACATCGAGCAGTGGTGGTAAGGCATGGTGGGAGCTTGTGAAATGAGTATAAAACAGTCTGTTGGCGCGGCTTCGTCTCCTAATATCTCCTAATATATCTTAGTATCTTTGAATCTCTCTTGGTGTTCTCCCGGTATTCTGATAATAACGTTGAAGTCTTGCTTAGCTAGTTATGCTGAGTGTCGGTACTTTTATATTCGAAGCCAAGTCGAGTGGACGTCGCCATGTTGCTAAAGTTAAGTACTTTGTGTAATATCTAAATTAAGGTGACTGATCAAAAGATTATACTGATGGCGTCTTGAGTTTCTTGCCACTTCTTCTCAAAACGTCTAGGGCCTTGCGAACGTGGCATAATTATTGCAATACATGGTGGTACCCTCGAGGGACCCATGAAGTATAAAAAAATATATAAAGTATACTTACTTAGTTGTTTCCTTTACTAATTTAGAAACCTCAAGTTAGGTAACTACCCTCACAAACATTTAAAGGATCAGATTGAAGAGTTTCTTTGTTATTAAGTTAGAATCAGGGTTGCTGCATTAATTAAAAGTAAGATTTCCATCCTAACAGTAATATTTTGATAGAAAATAGACAAAGTAACCCGCCTCTTTTAACCCTGATCTAACATCAGAAGTGGTGCCGAAATACCCACATTAATGCCGTTCATTGTATTTCAGAGAATCCCGACAAGCTTTTTGCATATCCATGCTGAAAGGCTGCCTGTGCAGCAACTACTCGATTTCCTGGCAATGTTTGCCTGGGAAATTCTGCAGCGGGGCTCCAGGTCCCAGAACTACTGGGTTTCCTGGCCAAGTAAAGTGAATCGGTGAAAAAGTAAGGTGTATCAGTAAAATAGTGAAGTGAAATACAGTGTTCTGATGATAAAGGAGGTAAGGGGCTGAGCCCTGTTATATATAATTAGAAATGTTTTGCATAGTTTTTCTATGTTGTAAGGTGGGATCAGTTGACAAAACCAGAAGAATTTTGCTTAAAAAATATTGCAGAAGGTTTCTGTTCATTTTGTAATTATTTTTACCTAACGACATAAAACGATACATACTACACAATTATATATAAATTGGAAAGTTTGAATGACAACTGTTTATAAATGTGTCAGAATAACCGAGCGGTATATTAAAAAAAAAAAGTAAAACTGAACTAAAACATCGGGATCACAGATTTTGTCAACAGATCTCACAAAGAGAATATGAATTATCCTTTTTCTTTACCATCTTATAGTGTAAGAATTTTAAAAACGATTTATATGGCTAAAATAAGGTTGTCTTGAAAAAGATGTGAAACAGAAAGAAATGTAAGATAAAATAACAAGAAAAGACAAAGAATTTCAATATTATGTTGACAAAAACAATGCTGATTGTCTGACTATAATAGATAGTGTATTAGATTAGATCGCTGGAGGACCGTGACCATCCAGTGACACGGTGAGGCTATTGCCAGCGAGTAGGTTGCGTTTGCTTAGTCGTGTACTGGGACTGAATATCGACTACGGCCATGACTCTGACTATGACAACGGTGCGGTCAGGTACTTTTCCTGTAACTAGTTGGTTAGATTTGCAGGAAGGGTAGCCTTAAGAAAAAAAAAAACGTAGCTTAGGTCGCTGATGGGCCGTGACTTGGCAGTGGCACGGTGAGGCTATTGCCAGCGAGTAGGTTGAGTGTTCATAGTCGTGCCACTGGGACTTAGATTGTGATAATAATGACTATTAATACTACTGACAGACTATGACTATGACAGGAAGTGCGGCCGGGGACTCTTCCTTGTAACCGCTAGTTGACCTACTGTTGGTGCCGATATGTCTCAGGAGTAGCGGCTGTTTGCTATCGGTAAAAGGTTCCGGAAGCAGTAGGTATTCTACAGGGAGGGTAGCCCAATGAAAACAAAGAAAATAAGAACAAAGAAAAACATGTTGCTGTTATTATAGTCAGACGGGAATCAATATAGCAGTGCTTATTGAAGTTAATAACACTGTATATAAGTTGTGCAAACATACTCGAATAATAGATTACTATTTAAACTTATTATTTTTGTACTTCGGGAACTAAGTACGTTCAGTATAGTTGTATTAAATAGGTTGTAATATTTTTGACTTCTTAATATTTCAATGTATGAGTCATATTGTTGTTTGATTGGTTTTATGCTATCATGTATATGATCCACGATATTCGTCATTACTGACTGTGCTTAGTTAAATGTTTAGAATAGCGTTTATGTTGTAAAGCCTTAAAATAATCATAGTTTAAAATTATCCTACTGTTTTTAGAAAATGATTGTAAAAAATAACTAAGTGTCATTCACTGTATGTGGGTACTTGATAAAATGAAAATACTTCGTGTCTGCTACTGTTCGTTTCCGATGGGCCGGTCGGAGCCGGGTAGTGGTGACACGGGGAATCAAATTAGTAAACTCCCAGTTTACTTTTTATTTTGTTGTCCATAGAATGTATATGTGTCCATATAATATGACGTTAAAATGGACTTCAATGAGATAACTTGTTTACGAATCCTACAAATAATAAAATTGTTATTGATTTGTTAGATGTTCTCCACGTAATCATTGGATGGTTTGAGTGGGAGATACATTTGATATTGAAAATAAAAAAAACATTGTGCGTGGAGTCCCTCCGCGCGGAAGAAGTGAAATTTAGTAGTTAACTCTTAACTAGAGGTAGATGGCGTTGGCGTCAAGTTAGCCCGCAGTATTTACTTTCTCCGTCGATGGACGAGGTGTTTTGGTTTTTGTTTGATTAATTTAACTTATAAATTCAACTAAATCTAACTTATTAATTTAACTTATAACGCAACCTTGTTGGAAGTCGTATTAGAAGTTTCATCTCAATAAAATAGTAAAATATGATGTGAAATAAAAAACACAATAATATATCATCAACAATACAATATGGTATTAAGTTTTATTGTAGTGTAATGGTGGAGATGAGGTTGTATGTACTTCGAGGACGAAGTACTGTCAGGCTGGCCGTGTTAGAATAATAATGTTATTATAATATTTAATTTAATAACGATTACAAGATGTATTGAGTAATATAAGACTTATTGGTAGCTATCATGACTTCCGAATGTCGGCCATTGTTGTTTACATATACCATTTATTTAATACTGTGATTTCATAATGTTATAGATGACTTGAAACGTATCAATAATTGTTCTAATAATTCTAATAAGTATGAAATACAGTTTAAGATGATTTTATGTTTAACAATTGTGTAAAATGGAGGCTACCACCGTGCCCGCCATCTTGCTCGTTCCCTATTGGTTGTTGGCAATGTTTACATCGAGCAGTGGTAAGTAAGGCATGGTGGGAGCTTGTGAAATGAGTATAAAACAGTCTGTTGGCGCGGCTTCGTCTCCTAATATCTCCTAATATATCTTAGTATCTTTGAATCTCTCTTGGTGTTCTCCCGGTATTCTGATAATAACGTTGAAGTCTTGCTTAGCTAGTTATGCTGAGTGTCGGTACTTTTATATTCGAAGCCAAGTCGAGTGGACGTCGCCATGTTGCTAAAGTTAAGTACTTTGTGTAATATCTAAATTAAGGTGACTGATCAAAAGATTATACTGATGGCGTCTTGAGTTTCTTGCCACTTCTTCTCAAAACGTCTAGGGCCTTGCGAACGTGGCATAATTATTGCAATACATGGTGGTACCCTCGAGGGACCCATGAAGTATAAAAAAATATATAAAGTATACTTACTTAGTTGTTTCCTTTACTAATTTAGAAACCTCAAGTTAGGTAACTACCCTCACAAACATTTAAAGGATCAGATTGAAGAGTTTCTTTGTTATTAAGTTAGAATCAGGGTTGCTGCATTAATTAAAAGTAAGATTTCCATCCTAACAGTAATATTTTGATAGAAAATAGACAAAGTAACCGCCTCTTTTAACCCTGATCTAACACGTGCATACCTATTAGTTACGGGGTTAGGGTGGACTTCCATCATTCTTTTTAACAGGTTTTTATCTACTTTCCTTCGCAAAAACAATAATAAATCAATTAAAACGCACATACTATTTTGTTCAAAACTGCAAAGGACGCCATTAAGTCACGTGATCAATATGCACGCTTACGATTGGTTAATTAAGTAAGATGGCCGGGTTTGATTTAGACCACATACATTTTGTCGGATTTGATACTAAACTGCCTTTTCAAATCGATTTTACAAGGTATAATGCTGCCTTTGATGCCAAATAAAGGAGGTATGGCGACATTGTTTTAAATTTTATACCCAACTGAAATCATAACTTCGTTTTTTACAAAATGACAGATTGTCGCCTTTGATACTATACGACTCAAATGTCAATGCTAAATGACTACCAAAGGAAGGGGATGTACTATTAAAGGAAAGGAAAGGACATAGCATTTGATTAAAGTATTTTACTGAATCAGAATCAGAATCAGAAATTTATTTATGTTACAAAAATAAAAAAAATGTTTACACACATTATAACATAAATAAGAACTTAACACAACACTAATATACTAAAAAAAACATTATTTTATTTCTGCGACAAGTCGGCTCCATCTCAGCATAATGCCGGCTGCGAACAACCGGCGCTGATCTTCCGATGGTGGATGGTGGATGATGGAGGTGACGTCACACACGTGTCACACTCAGTTACATGCATAATTTAAAAAGAAACTTAACAAGGTATTTAGAGCGGAGGCAGTTAAAATATTGTATAATGATGAAACAAATATAGTAAATAAGTAAAAACAAGAAAAAGATATTAAGTGTTGTAGGACTATCTTCCAAAAGTCATTGGTCGACATCCCCCACACAGCTGGCTCAGTTGCGGGTTCGTAAATTTATATAGGTAGGTACGTTTTCTTTCTTCTCTAAACGTAAACAGTAATCTCACGATACTATTCATTGATGATGAACTTTTCTTGTTTAGCTTTGCGTAGTTGGTGATTTTTAAACCAATGGGTATGGAAACTACCTACATAATAAGTAGGTATACTCGTAATAATTTTCCTATTGTAAATGAATTATGTTATTTATCTTTTACTAGCGACCCGCCCCGGCTTCGCACAAGTGTACTATATTTTTATAAACCTTCTTCCTTCCGTCAAGTGCGAGTCGGGCTCGCGTATGAAGGGTTCCGCAACGTATGGGAGCTCCCTTAATATATTTTATTTTAATTTATTAATTATTTTTGAAAATAATATACCACTTACTATTTCAAGCATCTACGTGTAGTCGTTATTTATATCGAGCAAATTAATCACGTTACTTGTATGGGAGCCCTTAAATATTTATATTATTTAAATTAATTTATTCATTTTTAAAGTGCATATTTACCTAAACATTCTGTGAATGTTTCAAGCATCTATCTACCACCGTTATTAATATCGAGCGAAAAACGGCTAAAAATTCAGGTTTATTGTATGGGAGCTCTCCTTAAATATTTTCTTCTGATTTTAGTTTTTGTTGTTATAGCGGTACAACAATACGTCATCTGTGGAAATTTCAACGTTCTAGCTATCACCGTTCATGAGATACAGCCTGGAGACAGACAGACAGACAGACAGATGGACAGAGGAGTCTTAGTTATAGAGTCCCGTTCTTACCCTTTGGGTACGGAAGTCTAAAAAACCGCATCAAAATCCGTTGCGTAGTTTTAGAGACATAAGCATACATGGGGACAGACAGCGGGAAGTGACTTTGTTTTATACTATGTAGTGATAGTGATTAGTAAGCATGCACTATAGCTTATTCTTCGACAACTCCCGATAGATCCCGGCCCATGCAACTTTGAGAGCCGCTGGCATAAAGAGCTGTTCCATTCTGTTGATAGATCAATCTCATCTCGAGTCATCAATTACTGCGGTTGAGAACCGCTGACTCACCACAACTGGCGGCGGCGAGCTCTTAACTCTATCGCTAATCATTTACACTCCATTATAAGTGCGTCTCTAGTAATTGTGGCGACCTATGTTATATATTTTTGGTAAGTTTTTCTGGAGATAAAACTACGAAAAGGGTTTTTTTTTTCTCAAATAAATATTGCACACGGTCTCTGACCCCAAACTAAGCAAAGCTTGTAAAATGGCTGCCAGAGACTGATTTACTACATATACTCGTACCTACACATTTTAAATACATACTTATTTTTAGTACTTAGTACAAAAGTTGTTTGTCTAGATGTACTAGACCCGCCCTTATAAGGTTTTGCGTTTAATACCTATGACCCTATATTTTAGATAGTAACCTAAATGAAATGAGGTTACCAATAATTTTAATAGTGGTTCTTTTGAAGAGATATTGTGGCCAATTTTGAAGGTGCCATCGTAAATTTAATAGTAATAAATAATAAAAAGCCTTTTTATTTCTTACTACAAAGATTACATAAGCTAATATTATTTAATCCTAGTTTTGATTATTAGTAAGAACCCCTCCGCGGGTGAAGGCCTCCTCCAAGGAACTCCAGCGTTCTCTGTCCTGAGCAGTTTGTAACCATCTTGAGCCAGCCGTTTTCACCACATCATCTGCCCATTTTGTGAGCGGTCTTCCTCTGTGGCGTTTGCCACTAGGACCGCACCATCTTGTCACTCTTGAAGTCCAGCGCTCATCAGACATTCTTGCCACATGCCCCGCCCATTTCCATTTCAGCTTTTGAGCATAGCTTAAGGCATCGGTAGCTTTAGTTATGTATCTTATCTTTGTGTGTCTTATTTTATTAATTTTTCTAATCCTGAGCATGCTCCGTTCTAGACCCCGTTGACAAGTTATAATTTTTCTTTTTATTTTGTCTGTGTATTTCCAAGTCTGGCAGGCATACGTTAAACAAGGTAAAAGGCAGCTCGAAATGGCTCTAGTTTTAAGTTTCACTGACATATTACTTTTAAAAATTTCTTTTAAGCTCCAATATTTAGTCCAAGTAACTTGTATTCTTCTTTCTATTTCAGAGTAGTTACTGTCTTTGTCGAAGCTAATTTGTTTACCAAGATAAACATATTCGTTTGTGTATTTCAATTGTTCTTAGTCGAGAGATATAGGGTTTTTTATGGCGTTTGTCATTAGCATTGTTTTTGTGAGGTTCATCTCCAGTCCTACCTTCTTGCTAGCCTCATTTAGTTTTTGGATCATACCTTGTAATTGTGAGCTTGATTCCGATAAGATCACCAAGTCATCAGCGAATCGGAGGTGACTTAGGTATTTACCATCTATATTTAAGCCGCTAGTGACCCAATTTAGTTTCCTTATTATTGACTCTAGAATGGCTATAAACAGCTTCGGGGAGGAGGGGTCACCTTGCCTCACCCCCCTTTTAATGGGGAAGCTGGGACAGACTCTATCTAATTTGACTCTACCCGTGTTGTTGTTGTATGTGCATTTTAATACCTGTATATCGTTATGTTCTCTCATCGAACAGCACCACCTCTAGTACTCTAAGCGATGTAATTCGATGTATGTTCCCACGTAACTTAATACTAGAGATAAGCGGCCGGTTCGCAGAAACAAACCGAGCACTGGTCTTATCAGTAGAGCTGACTATGCGTCTGCGAATAAGACCACCTAGATGCCTAAGTTATCTTGTAAGATGTATCAGTGTATTTTATTCATTAATTATAGTGCCTTCGCATCGGCAACAACTTAGTTTTATTTCTAGTTTTTAAGAAACATTCTCTCACGCTTCCGAAAGTTAACTGGCGCAGCCGGTAGGATAGTCGGCTGCTGCCAGCGCGAAAAGTTCAATCTTAAATTCGGTGAATTTCCCCCGCGTTGTGCAGTATTAAGTAAACGGTGTTAATACTGAATTCAGTTGTATCCGTTCCGGCTATCCACACGAACCAAACAAATAAGTTATCTACGGGCGCAGAAGATGCAGGTCGGTTGGTGAGTAAGCCTTTTTCGCCTTCCTTAACCTTCCATCCCCATTTTCCTCGAATATTGTAAATTTTGACCTTGGTCATCGGTCAGATTTGCTTGTGTTAATTGTGTAATCAGACAATTTGGTCTCAAATCGATTGAATTGTTTTAATTAAGGATATTTAATAAAAGTAAGTAATAGTATCGGAACTTTTAGTCTCAAATCGATTAAATTGTGTTAGTTAAGGATAGATATTTAATAATAGTAATAGTTTTAGATAATTTTGTCTCAAATCGATAAAATTTTGCTAATTAAGGATATAACATTTAATATTAAGTAATAGTGTCGGTATAAACTCTACCGAGACTCTAAATTAGGTTTGAATTATTTTATTTTAGTTATAATAAAATTAATTAGAAATGGCGCAAGAACATAGAGCTGCTACTCTTGCACAAACGGGAATCCTAAAAAAAAATGCTCTAAAACTTCTGCTGGAAGAAGTAAACTTCAAAGAACAAGAGACAGGGATGAAGTCAAATTTACTAAGATCTCAGTTTTCAATGCCTACTAGCCAGAATACCATGAGACCCGCGATTCCCGCGCCTCAATTCCAGTTCGGTATACCTGGGAACCAAAATTTAAATAGACCACCGGTTCCAAGGTTCGCACAGCTTCAATTTGACTACCGCCCGCAGCTAGGCTCCGCACCTCAGTTTGGTAAATTAGGCCCACAATCAAGACCGCAGCAAGGGTTCAGACCCCGATTAGGGACGTCCCCTCAGCTAGGTTATAGGCCACCCCAATTTGGGTACAAACCACCCCAATTCAGGTACAAGCCACCCCAATTTGGGTACAAGCCACCCTATGAACAACCTCAACAAGTTAACCCGCCACACTTTCAATCCGGCGACGTATCCTTAAGGACCGCCCGTTCTATTGGATTTAAGCTTAACGAGATAACCGGTGACGATGATGAACAAAATTTTTACCCTGATGATACTTACCCTTATACTCACAAAAACGACATGTACGGACTATACAAACATGACCATTCAAACGACTTCGAATACAAGTACCCCACTAAGCATGAAACTTGCAATAAGTTGTAGTAAGTTTGTATCTGGCACATTTGTGAATTTCAAACATCATCTTGCAGGAACATGTCACTTACATAGATCTTATTATGTTGAAACTTTTTAAAAATTAGTTTATTATGTTACTGTTATATTTCGCATGCAAGATTACGTTTTAACTTTGCAGGGATATAGCCTCCCAAACATACCTAAATGTAAGTAATTAACATTGTTGCAAAAATGTGATTGGGACGTTACAAAATGAAACGTTGCTGCAATGTAATTTTACTAACTTCACTGTCTGGCATTGCCTGTACTTTACAAATGAAAGTTTCTGAAATGTTATACAATAACATTGCGACAATAGGTCTATTGTTATATTTTTTATCAACTTTCCTACAACATTACGAATTGTTCTTTTTATTTACCTAACCTATGTAGGTAAGTAATGTTGCCGGAACTTAATTTTCGAAAGTTATCAAATGTTACTGAGAGTTTCTTACTTAACATTGAAAAACTAGATGGCGTTAGCATCGCACATTGAAATTCTGCATCGCGGTGGCGTTGGGTTTGCAGAAATTGGTATTCCCATTTGTAAATTTGATTATTACATTCCTTACAGCGGAAAGTGGAAAAGTCTCACACACCTGCCTCTAGGACATGTACTCAAAACTATAATATAGCCTCAACAAAATTTAGAAAAACAAATCATTATTTTGAAACTGAAAACCTAGAAATGTAACTTTGCGACAACTAAGCAAGTTTCATTTGTAATATTTTGTAACCTTTTAGCAAGATAGATGAAACAAGTTACTATTACCTTTCAAATTTAAAGTTGTGGAAATGTTAAACGTTATACTTGCGGAAAGTTAACTTTACAACTTTCAGATATATATTTCATGTGTAATGTTACTGGAACATCGCGTTTTAAAGTTTTAAAAAGTTTAGGAGATTAGGCCGTTAGCCGTTAGGGCTTCGTTTCAAGCTCGCTGTAAGTTTGCATGAACGTTCCAACCATATCTTTGTAAGTTACAGGCTCGTTAACGTTACTTTTAGTAATGTTATTGCAACTTTTGCTTGCTTAACGGAACTCTTAAACAGACTTTAATCCGAGAAAATAATTACAACAATATAGTTTATTCATAAGTAGTTTTAGGACTATATTCATTAGATTAAGTTAAATCGAAACCGCTCTAGCTCTAAGCAAGAGCTCCATTTACTACACCAGTCTATAATTAATTCCACCGAACTGCTATACCATTTGAACTTGATAACAGAATCTAGAAACCTGGTATATGTACCCAATGAATTCAATTTAATTAAGATTGAGGAAACTATTGATGTTCAATCTTTTATCAAAAAGGATCTTTATATTGGAAATCCCTCTGACCGATAATGTTACGTATAACCATTTTAAATTGTACACTTTACCCATCCTCCTCAAACCTGAAAACCTAACCGTTGCCATATTTCCTAAGTACCCATTCCTATTGGCGAAAGGGCTGAAGTATCAGCCGATCGCACAGCCGTGCCGCTCACTCGCTGCTGGAGTCGATGACAACCGCGCCTCATACAGCGGGCCCTCCTGCGAGGAAAAACTAATGAGATACGAGGATGTCACTGGCATCTGCAAGCAGCACCCCATTCACTTCGAGGACGTGAAGCTGCAGAAAATAGATAAAAACAACTGGATACTTATTCACTAGATCGGAAACAACCCTCACAGAGACCTGCGGCGAAGAGGCTTCGTAGCAGCAGATATGCGGAACGCACGTCGTGACGCTGAACAGACTCTGAGATGTCACTGTCAACGGGACGACCATGCGGCACCACAGTCTTCACACCGAAGTGGACCCAGGGACCCACTACCCATCAACCTTCCGAAATTACGCGCAACCGAGAACCTATCCAGTGCACATGCACTCAACATGCGAGAGATTGCACTGGACGAACTTAAATACATGGCCTTTGCTTTGAAGAACAGTGAAGTTTTCGGTGAAAACAGAGAAAAGGACTCTACAATTAGTCTCATAGCATTAGGATTAGTAGTATTAAGTATAGTTTTGATTATTTTTTGTGTTTCGTACACCAAAATTAATCCTTTCATTCAAAATTATCGGAATCCCTCTAAAATCGAGTGCTCCGATAATTTTTCGCTTAGGGAGGGAGACGTTATGTTCTCTCATCGAACAGCACCACCTCTAGTACTCTAAGCGATGTAATTCGATGTATGTTCCCACGTAACTTAATACTAGAGATAAGCGGCCGGTTCGCAGAAACAAACCGAGCACTGGTCTTATCAGTAGAGCTGACTATGCGTCTGCGAATAAGACCACCTAGATGCCTAAGTTATCTTGTAAGATGTATCAGTGTATTTTATTCATTAATTATAGTGCCTTCGCATCGGCAACAACTTAGTTTTATTTCTAGTTTTTAAGAAACATTCTCTCACGCTTCCGAAAGTTAACTATATACTCATTTCCCACTCCTTGTTCTATTAGTGCTTTCCAGATGCTTGAGTGGGAGACGGTATCAAAGGCTTTTTTGTAGTCAATGAAGGCCATATCTATATTTCACTCGCTGTTTTTCTTGATATTTTTCAATCAGTAGTTCCAGAGTGTGGATATGGTCTACCGTTGAGAAATTCTTCCTAAACCCTGCATGCTCTACGGCTTGTTCTGATTATAACGTGGTACTTATCCTTTGGTTTATTAGGGAAGAGAATAATTTGTATAAGCACGGTAGTAAACTTATTGGCCTATTATTTGCAACATCGTGTGGGTCGCCCTTTTTATAAATTAAAATTATATCCGATTGGGAGTTGGTGTTTTTGAATTTTCCAAAATGTGATTGAACAATTGAGTTAGCGGTAGAGTCAGTAATGAAATTGCTAATTTTATGGATTCGTTCGTTCGTTTCGATTATACACTTTTAGTACTTAGTACGAAAGTTGTTTGTCTAGATGTACTAGACTCGCCCTTATAAGGTTTTGCGTTTAAAACCTATGACCCTATATTTTAAATAGTTACCTAAATGAAATGAGATTACCAATAATTTTAATAGTGGTTCTTTTGCAGAGATATTGTGGCCAATTTTGAAGGCGCCATCGTAAATTTAATAGTAAAGTAACTTAAAATATTGCTATTTCTTTCCCACTTTTTTAAAGAGAGCAATTGAACGAGGGAACGATATTTTAAGTTGCCATTAAATTTACAATGGCGCTTTCAAAATTGGCCACAATATCTCTGCAAAAGAACCACTATTAAAAATATTGGTAACCTCATTTTATTAAGGTTACTATTTAAATAATATTTAAAAAATATTGACCATATTGTACTCATTACAAATCCGAAAGTGTGTTAGTTAGTTTGTTTGTTGGTTTATTTGTTACTCTTTCACGCAACAACAGAACAAAGGATTGGTTTAATTTCTGGCATCAAACAAATTCAAATTTAGAATAGTATTTCTGTGTGGAACCGCAGATAAAGCAAGAAATTAATATTATCAAAGGAAAAAAAAATAAAGGTAACCCTTATAAAGCCATATGGGGCTCAGGCCT
Source organism: Hypomecis atomaria (assembly GCA_964007245.1). NCBI lineage: Eukaryota > Metazoa > Arthropoda > Insecta > Lepidoptera > Geometridae > Hypomecis > Hypomecis atomaria. The sequence goes on from OZ023305.1 coordinate 176,521, forward strand.
TTTTATGCTAACTTATAACGAGTCTTAAAAAAAGGAATCAGTTATTCCACACGAAATTATTACTCAAAATGCATGAAACAGTTGGTGGAATGATTCCGGGTTGGCCCCATAGTAACAGTTGTTCGAAATAATGGTCTTAGTCACCTTTCGGCTCAGTATATCCGTTTTGAATAACCCTATTTACAAAATAGTCTATTTCCACAACAAACACATAATTGAAGTTATACCTAATCAAGCTAGGCCTGTTCTTGAGGTCCGATGTAAAATTGATGCAAATGGACTTAGGACAATAGACAGTTATTTATTATGATAAAAATAATTAAACAAAACAACAAAATAAAAACACAGCAAAACGAATAAACTATCAAACTTAAAATACAACAGACAATAACATCCTAATAACTTAATATTTGTTAAGATTTTGTTGCGCAATAAATATTACAATGTTTCCCCTCCGGTGCCAGCTTACGGTAGCCTTTATGGGGGGCCCATTTTGTGGATGGCAAGTCATCACCAGCCTAAATATTGTGTGATGAGGCATTCCTTGGCGGGTGCCGCACCTCATTCCATAGACCAGCTCATTATCACGTAATATTTCATTCCAATAGCCCAGAACTGTACAAATGTCCCGTCTTTACAATAGTTTTCCTCTTCCTAACACCCAAAAACAGTGTTTATAAGATTTTGTTTGTAAAAAGGCCTCTCAATGTTGGCCACGGCTCCATTGATGCCCTTAAAAAGCCCTAGGGCCTAGCCCGTGATGTGAAAACTCAATAAATATAACAAATTATTTCAGTTACACAAAATACTGTTATTACTATTGCATTGCAGGTAGGTTGCACCTAGGTACCTACATTTCACGCAACAATATTATCAAATACATGCGTACAATGAAACTACTTGTCTCGCTGTATTGTAAGGCGAATGCAGCGGCGGCGCGCGAATGATTTATATTCACTTAGTGTATTAAACCTCTCCGTCTGTGTCGGCGGCTGTCTGCTCGGCGGCTGTATCAGCAATAACAACACATATATTACGGTACAAGACAATAGCCAATCAGAACCGATGAGAAAAACCACCAGCAAAGGAACGACAGTTTTTTTTAAAGTTCAAGTGTGTATCCACCAACCCGCACTGGGCCGGCGTGGTGGATTTGTTGAACGACGAGACCTATTGTTGGTGGTACTATGTATTATTAAACAGATTTTGTATTTTTAACTATAGTATTACTAGCTACCCTCCCCGGCTTCGCAGAGGCAGGTGTATTGTACATAGCGTCGTCGCAAAGAAGGATGTCGACAGCTCATACATACGAATACCTGTTGTGTACGAATACACTCAGTTTCTCCAAAGCTCATTTATAAAAATGTTATCTTCACCAGAGTAATTTATGACGCTTCTAAAACTGTTCTGATATGTACAAGTTTGTTTAAAATGAAGTTAAAATAAGAAAAACCGAAAACAATTTTCAAGCTATAGGTACCTACTTTGATTTATAGAATTATAGACCATAGCAGTGCTGCCAACTCCTTTTGGCAAAATTTCGCTATCAGCACGTCAAAAACGCGCCAGAAGCTTTAAATGGTAACTACGACGACTGGTACTACGAAAAAATGAATGATAATGAATTTCGGTATTCATCCATTTCATTAGCAATAGTATAAGAACCACAACTTGCTGCTATTCGAACTTCGGCCGCAGTCTGCGGATGCAGGTCGCGATTGCAGGTAACACACATCTGAAATGCAGCCACTGCCTACTTCCGCAGTCGAGAGTGATTCCGAGGTTGGCTACACGTGCTGCGACAGGCAGCACGTCGGACTTGTCTAAACAGGTGAACAACACTCGCAGCTGAGGCTCGGTAGCACGTGCTGCCGGAGCCGCAATCGGAATCTGTTTTGCAGAAATTCATACTACTACATAGATAACCAGAGCCCTTACTCGTAGTCCAGGCTTTGCGAAGTTTACTCAAACTTTCGCGTTCGCGTGTGGCTCCATAGATTTTGGTTAGTTCTTCCTCGTTTCTGCTAGGGGCGCTGTACAAAAATGTATAGGGCCATACCGAAACAGCTGTAGTTTCAATTTACGTGTAAACCTGGATTAACCCCTCAGTTGTGCAGCCACAGCCGGCTTCGCGCAGCTGCTGCAAGTGCTGTTTGTAGCTGTAGCCTGCTGCCGAGATTCGAATAGCACCTTTAAGGATTATTACGAGCAATATCAAAATAATCAGGAATATCTCGGATAATTTCAACTGCAGCTTTTTGTTAGTAGTAAAGTGAGTGAAACCTAAAAATATAAGTATTCTTTCTTTTTGATAATCTTTTAGTATACAAAAATGTATGTTTCTATAAAATATGTAAAAAGACACCTCAGTTCGTAAAATTACTAGTTGAAACACTTAAAACGAGTTAAGGAACCAACTGTTGAAAAAGAAAATAATTATATCAACCCCTCCAAAAAATTGCTAAGTCGGAATACCGAAAACGAAATCTGTCAATACTGAATACATCATCTGATCGACTGAATTTGACATTTCCTTTTTTTTTGACAGCAACAGTAATAAAATAGTGATTTTTTTAAATAATGTGCCCATTTTTGGACAGGCTAAAGCCTTTAAGCTCATACCGCCACTTCTTATGTATGTAATCTATAATGTTAAAACAATAAAAAATCATTGTAATTTTTCTGGTGGTCTAATATTAATTTTAACTAGTGATATGAAAACAGCAAAAAATCACTAAATTTTTGAAGCACATATCATTATTATAAATGATGTTTTGTTTTCTACCTACTTGCAAAAAAAAAAAAAACGACAGGTCCATTCGCTGCATCCTTCTTTAAAACCACCCAAGTGACATTTTTCTTAAAAATTAGATTTTCAAATTTTTTGCAAGATTCTTTTAGGAGCTATCGTTTGCAAAAACTCTTATTTGAATATCTTAATATTTCACTGACACACGGTGCATTTTTAAATTGCCTTATGACAGCTTACTAAGAACTGTTGATCAGTTTTCTTTGCTTTTCTCAAAATCTTACTTTTTGCACATAAGAGATTTTAAATTTGCAACGACAAATAAACCTTCCTCTTGAATCACTCTATCTATTGAAAAAACCGCATCAAAATCCGTTACGTAGTTTTAAAGATATAAGCATACATAGGGAAATAGGGACAGAGAAAACGACCTTGTTTTAAACTATGTAGTGATAGTGATGATGATAGTGAAGCTCGATCCTCCTTCACGTTGGCCAGTTCCACCTTCACTCGCTGGACTTCTTCTTGGGGCGGGCCATCGATGGGCACTGGACAAACAAACACTTTACCAAACAACCACAATACATAACTAAACAATCGGCTAAGTGCGAGTCGGACTCACGCTAAAGGTTTTGTACCGTATGGGAGCCTCCTTAGACTCATTTTAAGCGTCTACCTGTTGCCATAATATGGAGCAAAAATTTAAAATTTTAGTTATCCGTGGTCCCATGGCACTAGGGATTGTTTCTTGAACTTTCGAATTTATTAATAGATAATTATTTTTCGCAAAAAATGGCAAAACCGCCTTCCATCGTGTACAAAATTCGAATTGTTTACATTTTTGTTGATTTATCAAAAACGATTTAGCCGATTTCTGTAAAATTTCAATTATACCACCTTGAAAGTATACCCTTTTGAATTAAAAATATATGTTTTGATTCGGTTCATAAATGGCGAAATTATCGATGTTCATCGTGCACAAAATTCGGATATTTCGCTCGAATTGCTTACATTATTGTTAGTTTTTTCAAAAACGGCTCAGCCTATTTTTGTAAAATTTAAATGGGACCACTTAGGGAGCATAACCTTTCGAACTAAAAAAGAATTTTTCGATGCGGTTCACATGCCGAAATTATCTATGAACATACACAAAAAAAATACATACACACGAACATAGAACCTCCTCTTTTTTGGAAGTCGGTTAAAAATATAACTTTTTATAGCTTTTAAGATCCTGGTTATCATGTAGCAGCAGAGTGCTAGCCAAGACAAGTAACGAGCCCAACCACGACGGGTCAATCTTGTTCAGTACAGGAGTTCGTATGGCCACCTTCCGAATGCATCATCAGATCAGCTCTATGGTACCATACTTGTATTATTGCATTGTCACGTGATATACATATGTGTGCAAAATTCCAGCTCAATCGGAAACCGGGAAATCGGTCAAATTTAACTTGCAAGATTCCACCCGAACTTAAATAATAACATAGGGACATCCATTGCAAGTTAAATAAAACGGCCTGTATGTAGAATACTGTACGCATTTTAATAGTCCACTGCAGGACGTAGGCCTACCCACGAAGGGTGGTTGGGCCATATCCACCACGCTGGCCCAGTGGGGGTTGGTAGTTTCACAAACGCCATCGAATTTCTTCTACGGACGTATGCAGGTTGCCTCACGATGTTTTCCTTCACCTAAAAGCCAGTGGTGTGAAATTCCGTACATAAATTCCGAAGAACTCATTGGTACGGGACCGGGATTTGAACCCACCACCTCACGATCGTAAGGCCGGTGTCATTACCACTAGACCACCACGGCACATGCACACTATTGCCACGGTATGTAGACTGAGTATTGCCCAATCTGTGGTCAGATTAATGTTTACTCCCAGTTATTGCTCGGAGTAATGATTTAAGCGATATTAATGTCGTATATATTTCGGCGACACTTTTTTGGCTTCGGTTCAGTCGAAGAAAAACTTCTGGAACGTATTACTCGTATTTCATCTCGTTCGAGAAAAAAGACATGGCGAGAATATTCCCGAATAATAACATTTTGCCGCTTTTGTTGGGCTATTTTTGTTCAGTTTATGGAGCTGGGGCGTTCTAATCTTATTGGATTCTTACCATACTTATACCAGTAGTTATCTGAACCTCGCAACACATCTACCTACCTAAATCTTAATATATCTGGACACGTTCTTGACCAACTTGGTTCATACTTGCAAATATTGTTAGAATTTTGATACCAGAGAATTTTCCAAATTGTTACAGAAATCGGGTGATAAATAGCACAACAGCAAATTTCCCCCCTTTTTCGAGGGAAATACTCTCCCAATCAAAAATCGGCGATGCCAAAAACTTTATTATTTTAAAACCTGTGTACTAATTAAGATTCGTCGAGACTCATTGAAAAATGCAACCTGTAGAGGAAAAATTAGAAGATTCATAAATACATTATTTTATTGCTGTTCTATCAACTTTCAATGGCAGTAGTGAGAACGGTAATTCATTTACCATTCTTACTACTGGTAGTAAGATTGGTAGTAACACTGGTAATAAACCATTTTGGGTTGATACAGAATTACAGTTTTGTACGGAACAGCTACTCTGACACCAAGATTAGCCCTCTGGCTTATACGAACTTAAGTTTTTACTTATGGACCATCTGATTTTTTTCGCGTATCTGCAGTTGTTCCTATTGTTGTTAAAAATAGTTCATAAGGATAAGCATATACATATACAGCCTTAAAAGACCTATACTTTTCAAAACATCGCCTTGGATACGATTAAACTAAAATGTTTTACAAATATTACATAACTGGAAGTTACCAAGAAACTTAAAGAACATTAATCATTCATCGAAGCTTTCAAGTGGTTTTAGCACAAGTCAGGTCTTGTATGGAATACTGCTCTCACCTTTGGGATGGCTCTGCCAAATATCAACTGGAGGCTCTGGAGTCGATTGAGAGGCGAGCCAAGAGGCTGATTGACAAGACACCTTGACTAAGTCGCAGCTGCAAAGTCTTGAGCATCGACGTAAGGTGGCGTGTTTGTCGGTCTTTTATCGGATACACTTCGGAGAGTGCGCTCAGGAGTTGCACAATCTGGTCCCACCTGCCACTTTCTTCTATCGTACGGGTAGACAGACGCGACCAAAGCGCCACCCTTTTATGGTGGACATTCCGCGCGTTAGAACCAAGCGTTTCGAGTCCTCATTCCTCATACGAACAGCCAGAATGTGGAACGCTTTGCCTGGGTCTGTCTTCCCGCTAAAGTACGACGTGGGTGTCATCAAATCTCGAGTAAATAGGTATCTTCTAGGTAAGCGTGCTACATCCTAGACCGCATATCTGCTCAACATCAGGCAGTATGTAGTCAAACGCAAACCTATATAGAATAAAAAAAAAAAAAAATACGGCTACAAAGCGCTCTAGCGCTGTACAGCTCTATACAGCACTGCATAGCTCTATACAGCGCTGTACAGCGGACATCACAAGTAATTAGTCACACAGAGCTTTGTTATCCGCCATTATACGTGCACTAAACAGAACGATAAAATCTAATGGAAGAGCTGGCGGGACGCCATGCTATAATTGGTCAATATTTGTTTTAAAGTTTCCGTGACATTTGGAATCTTGGCGAATATTGTTTTGTCATCTTGCCGGTTTTAATACAATGATGTTTTTGTGTTTTATTTTTCTCATTTTTATACTTAGGAAATGTTTATTTATGGAATTACTAGCAACCCGCCCCGGCTTTACACAGGTGTATTATATAAACCTTCGAGTTGAATCACTCTATCTATAATAAAAAACCGCATTAAAATCCATTACGTAGTTTTAAAGATATAAGCATACAGATGGGCAGACAGACAGGGAAGCGACTTTATACTATGTAGTTAATTATTCTACTCAAACTTTATTGTGCATTTTATACTACGGAACTGTTTCTGAAATCGCTAATTTTATTTGCTTACGTAAATCATACCTACCTACATATTATATCAGCCATTTAATGGCCCACTGCCGGACACAAGCACACCCATGAAGGGTTATTAGGTCAAGCTCACCACGGGCGGGTCGGGAAATTCACTTAGGCCTTGGTTGCTTTACGATGTTGTCTTTCCCAAAAACCCTAGAGCGTGTAAATCCGTACAATCATTCAAAAGAACTCATCGCTTAATAAATACTGAAATCATAAGAAACGAATATATAGAATTTTGATTTAGATGTAGACCAAGAAAAAAAATGCAACACAAGTTTGTCTCTTAAATCGTTGCAAAAATTTATATTCAGATAGTTTGAGGCAAACATAAAAATTAGAATAGCACGTCTGAGTCCTCGAGCTGAAAAATGCTAAGAAAATTCGTCACCTCCCGCTGAAATTCACGTCGCGAGTGAACGGAAGGAGTACCACAGTGCACACAATACAGAACGAAATTTCCTGAAATTTCGAAATTTGTTTTGTAAGGTATCTTTTTTATGTTAACTTCTATTTTATATCCGTACTTGGTTACTTATAAGGAATTGCTTAAAGCGATAAGGCCGCCAGTAAGAAACCTATGAATTGTATAGTTTTATCTCTGTAATTAGTTTTTAGGGTTCCGTATCCAAAAGGGTAAAACGGGACCCTATTACTAAGACTTCGATTTCCTTCTGTTCGTCTGTCTGTCACCAGGATGTATCTCATGAACCGTAATAGCTAGGCAGCTGAAATTTGCAGTGATGTATTTCTATTGCCGCTAAAACAACAAATACTAAAAACAGAATAAAATACATGTTTAACATACATACATGGCTCCCATACTAGTATCCTATACTATCCCTTTTAGTAGCGAGGTCAAAAACCTTGGTATTATTTTTGATAGTTGTCTCTCATGGAATCCTCAAATACAATCTGTGAAGCGCAAGTTATACGCTTCTTCTGCATCATTACGAAGAATTCGCAATTTTCTTCCCACGGCTACCAAAGTTACGTTAGCACAATCCCTTCTTCTCCCTATTTTAGATTATGCTGACGCTTGCTATCTCGACTTAACCCAGGAGCAATTCGACAAGCTTGAGCGACTCCAAAATCTTTGTATACGCTTCATTTTCGGCCTCCGGAAATTTGACCACATTTCCCAATTTCGTAATAAGCTCAAGTGGCTCCCTATCCGTCTTCGCCGCGATACTCATATACTTTCCCTTCTCTATAGCATTCTCTTCAAACCTTCTTTTCCTTCATATTTACGCTCTTGCTTCACTTTTCTTTGTGACACTCACTCTGTCAATCTTAGATCTTCTAGCAATCTCCTTCTTTCCACTCCATCTCATTCTACTGTTTTTTATGATTTTTCTTTCAGTGTCCGAGCTGTAGCTCTCTGGAATGACCTTCCTGTGACCATCAGACGTGCACAGAGCGTTGAATCTTTCAAGGCCCAGGTTCAGCAACATTATCTCTCAAAGCTCTCTCTGACTGATACTCATATCACTCCTCGTCATTAATTTATTTGTAATATATTTATGCATCTAAGTATGTTTATTTTTATTGTATGTATTATTATAAGTATTTATGTATGGCTATTATTATGTAGTTTATTTTATTTTTGATTAGGAATTTGTAATAACTTTCTTCATTATTTAACTTTTTTTTACGTTTTCACCGTCCTTGTCGTCTTTATGTTTCCTTGCATCCAAGAGAGGTTGTCTGGAAGAAATCGCTTTTAGCGATAAGACCGCCTTTTGTGCCTTTTCTGTCTTTGTTTCTTTTGTTATGTTTTCTTGTTGGTGTCAATAAAGTGTTGTTGTATTGTTGTAGGTATTGTATTGTATACTACAAACGTGATTTTTAGGAGTTTTTGCTCGCTATTAATAACGGCAAGAGGAATGGGGCTCTTATACGGTACGGAACCCTTCGTGCGCGAGTCCAACTCTTACTTGGCCGATTTTTTTATTTTTATAATGTGGTTGTCTAATACAATATGTTATAATTTTTTATTAATTTATGTAAAGTGTTATTGTTTGTGTGTGTATTATAACAAGTAGTTCTCCAAAGAATTTATCTTGCGACACATCTCTTTAGCTGAATATTTATAGACCTAGATGACAGCGCCGACAACAGACCACACCCCCACTCGCACAACATTGCCCTACTCCAGGCGCCCCCCAAACGACGACTTACGCACTTGGCGTGCCCTCCCCAGAGACTTACTTCAAGCCAACGCAGAAGAAGAGGAGGATGGCGAAGAGGGCATTTAGGCAGCCACCAAGATGAGGCCCAGAAAAGGCACCACAATGCCACGAGAAGCCACCCAAGCCAGGATGGCCACCGTAGTCCATGACAAGACGGCAAGATACCCGAATTGGTTAGAGGGTGCGAAAAGTCAACCTGAATTGCTACCTCCTTGTGGATTATCACTAGCGTGACAGCAAAGTTTCCTTTCCCGTTTTGTCGAGAAATACATTCCTAAAATACCTTCGTCACTCACATTCTTTCAAACTATGTCCACGCCAAAAATCAAGTCAATCCATTGCTACGTTGCTGCGCGAAGGAAGACTAAACCAATAACCCAAATAAACCGATAAACCAATAAGTAGACCAATAAACCAGTAAACCAACAATCTAATTCGAGTACAGCAGTAAGGAACATGTCGTACTGCGCCGCGCGTGTCGCTGTGTCGGTCGCGAGTTTGCGCATAGTTCGTGAGACTTCTCGTGGCCACAATTTGCAGAGCAAACCGCGACTCGAAGCCGCTGCCAACCTCGCTGCTAAACCGAACTACAGTTTAGGGGTTCGTACTCTCTAGGACTGGAAAACGTTGGATCTCGTAGATACTAAAGAGCGTTGCGAATGACACTTGGCCAGAACGCAGAAGTAGCGATGGTTTATGGTGTAGGCCTCTCAATATTTGTAAAAGCCAATAGAATCGCTTCATTTACCTAGCCTAGCTTAGCTCACAGACTTATTCCTCAAATCCTCTCGACTCGTCGCCTTTATTTCAGTGCCATCTTTTTTTTTTCCAGGAAAATCCTTTATGAATACCACCAGCTTGTGGAGACCAGTTTTTAAGTGAAGTCCCCGCCAACCCTAGTCGGCGGTATACCCACTATAACCTGAGGCAAAATTAGGTATAAATAGAATAAGTAGATAATATTATTATAATATTTGTGTTCTTTAAGAAAGGCCTATGAGGGTGGCGTGATCATGTCTGATCAAACCCTCTTTAACAAAATAAAGGTTTAAAAAAAAAAGAAACCTGCCCGGGTAGCACGGCAAGGGGAGAAAACCATTTTATCCACTCTTAATGTCAGATGTCATTGTCAATCCATACTTTATTTCCTCTTCGAGGGGATATAATGGTGGAAAGACTATTAGTCCCTTTGCCATGCTTCCCGTGCTGGGGTGTTTCTGCCTCTGCGCAGTATTTCGGGGCTACGGGCATGCTTCCGCACTCCTTCGCGGCATAATAGTGCCACCTGCCTATAACTATTTAAAATTTATTAAATCGTTTTTGTAGTTGACAGTAGGTATATAAAACCGCCATTTTACGAATTGACGGAAATAATCGGAAGATGCCAAATCGTCCACTTTGCCGAAATCCTCTCAATCGTTTCGACAAATGAGACTAGCTTAGCGAAGCGAGGCCAGGTAAATGTAGTGTATTCTCTTGGTTCTTCATAAACATATCCTTCGCTAGGTACGCATCTTCGCACATCTCTGATATAAATGCACCCTTTATCTTATTTTATTCTACAGAACACTGATCTCGCAAGTTTTTCGGAGAACTTGTCCGGTTTGCAGTAAATCATATTGCGTCAGTTGCCGCCGCGGTCGCTAAATGTTCTCTTATTTTTCTCAACCCGCGCCAAACAATCACAGGTTTGGGAATAAATCACCTCGACTCGATTGTTGTTCGCAAACTATTCAATAAAACAAGTCTTATCTACAAGACGACTCAATAAAATTACTGAGAAAACGTACAAGCCATAGGTTATGTATGTTCTTATACTACTTACTTACTATATATTGTTCTATATTATGGTAATTTACGACAGAACCAGATATCATCGACTGTCTCGATGACTCAGTGGTTAGTGACCCTGACTCCTAGGTCAAAGAGGCGTGGGTTCGATTCCACCCAGGGCAAGCATTTATAAGATGAACAAAAGTATTTGCTCTGTGGTTGGATGTTATTAATAAATATCTATACGAGTATGAGTATATATTTACAAATATGTTTATGTGGTGTAATGTATGCTATGCTTGATTTGGAATTAGAAACCGTGTGTTGGATGGCCCCTAAAATTTATTTATTTGTTAAATGTAATTAATTTTTCTTTTGTACACAATGACAATGTGACAATGTGCACAAGTAGTTCATTTTCTAAATGCAGGTACATATTACACGCATCATTATGAACGCATTTTACTATGGGATCAACCCCTGAAACGTAAAAAAAATTAGGTATTCAGTACAAAAGTTTATCCACTCCCACTTGGAACAGCAAATTTTTACAACACTTTATCATAGTAATGTGTATTTACTTTACGGCGCCGGGCGGCGCGCCGTCAACGTGCACCACTTCCGTACTCGTGCTCGCACCGTTGTTTATTTGTCGGCCGCTTTCTTGTGACGCCTCCTCTGCTTGGCACAATTTGATAGCTTTGTCAAGCGTTAGGTCGTCGGTTCGCAACAGCCGGTCCCTGACCGCGGCTTGACGAATGCTACACACGATTCTATCCCTTTTTATATTCAAAATCCAAAGGGAAAAACGGAACCCTATTACTAAGACTTCGATGTCCGTCTGTCCGTCTGTCTGTCTGTCTGTCCGTCTGTCATCGGGCTGTATCTCATGAACCATTATACCTAGGCAGCTGAAATTTTCACAGATGATGTATTTCGATTGCCGCTATAAACAAAACTAAAAAAAAACAAACAAATACTAAAAATAAAATAAAATAAAAATTTAAGGTGGGCTCCCATACAACAAACCTGAATTTTTAGACGTTTTTCGCTCTATATTAATAATGGTAACAGGTAGATGCTTGAAATTTTCACAGAATATTTAGTTTTATATTCACTTCAATAATAAATAATAAAATAAAATAAATATTTAAGGGGGGCTGCCATACAGTACGCAACCCTCCGTGCGCGAGTCCGACTCGTACTTGGCCGATTATTAAACAGTATTTACGCAACTATTAATTTTGCCGCTGTCACCATGTTGTGAGCACAAGTCAAACCACCAAGTGCGAGACAACAACTGGTTTATTCAACTACCTCCTAATACTATTATCTGTACTACAAATGTGTTCCTAATAAAAATATCATAATTCTTTCACCCATATGTTGTTTTGTACCCACTATAGTTTATTTTAGCAATTGCTACTCGTTAACTTGAGCCTGACTTGATTTCCATAAAATAAAATTATATAACTACATAAACTTGTGTCATTGGAACTGAAGGTGTGTACCAAATATCAGAAAAAGTAGGTATTTGTCCACGGGAAGGAGATCAAAATTTAATTACTACATTTGGTCCAAAAAAACAGGCACCGATTACAATAATTCTTTGTTTCCATCGTGATTGTACCTGTTACTTAAGAATAGAAACAAAACAAGATTCCATTTGCCAAAAATATAGCCTATCAGTGATAAAAACACCCAGTTATGGTGATAAAAATGTGCCTTGCCATCGCTACACAAGTCTTGGCTGCAAGAGGGTAAAGAGGGGTATTAGAAGGGGGTGGGGATAGAGAGGGCGCTATCCATCATCCTAATGCCCTTGTTTTGTTGCGATCGCGCGATTTTCTCAACTATCTCACTCGTGATGCCATGTTCGCGCCAGTTATGAATTGATTTCTTTTGTAACCAACTGCAGGGGCCTTATTCTCCATCGACAAAACGTATTTGCTTTATTTCCGTGAACTTCGTTTGGAGAAATGTGTGGTAAATGTAAAATTACATTAAAATAAATTATAAACCGAGTTTAAGTAATGTTATTTGAAAATTAAATATTTTTGATACGAATATCTTAAAAACAAAGTGCACGTTAAAGCGCGTCATGTGCTTGTTTTCATACAAAATAACCTACCAGGAAATAAAAGATTCAATTCAATTCAATCATTTATTCATCAAATAGGTACATAAAAGTACACTTTTGAACGTCATATACATAATCAAGACAAATAATAAATTACAATAAATTAAATCAATAAATGTCAAAAATTAATAATCATAAATCAATATTATCCAATGTCATGTATTTCCAAGCCAGTTTATCCTTCAAGAAGTCGTCAATGGTATAGTATGCTTTCTTATTAACAATTTTTTAATAGTATTTTTAAAACGATTGTCATTTAGACTTGTCAAGCTTACAGGTAGAATATTATAAAAACGGATACAATTATTTTGGAAAGATTTATCAATCTTTCTTAACCTAGTCTCATAGATGTACTCAGTAAGTAAGTTCGTATAGTCACCCGGACTATACTTCTTAGACCTGGTGTCACAGTTTTTAGGCCGCCTGAAGGCCTCTGACTTGGCTAAACGGTTAAAACAACCGGGGTCTACAATTTAACGTGTCATCCGAGCCACAGTAGCGCTCAGTTGGAAAATGCCACCCGCGGTCACCCATCCAAATACTGACCGTGCGGACCGTTGCTTGATTTCGGTGATCGCTGACAAACACCTAGTCAAACTACGCTACGATCTGTTTTATTATGTAAATTTTTAGTTTAAAATAAGGAATCACTTTGTTTAAATTGTGTTAATATGGAAGTATAACCAATAATATTAGTTTGATAGGCAGGTCCAGAATGAGAGCAACCTTACCTTACCTGGTATTTAGGGTATTTATCCGACTAATTTTACAATCTAGAACCGTTTCTTCCTCCTAAAATTTTCTGTGTCACAAGTGCCACGAAAAATACCCAAAATATGGACAATTACGATTACAAGGACCGTAAGGTCTAATTTCTCAGTTAAATGTTTGCCGGACCGCGAATCGAACCCAAGACCCCTGTATTACAGACAATATAAAGCTTTGAACAACATTAACTTATTTCCCTTTCAAATTCGACGGAAGGAAAGTTATTCGCTAACCTTGGAGCCGCTGGAGTTTGCAATCAAAGGAAACAAAAAGTAATTAAACGACTCCGGGCCCTCCCACGGGTAAAGCTTGCACTCACTTCATTTGGACATCATAAAATTAACATTTTTTAGATAGCGTAACATTTCACATTTATGAAAATAAACCTGTAGCCAAATCGATATTAGCGGCACAGTATGTACGTGACAAGTTAAGAAAAAAATTTAAGTAATCATAGCAAATTCAAGAAAAAAAGTCAAAAATTGATGGCAAATAGGATTATACAGGTTATTCTCTATTGAGAACTGAACTGATAATAAAGGACCTCTCGTAGATTACGAGGTTTGTTTAAGAATTTTTGAACGTGAGAGGTTAAAATTGCATTGGATTAAATAATTGTAGTTAAGTTGAAATTTAATTGTAAATTGTATTATTACTATAGGCCGCGCTACACAAGTTGGCGGATGTGAAGTTAGCTACAAGCTGCGCAATATCCAATCCTGACTGAAGCTCGCACAAAGCTGCGCGTTAATTGGCTATTGCGCGCTTGTAGCTAACTTCACATCCACCAACTTGTGTGGCGCGGCCTATACATTAAAGAGGTATTGTAAGATGTCATACATTATGAAAGCTATTTTTGTATTTGTTCAGTAACCAGTACATAATAAATATACAAAATAAGCTGTTTACCTTAGTTGCCCTCACTCAGTTTCCTCAATTTCGAAAACATAAACCTAATAAGAAACTTACAAATTGCAAATAATGTCTACACAGATAGTCGGGACTTCAGCTACGAAATTAGCAAACAAAATATCTAAATAAACACAGATTCAACTACAATGAAGCCTGGAGCACCCAGTTAGTATTTTACACCCGCTTTACAAGCTAGGGGTTCCCAGCCCGGCGACGGGATCGAATAAATTACCACTAATTAACGTCGCCTCTTTGTGACGAGTCGTACTAACTGCCCTCAATATGGCCCATATTCTCCTTCGATAGAGACTGTTCCTCTCTTTGTCTTTGGAGTTAAGGTTCGCGCACATTATGACAAGCCCATGAGGGGTGGAGCGGGCATCAGCACAATATTAGTATGGAAATTTAGGAGCATATATCTACAGTGCCACAGTCCCTAAGTGAAAGTAGTAAAAATATCCGAGCGCCGTCATACATACCGACATAGATATTTACATTAAATTATTCACAATAACCCGTTTTCTTGCATCTCGACGTTATGTCACCTAATTAGTGCTTGTAACCGAGCACTTTGTCATCGTGCGGCGTTGTAGTGGGCTTGCGATCGTCTTACGACTAACTATAGGCTGACCACTTAACACGTGTTAAGCGGTCGGGTTTTTTGCACATTCATGACTCTATGGAGATGTTTGCTCGAAGGTTCGCGCACATTATGAGCCGTAGAGAAGTGGAGCGGGCCGCAGCGCAATATTAGTATGGAAATGCGGAAAATGCGGCCCGCTGCGTTAGTTCATATAAAATACATAATAATTTACTTAGTTGTATATGTTTTATAAGTCTATATCTATATTGTGGAAAATGCAAGTGGGAAATCACTGTACTGGCTCTATGACTATAACTATGTGTGCCAGGCAATTACTGTGCTTTTTGGTGATATCAGTGTTTTTATATTTAAAAACCATTATTGACTAAGCCGTAGAGTTTTTGGAGTAAGGACTTGTAGAAATATAGCGTGTAAAGTTAGAAGCTTGGCTTTACATGAGATCTGACAACTTTGAGTGCGAACTGTGGTCTTGTCTCGGCTACATTTCACATGAAAAGGTTTTCGTTGGATTACACTTCCAGGATAACTAACAACTTTTGTTCAACGACTTTTGTCAAATCTCAAAGAAAGCTGTTCCATAGAAAAATATCGTTCACCCTCGACAAGATATAATAAAGAACAACTGTTTTTTTTTTTTTTTTTGGTTTTGACATAAGTCGTATAAAAAAACTTAGGAGTTTTGATGTACAGAATAAGCCCCTAAAAGAGTGCTAATTGATTGCCAGTAACGCTGTATATTTTGGAATATGCCTGTTCTCTGAAAACGTAAACTCCATGTAATTAAAATTTTAACAACAATGTTTAACAGTACGAATTGCACGATTAAACAGTGTTGAAAGCGTGTTTTAATATTTTGTGGTAAAGCGGTATATGTTTGGGACCATAACTTAATTTCACACAATTATTTTGCAATTATTTTTAGTATTTTCAGATAACAAAAGAGCTACATTAGCAATCTCTGCACATATTCTCCATCTCCTCTACAACATCCTCTTTAACCCTTCAACTCCTTTTTACCTAAAAGACCTTTTTTCCTACTGGCACACCTTACATTCCCTCTCTCTCAGGTCCAAAGAAAATCTTAAGCTTAAAACACCATCCGCACGCTGCGAAACTTTTTATGGGAAGTCATTTGCTTTCCAGGCAGTTCAACTTTGGAATGCTTTGCCTGTGCCGATCAGACTTTCTCCATCACTTGCCGTGTTCAAAGAACAGGTTAAAAATCATTACTTGCAATTGTCCGCTCGTTGATAAACAATAGTGCTGTTGTCTTTATTTATTTATTTTTTTATTTAACTAGTTCTATAATTTTTTTTTTTTTTTTGTTATTATAAGTATGTTTAGATAAGTATGGTAGGTTAATTTTATGTACTTTATGTTTATGTAAGTATTTATTAGTATGTATGTAAATGTATGTTTTATAAGTACGAACTATTTTTGTTAACGCACACCCTCGTCTTTACTTGTTCTATATTCCTATTCCATCCAAAGGTTGCCTGGCAGAGATCGCTTTTAGCGATAAGGGCGCCTCTTGTTACACGCTATACTTATAATGTTTTTGTTATCTGTGTTACTTGTGCTCTTTGTGTTAACAATAAAGAATATCTATCTATCTGTCTATCAATCTCGAGTGTTCCAAAGTAAGGGCGAAGGTGACTCGACTTTTCGAGTTTCGTTGTCGATGAAAATTTCAAAGCCATTGCTTTATTATAAAGAGAATGAGAATTGATCGCGACACAATAACGGGCATTACTCACGGTCTAGAAACTTGTTTGTTTTGCCCGATGTGGTCGGGTCGTTCGAGGATGACCTACGACTTTGTTTGACACGCTTTGTATTGCTTTGTCTGAATAAATACCTTTCTGTCAATAAAACTAATTGTGAGACAAGAGTTTTATGGCTAGCTTGCTTGCCTAGATATATGTATTGCTCTACGTACTCTAGTTCGACGCCTTGGAGCACAAGTTTTCTTTTCTCGCCAATCGACATTATTTTGGTTTTATTTAAGTTCATGTGCAGACCGACTTCCATGCTATTATTACTTTCATGTTTATTTTAATTTTAGTTTTTATTTTTGTTTTTACTCTTATTTTAAACTAGCGACCTGCCCCGGCTTTGCACAGGTGTATTGAAATCCGTTGCATAGTTTTAAAGATATAAGCATACATGGGGACAGACAGCGCGAAGCGACTTTGTTTTATACTATGTAGTGATAGTTTTTGGCTTGTTCATGAAAATTTTAAAGCCGTTGCTTCATTGTTATTTTATTCATCATTATCAGCAATAAGACGAACAAAGCTGAACATAGGCCTCCCCTATGTATTTCTAATAAGACCAGTTGGACGCGGATTGTTTTTAGAGTTTTGTTACTGTCTCGAATCATCGGTTTATCTTCTTGGTAGATGTCCTACGCTGCGCTTACCGCAACGTAGTCTGCACTTGAAAATTTTCGACCCCATTGGTTATGCTGTGTGCCCTAGCTACTGTTATTTCAACTTGCAAACCTGCTGGGCTATGTCTGGCACTTTGATTTTTCCACAGATCAAAATCGTATTTACATTTAAGGGCCGTTTTACACCGTGTCGATGCTACGTGAATCAGCTGTTACACTTACTGTTCATTTTAACAGCGTTTATCATCATTAAAACGCCTCTGCACATTATTATGCACCTTTATTTCTCCGTAATGAAAGTATGCAGTGAATATTTGGTAATTTCCATAAATGATTAAAGTTGTAAAGCGGGTATTAACGAGTCTCCCAGTTTTGGAGAGAGCGGAGAACCGCCGAGCTTTTCGCAAAAAATGGCAAAACTGACTTCCGTCGTGTACAAAATTCAATTGGTTCGCTCGAATTAATGTATATAGTTTTAACATTTGTTGATTTTTCAAAAACGGCTCAGCTGATTTCGATTAAATTTAAATGGGACCACTTCGGAAGTTAACCGTTTTTAGGGTTCCGTACCCAAAGGGAAAAACGGGACCCTATTACTAAGACTTCGATGTCCGTCTGTCTGTCTGTCCGTCTGTCACCGGGCTGTATCTCATGAACCATGATAGCTAGGCATCTGAAATTTTCACAGATGATGTATTTCTATTGCCGCTATAACTACAAATACTAAAAACAAAATAAAATAAATATTTAAAGCGGGCCCCCATACAACAAACCTGAATTTTTAGACGTTTTTCGCTCTATATTAATAATGGTAATAGGTAGATGCTTAAAATTTTCACAGAATATTTAGTTTATATTCACTTCAAAAATAAATAATAAAATTAAAATAAAATAAATATTTGAGGGGGGCGTATACCCCATACAGTACGAAACCTTTCGTGCGCGAGTCTTACTCGTACTTGGCCGATTGTTGTAAAATATTATAATTATAAATCGATCCATTTTATAAGTATTATCTACCAAACAAAGAAATAATTATCAAAATAGATTCATAATTGCGTTACATACCTATATAATACCGTTTTCGAAGTTGGTTAAAAATGGAATGTCACTCAGTAACACCAAATATTTATATAACGTAAAAATTAGTACGTAAATATTTATGTGTTCACATTTAATTTCACATTCAGTATAGGTAATATAACGTTAAATCACTAATAGGTACCTACAATAAATATTTTAAAATGCCTCTACCACTCGGGCTTAAGGTAATAGTAGAGAGATTAACAAAATAATTAAAATAAATATCTGGCATTGGCAAACGCACAAAAATACAAGGCCAAAATTTAAAGAGGATAAATAAAATATTTAAATAAATTATTTCTACTTTTACTAAAATCTCTTGCAAAGTCAGAAATAGATTTCAGAATAAGCCGTTCTGAAAACCTTAAAGTGCGAAACGTATGAACACCTAAGCATAACCGTTCATACCGTGAAATCTCCTCAAAACCCGGGAACGTGGTCTGGAATCACAGCATATTAATAAAAGGAATAACCAGAGTTGTAAGTAACGATGACTTTATGGTATAATTCGGTGGTATGAAACCAGCGGAGACCATGGATGAGAGAAGTGGATTTGCCGTAAGATAGTACTCACTGTTCCGTACCTACCTCAAAAGAAATTAAAACGGAAGCAATTATAGGATCACTTGGTTGTCCGTCTATCCATCCGTCTGTATGCCTGTATTATTATGGACTACGGGACTAATCCCGCACTCAAATTACGAGATAAATAAATACCTCATCATCCCGACGTTTCGACCGAGTTGCATCGATCGTAGTCACGGGTAGTCCCGTAGTCCATAATAATAATGTTCAAATCGCGAAAGTTTAAAAGCAACGTATGCCTGTATGTCAAGACGTTTGCACGGAACCCTCGGTGGGCGAGCGACTTGCACTTGACCTGTTTTATTTTGCCGTCAGCGATATTTAACACGCGATGTATATCCCTCAAAAATGAGGGAAATTACCAGAACCAAATCGGTAAATAGCAAGTCGAGATATAAGCTTACGAAGATTCAGTTAGAGAGAGAGATTCACGAGATGTACTCGTACTCGGATAACTACTACAAACTGTGTGACTTTACAGCCATACCTTAGTCCTTATTATACATCCATGTTGAGAGCTATAAACGCGCTCTTCGGAACAATGCGCTTTTAACCACGTCTATGGATATTAAGTCGCATACAGACAAGGTGACGTGACGCAAACATGTCTTGTGAAAAAAATATATAATGTCTATAAAAATATAATTATTAGGAGCATTTTACTATTCTGATAATTTTAAAATCTGATTGCTCAAATTAGGGCAAAATTGAGCTCAAAAGGGATTGGTTACAAACTAGCAAGGAAACATATAGGTGAAACTAATAAAAGCGTGTTAAAACTGGCCTATGTTGTCTGTTCAGGACGTTCTTGATATTTTATTTTGGTCTGAAGGTCTCACCAGAAATGTTTGGGAGAAGGTACTTAGTTTACCTGTTATCATATTTTTAATATTCTTTTGCCTTGTATTGTAACGTAAATTCGTACCTAAGTGTGTTCTCGGCTTAACAGATACGACCGTGTACAGATGGCGTTATATTTTGTAATGATCATTTCAGTTTGTGTGTCGCGGCATTATATTTACATAACAATGCTCTTAATTCTGATGTTCGGCTAAACTAAACCAGATGAAAACACTTATTTAACTTTATTTATTTTATAAATCGACTTACAACTGTGGGGTATGTAGGTAGGTAATAGTATTAAGTTAGATGTAAGGTAGATTTAAGTTAGTTGGAATAAATCAGTTGTGTCCCGGACTATGTCTTTTACTACACGCTCCGCCCAAATATTCAACTGGCGACGAGTAAATCCAGAATTATAGTATTAATTTGTTCGCGTGTGACTGTGTAGTGAACCTCTGTCAAAATGCCGATTGGAAAAATCGAACACTTTGATTTAGCGAGTAAAAAGTGGTCGGCATATATTAGACGCTTAGAGTCGTTCATAACCTTGAACGACATCAAACCTGAACTGCACGTGGCAACCTTGGTGACGGTCGTCGGGGAGCCTACATATGATCTTATGTGCGATCTTTGTGCTCCCGACCACCCGGATCAGAAGAGTTATGCGGAGCTAGTGAGAATCGTCGGGGAACATCTCGAGCCGAGGCGTTCCGAGATTGCGGAACGCCACGTATTTCGCCTTAGAAGGCAGTGTGCTGGCGAAAGTCTAAGCGATTACTTGCAAGTGTTGAAACATTTGGCAAGTACTTGTAATTTCCAAAGGAACTTGGAAGAAAATTTGCGCGACCAATTCGTGTCGGGACTTATTAGCGACGAATTGCGGTCGCGACTCTTCGCAGAGCCAAGTCTCACTTATAAAAGAGCGGTGGAGATAGCGTTTGCGCTCGAGGCGGCGGAACAGCATTCCAGAAGGAGCAGCTCGGGCGGCGAAGCGCTGACGGCAGCGAGCTCGGCCGGGCCGGCCGAGCCGCTCCACCGCGTGGCGCCGGCCGGCGCGAGCGGACAGAGCGGACGGGGCCGCGGCGGCGGCGCCCGCGCATCTGGCGCGGACTCGTGCTGGCGGTGTGGCTATAAGGATCATCACCAGAGTGATTGTCGGTTTAAAAAGTATACATGTAAGGCCTGCGGGCAACAAGGGCACTTGAAAGCAATGTGCAAACGCACCTCCACGGCGGAGGATAGGTCGTACGCGGCCCCGCGGCGGGGGCAACACTATATCGAAAGTGAGAGTGAAAGTGATACCGAATCGAAATGTGAGTTTTATAATTTAAGGGTATGTAATAAAGAAGATAAACCCTACGTAGTGCAAGCAAAAGTGAGTGGCAAGTCAATAACCTTCGAACTGGACACTGGCAGTAAGTTATCAGCTATCAGCTTGCAGTATTACCAAAAACATTATTCTAATTTGCCGATGGTAAACTTTAATGTTAGGTTGCATTCATATACGGGCACTTTAATCGAAGCGGCAGGTTATATTGTTGTCGATGTATTAATGGGGGCCTACGCAGCGAGAAATCTCAAATTGTACGTTATTAAGAACGGAGGACCGCCATTAATGGGCCGGTCATGGCTTAAACGCCTTAATATTGATAGTATCCACATCAGCGAGATGATGATGAATTTATCGGAAGATAAGTTAGTCGCGGAGTTGAAACGAGAATTTCCCACTGTGTTCGCCCCGGGCCTAGGAACTTGCACTAAAAAAATTATATTGAGACTGAAAGATAACACGCCTGTGTATGTAAAGGCGAGGTCGTTGCCCTTAGCATTACGTAACCCGGTTGAACTTGAACTTGAACGACTGGAGACAGAGGGTACGATTCGGAAAGTAGAATACTCTGACTATGGGACACCCATAGTACCTGTTTTAAAAAAATCTGGCGATTTGCGTATTTGTGGTGATTATAAGGTCACTGTTAATCCTAAATTGATAAGGGAACCTTATCCTCTGCCTCGGATCGAAGAACTGTTTGCAGCTCTTAGTGGTGGTGATAAATACTCAAAAATTGACCTTACGAACTCATACCAACAATTATTGTTAGATGAGGATTCTCAAGCTTGTACGGCGATTACTACGCACGTAGGCACATATGTTTATTTACGCACGCCGTTTGGCCTGACATGTATCCCCGAAAAATTCCAAAAAATTATGGAAGAGACGTTGAAAGGGCTTAAAGGCGTGGTCAGTTTTATTGATGATATTGCGGTCACTGGGGTAGATAGGGCTGACCACATCGCGAACTTGAAAGCTGTCTTGTGTCGCTTACGCGATGTCGGTTTTAGGATTAAACTCGAAAAATGTGCTTTCATGCAAAACAGTATTACCTATGTTGGTTTTATAATTGATAAAACCGGCTTACATCCAGATCCCAGTAAGATTAAAGCAATAGGTAACTGATGCACCTCCCCCCACTGACGTCACGCAACTGCGATCTTTTCTTGGCTTAGTGAATTATTACGCGAAGTTTATACCGCGACTTAGCACGGTTTTGCATCCGTTGCATCAACTATTGCGAAAAAACTGTACTTGGACCTGGACAAACGACTGTGAGACGGCTTTTCACAGTGTCAAAAAAGCCATAGCCGGAAGTGACGTGTTGGTTCACTATAATCCTGATCTTCCATTGGTCCTCGCAGTCGATAGCAGCTCATATGGCATTGGCAGTGTGTTATCCCATCGTTATCCGAACGGTGATGAGCGTCCAATTTGTTTCGCTTCGCGTACACTTAACGCGGCTGAGCGAGCTTACAGTCAATTAGACAAGGAAGCACTAGCGATCATTAATGGTGTCACTAAACACCATCAATACCTTTATGGTCGTCACTTCATCATTAAGACGGACCATAAGCCTCTGAAGTTCATTTTTGGACCAAAATTTGGGCTTCCGCAGACGGCCGCTAGTAGGCTGCAAAGATACGCGACGAAGTTGGCTTCGTATGATTTTGAGATTCAGTTCGTTAAATCACAAGACAATGGAAACGTGGACGCGCTTTCCAGACTGCCATTGCCACGCGAGCACAAACAATGTAATGTGCAGGATTCTGTGTCGTACATGAATTATGTTGAAGAGTCATTTCCCATCAGCGCTCGCGAGGTAGCAGCAGCGACACAAAAAGACATGACACTACAGCGCATCACCGGCTACGTTACAAACGGTTGGCCGCCAGTGATAACATCTGATGACGAAAAACCGTATTTCCATCGCAAAGATCAGTTAACTATTGAGAGGGGATGTATATTATACAATCATAGGGTGATTGTACCCGAACCGTTACGGATGCGAGTTATCCGAGAGCTCCACGAGGGACATTTAGGTATAGTTAAAATGAAAAATACAGCACGAAATTATGTGTACTGGCCGAACATCGATTCCGATCTCGAAAACATTACCAAATCGTGTAACGCTTGCATTCAGCAGCGCGACGCGCCTGCGCAATCCTTACTCCACCCGTGGGCATTCCCAGCTCGCCCTTGGCAAAGAGTGCATGTAGATTTTGCCGAGTTTCAGGGAAAGCACTATTTGGTAAGCGTTGACGCACACAGTAAATGGATCGAGGTACAAAAAATGGCCAGTACAAATGCAGCGGCTACCATTTTAAAACTCCGAGAATTGTTCGCTCGTTTTGGTCTCCCTTCTCAAGTGGTGAGCGACGGAGGCCCGCCATTCGGCTCTACGGAATTCGCGAAATTCATGACAAAGAACTGTATCACGCATACCATCACGAGCCCGTACAGAGCTGCCGGGAACGGAGCTGCCGAAAACGCAGTTAAATCGGTAAAACGCGCAATGAAGAAGGCCGCTCATGACGGCATGGATATCGACACGGCAGTTACTAAATTTTTATTTCATTATCGCAACTGTGAACACGCTACTACCGGCGTAGAACCGGCCGTAGCGATGTTGGGCCGCCGCCTGCGTGGCCGGCTCGATGTACTGAAGCCGAGCGCCGAGCGCGCCAGCGAGCTGGCAGCGTCGCGCGCCGCGCGCCGCCGCCCCGCCGCTGAGCGCCACTTCGAACCCGGCGAGCCGGTCCTGGCACGCGAGTATCGCTCTCGTAGCTACAAGTGGGCGCCGGCGGTGGTGACTCAGCGCGAGGCACCGCTTACATATCGCGTACGATGTTCGGATGGTCGCGAGTTAAAAAGGCATGTCGATCAATTGTTACCGGATAAACGGCTTGGTTCGGATAAACAATTGTCCGCTGAACCGACCGTTTCTGACGAGGAATTTGATGACGCCAGGGAGGAAAATATAGACAACTCTGTAAATCTATCTCCGCCAGTCGCTGCTGCACCTATAGTACCTCGTTCCCTTGCTGATAACAAAATGCATGAATCGCCACCGAAACCGGCACAATCTGCTATCACCACAGGTCAAAGTTCAGGCACCCCCTCTCAACGCCCTATGCGTTCATGCAGAATTAAACATGTAAAAAAATATTAGAAGCTCTAAAAAAAGGTTTATTATGTATAATAAGTGTGGTTGGCGTAATTAATTCTTTTAAATTGTTTTTTTTTTTAAGGGGGGACGTGTGGGGTATGTAGGTAGGTAATAGTATTAAGTTAGATGTAAGGTAGATTTAAGTTAGTTGGAATAAATCAGTTGTGTCCCGGACTATGTCTTTTACTACACGCTCCGCCCAAATATTCAACTACAACAAGATGAGGTTCTGTGTTCGTCTGTATGTTTCTATTTTTTTGCGAATTTTCATCGATATTTTCGCCAATTGTAAAACGAATTATGAAATTATTTTTTTAGTTCTAAAGGGTATACTTCCGAGGTAGTTCCATTTAAATTTTATTAAAATCGGCTAAGCGGTTTTTGAAAAATCAACAATAGTGTAAAAAATTATACCTCAATTTGAGCGAACCATTCGAATTTTGTACACGATAGAAGTCGGTTAAAAAAGAGACTCGTTATTATAATAACTTCTCACCTATAAATATTTTTATTAAAATTAAATAAAAATAAATCGCAAAAAATGAGTCTCTTTTTTAGGGTTCCGTACCCAACGGGTAATAATCGGCCAAGTACGAGTCAGACTTGCGCACGGAGGGTTCCGTACTGTACTATGCTGTATTATCCCCCCTTATTTATTTTCTTTAATTTTATTATTTATTATTGAAGGGAATAAATTAAATATTCAGTGAAAATTTCAAGCATCTACCTGGTACCATTATTAATATAGAACGAAAAACGTCTAACAATTCAGGTTTATTGTATGGGAGCCACCCTTAAATATTTATTTTATTTTGTTTTTAGTATTTATTGTTATAGCGGCAACCGAAATACATCATCTGTGAAAATTTCAGCTGCCTAGCTATCATGGTTCATGAGATACAGCCCGGTGACAGACAGACAGACAGACGGACAGACGGACATCGAAGTCTTAGTATTAGGGTCCCGTTTTTCCCTTTGGGTACGGAACCCTAAAAACGGGACCCTTTTACTAAGACTTTTCCGTCCGTCAATCTGTCTGTCACCAGGCTGTATTTCATGGACCGTGATAGTAGAATATTTGGGTGAATATAGGCGGAGCGGTAGAGGAAACAAAGAGGTCGGTGACACAACTAGTTTATTCCACGCTTTCTCTAACTACCCTACATAACACATAGTATATAGGATTACCTACATTTGACACATATGCCACTCGCTCGTCCTTCCTCAAAAAAATTACAAAGAAAACAAAATACAAAAAGAAACAGCATATTTTTTTATCATTCTTCTTCTTAGTCGTTACGCTCTTGACAGAGCGGTCGTGGTCATCACGTAGTATTTGTGGTGGTAGAGGCAGATGTAATACGCCTCACGATGTCTCGCCATCTCTCTCTATTAGAGGTCAATCGGGTACACTCATGCACCGGCCCGCCCACAGCAGATTTGATTTGGTCGGTCCATCGCATGGGCGACCTTCCGCGCGGTCTTGTGCCTTCCACTTTGCCCTGGACGACTAGACGCTCTTAGGACTGGCTACCTCGTCTCGAAACGTGTCCGAAGAAAGCAAGTATACGAGATTGTACTGTGGCCGACAGACGCTGCTTTATGCCGAGTTCTTGAAGTATCGAGACATTGGTGCGAAATTCAGTCCACGATACCCCAAGCATTCGTCTCCAGCACCACATCTCGAGAGCATCTATCTTCTTCCTCTCAATATCTCGCAAAGTCCATGTTTCCGAGGCATACAAAAATATGGGTAGAATTAGCGTACGCACGAGTCTTGTCTTCGTGGTTATAGTGATGTTTCGGTTTCTCCATATTTTCGTCATTTTGTCCATCGCGGTTCTAGTAATCGCCATACGCCTCTTAATTTGATCGCCATACAAGATATATGTAAGATTAGACTACTTCGCAATTTGCAATCTGAATGACTTTCGGCAAGTTATCGTTCGTGCGGTTCACAATCATCATCTTGGTCTTGTTGCGATTAATCTTTAATCCGAACGCAAGGCTCACTTGTTCCATCTTCCGAAGCAGTTCTTCCATATGACGAGCACTAGTTGCAAAAAGCATGGTATCATCTGCATAATGCAAGTTCGCAATCCTATAGCCGCCAACCGTAACCCCATCTGTCCAATCTTCCAAAGTGATACGCATTATAATTTCGGTGTATATGTTGAACAGAAGGGGCGATATTATGCACCCTTGACGAACTCCAGCACTTGGGTGGAAATTACTGGAGAGGACGTCCTCCGTACGCACTGAGGCTGTGCCTTCTTCATACAGACGCCTTAGAAGGTGCACAAGATGTTTTGGCGCTCCCATTTCGAGAAGGGTCTTCCATAAAATTGGCCATTTTACCGAGTCAAACGCCTTAGAGAAATCAACAAAGCAGATGTATGTTGGCTTGTTAAATTCTCTAGCCTTCTCAATAATTTGGCGGACAGTCACAATCTGCTCTCGTGTCCCCTTTCCTTAAACGAAACCCGCTTGTTCTGGCGCAATCTCCTTGGACAGATACGCTTTCAGTCGTTCGTTGAGAATATGTAACAAAATTTTGCTAGCGTGTGATATTAGGGCAATCAGGCGATAGTTGTTACATTTCTTCGTTGAACCCTTCCTATGTAAAGGAGTAAAGACTGTATGCGTCCAGTCAGACGGCCATTCTCCTGTACGCCACACTTTATTACAGATGACGTGGAATATGTTTTCACCACGCTCTCCTAAAGCCTTGATGGTCTCAATGGGGATACGATCTCTACCCGTGGCTTTTTTAGTTTTAAGGTGTTTTATGGCAGCTCTCACTTCCGACAGAAGAATATCCGGTTCCAGATCTTCGTCATTTGGTTCCGTGTTTGAGAAGCAACGTGCCTGTGGGTCTTGGAATAGTGACTGACAGTAGCACTTCCACGTTTCTGAGATTTTATCCAGTTCTGTGACTACTTCAGCACTCTCGTTCTCGATTGCCCAGGTTTTGGATGAAAAAGTTTTTGTGATAAGACGGATTTTACGGTACAGATCTCTGGATTCATGTTTCCCTGCATGTGTTTCGACTTCCTCGCAAATTTTGCGAAGATATGCGTTATGGTCTCGTCTGCAGCTGGCCTGAATTTGGGCAGATAATTTGTTAATTTCCCTGACATCTGTTCCTTTTGCCTTTTTCTGTCTTCTCTCCTCAACCAGAGCAAAAGTACTGTCTGTCATCCAATTTTGTCTTTTATGGGTTATTGCAGTTGGCGGTTCAGACTGCGTGATCGCTACCTGAATCAGATGTTTAGCTTGGTTCCATAACATTTCCGGTGTTGCCTCATTATGCTTAATGTTAGCCCAATCTGCCCAGTTTTGCTCGATAGCGTCAGTGAATTTTCCCTCATCTCTAACTTCGATTCTCCTTTGATTGTTGCGGGGTCTCGCAGCTGTTAGCTTCAGCCTTAACTTTACAATCAGGAGTTCGTGGTCTGATCCACAATCAGCGCCAGGCAAAGTATGGGCATTGAGGATAGATGTTCGCCAGCGAGACCGTATCAGGATATAATCAATTTGGTTTTGGTGATCACCTCCTGGAGATGTCCAGGTATACAGTCTCCGTGGATGATGTTGATACAGAGTGTTAGCGATTACCAAATTATTTTCGTCCGCAAATTGCATTAGTCGCTCACCTCTTTCATTACGCCTTCCAAGTCCAAAATTTCCCACACAGCTACCAAATTGTCAAGAATTTGCCCCAATTTTGGAATTAAAATCGTCCATAATTAAGAGTAGTTCTCTATTGGGTATCTTTGTGATGGTGTTCTCTAATTCTGCATAGAAGCCCTCTATTACATCTGGTTTTGCAGAGCTTGTGGGAGCATAGACCTGTACGACATTCAGATTTACCGGTGATGCTTTCAGCTTAATAGTCATGACACGGTCACTTACTGGCTCATAGCCCAACACACAATCCTTTAGATGTTTCGGAATTACAATTGCTACTCCATTTCGGCTGTTACTGTCATTTCCAGAAAAGTATATGGCATGGGTGTTGGTAAGGAAATGTCCGCTATCTCTCCAGTGGGTTTCGACTAATCCGCAGATATTTAAACCACACCGGGTAATTTCTCTCTCTAAAACGTCTAGTTTCCCTGTTTGTAGTAAGCCACGCACATTCCAAGTTCCTATCGTCTGGATTTTGCGCAGCTTGATAGGATTTCCAGTAGCAGAGTTGCCATGAGGAGCCTGGTTTCCTACTCCTACATGACCGGTAGTCCATTTCCCACCGCACGCCCCGGACGCGGCGCGGCGCCGGTTGCTAAGCGGCTCGCATGGCAATCGTGATTCACTTGTTTGTACTGCCATGATGATTTTCTCGGGAGAGTAGTTGCAGTGGTTTCCCGTTGCCTTCTGCACCAGACTTTTTTGAGGCTATTTACACCTCAAGGTTGCTGAAACCTCTTCCTACCAGTTTCCCAGCCAGGCGTATGGTTATACTGCCATTACTCGGTCGCCAGTGCCTCGTCAGTTATCTAGCAGGGGGACCGCGGTCGCCCAAGGGCAACCGCCGCAGATTCAACATCTGCGCGTGCAGGTGAGGATGACAGTTGGGGCCGGAAAGATGTTAAGTCCGTTCTCCCCCATTCCCCCCCTTTTCTATTTTTTATCATTAGATGTACAATAAATTCATCAACCCATTACCACGGTAATGATAACTATTACCGTGCCATTACACTAAATTTTAACCATGTGTTAACACATAGTTAGTGTTTTTAACCAGTTACATTATTGTTGACTATATAATTAGGTACTGTTTGATTATTGTCTAAATAACACAGTAGTGCTAATCTAATGAAAAGACGACTACTAAATTAAACATTATAATTTTTAACACAGTTTTTAGCACAGACGATTTTAACTTGGTATTTATTACAGTACCCAATTAATTAGGGTAGATACAGGTATACACCACGTTAACACCGTGTTTTGTAGCCCAAGGGCTATTTTACAGGTTTATGAAAATAAGATATCGAAAACCAACGTATACATATTAAGATGAGTCACCAGTAAGTTTGGTTCGATAATTACACCATTTTCATTGGAAAGTTAAGTAGCAAGTTAAATAAATTTTGATTACATTATCAAAAAACTGACTGACTCACATATCCTCCCTAAGGGGCCGTTTAAGTATTATGTAAGCAGTTTTATTACAATTATTTACCCCTCCTCCCCCCTTGTCAGCAAAAGTAATCAAAGCCCCCCCCCCCCCCTCCCATTCTTACGTAAACATTGGTACTGTACCAGCCTTTTTAATAGTCCACTGCGGGACGTAGGCCTACCCACGAAGGGTGATTGGGCTTTGTATTCTTATGCCCGCTTCGCTCGCGTGATATTTTGGTTTTTGCGTTATCACATGGGAACCTTTTATTTTCCTGCTTTTTAAAATAGTTTACGACTTCTGAATTATATCCTTGCCAAATTATCAAGTCAATCCTTTGCTCTGGAGCGCACCAAACCTGAGATTCCTATAAGTAAGTACCTCGGCCTACAATTTAACATGTCATCCAAACCACGGTAGCATGCAAAGCACGGTAGCAAACGATTGTATATTCCACCCGTGGTCACCCATCCGAAAACTGACCGTGCTGAACGTTGCTTAACTTCGATGATCGCTTACGAACGCCTTGTCAAACTATGCTATGAGCGCCCTATTAAAAGTACTATCAATTTAAAAATCAAACCTTACTAAACGATATTTCGCAAAAGAAGTTTCCAAAGGCCAGATCAAGCGCGATTACTTTGAACTCTACGCGATTATGAATTCATAGTCCAATCTAAACTTGAAGAATATTTGTCTCGCGAATTTCTGATTCTATAGAGTAGCCGACTCCTGCTTAAAAATGCAAAAAGTTTTAGTTTGATTATAGCTTTTAAAGCTTACACTGTTGAAATATTTAGAATTTTGAATTATGCATTGATAAGCTGCCGCATGCCGTCGTCTGTAATGTTTAATATATTTATTAAATAAGCAAGTTTATACTTGCGTTTGACCACTTTTTGCTACGAAATAGCAACTACTTTTTATTATAAGGTTAGGTAATTTCAACTTCAGAGTACCATCTCGCTCGGTTCGTAAGTTTCAGCTTTTCAACTCGACACCCGCTTTCAATAACGTCTCACGGAACAGTCCTTTGATTAGGATGTGTCGTGCATACGACGACATATCTAACCCCCCAGACATGTTTTCTTGCAGCTATGCATCATTTAAATCTGCTGTTAATAATTTCTTTTCAATTTCTTTTTTTTGAATTTTTATTTTAAATCTTAAATTAAATCTCAAAATTTGATCTTACTGTAACTAACTAATTAACTAACTAACTAACTAATTGTGTACTGTGTAACCTTTTTTAAGTTGGCTAAGTTGTGTGCGGTTATAATTGGACCTTAGGTTCAAAATGTTGTACTAAGTATATTATTGTTATCTAATGTTAACCTACTGTCTGTAACCGAACCTATTTAAATAAAATAAAATAATACCTTAAATATGACTAGATTAAAATTGTATTATGACTGTGTCCAAAAATCAAAAACATAGGTACATTTTTTTCAGGTTCAATAACAATTGCCTGCACTAACATTTTTTTTTGTACGTTTGTGTAATTAATAATAAAATTAATTAATTATTATTATTATTAATTAAAATTAATTTTCTTCGATTAGGTAATGCAATGTGTTTAAAATACATGCAGCATTCGATTCTAGGAATTGATCAGTTCTGAAATTTTCACAGATGATGTATTTTTGTTGCCGCTATAACAACAAATACTAAAAACAGAATAAAATAAATATTTATCGGGGGCTCCCATACAACAAACCTGAATTTTTAGACGTTTTTCGCTCCATATTAATAATTATAGCAGGTAGATGCTTGACATTTTCACAGAATATTTAGTTTTATATTCACTTCAATAGTAAAATTAAATAAAATAAATATTTAAGGGGGGCTCCCATATAGTACGGAACCCTCCGTGCGCGAGTCCGACTCGTACTTGGCCGATTATTATTTGTTAACTGAACTGTACTCGCTTTTATTTGCTAAAATCTGCATTTCCGTCGTTGTGTGAAGTCAAAAAGACTGATTCGGCAGCTAAAGCGCGAACTGGCGAATGGCGGTGGAGCGTCGTGCCAAAAACAATAAAACCCCCGAATGATACCAGTGCTCTGATTTCGCTAATGGAGGACGTTAAATTAGAATATTATCTGGTTTTCTATCTCTGCACTCAAATATTCTACTATTCAAATGTTCGTGACTATACAATTTTAGAATTAGACATTTTTTAACAGGATAAATAGATAATTTAAAAATCTATCCAACTCAGGCCATAACCACGTTACCGTGCAATAACCTTGTACAGTATTCAATTACCTAGTTGCTTTATTTGTTTTGGAAAATGATTTGCCTATTAGTTTTAGAATTTAACATTTTCGGATCTCATTATATTTTTGACGTTGCTTGTAAAATATGGCGGCGTGACGGCAGCCTTGAACAAAATTCAAATGAAATTCCATTCAAATGAAGAATTCAATGCGGTTTTTTTACTCTGCACGTTTGTTTACCATATTTGAATGTTGTTTTTGAGCTACTGTACACAGTCTGGTCCCACATTTTTGCGAGATCTTCTTTAATATAACCGTAAAAAAACTTTTCTAGAGGTATACGTAATGACTTTAATAAATTACATTTTATATTACTATTTTACAAGTTTTTATTTAATTTCACCTGCCTGTCCCGTTGTCTGTAATCAAATCTTGCAAGTTAAATTTGATCCACTTCCCGGTTACCGATTGAGCTGAAGTTTTGCATACAATTGTAAATCGCGTGACAATGCAAAATTATGATAACGCGGTGATGATCTGATGATGGAACTGAGAGGTGGCCAAAGGAACTTAGCAATGAAACGACACAAGACTCAACCTCATCGAGTTTGGGTTCATTTGAGTGGTCTTGGCGAGTAGTTTGTCTTTCAATGGTAACCAGGGTCTGATGATGGAGCTGGATCCTATCGTGTTTCGGCTCGTTTTATCCGTCTAGGCGAGTACTAAACTTGTTTAGTAAAAACTTGTTTTTAAAACAAAAGGTCTTTTTTATATATAATACTCGTTGTACAGTTGTGCCTAAGTTTACGAAACAGAAAAAATGCCAAGTCTATGGCTAACATTTTTTATCGTATATTTGTTCAAAAGCTGTAATTTTGAAAAAGAGATGAAAAAATGAGAAATTAGTCTAACTGTTCTATGTGTTAGTACTTTCAGACCCATACTTTTCCGCTGTTATTTGAAAACAAGAAGAGAGAGTGTGAACGATGAGTGAGCGTGGAAATTATGCCGTTATCGCCCCGACATGATTTATTACGCGATATTATTGCTGCCAAGAGCGTTTGTTTATTATCGTAATTAAATACTATCGTAGGCGCCGAGTTACTTCACTTTTATCGGGTAGTCGCAAATCATTTACGCTAAGAGTATTTACTCACTTCGTTTATTTTAGTTTTACGGTAGTAACACGGGTAATTTTTTTATTGCTGTTCTAACAACTTTCAACTGCAGTTGTAACAACGGAAATAGAAATAGAAATAAACTTTATTGTTCAACTGTATGCTGTTCTTA
Organism: Hypomecis atomaria; assembly: GCA_964007245.1. Classification (NCBI taxonomy): domain Eukaryota; kingdom Metazoa; phylum Arthropoda; class Insecta; order Lepidoptera; family Geometridae; genus Hypomecis; species Hypomecis atomaria. Next base: position 209,685 of record OZ023305.1, read on the forward strand.
AAAAAGCGGTCTAATTAACTAGAAATGTATCAACAGTCGTATTAATGAAGAACTCATTAATCGGTAACGGTAATTCATTTATCGTCTACCCGTGACCACGATCGATGCAACTCGGTCAAAACGTCAGGATGATTTGGTATTTATTTGTCTCGTAATTTGAGTGCGCGATTAATAATAGTTTTGTTTTGTCCCTGATGGTTTTGTCATTTATTTTATGCAATCTTTTACATGTATAATGCTACGTTCCATGGCCCTTTGGCAACTTGGCAGTTTGCTTCTATGTTTTCGCCAAGTGCCCAAGTCTCGCAACCGTATGTAAGGCGTATATAAATATTGAAAACTTAATAAAACAGTCAACGTATAGCAGTATTCAGCCGATGCGATGTGGAGATCGTTCACGAGCACATTACGCTAAGTACCGAGCTCACTTGTTCAATATCCCCGAGCCCGAGCCTGCGGGTTACTCACGTCAATGGAACACGAGGTCATCAATATCGCGGGGATCTTTACATCTGAGCGTATTGAAACCGCGAGACTGAAGGAAAATATTTGACCAATCGTATAGCAATTGTTTTTCGCTAAAAGTGACATAAACGGCTCTTAAATTTTTTACGACATTCAAGACGTTTGATTTTATCATGACTGGAAAAAATATAGATATAATTTCAAGTCGATATCTTGACGCGTTCTCGAGATAGGTCTTGACACGCGGACGTATAGACAGACAGACAGACGGACAACAAAGTAACCCTATAAGAGGTCCGTTTTTTCCTATTAAGGCATGGAACCCTAAAATATGAAACCTTGATATAACAGTGAACGTATTTCAATATTCAGGCCATTACGCTAAGTACCGAGCTCACTTGTTCAATATCCCCGAGTCTAGGTTACTCATGTCAAGGGAACACGAGGCCATCATTATCGCGGGATCCTTACATCTGAGCCTATTGAAACCGCGAGACTGCAGGAAAATATCTACTTATTTAATAAAAAATCGGGCAAATGCGAGTCGGGCTCGCGCACGAAGGGTTCCATACCGTATGGTCCCATATGGCTTCTCTAAGCCCCATTTCAAGCATCTACCTGTTATCGGTAGAAATAAAATTGGCCAAGTGCGAGTAGGACTCGCGCACGAAGGGTCCCGTACCGTATGGGAGCCCCATTCCCTTGCCGTTATTAATAGCGAGCAAAAAACTCCTAAAAATCACGTTTGTTGTATGGGAGCCCCCCTTAAATATTTATTTTATTCTGTTTTTAGGTTTATTTGTAGTTATAGCGGCAACAGAAATACATCATCTGTGAAAATTTCAGCTGCCTAGCTATCATGGTTCATGAGATACAGACCGGTGACAGGCAGACGGACAGACGGACATCGAAGTGTCAGTAATAGGAATAAAAATTTTGTTAGTTTGTATATTTTGTTATGGCGGCAACAGAAATACATAATGTGTGGTTCATGAGACACGGCGTGGTGACAGACAGACGGACGGACAACGGAGTCTTAGTGATAGGGCCCCGTTTTTACCCTTTGGGTATGAAACCCTAAAATCATAACAAATATTTAAAATTCAAGTCGACTAAATCTTCATCATCCATCCATCAGTCATGGCACGTCCACTGCTGGACATAGGCCTCCCCAATAGATCTCCAATAAGACCGTTTGGTAGCGGCTCGCATCCAGCGCGAACCTGCGGGCTTGATGAGGTCATCCTTCTACCTTGTGAAGTCCTATGCTGCGCTTATCGTACGTGGTCGCCTCTCGAGAACTTTATAACTCCATTTAGCATTAGTCTTCCGTGCTTTGTGCCCGGCCCACCGCCATTTCAACTTGCTAATATGCGTGGACAGATGACCACACCAAGACCACAGGATCTCACTGGATATTAGTGGCTTCTAAGTGGCCTTATCGGAGATCTATGGGGAAGGTCTATGTTCAGCAGTGGGCGTATTATTGCTGATGGATAGATAATACGCTTGTTCTGTATTTTCCCAATATTGTTTTCCTTATTGATGATAGTTTAATTATGTTGCTTATCTAAATCAATACAAAACACCAAGAAAACTTGTTACAACCCTGACAAATTAATTGGACAGAGTAACTAAAATAATAAGGATCTTGTTTTCATATTATACATGGTATAATAACACGTATACTAAATAATCTATTGTGTAATGATACATTATCCAATATCATATGATATTGGACAACTTTGACGAGAGGCAAAATGTTATATATATGGTAGTTAAGGTATCCAAATTACTAGTAGGTACTAGTTTGTCTACGAATTCTCTCATTATGTATACTTTGTCAATGAATTTAATAATGTTTTGTGATGATTTTTTTTTTTAATGACACGGCATTTGTGTATCTTGTATAAATAATAATATTAGTAAAATGTGAAGAAAAAAAAAAGTTAAACCGGAGGAGTATATTATGGATCAATATTATGCAATATTTTTTGTAATAAGTATTAGGTTCCATTAATAACAATAAAGTTATCTTATCTTATCTATCATTAACCGATTTCCAAAAAGGAGAAGGTTGAATGTTCGTCTGTACCTCGTCTGTACATTTTTTTGTATGTTCATCGATATTTTCGCCAATTATGAACCGAATCAAAAAATATTTTAAATTTGAAAGGGTTTATACCTACTTCCGAAGTGATCCGATTTAAATTTTATCGAAATCGGCTGAGCCGTTTTTGAAAAATCAATGATAACGAAAAAATTGTTTACATCAATTCGATCGAACTATTAGCATTTTGTACACGATGGAAGTCGGTTTTGCCATTTTTTGCGAAAAATAATTATTTTTGATTCGTTCTCGCATATATAATAAACTAGCGACCCGCCCCGGCTTTGCACAGGTGTATTATACAAATAATACCTTCCTCTTGAATCCTTCTATCTATTAAAAAACCTAATCAAAATACGTTGCGTAGTTTTAAAGATATAACCATACTTGGGGACCGACAGCGGGAAGCGATTTTGTTTTATACTATGTAGTGACGGCGATATTGACGTTTTTAATAACCTGTATTTCAATAACAAGCCGAGTGACGAGCCATCAGAAATATGAAAGTCCAAATAAAACATCGATAATCCTGAATAACATCGAATAAATAAATTTTAATTCGATTCGCAGCGCACTCGATCACAGATCCCTGCAAATTGAATGCACTCGCGTCCAGTTTTCAGTTTCACGTTTTTCCGATGGACTTTTTGCTGACAGACTGGATGTGATGTAATCCGATTTAATTAAATACAGCTTATTGGAATTACCCATCGAATAATGAGACGCAAGACTCATTATTCGATCGGTAGTCAAGAGAAGAATATTTCTCCCCAATTTAAAAAATAATCTGCCAAGTACGAGTCGGACTCGCGCATCAAGGGTTCCATACTGCATGGGAGCCCCCGTTAAATATGTATTTTATTTTAATTTGGTTATTCATTATTAAAGTAGGCATGCAGCTAAATATTTTGTGAATATTTCAAGCATCTACCTGTTGCCATTATTGATATCGAGCGAAAACTATGGGAGCCCCCCTTAAACATTATTTTTATTTTAGTTTTGTTTTTGTTTGTTGTTATAGCGGCAATATAAATACATAATCTGTGAAATTTTAAGCTTTCTAGTTATAGCGGTTCATGAGATACAGCCTGGAGACGGACAGACAGACAGACAGACGGACAGCGGAGTCTTAGTAATAGGGTCCCGTTTTTTGGCGGTACGAATCAGAAATGTTGAGTCAAACCGCTTCGTACGAATCGAAGTAAAATCGACAGAGTAGGGGTGGTAATGTGGCGTCTTCCTATTTGTCCTGTAGTAAAAAGAGGATAGTAGGATAAGGTCGTGCAGCTCAGATGCACACTCTCCTAAATGAATCCTATAAAAAATGGACAGACTCTTTCTGATAATCTTTCTGACGGATTGTTTTAGTCATCATGCCCATTCTTGTTACCAATATGCGAAGATGACCACTCCGTTAAAATCGCATTAAAAATTGACACAGGGAAACAACCCCGAGGCCGCCCCAAAGCCGGAGAAAACGGTGGAGAATCCTGGAAAAACTCTCTAATAATATACCAGCTGACATAAATGACTGAGCCGAATGGCGTAAACATATTCAGAGGGCCGACCCCAAATGATATGGGAAGAGGCACGGAGAACGAAAGAAGAAGCCTATTCTTGTTCTAGTCAGCCATAGGACGTGGCCGTCACAAAGGCGTCTCTGGTAGATCGCTAATAAAACCAGCTGGAAGTGACTTGTATCCAACACGTTCCATTTGTAATGAGGTTATCAGTCCACCTTGTAGATGGATCCTAGTTGTTATATGCCGAATCAGTCTATTTGCCGGCTGTTGCTGTGATCTTAGCTACTAGCTGCGGATCACCCAATCCTGACTGAAGCTCTCTTAACAGCTGCAGTTATTTGTGAATGTACCATGTATTTTATCTTTTAGATGAATAATTATTTTTCGCAAATAATGGCTAAACCGACTTCCATCGTGTACAAAATTTGAATAGTTAGCTCGAATTAATGAGTACAATTTTTACATCATTGTTGATTTTTCAAAAACGGCGCAGTCGATTTCGATAAAAGGAGATATTGCAAATATGCATAGAAATTAGGCCACTAAAGGGTACAGTATTTCATAATTTGCTTTGTTTCTATCGGAAAATGATTTTCCCGTTATTTTTTACAACAACAGTGTCCATTAAAAGTAATTTCGTGTATTCGGGTTTACATAGGTTACATGTGACCAAAATGACAGTAATTCAATGACTGAACAAAAATCAAATTGGAAAATGTGAACTCATAAATTAAGCATTTGATGCGGTTGTTTTACTCTGCGCATTTATTAATCATAGTTTAACGGATTTTTTGAGCTACTGTACCTAGTCTTAGACCATTTTGAAATATCTCCTTTAAAGGGGGCCACCTTGAAAGTATATCCTCTTCAACTAAAAAGAATTTGATTCGGTTCACAATTGGCGAAAATATTGATGAACATGCACAACAAAATACATACAGACGAAAATAGAACCTTCGCCTTTTTGGAAGTCGGTTAAAAATAAGTTTTGTCTACTAACCGAGCACGCGTTTTGTAGAACGACAGACGCGCGAAATAAAACATCCCACCGGAAGTGCGTCTCGGATTATCGCATTAAATTTAAATCGTGGAAATATTCCCTCCGACGCACAAATCCCAGTTTCCGGCTCCGGCAGAATAAATCACAACAACTACCGAGTTTTAACGCTTCTTGTTCTTATGGCGTTCTTATAAACTAGCGGGAACATGGCGACTTTTGGCCATTACTTTAGTATATTTTTATCACTTTAAAATCCCACAGAATATGGAACGGAACATTTTATTAATTTTAATCCAACTAAATCTTCATGAGCCAATAACTTCTTGTCTTAACTCGTTCTTGACCTAATTGATTCATTCCAGCAAATCTTGTCAAAATTTTGAGCCAAATATTCAAATACTATGGAAATCGAGAAATACCTTGCTAATGCTAGATTGCCCGAGAGGTAAGCGCAAAAAATTACAACTACTTTCTAAAATCTGAATTTTTGGTATCACGTTGTCATGTTGGTGTACAACCATATCCCTGATTCAGTCAGATGGGATGCTTAGCGTTTGGTGGGGAAACGCATTTGAATTTAAAAAAAAATGAGTATCTTGCAACTACTTTTAAGAACTGAAAATTGGTGTACGAGTAGTTGCAATTTTTTGCGCTTACCTCCCGGGCTATAATAATTATGTTAAATATACAAAACCTGTGTACCAAGTTTCGTCGAGAATGGTTGAAAAATGCGACGTGTAGACGTAAATCAACAAGATATTCGCTAACGCTTCGATCAATTAGGTAAATAGTATAGCTGGTAACTTATGCACAGCTTTTTAAGTGCATAAAAATTGATTTAAAAAGTTAATAATTAATTCAGTGATATTGTTTTTTAATGAGGGATTAACTCTCAAAATAACTGAATCTTCATACACCTGTAGATATAATATCTTGACTGGCTCCTGATCGATTTCGTTCATAGTCGCAAATCCAACTCATATTAATGATAGGTGTAGAATATAGACATCAAACGATTTCGCCAAATGTTTTCGTAATCAGTTGATACTCTATAAAAAAAAGTGCAAATACAGAGCTACATCAAATTTTCCTTCTTTTTTGAGGAAAATACCAAGAATAATGAAGAATTACCGACGGCAAAAATAGTAAAGAATCGGTTTACCGTAATACCGTAGGTTCTATACCGAATAAATAGTTTTTTCAAGATTTGTTGAAAAATGTAACTTGCAGAAGAGAACCAATATCCAGACAGGTGAAAGCAAAATTGTCAAGCAATTTTGGCTCAACGCATAAGTATTGCCATTCAGCGTGGCAATGCAGCCAGCATGCTGGGCACGCTGCCCATTGGCAGTGGGCTTGAGCATTTGGATTATCTTTAGACTTTTAAGGGTCTGTGGATGTAAATGATGATGATGATGAGGATGGTAGGTAGTTTTAGCATGTTAAGTAGCATTGTGTTTTTAGGTAATAGCCTAAGTTTGATAAAAAAATGTCAAGTCAAAACTGAAACGCTTCGCTCACTTCGTCTGTTCAGTCAAATAACCAGGTTTAAGACTTTTTTGCCATTTCGAGAATTGATCCTTATCTTTTCAAACTACCCTTTATTAAGTTTAAACTTTCAAAAGCTTCAAACGGCGAAAGACTAAGTATATCTTGATGAAGTTTTGTACTTCTAAGATCTGTTTACGTCAGATTCAGATATGTTTATTGTTAAACTGTGTTACAATATATAAAGGTCTTAAAATAGCTTACAGTATCAACAGTTTCACCCAAAATATCTTTAGTGACTGACTGCCTCGGTGGCTCAGTGGTTAGTGACCCTGAATTCTGGGTCAAAGAGGCGTGGGTTCGATCCCCACCCAGGGCAAGTATAATTATTTATGTGATGAACATAGGTGTTAGCTCTGTGTCTGGGTGTGATTTTGTTACTATCCATTCATATTCATATTCATATTATTTTATTGATATCAACATACAAGATACAAGTCAATTCAATACAAATCAATAACTAATGTTATTATAATAATAATAATATTGTTCTTTAAAATGTCAGCTTTGCTAAAGCAAATTAGGTACAATTATCTTAAAATTAAAAGAAAGAAAAATTGGTTAGTCAAATAAATCATCAAATATTAAATTGTGTGAACAAAATAATAATAATTCAACATATGTAAGTTAAATTTACAAAATAACTAATAAATAATAACTAAAAAAAATAGTTTCAATTTTTCAACGTTAATAATATGTATGTAATAAATTTCAAAAATTGCATTAATTAGGTACATATGTAAATTAACAAATATGAATTTGTAACAATATTATTATCTAAATAAGTATGTATTTAAAAATATGTATGTTAACGGAAATGTATGAAATTTAGGAATTGTATACAAATCCTAGGAAATGTATACAATTCCGAAGCTATTTAGGAAATGTATAAAATATTGTTTCAAAAACTATTTAATACATAGATATACTGGGAAATGTGTACATTTCCTAGGAATTGTATGTAATTCCGATATCGTATTAGGAAATGTATAAAAATAATGCTTTCTGTAATAAAACACGTTGTTAAAATGAGAATAATAATTTATATTAAAGCACTCGTTGAGACAATCAGGTAACAATCATTCCGTAAAATATAATATCTTCATATTAAGTATCTTACTAATTACAGCTTCACAAAATCATTTTATATTTTATTCTTACAAAGACAAACTTTCATTTGGTAAGTAATCAGTCTGTTATTTAAGTAATTATAAATGTCACAATATTAAAGTAAGTATTTATATTATTATACTATGTTAAATATAAAAGAGGCAGTCCATAATTATGGCTAGGTATTTATTTTTGCAAGGTAAGCTGGAATGGCACTTTGAAGTACACAATAATTTATTTTTATAGCACAGTCATCTTGCTGTAGTACAATTCTTCTTGCAAAGGCACTTTTTAAATCCCTGACCGGTTCCAGTGGATTGTAGGTTAGCAACTGACTGTAGTGCAATCTCCGTACTCGGTACATCCTCTGCATCAAGCAGAACTCTTGGTCACACATTAATCTGAGATCGAGAATATAATTGTTTTAAGATTCCGTTCTTGGTACCAATTTGATAGAGATCATCATTAGTTTGAGCCAAAACTACACCTACAATATTTCGCGGGCATCGAAATTTTCGATTTCGATTTCGAGTTCTGACAAAAGTCGCAGAACAAAAGTCGTTCGTTTTGATGTACAGAATAAGCCCCTAATAGGATGCTAATTGATTAGAAATAACCCTGTATATTCTTTGTCACTGATCAGACGAAGTAATGCCCTCCCCTCGCCCCGCTACCCCCGCGTACCCATTGATAACTCAAATGTTTTTTACATTTCCGATTGCTATTTAGGAATTGTATAGATTTCCTAGGAATTGTGTCCAATTTAATTTATTTCACACATTTCCGTGCGATTTTAGGAATTACATACATTTCCTAGGAATTGTATACAATGACGGATTACATACATTTCCGTTAACATGTATATCAGTCTCTGGCAGCTATATTATCACAAGCTTTGCTTAGTTTAGGGTCAGAGATCATGTGTTAGGGACCTAAATATTTATTATTTATTTATTTATTTTAGTAGTTACACAACATGTAAAATTTTCACATTTACATTCATATAAATACACAATCAATAGACTTACTTCTTATTTCAATTTAACCTACATTTTAATTTAACGTTTATACATTTACTTTTCAATTTAATAATTATCATATTTACGTTCTCGATGATATTGTAACGTCTACAAATCCACCACAAATCGGGTGAAAACAAGACCGTCAAATGAACGTACCTTACAACTTTTTCCCACTAGAAATCCCTCAAACAAATTCTCCTTCCCTGCAAACACATAATCAGCTTAGCTATTTAAGGAGCTGCTCTAGAATTCATGGAACGTCTCCCGATCGCACAATAACACAATTAAATAAACCACCGCGAGCCGAGAGCCACTAAAATAAATCCCGCGCCATTTTTCTCGATCTCGTTCAAAAAACATTTTCTCTCCAACCCTCCAGTTTTTCAAAACAACAAAAGGGTGCAACATATTCGAGTTTATTCCCCACAAATATTCTTAGTACACTTCTGCGAAAACACATGAGTTTTGAAGTACCTTTTCGTAGTCAGAACAAAACTAAATCCTATTCCAAATTGAGAAGATTTTGTGATGTAGTTACTGTGATAGGGTTCTCTGGAGTGGGTATTTTTCTCGGCGGCATCGTGGTATAAGACACAGGGCTATAATCGTTACATAAAATATTCGGTGCTCGCACTAGCGCTGTTAAAAAATATCTGGCGGCCTCGCCACAGACTGGATAATGCATGCACTCGAGATAGATGGGACATTTCTTTACAAAGTATCACTTTTTAGGTGTTCTGGAGTTGAATATTTTAGTACTGGTTTGATGGTCGCAAATCATTGGAATACTATTGGGGGGTTTTGGGTTTTATGCTGATTGTAGCAGGCTTAGCGTAGTTTGACTAAGTAATTTTGTATTCTTAGCTATTGGAAATACATTAAAATTAAATTAAATATTACGGGACATCTTACACACGGTCTCTGACCCCAAACTAAGCAAAGCTTGTGATATGGCTGCCATAGATTGATATACTACAGAATATATATTTTAAATACATACTTTTAAAGATAATACCTAAATAACACCCAGACAGAGCAAACACCCATGTTCATCATATAAATGCTTGCCCTTGGTGGGAATTGAACCCACGCCTTTAGACCCAGAAGTCAGGGTCACTAACCGCTGAGCCACCGAGGCAGTCAGTAAATGGTTTGCTATGAGAGCGTTGATGTCTACAATTTTTTAATTACTGCTGATTATTCAAAAACTTCTGAGCCGATTACGATACAATTTAAGTGGAACCACCTGAGTATACCCTGTCGAACTAAAAAAATATTATTTTTTAATCGATTCACACTACGACACGACTAGATAGATGTTATTATCTGTAAAGTAGCTACAGTAGGCACATAAGCCGAGCTAGCGAGCGAGTGTCCGAGCAGGCTGTGGCCGTGTCGCGGGTGCCAAATGCGCGCGGTGCCGGCGACACGCGCTCCTACTGTCGCGCCCGATTTACTTCGCGCCTGCACTGAGGACTTTACAATACAGAGTACCACTTCAAATTAACTTACTTGACTTAGACTCCTAGGTCCCCAGGGTGGGGCAGAGGGCGTCTACAGAGACTACATCTCAGGCTTCACGCTTCACCTTCAAAGTAAAGGATTTTAAATTGGCCATTTCCCAGCTTACCAAAACCAGATCCGGCGCGCACATCAAACACGTGGAATGTTTATGGTATATTCAAAAATCAAAAAAATCTAAAATGTTTATTCGTGCATAAGATTTACATGCAAATTGATTGAATCCACCAATTCCGAACTAGTTAGAAACTGTGTTTCGGAAACCGGTGGCTTCTCCCAAAATTTGTACATAAATTAGATCAAACAGGTGATTATATAGATAATTGTTAAATTATACAAAAGTAATTATTAAAATCATATACAATCTTGCATAGGTAATTTTAAATTAAATTAAAATGGTACATTTATACTTTAATTTACTTTATACTTTATTTATTTATGCATACATACATACATTAAAAATGATCGTAGAAACTATCATCTGAAACTATGATAAACATAGTTAGGAGATTGAAATGCTAAATTAAATCAGAAATAAATAAGCCGAAAAGGAAATGCATGTCACCTACCAGAGATACGAGTAAAACGTTCAGTGTTCTGATAGTCCATGCCCTTTAAGAAATATATCATGAATTTTTTAAGTTTGTTTGAGTTTAGGGTCCGTAATGTAGATTCTTTACTAAGTTTATTGTATAATTCTGGACCTAAATAATAGCCAAAAGGCATCGCAAATACCTACTGTTTTGGTTAACGGTACGTTGTAAATATTTGATTTGTTTCTATTATTGCGTTTTTTAGGCAGGTTATTATCTAATAGTATCGGTGTTAGTGTAAAAATAGTTATAGTATATGTATAATAGTTAGTAGCGAATTCAAAATTTTCAAAGGACTAAGCTCCCCACTTCATTACTGTGGTAATAATTTATACACAGTGATATCGCCTATGAAATTAATATATTAGCATTGGATTTTTTAATTTTTCTTGATTATAAAGTGTTTTCAACCCTTATAAATTGTTTGTCTATGAATATGGATATTGCATATTTACCTATACAGGGTTATTTCTAATCAATTAACATTCTTTTAGGGGCTTATTCTGTATATCAAAACTAACAACTTTTGTTTTGCGACTTATGTCAAAACTCAAAAAAAATCAGCTGTTCCTTACATTTTGTCCAGGGTGAACGATATTTTTCTATGGAACAACAACTTTTTTTTTTGAGAATTAACAAAAGTCGTAGAACAAAAGTTGTTAGTTTTGATGTACAGAATAAGCCCCTAAAAGATGCTATTTGATTAGAAATAACCCTGTATAGTGAACGGTTATTAAACGGTTTTACAAAATTCTGATAAGTACGCCAACCTGGCTACTTTTGTATTAAACTTGTAGATGTGTGTTTATGGTTCGAACTATGATAACAACTTTTTTATTTACGGTGGCGGATATTATATCGTTTTTCGCCTACAATTACATCTAAACTGTTGAATAAAAATAAAGCTATACGCACCATTTATGTATTTTTAGTTAAAGGATTACCTACATATTAAAACATTTACGATATTAATAGACTACATAATTAAGTTCGTATTAGCCGGGTGGCTAGGCCTGGTGTCAGAGTTTTTAACTCATCTGAAGGCCTCTGACATGACTAAACGGTTAGAACAACCGGGACCTACAATTTAACGTGTCGAGCCATGATAGCGTTCAGTTGTAAATGCCACCCGCGGTCACCCATCCGAAGACTGACCGCGCCGAAAGTTGCTTATCTTTGGTTGTCGCCGACAAACACTTAGTCAAATTACGCTGTGAATGTAATTATTTCTCTGGCATTTTCCTACTCAGTTTGAAAATCTGCTGGCTCGTTCCGAGCGCTGGATTCAAGCTGCCAAATTAAATTATTCACCCGCCGGAAACAAAACAACGCATGGAGCTCTGCAAGGATCCTGCCAGTTTTACACAAGAAATATTCTGATATTTCATATTTTTAACCGACTTCCGAAAAGAAGGAGGTTCTATGTTCGTCTGTACGTTTTTTTTGTGTATTCTTTTCGATAATTTTGCCAATTGTAAATCGAATTAAAATTAATATTAGTTCGAAAGGGTATACTTCCGAAATGTTCCCTAATAAATTTTGAAGGAATCGGCGGAGCTGTTTTTGAAAAATCAACAATGATGTAAACAATTTGAGCGAATTATTCGAATATTGTACACAAAAGAAGGCGGTTTTGAATTTTTTTTGCGAAAAATAGTTATGAAGTATTTTTTTTATTTTATGCTTGCGTTGAAATAACTGTTGATACAATAAGATCATTTAATCTTATTTATGTCATTCTGTACTGATGGAAAAAATAGCATACAAATTGGTCCACATTTAGCAAGTAATACACACAACGAACACGCTTGGACAGACAATTACGAGTTGTTTTTACTATGAAACTAACCCAAAAATAACAAATATCCCAACTTTATCATCCTACTACACGGGACTTATCGCGCAATAAAACTTGAGATATGAGCTAGTTAAGTACCTCTTTTTCTCCTCCCGACGTTTCGACCAAGTTGCATTGGTCGTGGTCAAGGGCAGACTAAATGCGACGCCGTATCACTCAAATTGAAATTAAGTCTGCCCGTGACCACGACCAATGCAACTTGGTCGAAACGTCGGGAGGAGAAAAAGAGGTACTTAATTAGCTCATATCTCAAGTTTTATTGCGCGATAAGTCCCGTGTAGTAGTATGATGATGTGTTCAAATCGCGAAAGTTTAATAATTACAAATATCCCAACTGTTCCATGCATTTCGTCAAACTAAACGTATTGTACAGAACAGGTTGGTTTCTCTTCCGAGATTTTAGAGTACCTACGTACCATAGTACCAAAGGTACCTCATAATTGTTTTTCGCAAAAAATGGCACAACCGATATAAGTGAACAAAATTCGAATAGTTTGCTCGAATTGATGTATAGATTATTGTTGATTGTTAGGGTTCCGTACTCAAAGGGTAAAAACGGGACCTTATTACTAAGACTCCGCTGTCCGTCTGTCTGTCCATCTGTCTGTCCGTCTGTCTTTCCGTCTGTCTATCCGTCTGTCTGTCACCAGGCTGTATCTCATGAACGGTGATAGCTATAATGTTGAAATTTTCACAGATGATGGATTTTTGTTGCCGCTATAACAACAAATACTGTAAACAGAAAAAAAACAAATATTAAAGAGGGGCTCCCATAAAGCAAACTTGAAGTTTTTACCGTTTATCACTCGATATTAATAACGGTGACAGGTAGATGCTTGAAATATTCACAGAATATTAAGTTAAATAATCACTTCAAAAATAAATACTTATATTAAAATAAAACAAATATTCAAGGGAGTCTGACTCGCACTTGGCCGACTATTAAAAAACGGCTCAGCGGATTTCGATAAAATTTAAATGGGGCCACCTATATATAGAAGCGGTTTTTTAAATTGGTTCACAGTTAGCGAAAATATTGATGGATATACATAAAAAATACATACGGATGGACATAAAATCTTCTCCTGTTTGGGATTCGGTCAAAAATGTCTCTCTAACTTCCACAATAGTAAGAATACAGAATACACAACAACACCTTGCATGTTCCGCCCCACAGCTCTCGTCCCTTTCCCGTCACGTGGTCTCCCCCCGCCCTTGCGGTTAGCAGACAATTATTTTTGTTTAACTTTTCCGTAATAACAGCGGAGCAGGCGCGAGCCGCGAATTAATTAAGCTTATGATAATGAATAGGCCTCGTTTTTTTAGGACGGTTGTATTGTGGAAATTGCGACTTGCGACAACTTTTCTGCTAGTTTCCACTCATTCGAGTAATTTAACGTCGTGTCGTGGAACCAAAATCACGGAGAGTTGCCTACTCGTACCTAAGGAGAAACTGCGACCATATTGTGTATGCGTTCTGACGTTCGGCTTCGCTTTTTCTCCTGCCCGCACCAGTTAGTCGCATCACAAGAGCGAGCGGAAGGAAAAGCGAAGCGGACGTCAGAAAGCATAGACATTACGGGGCTAGACATTGGATCGAGCTTCACTACCCGAAAGTTGTCTCCACTGATCGGCACTATTTCTCAAGAATAGTTTGTGAAGCGGTGGATATTAAAAAAAAAACATCGTAGTTTCAACTGGAATGATGGATTTAAGATAGCCCTGTGGAATCCTGATACGTGGTGTAGGCAGTAAAATCTTATCTCATCAAAAACATAAATGTGAAATGGGAGCTAAAGTGTCGCCACCAAAAGAATTGAGATCTAACACGGGGGCCAAATGTTCTGTAGAAAATCCTAAAGTTTAAGCTACAAGATCATACCTACAACATTCTAAACGGATTTACTTATGTAATTCAAGCTCGTGATTTGACTTGGCTAGTTTAAGAATAAGTACAGTGCAAATAAGCATTTGTCTGTACATGTAAACTAGCCAAATCAAATCTTGAGCTTGAATTACACAAGTAAATTTCTTTTAAATGTTGTAGGTATATTCTTGTAGCTTAAACTTTAGGATTTTCTACAGAACACTTGGCCCCCGTAGTACACTTATCTCTGAAAAAGTTATCTAGTATTTATTATATTACTATCACAAATAAATGGCATGGTTCATCTATCGAAAATCTCAGTGCCTCGCGACGCTACCGCCATTTATTGGAGCATTGGTTAGGTAAATTTTACTATTACTTTGTTAATAGTTAGTACTATTATCAATAATTTTCAGTTTTTAGATTTTTTTCCTTTATTTATGCCCGACAGTCTACCTTGGTGCCAAATATCAAGATTCTAGGTCATCTGGAAGTGGGTTAGGTTTTTGATCTATAAGTCAGTGAGTCAGTGAGTGAATCAGTCAATGAAACACGAGTTTTTAAACGTTAATATATCAATAACTGACTGAGCAAAATTTATGAAATTTTGGATTCTTGATAAGCTAAAAGACTGTAGTAAATGTGCCAAATTTCATGTATGTAGGCTAAATAGTTTTTGAGTGGTGAGGGGGTCAAAAGTAGCTCCAAATGGTTCGTGTAATATTACACACGGCCGCTGCGTCGCCAGTTTTCTGTAGAACACTTTGGCTGGACACGCTGCGGCGTGTCTAGATACCAAATGGTTCGTGTAATATTACACACGGCCGCTGCGTCGCCAGTTTTCTGTAGAACACTTTGGCTGGACACGCTGCGGCGTGTCTAGATACCAAATGGTTCGTGTAATATTACACACGGCCGCTGCGTCGCCAGTTTTCTGTAGAACACTTTGGCTGGACACGCTGCGGCGTGTCTAGATACCAAATGGTTCGTGTAATATTACACACGGCCGCTGCGTCGCCAGTTTTCTGTAGAACACTTTGGCTGGACACGCTGCGGCGTGTCTAGATACCAAATGGTTCGTGTAATATTACACACGGCCGCTGCGTCGCCAGTTTTCTGTAGAACACTTTGGCTGGACACGCTGCGGCGTGTCTAGATACCAAATGGTTCGTGTAATATTACACACGGCCGCTGCGTCGCCAGTTTTCTGTAGAACACTTTGGCTGGACACGCTGCGGCGTGTCTAGATACCAAATGGTTCGTGTAATATTACACACGGCCGCTGCGTCGCCAGTTTTCTGTAGAACACTTTGGCTGGACACGCTGCGGCGTGTCTAGATACCAAATGGTTCGTGTAATATTACACACGGCCGCTGCGTCGCCAGTTTTCTGTAGAACACTTTGGCTGGACACGCTGCGGCGTGTCTAGATACCAAATGGTTCGTGTAATATTACACACGGCCGCTGCGTCGCCAGTTTTCTGTAGAACACTTTGGCTGGACACGCTGCGGCGTGTCTAGATACCAAATGGTTCGTGTAATATTACACACGGCCGCTGCGTCGCCAGTTTTCTGTAGAACACTTTGGCTGGACACGCTGCGGCGTGTCTAGATACCAAATGGTTCGTGTAATATTACACACGGCCGCTGCGTCGCCAGTTTTCTGTAGAACACTTTGGCTGGACACGCTGCGGCGTGTCTAGATACCAAATGGTTCGTGTAATATTACACACGGCCGCTGCGTCGCCAGTTTTCTGTAGAACACTTTGGCTGGACACGCTGCGGCGTGTCTAGATACCAAATGGTTCGTGTAATATTACACACGGCCGCTGCGTCGCCAGTTTTCTGTAGAACACTTTGGCTGGACACGCTGCGGCGTGTCTAGATACCAAATGGTTCGTGTAATATTACACACGGCCGCTGCGTCGCCAGTTTTCTGTAGAACACTTTGGCTGGACACGCTGCGGCGTGTCTAGATACCAAATGGTTCGTGTAATATTACACACGGCCGCTGCGTCGCCAGTTTTCTGTAGAACACTTTGGCTGGACACGCTGCGGCGTGTCTAGATACCAAATGGTTCGTGTAATATTACACACGGCCGCTGCGTCGCCAGTTTTCTGTAGAACACTTTGGCTGGACACGCTGCGGCGTGTCTAGATACCAAATGGTTCGTGTAATATTACACACGGCCGCTGCGTCGCCAGTTTTCTGTAGAACACTTTGGCTGGACACGCTGCGGCGTGTCTAGATACCAAATGGTTCGTGTAATATTACACACGGCCGCTGCGTCGCCAGTTTTCTGTAGAACACTTTGGCTGGACACGCTGCGGCGTGTCTAGATACCAAATGGTTCGTGTAATATTACACACGGCCGCTGCGTCGCCAGTTTTCTGTAGAACACTTTGGCTGGACACGCTGCGGCGTGTCTAGATACCAAATGGTTCGTGTAATATTACACACGGCCGCTGCGTCGCCAGTTTTCTGTAGAACACTTTGGCTGGACACGCTGCGGCGTGTCTAGATACCAAATGGTTCGTGTAATATTACACACGGCCGCTGCGTCGCCAGTTTTCTGTAGAACACTTTGGCTGGACACGCTGCGGCGTGTCTAGATACCAAATGGTTCGTGTAATATTACACACGGCCGCTGCGTCGCCAGTTTTCTGTAGAACACTTTGGCTGGACACGCTGCGGCGTGTCTAGATACCAAATGGTTCGTGTAATATTACACACGGCCGCTGCGTCGCCAGTTTTCTGTAGAACACTTTGGCTGGACACGCTGCGGCGTGTCTAGATACCAAATGGTTCGTGTAATATTACACACGGCCGCTGCGTCGCCAGTTTTCTGTAGAACACTTTGGCTGGACACGCTGCCGCGTGTCTAGAACGGGTATACTGTCGGTGTGTGTCGTGATGAAAATTTCATTTTAAACTAGTAGGGGTAACCGCGACTTTGCATATCTGGTCTTCCTGTGACGACCACTGATGTGACTCAGTCGAAATGTCGGAAAAAAGAGGTACTTATTTAAGTTATTTATCTCCAAACTAGTTTTTACCCGCGGCTTCTCCAGCATGATATTTTGATTTTTGTGCTATCCCATGGGGACCCTTTAGTCTTCTTTTTATCCCTGATAAATTCAGGGACAAAAAGAAGACCACGTCATTTTCCGTCTTTCGAACCCGAGACCCTACCTTACCTCCCTTAACAAAGGAGGTGGAAAATAAAAAAAAAACGATTTTTTGACATTTCTTGAAGCGCACTCTAGAATAGCTCGCAGATAACAGAATTTTTCCTACTAAACACTTAGCGTTATATTATGAAAAATTTGCGCAATATCGTTATAATTTATAGCCTATGTGTTATTCTGATTTATTAACTATAATTATGGGAAAGTTTCATCTCACTCCGTTCTGTAGTTTTTGCGTGAAAGAGTAACAAACATCCATCCATCCATCCTTAAAACTTTCACGTTATAATATTAGTAGGATAATGCCTGACATACGTCGCTCATGCACTGCGTCATGAACAAAACACGAGACAGACACAAAAGTGGAAAACGGAAGGCTTCATAATCATTCGTCATTATTTAGTTTCTCCCGGTGTCTTGAATACCACGGAATTTAACGCAGCTTTCGATTTGAAGTATTGCCTAATCTCGAGCTTGCGACTTGAAGTTTCAGTCGCAAGTTCTGTAATAAGGCTGTGGTCGCTCAGGCGTTCACGGTAACACTCAAGGTCGAAGAGAACAATGGTTTATTTTCACACAACTCCAGGTTTCATTGTAACTCTATTTAGCTTCATTTTGGACTCTTTTGTGATGAGCACGTGATGAGCACTAATCGGTGGCTTATTTTAATTTTTACTAAGTTTATTTCAAAAAAGTACCTAAGTTATAAATTACATTCTACTAATATTATAAACGTAAAAGTTTGTGAATATGTATGGATGTTTGTTACTCTTTTACGCACAAAAGGCTAAACCGATTTGGATAAAAATCGGCACGAAGGTAGCTTAGACCTTGGATTAACGCATGAGCTATTTTTTATCTCGGGCTAATACCGCAGGGCGCAGCTAGTTGATAATAAATTGTTGTAGTGGCTAGATTTTGTTGATTTGTATTCTATAATAAAAAAAAAAACAATCATTCAAATGCTATAAATAATGAATAAAGCGAGTATTTCGAAACCCAGGCTATTTTTGCAAGTGCAGGAACATTCACAAGTATAAGTACTTAATACACTTATCATCTAAGATATGATGAAATACGTTTACTATGAAACCAACCCCGAAATCGCAAAAAAGTCAACTATCTCATGCATGTTGCCAGAAATCAATTAATTGATTCTTTTCAGCCTGAATCAAAGTTTAACCTAGTTCACACATATGAGTGTGTGTGTTCTTTATTAAATTGTTTTTGCTTTTTACATGTAATTATGGCATTGATTTTTTTTAATTTTTTTAGACCGCGTTATATTATATTTAAGGAGGTAAGCAAGTAAGTTCGTATAGGCCGGGTGGGTAACCCTGGTGTCAGTTTTTAGGCCGCCTGATGGCCTCTGATATGGCTAGACGGTTTAAACAACCGAGACCTACAATTTAACGTGTAATCCGAGCAACGGTAGCGCTCAGTTGGAAAATGCCACCCGCGGTCACCCATCCAAATACTGGCCGTGCGGAACGTTGCTTAATTTCGGTGATCGCTGACAAACACCTGGTCATACTACTACGAGCGCCACGTAGGTATATACGAGGCCTAAGAAAATCCTTGCAATTTACAAAGCACCACCATGTCTTTCAAAATACTTGTATATAATGCTATAACAAAGTTAATAAACAAACAGAAAACACTTCATAAAATCATCGCAGATGTGCAACTACATTCGAAATATTTTTGCATTAGCATACATAAAGTCAGTATTTCTACACACGTTACCTATTTTAAAGCAACTAACTTCATATTACTCGTCGTAAATTGAGTAGTCGAGCTCATCTCAGGTAGCTTACTTCACAAGTGTGGCTCGATTTAGATGATGAGCGAGAGTCAAGCTGGAGCAAAATTAGCATGCGGCCCGCACGCGCGGTAACTCCCCGCCTTGTCGCTGCATGCTAATATGACACATAGATGAACCTGTGCATTAAGACAGAATCAAAATCAATTATTGACGTATTGAGCTTAATACTATAATTAAAAATACAAAATCTGTATAATACATAGTACCGCCAACAATAGGTCTCGTCATTTAACTAAGAAGATACATCATTAATGTATACAAAATTGAAACGACTATATAGTAGTTTATGCAACTGTCATATAATGAAGGGTATTAAAACACGAGTGTGAGTTTCATAATAGCAACGAGTGTTTTAATACCCGTATTATATGCAGTTGCATACACTACTTTATCTTCACTAATAAAAATAAAACATATTGCGAAACATTAAATTCACGCGTACGTGTATTGTCACAGTGAACTTGGCGCCATTAAAATCTAACCAGTGAGAGCGCAGCTGCGCGCGCAGGGCCAATCAGGAGCGAGCGCGCGATGTTATAATGAGATTTTACGATATCGATGTGGATATTATAACATCATGTGAAATTGCTTAAATTGAGTGTTTTGTTGTCTGCGCTATAACAGTAGTCATTATAAGTCAAGTATTGGAAACTTATGTAGAATGTTACAACATTAGTGTAGATAAAATATTTAAAACAATTGACTGGATTATTATTACAATAAGATTGGATGCTGTAAAGGGGCAATAAAATGTTTAAAAATCTAAATCATGTCGAATTCATAAAATATAAAAAACGTCAAAATTTCAAATGTCAAATGTCATAGAAATCTTATTTGTCAAATGGTTTAAATCAGGTATTGGGGCCACTATATTCGTTAGACAGATATTATTCCTTTTTTCCTTTACAAAGTTCTATCCGGTATAAGTGTTTTCAGTTTAATTAAAAACATTTTTTAATCGTTTATTACCAGCGTTACTACCAATCTTACCACCAGTAGTAAGAACGGTAAATGAATTACCATTCTGACTACTACAGTGACGACTGCCTCGGTGGCTCAGTGGTTAGTGAACCTGAATACGAGATTAAAGAAGCTTGGGTTCGATTCCCACCCAGGGCAAGTATTTATGTGATGGACATAGATGTTTGGTTTGTGTCTGGGTGTTATTTAGGTATTATCTATATAAGTATGTATTTAAGAATATGTATTTGTAATACATATACTCGTATCAATCTCTGGCAGCTATGTGACAAGCTTTGCTTAGTTTGGTGTATTTGGTGATGTATAAGATGTCCCCTAACATTTATTTTAGTTAAAAGTTATGTTGTATTACTACCGTTTAACTAAAAGGACAAAAACAAATAAAATATTACCGATATGGTACTTACTAACAGTAGTATCACCATAAACATTTCTACCGTACTACCGTATTACCGTACGAACTACTGTAGTGTTATTCCTCTTTTGGTTTTACGGTAGTAACACGGGTAATTTTTTATTGCTGTTCTAACAATTTTCTATTGCAGTAGTGAGGACGGTAATTCAATTACCGTTCTTACTACTGGCAGTAACACTGGTAATAGCCGTTTTAAACTAAAAGCAACGCGACTGTAGTTGTTACTAGATGGACAGCGGAGTCATAGGCTGGGAGTAATAGGGTCCCATTTTTACCATTTTAGTACGGAACTCTAAAAATAAACAGATGTGATGATAAAATAAACAGTTGTGATGTGCTATGCTTGCAGCTGGTAGCTATGATAACCAGAAATGCTACAAATGCTACAGTGCTCAGTGTACGACGTGTAAGTAGGTAAGGTAAGGGCAATCAGTGCCGACCGCAAGCCAACAAGTGTCCGACACTCGATGCCTCTCGTCACATAGAGCACGACACAGTGTACCGACACCAGTAACACATGGTCACTCCACAGATATAAAGACAGATAAATACATTACTTGTTCTAGACTAGAGTGCTATGCTATACGTTCTACAGCTATGATGAATTTATTACATTGAAATTATAATTAATTTCATTGACATATAAATTAACTCATTTAAAGTTATATAATAATTCAAATGTATATACTATAATGAATTCCGCTTATTTGTGTAATTGTATTGTATATTTAGTAAATTGGAATACAAATTATTATTAATTCAAAATTACTCTATATTGTAATTATAGCACTAAATTCAACTGACCGTCTCAGGGTGTTTAAAGCACAAAAGCGCTGCATACGATTGATCTGTGGGTTGAAAAGGCGAGATTCTTGTAAAAAGCACTTTATTCGATTGAAGGTGCTGACTCTGCTTTGCTTATACATCAGTGAAGTTGCTTCATTCGTTAAATCCAACCCTGAGCTCTTCAAAATGTGGCCTGTGGGCAGTAGACGGGAGGGTTATGTACATAGTTTACCATCGAAGACATCCTTCTTAAATAAAAGTGTGTTCTGCATGGCTCCAATGATCTACAATAAAATTCCAGAAGCTATGCGTAGTAAAACTGATGTAAATATATGTTCAAAAATTTATTGAACAATTTATTAGTTAAAAAAGCTTGCTATATAGTGTTAACATGTTTTTATCTGACAATAATTTAGGTGACACTCCATGATTTTTTTATTTTTTTCTGTACGTGTAATTGACTTTGACATTTTGTACCTATTAACTTTGACATTTTAGAATTTTTTGTGATTATTTGATTTTGTATAACATCGAAAATACCTACCTCTTATTCAGTTAGTCTCATTGTTTTGTTTAAATATTCTTCCTTGTTATGATTTTATAGCTTCTACTTCGATTAATTCAAAATGTCTGTATACCAATGAAGGTGTAGGCTAGTGCACTACAATAATTTTCTTCTAACACCTGTGTATGTACACTTATTACCTAGTTTCACAGAAAAAAAATAAAAAAATAAATATGTTTACATAAAATAGCTTTTTGTAATATGACGTGTAAATTGTAATTTGCCAATAAATGAGCATGAGTATAGAGTCTAGGCACGGTAATGGAATCTATATATATTTTTATAAATTTATATATATTTATATTGCGACTCGGCCCTGTTCTTAAAATAAATATCCACAGCCCTACGTGACCACGCAGTACATGTGCTAGGGTTGTCCGCCTGGTAGGTACATCGCTTACTGATACAAACTAAAACGTTCGTTCGTCACTACGGCGCATCTACGACTGTTAATGTACCGAGTGTGTACCGAACTCCAAGGAACGTAGGTATGCGTTGTGTTCCGGCCGTATATATGAAGACGGAATACTGCAAAGATACATATAGATGCATATAGGAATATTGTCTAGCGTTTGGCCTATCTACGCTTCTCAGTACGTATGATCACAGAGTTTATCTGTAAAGTCCAGCTTCGTTACAGTGCGGACACGAGGCATGTTCAGTGTTTTAACAACAGCTTGTAGTGACGTCACGCTGCTGATTGGAAGTCCGGAAGTTTATTGTTGTTTTCTTTATTGTATCTAAACTCTCCTGTTTTGATTAAAATCGTATCGTCAACATCATAAGCACATTGTAAATTGTTATATTCTTATCCTTACTCCTTACTATAATATTATAAATGCGAAAGTAACTCTGTCTGTCTGTCTGTCTGTCGCTCTTTCACGCTAAAACTACTGAACCGATTTGAATGAAATTTGGTACACAGATAGTCTAGAGCCTGAGAAAGGACATAGGCTACTTTTTGATTCGAAAAAATAGTTTTAAAGGGTTGAAAACGGGGGATGAAAACGCATTGGCTAGAATCTTAGAAGTAAAAACTTATTTTCTACCATGACAAATGGTAATTTGCATCTTGACTTTCCAAATTACATTCTCTATGCCCAATACCCATTCAAGGCTGCTCGAGTTGCAAATGTCAAAGTCAATCAATCTTTTCCTGGAAAATTTAGAGAAGGTTACATGTATTTTTTCAGTTGAGTTTTACGTAGTTTTCATTCTAATAGGTATGCCTACAAAACGCAAATCGAATCTAGGCGTAGTTCTAGCGGAGCTCGCGTAAAGAAAATTGCTAGAAGCCAAGAGTCTGAAGAGCACACTTAAATGCGTTTGACATTAGATGCCGAGCGCCACGCATCTCAAAGAGCTGCTGAGACTCAAGAGCGAAACCAAGCGCGTCGAATTTTAGATGCTGAGCGTCACGCAGCTCAGAGAGTTGCTGAGACTGAAGTTGAAAGTCAAGCGTGGCGACTTTTAGATACTGAGCATCACGCAGCGCAAAGAACTGCTGAGACTCAAGAGCAAAAAACCAAGCACGTCGAATTTTAGATGCTGAGCGTCACGCAGCTCAGAGAGCTGCTGAGACTTAAGGAGAAAGTCAAGCGCAGCGACTTTTAGATGCCGAGCATCACGCAGCGCAAAGAACTGCTGAGACTCAAGAGCAAAACCAAGCGCGTCGAATTTTAGATGCTAAGCATTAGACGTTAAGCAAAAAAATGCATAGTTCCTGTAGGACAGGACAAAAACTATCTAAAGCAAAACTGTCGCCACTATCACAAAGACGCTAAGTGATTAATTCCTCTATGAAACTTAACGAAACGTCACAGCGAAACGTAATTAGATGACAGGTGACATTGTCTGCAGACTTTTATAAATCACAGGTAGCATGGCAAGGCGACAAATTGTTTTTCCACCATTATATCCCCTTGAAGAGGAAATATAGTATGGATTGAAAATGACAACTGACATTAAAATTGGATAAAGTGTTTTATTCCCTCTGCATGCTACATGTTACTATGACGTTTAATAACAGGCCGTCATTTTGTCTGACATTAAAAATATTTTTAAATCTTCTATCATTAGAGGTTTAACATGTTTCTTTATTCTACCTTTATGGTACAGAATCATCATACTTTAATATTATCAATCCGAAAAGTTTGTTGGTTTGTTCCTCTTTGACGCAGCAACGGAGCAAAAGATTGAATTGATTTTTGGTATGGATACCTATGGTTTAAAAGACAGAAAGTGATAACAGGATACTTTTGTATCCCGAGAAAATTCGTGATTCCCATGGGATAGGACAATAACTGTTTCTCAGCAATGGAGCAACGAATTGACTTGATTTTTGGGGTGGGCATAGTTTGGAAGACGGAAAGTGACATAGGATACTATCCTTTCCGAAAAAATTGCGGTACCCGTAGGATAAGACAATAACTTTTTCTCAGCAACGGAGCAACGGATTGCCTTGACTTATTGCATGAATATAGTTTGAAAGACGAAAAGTGACAAAGGCCACTTTTTATCCCAAAAACTTTAACAGTTCCCGTAGGATAGGATGAAAAGTAAGCGAGCGGGCCGCGGTAGCAGCCGTCTAAGCGCCAGAAATAACCTGTCATTTCAAGTTTAGGACGTTCCTACATTTTCCGCACTCCTTCGCGGCACTCAACAGCGCTAGCCCAGACTCGGGCTCCATAACGGAGCTTGCGTTCCCGCCATAATGACGGTGTGTTTCGGAGCACAAGACACATCGTCATCCACCACTCGGGAGTAACCAGCACTGAGCGTCGGACACCCGTTGCACTGGGATCAGGACGGAGCGTCCTGATCCCAGTGCAACGGGTCAGTCATAGTAGCCCAGCGCCTGCCTCTTCGACTGCAGAGGGCTGTGAGAACGGCCATCGCGATACCGACACTTCTCTTCCCCTGCAGCCCCACTGCGTCTTCCAACAGGTTGACGGCCTAGCGGAAGGTAGGGTAGGTGGAGGCACCCACACAACCAGTTCCATCCCACCGCAGCCCCTAATACTCGGTTGCAGCGTTGCAAGAGCGGCACTGCAGCCCGCCTCAGAAGCAACACTCCTCATAAGGCAGGCAACCTACCGGCCATCCTCTCAGCTGCTTTAGTTAAAAGCGGCTGAACCTCGAGTGCCGGCCTCTAAGCTGCCTTGGGGGAAAGACCCAAAGAAGAGGGAGACTTCGAGCGCCGCCTTTTCAGCTGCCTTAGACCTCCCCTGCCACGACAAGGCGGGAATACACAGGGGGGTTGTATATACACTCCAACCGTAACTTAACCAACAAAATCATTCCTCTAAGGTATTTTGATATTTGTCGCTTAGGTTAGGTTTCGCAGCCGACATAAACATTAGCCAAAATCAAAATATAAAGCGGGCGAAGCCGCGGGTAAAAGCTAGTACATATAATAAACTAGCGACCCGCCCCGGCTTCGCACAAGTGTTTTATACATATTATTATAAACCTTCCTCATGAATCGTTCTATCTATTAAAAAAAACGCATCAAAGTCCATTGCGTAGTTTTAAAGATACAAGCATACATGGGGACAGACAGCGGGAAGCGACTTTGTTTTATACTATGAAGTGATTTAGTCAGCCTTGACAAGATAGTCTCCTGTTTACGCTGAACTGTGGCAATGTCCAGTTCGTTACAGTGCGGACACGGCGCACGTCTAGTCGTCGCAATGGTGACGTCACCCGTGTCGTGACGTCACTGATTGCTGCGGTGTCGCGTGACGCGTGTTCCACGCAGCAGCGAATGTTGCACTGATTCCGAGTTCGATTGGCAGCTGTGGTTTGAAAGCCGGTTTGTGTTAGAACTATGGCGCTTTACAGAGCGTTTCAACTGTCTGGTTTGATTGTAGTTAGTTTTGTTTCTTGACAAGATTTATTTGGCAACTTCGGATCCTATAAGAAGTAAGTTCGTATAGGTCGGGTGGCTAGTCCTGGTGTCCGAGTTTTTAGGCCGCCTGAAGGCCTCTGACATGGCTAAGCGTTGAAAACAACCGGGACCAACAATTTAACGTGTCATCTGAACCACGGTAGCGCTCTGTTGGAAAATGCCACCCGCGGTCACCCATCCGAATACTGAACGCGGGTGGCATTTGGATGGGTTTTGATTCGATCAATCAATCAATAATCTTTATTGCAACATATGTGGTAATACATGTAGATTGATTGTACTAGTAGTTCTCCTTGATACGATTTTCGTCGTCACTTTTGTGGCAAATTTTATAAATTACGATTTTACATATTGATGCCCTTGTTTTGATCAACTGTTCTTTCCATACGCATAAATTGAATTAGTTCAAGATTTAGCACTTTGGTATGTTTTGAAATGATTTTTTCTCTAGAACATGTGGTTTTTAATTTCGGGTTTGATACTCTTGTGAATATTGAGAATGAATTGTGAATTTCATATTGAGTACAATTATACAACATAATGAGTCTTTGGTTTAAAAATACTTAGTCCTTAAATTGTATTAAAATTCCCTTACATTTATTTTTCTATTTAATAGTGTATACATACAAAAATCTAACATTTAACGTTGGTAGTATCGAGTTGTTTTAAAACGAAAAAATGAATTTATAGTTAAGTCAATATTTGCTTCTTAGTCAATACCTCTCACTCATTATTTACCGCACAAAGAGAGTTTTATTTTGAGTATTTTCCTTCACAGTTTCAATATTTTTCCTCAGAAATTCATAATCTAAGCAACAAACAGTAATTTTAGACAAACAAATAGCTTAGAGCGGAAACGTTTACTGAAACCAAACACCAGCGGTAAACAGAATGCGTGTGGGAATGATTATCAAAACCAGACAATTTAGAACTCTATTATAAAATAACATACAGTTTAAATTTCTTTTTTTTCGATTTGATTTTGAAAACATCACTGTAACATTTGAATTTTAAAAAAGTAATTGTAAAATATAGTTCAAATCAAAATGCTTCTAAAACTACCTACTATGGTTTTGAAATATTTATTGCATTTTATTTCAGGAGTCCCTCAGGAGTGTTATGTCAGTACAAATCCAGACTAAACATTGGTTGTCTGTGTGAAGTACAGACGTTGATTATTTATCAAACATCGATCATCACATCACTGAGCAATTTCTACAAACAATTAATCCAAGCGTTTCCAATCCACTGCGTGATTGGCAACAGTCCTTTCAAATATCACAGTATTTGTAAAATTTAATTTGTGTGTTTGTGTTTCCAGAGATTTGAGTAGATAGTCACTGCAACTTAAACAGTCACTTGTGTAAAATGGGAGCTACTGAAAGCCTGCCTTTTGTAACTGCCTGGATAAACCTAAACTTCTTCTACGGACCTATGCAGGTTGCCTCAAGATGTTTTCCTTCACCGAAAAGCCAGTGGTGTGAAATTCCGTACAAAAATTCCAAAGAACTCATTGGCACGGGACCGGGGTTTGAACCCACGATCTCACGATTGTAAGGCGGGTGACACAACTTCTAGACCACCGCAGCTAGCATAGCACTACTAAAAAAACAAAGCGTCTAGTAAAATAATGTGTGAGTAACACCTGTTCTATACTTTAATTAAAATATGCAATAACCACGCTAGTTTCCATAATCAAGTATTCAACTAGGTAATCCAAGAGCTACAACGTTTTAATATAAAAATTCTATAACACAATACAAGCAACTACACACGAGTGGAATTATTCCCATTAACAGAATACGTAATTGGGCCACTCCCGCCGCGACACAAAGGAACCGCGAGTACACATCAACCCAGCTCTTACTAGAACAAGCTGTTTGTACAGAAGTCTACAATTTAATAATAAAAAATAAGTAATAATCGGCCAAGTGCGAGTCGGACTCGCGCACGAAAGGTTACCTACTCTAAGGAAGCCCCCCTTAAATTTTATTTTACTTTAACTATTTAATATTCAATTGAATATACTACTAAATATTTACTAAAACGCTAGTGTTTATTCGGCTCAACGCATAAGCATTGCCATTCAGCGTGGCAATGCTGCCAGCATGCTGGGCACGCTGCCAACTGGCAGTGGGCGCCAGAATTTGGATTATCTTTAGACCTTCAAAGGTCTGAGGATGATCCAATGCTTTTATGTAGTAGTAGGTAGTGTAGTTTTGTTGTAGTTAATAAAGGCACTTTTGCCCGATAAAAAAAAAACTAAATGTTTTGTGAACATATCAAGAATCTACCTGCCATCTTGATTAATATCGAGCGAAAAGCGGTTAAAAATTCAGGTTTTTTGTATGGGAGCTCCCCTTATACGTCGTTTTACTGATATTGTCCATCTTGTGTGTTCATGTACGAACTCGCAGGCACTAGTGTGAGTGAAGTTTCGTTTACAATAACAGCATGTAGCGAGCGGTGTACACTGTAGCGTCTCGGTGACGCTTCGAACTCTGTTTAGACAACAACAACAATATATATAACCATCTCTCCACGCCACCTAATACATGTTGTCTATTTTTGAATATTTTTTCTGAATTTTTGCTATATTTCAATTTTTATTGGATACACTTCGGTGAGTGCGCCCAGGAGTTGCACAATCTGGTCCCACCTGCCCCTTTCCTCTATCGTACGGTTAGACAGACGCGACCAAAGTGTCACTTTTTTTTGGTGGACATCCCGCGCGTTAGAACCAAGCGTTTCGATCCACATTCCTCATACGAACAGCCAGAATGTGGAACGCTTTGCCTGAGTCTGTCTTCCCGCTAAAGTACAATGTAGGTGTCTTCAAATCCCGAGTAAATAAGTATCTTCTAGGTAAGCGTGTTACATCCTAGACCGCATATCTGCTTGAAAATGAAAATGAAATTTATTGGCTTTAACAAACGTTTCTTATCAATAATATTAACACTAGTCATGAACACAGTAGGTAATTTAGCAAGTTGAGAAACATTGCCATCCAAGCTAGGAACTAACCTGTGTTTTGGAATAGCAATGCCCTCCGCCGGATAACAGTAGGAACTAAATGATAATTATACAATCGAAGAAAAAATAGTAAAAAAAAAATTAGTAAAAAAAAAACAAAAGCTTAACATCAGGCAGTGTGTAGTCAAACGCAAACCTATACGAAAAAAAACAATTTTGGTTTTATGTAGATAGTGACTGTGTACACTGTGAACTTTAGATCTTGTTTATCATTGTTCTATGTAGTTTGTTTGAGTATTTAGTGTCTTTATGTGTACAGACGATAGTGGAGCTTCGTTTGTAATAACATCGTGTAGCGGAGTGGTGTAGTCTGTGGCACAGTAATGATAACTTACAGTATTGTGATTCAGCCCTGTCCTTAAAATAAATACCTACAGCGTCAGGTGGGCACGCATGACGTACCACGCGCTAGGGCTGCCCGCCTTCAGTATTTTAATTTCATCTACTTACTCTTTACCTACTTGAGTTTTTTCTAGTTTCTATCTATTATGATGCAAAATTATTATTACAAATAAAAAATTCATTGTGAATGAAAAAGGAAGCGTTTTTTTTTTATTCCGAATAGGTTTGCGTTTGACCACATACTGCCTGTTGTTAAGCAGATAAGCTGTCTAGGTTGTAGCACGCTTACCTAGAAGATACCTATTTACTCGGGATTTGAAGACGCTCACATTGTACTTTAGCGGGAAGACAGACCCAGGCAAAGCGTTCCACATTCTGGCTGTTCGTATGAGGAATGAGGATTCGAAACGCTTGGTTCTAATGCGCGGAATATCCACCATAAAAGGGTGGCGCTTTGGTCGCGTCTGTCTAGCCGTACGATAGAAGAAAGGGGCAGGTGGGACCAGATTGTGCAACTCCTGGGCGCACTCTCCGAAGTGGATCCGGTAAAAGGCTGACACACACGCCACCTTACGTCGATGCTCGAGACTTTGCAGCTGCGACATAGTCAGGGTGTCGTTGTCAATCAGCCTCCTGGCTCGCCTCTCAATCGACTTCAGAGCGTTCAAGAAAAATACATACTTATTGGGTTTTTTGGTGTTTTTAACCAAAAAACGTAAACCGCACGCTTAGTAGTAACAAATCCAAACGTTTCTTATTCACTACGGCGCGCCGCGACTGACTAGCATACCGAAAGTATACCAAACTCCAAGGTGAGTATCCCTACTACCCCTGATTCGCGTTCCCGTTTGTATGAAGACGGAATACTGTTAATATTATTACCGTGTCTCGGTAAAGCACGGAACTCTGTTTAGACAACAACAATATAATATCCATCGCTACGTTGCATTATAACCAGGTATTTCCAAATTTAAACACAAAATTTTGTTTATATTTTTGTTACAAAGTTACAACTGATGTAGAGTTGTTAATGTACATAGTGTTGTAATTTTACGTAGGATTAAAGTGGAGATCGCAAAAAATCAGCAAATTCTTCTTTAAAAAATCGGCCAAGTGCGAGTCGGACTCGAAGCACGAAGGGTCCCGTACCGTATGGGAGCCCCATTCCCTTGCCATTATTATTAGCGAGCAAAGAACTCCTAAAAATCACGTTTTTTGTAAGGGTGCCCCCCCTTTAATATTAATTTTACTCGTATTCTGTTTTTAGTATTTGTTGTTATAGCGGCAACAGAAATACATCGTCTGTGAAAATTCCAGCTGCCTAGCTATCATGGTTCATGAGATACAGCCCAGTGACAGATAGACAGACGAACAGACGGACATCGAAGTCTTAGTAATAGGGTCCCGTTTTTACCCTTTGGATATGGAACCCTAAAAAAATTACTTAGTGCGCTTCTTCACGTCAAGTTGTTTCACCGGTCAACGGACCGTTTTTTAGGGTTCCGTACCCAAAGGGAAAAACGGGACCCTATTACTAAGACTTCCATGTCCGTCTGTCTGTCTGTCTGTCTGTCACCGGGCTGTATCTCATGAACCATGATAGCTAGGCAGCTGAAATTTTCACAGATGATGTATTTCGGTTGCCGCTATAACAAAAAATACAAAAACAAATAAAATCATGAGATACAGCCCGGTGACAGACAGACGGACAGACGGACATCAAAGTCTTAGTAATAGGGTCCCGTTTTTCCCTTTGGGTACGGAGCCCTAAAAAGCTGTTTAAGATTTAACCAACGGTTGATAAATTAAACACTTGTGAACTAATGTCTAAAACCCGAGTTTAGTCGTTGTTCAAATACAGTAATTACACGTTTAACTTAATCAAGCATTTGTGAACTTGGGTCTTGGTCATATCAACAATACTCAAATTAATTTTCAAAATTAGTGCTAAATCATACGTAAACACTTTATCGATGTTCTTAAACATGGAATAACACTGTTTAAGTGCTCCATATGAAATAGTATGCCTTACAATGTTAGCATTAATTTAATGAAGATTGCAAGTCTCATTATGAGTGACACTTTCCCGGCCGGTTTCCGCGCGGCGTTAATTTATCGTTCAATATTCTCTCAGAATATTCATATTTCATATTCATGTTCAATTTATTCATAAAATATTTCATTTACATGTCAATACGATAGGATTACATAATAATTACTATTTAGAAAGATATCTAATCATTGACAAACAACTATTAAACCTCAATATTAGGATGTCAAATTAAAATAAATTAAAAATTATCATTATGTTACATTAAATCTATTATATAAAAGGCTTTGCTGAGTGACTGACTGACAGACAGCCTACAGCCCAAACTGCTAAAGATACGAACATGAAATTTGGAACAACGATACATTGGACCACGTAATGGAGCACTAAGAACTGAATTTTGAAAAATCGACCTCTAAAGGGGTAAAACGGGCCCTTTTCGTTTGTATGTAACTTTTTATTCCCTTTACCGATTGACTTGAAACTTTGTATACATGCTACTCAAACAAAATAAAAGTTACGTTTGTTCCTTTTTTTCCGAATATTTCTTATCTAAGGGGTCAAATTGGGTCCCAAAGTTGGTGAAAAAAGCGTCTATTACATCCAACGAGCTGAACGGTTATGGATGAAATCTGGTATGGAGGAAGCACACAACATGTTTCAACACATGAACTATTATTATCCCGGAAATTCTATGGGGATCCTTAGGGATAGCCAAAATTAATCAGTTTAGGCTACAATCCAATCCACTAAAGATAGAGACTTGAAATTTCGAACATAGGTACAATGTACAACGTAATGAAGCACAAAGGAAGAAAATTTCGAAAAATCGACCTCTAACGGGGTAAAACGGGCCCTTTTTGTTTGCATTAATTTTTTTTTTACCTTTACCGATTGACTTAAAACTTTGTATATATGCTTTACAAATAAAATAAAAGTTACGTTTCTTCCTGTTTTTCCGAATTTTCCTTATCTAACGGGTCTGATAAGTTCCCAAAGTTGGTGAAAAAAGCATCAATAATTACATCAGACGAGCTGAACGGTTATAAATGAAATCTGGTAGGTATGTAGAAAGCACACAACATGTTTCAATACAGTAACTATTTTATCCCGGAAAATCTTTTGGGTTTCTTAGCAATAGCCAAAATAATCAATTATAAAGCTAAGATAAAAGGGGTAAATGAATTCTAACGAAATTTGGTACGACGCTAGACAATAACACAATTACCACTTGGGGTACTGCTATCCCGGAAAATTTCAGTGGGTCCTTCAGGATATCAATTTCCTAAAAAAGTACTAAATGACTGTTCGAAAACCGATGCAATATTGTTTGAAAATAGCTCACCCTTTTAACTAATATATGACTATTAACGTCCTGGGAAAAGTCCCGGATTCCTTGTCTAACGCTAGACCAAACATCCTATATAAGCGTGAAAAATAACTTGATCGCGTTTTTTTTTAAACGTAGTGAAATATCTAGAATTAAGTTGAGATAATTTAGATCCTTCAATGGGGGCAAAATGGGCCCCTAATAGTTTATGAACGATTTTATTTTGTGATCCAATAGACTTGAACTTAGGGTACATACGGATCAATAACTACTTACTTTACTATGGAAACTACCCTGATAAAGCGAAAATTACCTATTCTTTACATTTTGTCGCGGGTCGATGATTTTTTTGTGTTGAACAGCTAATTTTATTTACGTGATTTCTGGGTTGGTACCATAGTAAAAGTTAGTCAAATGATGAGTATAATGGAATCCTAGAACATGCCTGTCGTCTAGATGTAGGTGCGCTATGTATTTTTCAAATAAAATGTACCTTCTTGTGTGCTACTTTTTCGTCTGTACTTAGTCAGAGAATGTCTGAAAGTCCTACAAGTGTCTCGATCACTTTTGACCGCGTAAACGGTTATGGGCGAGATTGTCATTGGGTTCAGAATAATCGAAATTAAATTTCTAATGACTTAATGAAACATGATGAATACCTGTACTGGCCTTTTTTAGGGTTCCGTACCCAAAGGGTAAAAACGGGACCCTATTACTAAGACTTCGATGTCCGTCTGTCTGTCTGTCACCGTAGGTACCGTAATAGTTGGGCAGCTGAAATATTCACAAATGCTGTATTTCTGTTGTCGCTATAACAAAAAATACTAAAAATAGAATAAAATAAATATATAAGGGATATACAACAAACGTGATTTCTAGGAGTTTTTTGCTCGCTATTAATAACGGCAAGAGGAATGGGCTCCCATACGGTACGGAACCCTGCGTGCGCGAGTCCGACTCGCACTTGGCCGACCATGACGTGCGAATGGAGTTGGATAAAATTTGGTATACGAGTGGGAAACTACATTGGTCAACTCATGATCGAGCAATATATCGAAAAATATTCTTTTCTCGATATAAAAATTCAGTAGGTATATTAAAATATAACTTTATTAAGTATTTATTTTATGACAAGTTATAAAATAACGCGGTCCAAACCGTAGGCTATTAAAGTCAAAGAACATTCATTGTTGAACTGTGTTACGAGTACATAGAGATCTTACTACTAATCACAAAAATATTGAATTATCAGTTAAGTCCAATATGGCCATAAAATAATCATTAGAACATGAAAAAATTATACAATCATTATTATTAAATTTAATTCGAATATTTTGCTATTTATCATCTAAAAATTGTCGTACTCCATAATAAGCTTTAGACACATTAAGTCAATTTAAGCAAATACTGAGAAAAAGCAGGCCAATCCGTGGGCTAATTATTATCCTTGCAACTAATACGACAAAGTGGGCTAAACGAAGAGCTATTATTTTAAGCAAAAAAAGTACTAAGACAACGCAGGCCAAACTGTGGGAAATTACCATTTAAAGTAAGTACTAAGAAAATGAGGACCAAACCGCGCGCCATTATCATTTTGATCAAATACTATAACGACGCGGGCCAGACCATGGGCTATTATTATTGCAAGCAATACGACAACGCAAGCCATACGGCAGGCTATTGTAATTTTAAGCAAGTACTTAGACAACGCGAGCCAAGCTACGTACTATAAATTACCATATTAAGCAAGTACTAAGAATGCGCAGGCCAAACCGCGACCTATTATCATTCTAGCTAAACACTGGGACAATTAAGGCCAAACCGTAGGCAATGCCTATTACTTGAAAATATAATGCCTACTAAGCATTATCTTTTCAAGTAATACGTTATACGACAATGCAGGCGAAACCACGAACTATTATTATTTTAAGCAAGTGCCAAGACAACGCGGGTCAAACTGTGGCTTATTTTCATTTTAAGCAGTTACTCGAACAAAGCGGCCAGACCGTGGGCTATTATCATTGCAAGTAATACGACAACGCGTGCCAAACGGTAGACTATTACAATTTTGAGGAAGTATTAAGACAACGCAGGCTAAGCTGCGTGCTATAAATTACCATCTTAAGCGAGTACTAAGAATACGCAGGCCAAACCGCGACCTATTATCATTTTAGCCAAATACTAAGACAATTCAGGCTAAACCATAGGCATTATCCTTGCAAGTAATACGTTATTCGATAATGCTTTTCTAAACCACGACCTATTATTATTTTAAGGAAGTGCCAAGACAACGCAAGCCAACCGGCAGCCTTTTATAATTTTAAGCAAGTAATAAGACAAACGCGGGTCAAACCACGGGCTATTTTCATAATCATTTCAAGCGAGGAAAATCCCCCGGCCATGACTCCCTGAGTATTGAGCACCTGCAGCATGCTGGTGTTCATCTGCCGAGGGTGCTTGCCATGTTCTTTACTTTCTGCATTGGCCACTCATACCTGCTGGAGACCTTAATGAAAGCAGTGGTTGTACCGATCATTAAGAGCAAGACAGGAGATCCATCTAGCCTCGGCAACTATAGGCCCATATCGCTAGCTACAGTCATTGCCAAAGTACTGGATGGTGTGATTGAGATTCAGTTGCGACAACACCTAACGCTCCATGACGCTCAGTTTGGTTTTAGACCTGGGCTATCGACTGAGGCCGCTATACTGAATCTAAAGCACACTGTCCAGTATTACACCAACAGAAGCACACCTGTCTACGCCTGCTTTTTAGACTTGTCTAAAGCTTTTGATCTGGTAGCGTATGACAGGCTGTGGCAGAAGTTGACGAGCGATACGAACCTGCCGTCTGAGTTCGTCTCTCTCCTCAAATTTTGGTATGGCAACCAAACTAACTTTGTCAGATGGTCAGGGTCACTATCCGAAGTGTATAGGTTGGAGTGTGGTGTGAGGCAGGGGGGTCTATCTTCACCGAGCCTGTTCAACCTGTACACAGACCGCCTGATCCATGGGCTCAGCAATGCTGGCGTCGGTTGTTCGATTGACGGTGTCTTTGTCAACAACATTAGTTATGCCAACGATATGGTTTTGCTGAGCCCATCGATCAGGACCCTCAGGAAGCTCATTGGCATATGTGAACGGTATGCGGAGGCTCATGGGCTCAGATATAATGCCGTTAAAAGTGAGCTCTTAATTTTCAAAGCGGGTTCAAAAACATACGACACATGTCCACCTGTCACGCTAAACGGCAGTGTTATTAAGAGAGTCTCACAGTTTAAGTATCTGGGCCACTGGGTCACCGACACGCTGGCAGATGATGTCGACATGGACAGGGAGCGCAGGGCGTTGTCAGTAAGGGCAAATATGTTGGCTCGTAGGTTTGCACGGTGTACTGCGCAAGTGAAGGCGACGCTATTTCGAGCGTATTGCCAGTCCTTTTATACGAGCAGCCTATGGGTCAAACATACAAAAAAGTCCTTTGTCGCTCTGCGCACCCAGTACAACAATGCCTTTAGAGCGTTGATGGGGCTGCCGCGATACTGCAGTGCATCGGGGAGCTTTGGAGCCATTATGCGCAAACGAACCGCGTCCCTGATGCGCCGTGTGCGCGCCAGCTCCAACACCTATCTACAGCTGTTCGCGTGGAGGATGGACCTGGACTGCCCAATAATGCAGCACTGGACGAAGGTGCACGTTGGGCATTCCGGGTACAAATCCAACTATAGGTTAAGGTAGTTTTAAGTATTTTTAATGTATTTTGATGTATATGGATTTTTATCTGAAATAAATTGATTGAATTGAATGAATTGAATTGAATTGGCCAGTACCTGTCTACTAAGAAAACGCGGGCGAAGCCGCGGGTTTTAAGCTAGTATGTCATAAAACAATAAAAAATGTCATGAAACAAATCAAAATTTTCAAAATTAAAATAAAAATGTCAATGAAATAAAATAAGAAAAAAATATATCTAGCCTAGAAATATCAATAAAATATAATAAAAATAATATTGCATAAACTATTTTACACATTGAAAAATGTCAAAATCATAAAACGTCTGCTCGATAAGCCAG
The DNA here is from genome assembly GCA_964007245.1 of Hypomecis atomaria. NCBI lineage: Eukaryota > Metazoa > Arthropoda > Insecta > Lepidoptera > Geometridae > Hypomecis > Hypomecis atomaria. The sequence goes on from OZ023305.1 coordinate 246,799, forward strand.
CGTTTTAACCGAGCCTTAAAACAAGGCAAGCTAGGGGCATCGATAACATTTATTGGCAGCAAATTGTATACTTTCGATCCCATTATATGCGTAACTTTTGTGGACTTTTCAAGCGTATGAGGTACAGTTACGAGGTATTCCCCGCCCCGTGTTCTACTTCGTTTTACGTAACGACCCTGCAATGTAATACACCCTGCAATACTAATACTTTACTATATAAATACTATACTATACTTTTTAGTATAATCTGCTACGTTGCTAGAACAAAAGAAATAATTATTCAATAGGAAAATAAATCATAAATCAACAAAATGTATAAAACAGTTTTTGAAGTGAAACTTCTAATGCGACTACCGCTACCTATTATTGCTGTTCTAACAACTTTCAACTGCAGTAGTAACAACGGTAATTCATATACCGTTCTCACTTTTATTCTTACTTTTAGCAACTTTCATTTTAAGCAACTCGCTTCCTTTAAGTCTCATTATAAGCGCTGGCAGCAAAATTCTCGCGCTAATTTATCGTACAATACTCTCTAAGAATAACCCTTTACCGCGATGTATCATTATCCTTTCTCGTGTAATTCACGATGTCATAATAATGTCATCACGATGTCGAATCATAATGAAAAGTAATAGAGAAAGCCAAAACGACATACACACCAGAAAACAAAGTACTATTCTTTGTTCTTTGAGTAACTAAAAATTAACTAACTGCATTTGACTTTAACTTAACGGCATATAAAAGGTAATGCTTCCAATGAAATATTTCTTACTTAATACTCTAAACTGCACGTAAACGTAACATATTTATGTAAAAATAAATAATAAAAAAGGTTAACAACTTTCACTTTAAGCAACCCGCTTCCTTACAGTCTCATTATAAGCGCTGGCAGCAAAATTCTCGCGCTAATTTATCGTTCAATACTCTCTGAGAATAACCCCTAACGGCGACGTAACATTATCCTTTCTCGTGTAATCCGCGACGTCGTTTAATTTCGCACGTGGTGTCATGTCGCAACGCATCTGCATATCACTCCGACTTTATTAGGAGCGGTTTGAGGCATCACGCACTTTTTATTAAGTACTTGTTTTTGCCCGTGGCTTCACCCGCGTGAAATTGTGACTTTTGTGCTATCCCGTAAGAACGTTTATTTTTAGGGATAAAAAGTAGCTATGTCACTTTCTGACCTTTGAACCTTTATATTCATGTGAAAAATCAAGTCAATCAGTTGCTCCGTTGCCGCGTGAAAAAGGAACAAACTAATAAAACAATAAATCAACTATTAGTTAGAATAAGGATATGTATACTAAATGCTTATAATGTGGTTATAATAAATTACTGTCATTCTGATAAATCGGAGGACTAAAACATGTTTTTCTTATTTAAAATTATTTCAAGTGAATTGTGTCATTTAAGTAATTAAAATTATTAAGGTTTAGTAATCGATGATAAGTATTCCCTGAAAATACGACTCGTTTTATGCATAATTGAAAATATTTGGATTAATTTAATTAAGAGATTAAATAAAATCTAGTTAACTTGTTACAGATATAAAATATTTTGTAACTGTAAGTATTTAATAAATATAATATCAACGGAGTAATGAGAACGGTGTATTACAGACGTTGAATTTTCACTTACAACTATTTTCTATCAATAAAAAAAATAAAATAAGAAACATAATTTATGAGTAGAATTTCCGGACAGTGAAATATTCTAGTGAAAGAATACGAGATCTATTTCCCTCCTCTTAAACAAAATAATGTAGCGAATGTCGGCCGACGCTTCGGCATAATGAGCAATCTCGTAGCCCTCTACGGCGTAGCCTTCTACAGCGTAGCTCACATCGTAACCCCTCTACAGCGTAGAGCCTCTACGAGTCAGTAGCCGCTGCGACCGCGCGCCGAGCGCACGTCACGCCGTTACTATGACCTGGTAACGCCGTTATCGTAACGAACGTTAGTAGTTATAAATGTTAAAGTAATAAAGTGAATAATTGTGATTTGGATTACCTCGTTCTTGTGTAGTTGGCCGTTAGTTGTTACAGTTACAAGTTGTTTAGTGTTGACATGTTCAAGATGAAAAGGATTTGTCACCTCATCTTCCGCCTCCTGTTTCTGCTAGACGGTGAGTTTTAATGTAAGATATAAATTATATCGGGTACATGATTTTTAAACCGTTTATAAAAAAATATTCTACACGTTAGTAGAATGAAAAGTTCATTTCTGGGGCATGAAAAGAAATAAAAAATAAATGGATTGATAGAAATTACAGTTTACACTCATTTTTACTTCTTAAAATTTAAATTAAATTATTTTACGTAAAAAAAGCTAAATTTTGACAGTTTTTAAAATAAAAAAGAAAGCACTCAAATATGTAACCGTTATTCATTTTTATATTCATTTATCATACAGATTAGTTCACGTCATTATTGAATGAATTAAATAAATAATTATTTATTATTGGTCAAACGACCGTCGACTTGTTAAAACTGATAGTAATTTTCACTTTTGTGTGAAAAGAAGTGCAAAAAATTTTCAAAGATAGTACTTGTAACATAATATGTTTAGTTTTAATTCTTTATAATTCTATTTGATTTCACAAATTGATACAATTAAATACACAAACACTATTTTGGTACTTTTAGTTACTGGCTAGTAAAAATTTTGCACAAGTATTTTTTTTTATTTACTTATATAGTAGTTATTGATCGTTTTTCACTAAATTAAATGCTACGAAATCATCCCTGATTACCTTATCTATGGAAATAAGTTACTTACTTTTATCTGAAGGTAAACAATGCTATAAAACACTGAGAGTTGGCACTCAGACGAAAGATTTGAAATTTTGTATATTGTTAATCTCCAGATCAACATTTGACTGAAAATATATAAAAGTAGTGCTAAAATTTATATTTATATTAAAACCAAAATCTTAAAATATAATTCGAGCCTTACTTTACGAAGCGTTCTAAGCTATAATATTATCAAAATAAAACAATTAATATTTTTTAAATAAAAGCAACTAATATGAAAAGACGTAGGGGCGATAAAACAATGGTAATAATAAACAACAAATACCTTATTTTACTTACCAGTTTAAATAAATCATTTTGAAGTTCACCACAACAGCTCTTATTTTTTTTTAATGCATCACTCACAAGAGTTTAACGACATTATAATGTTGTCGAAAATAGCTTTCAGTTTCATACAAAAAAATACTGAGAGTTATTAAATAAGTTATTTCACCTTTTCTCAATATTTAGTAAAATATTTTGTTATCAACATTTCAAGAGTTGAAATAAGTTGTTTGCGTAAAAAACTCCTATTTATTCGGTTTTGACATCGAATTCACAAAAAAAATAAAAAATAACTTAACTGTTAAGTCCTCTTACTCGGAAATGTTTTTGTTCCAATAACATTTTATCTAAACATTTGAAACGTTCGCGAAAACTTAATATTATTCCAATTGTAAGTAGGAAGGCGTTTGACAGAAGCCGTTAAACGTTTATTGCAAAAAATACATTGAAAAATCGAATTTCCGGAACAGAATGAGCTCAAACTCGATGTAATTAACGTAGACAAGCCAACGCTGCGAAAACACGGCTATTTTAAATACAATATTTGTATGTTTTACGTCATTGACGGGCTTATTTAAAGTCTGGGCTTAATACTTTAACAAACGTTTATAATATTGGTAATAAATTACCAAAACCTCCCTTGAAAATTAACGAAGAGATCAAATTTTTTTCATGAACATAGTATTAAATATCTATTAATGATCAAGGCATATTACCCGATTAATAAATATATACACAGTCGCATAGAAAATAAGAATAATAGTAACTGTTCTCCACTTTATCATGCCTACTAATTGATATTTCACCAATTGTTCCTATTAATTTAAATTTTACCAACTATTTTACTTATTATTCATCATCATTCATTCGTCGCTTGTGATGAACTTAAACTACGAGGCCAACTCTAAAACCGCAAAGAAAAGAAACCATGTGTGCGTACGTCACAGAAAATTTTGGAGTTGAATTGGCCATAATCATGAATATAGCTACATCTTAAAGTAATGCTAATAAATTTACAGTCTTCTGTAAAAACAGAAGCTAACTGATACTAGACTCTCTGATAATCTACCTTTATTCATTTGATTCATATTTCAGTGCTAACAAACAAAATAAACGTTTGCACTACTGCTATAATCAAATTCATATTATTGTTTATTTTAGAATATATTATTAATTTAACTTGTGGAAAGTTAGCGGGAAATTTACCTTTGGTTTATAATAATAAATTGATTTTAGAGCTTTCTCGCTAAATAAATATTGGCTTTAGTTAATGTATTTTCATTTGATATATCATTTGCAGAAATCAAATTTTAGGCACTAATGTTGTATTTGTTTTGGCCCCGTACCCAAAGGGTAAAAACGGTATCCTATTACTACGACGCCGCTGTCCGTCTGTCACCAGGCTATTGCTCATGAACCGTGATAGCTAGGCAGCTGAAATTCTCACAGCTGAAGATGTATTTCTGTTGCCGCTATAACAACAAATACTAAAAACAGAATTAAAAAATATTTATTGGGGCTCCCATACAACAAACTTCCTGTTTTCGCTCGATATTAATGATGGTAACACGTAGACGCTTGAAATATTCACAGAATTTTTAGTTGTATATTCACTTTAAAAATGAATAATGAAATTTAATAAAATATATTTAGGGGGGGGGGGGGCATACGGTACGGAACCCTTCGTGCACGAGTCCGACTCGTGCTTAGCCGATTATTTTGTTCAACTCCGTCTCAAAATAAGTGACTTTGAGGAATTTGAATGATTAGACTGCCAATTCTATTGTTGCACCTAACTCAATAAATAAGTTGAAGCCCTACATAGATTTTTAAATTATACTTTTTGGCAATTTAATGAAAACCATGTTTATACCATAAGCGGTAAGCAAGTTTACCATACCATTTATACCATACCATAAAAAATGAAAAAACATTTTATTTTGTAATAATTAAAAGTCTCTCTCAGTAAACAAACTACGAAAATATAGTATAAAAGCAAACTGAGATCCCTAAACTAGATAACTTGTAACTGAACAAATCAAAAGTTTCTACCACAAGAAATAAATCCTTAAAATAATTTATCGCTCTCTTTTGACCGTGCTAGACACGGTGGCTCTTAGCAACGAAACCATACAAAAATATCGTGTAAACTCAGACTACGATTCCTGGAAAAACTATATTGTGACTAACCCAAACATTTCTTATTGACAAATTACTGGTCTTTCACAAGCTTGAGCGTATAAACACAAGAATATGTCATAGCGTTCCAAAAGCTTATATTACTTATAAGATTGGGTTGAGACCTGTGTTGCCAACTCTAGAAAAATAAAAAAAACAGCAGCTCACCTATAAAAAAAACTAGAGAAGTAGATAGAGTAATAAGAGGCAGATTCCTTACTTTTCTCTTATAATTTTATAATAATTATCTACTTTTATTAGATACTAAGACTTACAATCATTATTATTTTAGCTATAACTAATGATCACAACCTAAAACAAAACAAAATCAAACAAAATTCTTGCAAATAAAATATGAATATGAACATACCTATTTAAATACATTGTTACATGGATAATCAACATCCAGACAAAGAGCAAACTCCTAAGTTCTTTACAAAAATGCTTGCCCTGGGTGGGAATCGAACCCACACCCCTTGGTCCTACAAGTAAGGGTCACTAACCACTGGGCCACCGAGGCAGTAATTTTAAAACCACGGTTTAAAAGTCGAAGACATTTTTAAGTCGATCAGCTGCTTAAAACAGTAGTATTATTAGTAGTATTGGCAACACTGGGACCCTTCCCTCTCTACCCCCACCCCCACCCCTGGTCGAAGATGGCAGAATGCCCCGATGACCGATGGAAGACGGATTACAGGAATAACTCAACTAATACGCCTCCATTCGTCAATACTACTTCCATTCGTAGAACTCTATTACTTTGCTTGAAAAATTGGATTTTCTATACGTGGTGGAGTGGAGGCCTGGAAACCTATGGACCGAAGATTAATTTCGATATTATTTATACAGAAATATTAAAAAAGGATGAATGACGTCGATAGGACATAGGACATGATTTAGATTTTAAAACGTCATTAAAAACTCTTTTACTATGGGGCCATCACGAATTGGGCCATCACGAAAGTCAAAAAAATAACTATCTTTTAATAAAAAAATCGGCCAAGTGTGAGTCGGACTCGCACACGAAGGTTTCCGTACCGTATGGGAGCCACATTCCTCTTGCCGTTATTAATAGCGAGCAAAAAACTCCTAAAAATCACGTTTGTTGTATGGGAGCTCCCCTTTATAGGGAGCTTTTTCTGTTTTCAGTATTTGTTGTTATAGCGGCAACAGAAATACATTATCTGTGAAAATTTCAGCTGCTTAGCTATCATTGTTCATGATATACAGACCGGTGACAGACAGACAGACAGACGGACATCGAAGTCTTAGTAATAGGGTCCCGTTTTCACAAATTCCTGATGGTTTAAATAGCTTGTAATAAAGGTCTCTTTTTCGAATTAATAAATCCCTTTTAAATGACCCTGTGTATAAAAAACTAAATATATTTATGATTACAATAAACTTATGCCTTTTTATCAACATTACAATTTTAACATTTTAATAACATCATAGGATTTCCACAACAGGTCATAGGTTTCACCTATAGATATCCAATAAGATCTTCAAAAGTAAGGTCTACTAGTTCTTTATATTTATGCCAACGTTGCTTGCATCATAGCAATTCAAAATCAAATCAAAACAAAAAGAAGTAGATTTGAAATAAGGAAGCGAGAATCGCAATAATATAATTTGAACATCATTATGCCGGCCAGTCGGCGCCGGAAGCGGATAATGAGTTTCGTGATTACCTGTCCTGTTGCTACTACGCGACTGTACGCTTTTAAACAGTTTTATTAGCCATTTTTACAATATTATTATGTACAGGTTACTGGCAGCTTATGCACAACCTTTTATAAGTAACTTTTAAGCTTAAATACTCGGCCAACATAAAATGAGATATTTGACAAGGCTAAACGGTTTAAACAACCGGTGCTAACAATTAAGAGAAATCTTACACACGGTTTCTGACCACAAACTAAAGAAGATATAATAATACTACCCCAAACTAAGCAAAGATTTTGATTTGGCTTTCAGAGATAAATACATTGTCTATTTTAAATACATGCATTATATATTATTATCGGTAGTAACACCCAGACACAGAATAAACACAGTTGTGTTCATCATACAAATCGCTTTGCCCCGGGTGGGAATCGAACCCACGCCTTTTTAGCCACCGAGCCACTGAAGGAGGCTCAAGTAGCACTCTGTTGTAAATGCCACCCACCATCCGAAAACTAATGGTGCCGAACGGTACCTGACTTATATGTGTTTATTTATTTACATACTTGTAAACTGTACATTATGACCTATCTGTATTATTGTAGAGTTACCGACATAGCCCAGCGGATTGGCAAGTAGAACTAGCAGTAGGCAGAGCACATAGCACGAGGGACTGATGACCAATGGGGTTGAAAAGTTCTCGAGTGGAGATCATGGCCGGCAAACGCAGCGTAGGACGTCCACCCACAAGTTGGACGGATTACTTCATTAAGACTGCATGATCGTGCTTAATTCAAGCCGCTGCCAATCGGTTTTATATGAGATCTTTAGGGGAGGCCTATGTCTAGCAGTTGACGTCCTATGACTGATGGGTGGATTGGTGGAATCCTGTTTATATTACGAGTAAAAACGAAAACTTTTCTTCCAAGTACAATGGCAGCCCTACATAGCTAACGTTCACTGGAAACCTTTTCATTCCTGTTCACATCTGGTCCCACTTATTGATGTGTTAATATTTGATTCATTTATCAAGAAAAGGACTATCGCGGATTTTCACTGCTGAAAGAACTGATTTTTTTTTCTGGTTTAGCTTATATATGTTTTGTGGTATGAATATTTGTTTATAGTACTTAGATTTTTTAAATATGAAAAGCATGCAAATATGTTTTCTGTTTTTTTTTGTAGTTTGTTTAATTTGTTGTTTGTTGAATTTGTCTTAGCAATATAATGTCTACTAGCAACTTCCGCGCTCCGTTTTGGTAGTCGTCTTTCGCGGTGTTATGCGATACGAGATACGAGGTCTCCATTCGAGAACTATTCAGCCCCATCGATCATCCGCCATACAAACTGTGTACATTACCCAATGCCACTTCAACTTACTAATCAATAGACAATAGAAAATCATTTGTTGGCCGAAAACAATTATTATTCTAAGCTATAATCTGCAGCAAACTAAATTGACAATTTTAATTAAAGTATAACACAGGTGTTACTCACGCTCAATTTTAGTAGTTAGCTGCTACGGCTCTGTCGTCGTTTCGCCCCGCAAGCTGTTCGGCCCGCGGGGCGAATCGCCGATGACTCTTTTTTCGATTTATCTCGATTCACTTTTTTATCTGTACATTTAAGTAGAAAAGTAGTTAATGGAAAAAAATAAACAATTGCATTATTTCAAGGGCATCATTCTATGAGTCCTATGGGGTTTCGATCGCATTTTAATCTTTTTCAAGATTAGCATGAGGGCTCGTCTCGCATAGCACTTACTATAGTAGCACTTCTACTACAATTAAGCGTGAGTAGCACCTGTGTCATATTTTAATTATCATGTGCCAAAACCCCGCTAGTTTCCATAATTCAATTGACAATACCATAATTTTTAATACATTCCATTTACCACATAAAAAGACACATTTTAGGTATCCGTCAGGCACGACTACTGTAAGTAGTTCTAACATGTCCCATTCCATCCTCAGACACGGACCCTAACATGTCCTAAAAGGACTCTACGTCAGTCCTATCTCCAGTAGATCATCTAGTACATAGAAGTCTAAAGAGAGGCGTTTTCTTTGTACTTATATGTGCATAAAGCAAGTATACAAAAATGTAGCTGTGTGAGTGCACATGAATAAGAGATACGTTGAGCTTTGAAAGTAATCACTGTCTAATTAATTGTTTTTCTACCGGGAAGGGCGGGGGTTGGGGGGCTCGCCCCCCGTAGGGGGGCGTAGTAAGATGTAAAGGAGAACTATTAGTAATTAGATTAGCCTAATCTAATTACTAATAGTTCTATGAACAGTAGACCTTGCGACACATCTCTTTAACCGAATCTTCATAAGCCTTGGTATATTTCAACTTGATCTTCACTGATTGGATTCATACTAGCAAATCTTGTTAGAATTTTGATACTAAGCCATAGCTTGCCAATATTGTCAAAATCGGGTGATTAACTTTTTAACATTCTGAGTACATATTTATAGCACATTAATTTCATTCAAATGTTCAAATTAAATGTAAATACCTATAAAGTTAAATGTTCATAGCAGCTGGTTTCCAAAATGCAGCTTAAGAACTAGTTAGTTAGCCAGAAGATAGGTATTTCTATGTCCAATAAAGTACCTTTTTTCTTTTTTAGTGTTCCGTACCCAAACGGGACCCTATTACTAAAACTAGGCTGTCCATCAGTCTGTCTGTCACCAGGCTATCTCCAGAAACGTGATAGCTAGACAGTTATGTATTTCTGTTGCAGTAATGATTATGAAGTGGTTTTGATAAAGTTTTGTCTAACTTCACTAAAAAATGTTATTAGTTGTTACGCGTAGTTTTGATTTTGAGCAGAGTTGAGAAATCCGGTGCCAGCTAGATCGAGACATGTCCTATCTCGGGAGGTCTATGGTGTACTAACATTTGTGTAGAGTCACGGGGGCCTTGTAACAAATCAGTCCCGACTCAAAGTGACGTCCCCCAGTGTCACGTCCCTCCGAAGGAGCTGGATGACTGGGCCAGAAGTGGCGCATCAAAAAAGGTCGAGCTAAAGTGATCACGTTCCCGGTATCAGTGCGGGAGCGAGGCGGGACTATTAGGATACTTGCAGGAATAGGGTTATCATAGCAACGGTGTTTGCAGTAGTTGGTAGCCATTTGACGATTTAGACTGGGGCGTTGATATTTTTCATGTACGTAGGTATTCCGGGATTTCTTTTTTCCGTCTATTCTTCTTCAATTATTACATTTTATTCTTCGGGGTATTGTTGTACACCAACAACGTTTAATCAAAAATTCAGCTTTTAGAAAGTAGTTCCATTTTTGCGCTTACCGGTAGCGGGGCGCAGGGCGGCGTAGTTAGAACCAATGTAGTCAAATATTCGAATATCACCACGACATCCTTCTAGGAGCGCTCGTAGACCCCACCGCTGCCGCCACTGCTGCTGCCGCTAAAAATTCAAAATGTTTTTATTCAATTGACATATTACATGTGCTTAGAAACGTCAATACAACAAAATAAAAATTTAAATTACAGAATAACTGAACACACAACACTCAGCTAAAGTCCAAACTCGTGGGGTTAAGGTGTCTCTTAAATTGTTTATTATTATAATGTTTAATAAATATAATTTAGCGACTTACAATTTTCTAGATGGTAAAGGTTGATTGATTGATCTGGATGATGATTTTATAGAATTCTAAAAAGACCAATTAGATTAGATTCGGATCTTCTAATTTTTGATTCGATTGCTTAAAGATAAATTGCTTAAGAATTTCAGTTTTAAAATACCTTCGTAATATTAATTTTAAAATGTACAGAGACGCAAAAAGATTAATTTTGACAAAAAAATCAGATATTTTATACATGGTGTAACATTAATTTTAAAATAGACAGAGACGCAAAAAGACAATTTTTGACAAACATTTCAGTCATTTTATACATGGTAACCCTATTTAGAAATGACTCGAGAAATATCCGGAATTTCCGCAGAACGACATAGGTTCGTGCTGGATAAAATTTTATTGTAGAGCCGAGAGTGTTTAATGGTTTCACTTATCTTTATGAGATACTGTTTTATCTCCGATTGCGCCGATTGTACTAGCATTGCTTTTTATCGAAATCTCTGTTTCTTAAACGCTATAGTTTAGATTAATTCATTAACACTTAAGTTCTAGGCTTTTCTCGGTATAGTATTTTTTTTTTGCTTCTGGGATTTATGCTAAGGATTTAATTCATACCATAGAATGCGAGATGGTTAAGATACAAGATCAAATTAAAAATTGAAGAAAAAAAGCAACACAATAAGTTTCCTACCGCAACTAGCAAAAGATCGTATAACTTTTAAACGGCTGAACCGATTTTGAAACATAGCTAAGAATACTTACGACTAATGCATATATCAAACAAAAAAAAAAAAAATTGGCTCATTCATTCGGGACCTACAATGCTACACATACGAATAGACGCACGCACACACAAACACACCCCCTCGTATTTAGCATCGGGGGTTAAACATTGACTTCTGTTATCGTATTTATTCAAATAGTAAAAAAGAACCGCCAATCCCATGGAAGGTTGAAGTTTACGTTAACTTCTTAAATTCGGTAAAATAATTGACGGCGTAAAAACTCGAAAAACGTACAGTGCGACACAAAAGAGATGAAATTAATTATTCGGGAACTAAATTATCACTTTTGCTGGAACCACAACTTGAGCTGTCAATCATAGTTAACATCCTAGCATTTTTCTCGTTTCGTGCTATTTTGTGGATTGTGAACAGGGAAACAGTATCATTATGCAAAAAATAATGCAAAATATGCCAACAAAGCGATAGTGGCGACCTCATTTATTTTCAAGTCTTTTATGTCGCACTGTAATAGAGATTTAAAAATATATAAAGAGCGAGACCAGAATGCTGGAGTCCACTTTGGTCAAAAGCTAAGCAATGCTATTCAGCGAGGCAATTATACCAGCATTCTGGCGACGCGACGTTTCCTTCTAAATAATCGGCCAAGTACGAGTAGGACTCGCGCACGCAGGGTTCCGTACTGTATGGGAGCCCCCCTTAAATATTTATTTTATTTTAATTTACCTTTTTTATGTGTTTTATTTAATGAATTAAAACTTTATTTAAATAACTCCAAGTAACAATAGGTACATGACAATACAAAAAATAAAAATAACATACAAAAATTATTATTTACTAATGAATTGTATAAACAACTACAAATTTTGTGAATATTTCAAGCATCTATCTGTTACCATTATTAATATCGAGTGACAAACGTTTAATAATTCAGGTTTGTTGTATGGGAGCCCCCCTTAAATATTAATTTTATTCTGTTTTTAGTATTTGTTGTTATAGTGGCAACAGAAATATATCATCTGTGAAAATTTCAGCTTTCTAGCTATAACGGTTTATGAGATGCAGCCTGGTGACAGACGGACAGACGGACAGACGGACAGCGGAGTCTTAGTAATAGGGCCCCGTTTTTACCCTTTGGTTACGGAACCCTAAAAAGGGCCTTTAGATCAAGTTTTATATTTGAGTTTTGTATATGTATTTGTTTAGGTATTTTGTAAACATTTCAGTACAAGTTAGAATAAATTAGGTTACTTAAAATATAATAATAAAGAGCGAGATACAATATTGGATATGGGACACTCATGCTCAGTGAAATAGGTTTATGTTTTGATCACATTACAGCTAAGATATATTTTTTCCACGAGGAAAACTTCTTATGGTCTATCTCCACATTGGTAACGGAAGTACTATGCCAACATATGTTATAATCTTTTCCTGGTGACACACATTCGGTAAATGTAAGTATTTTTAACAGGCAAGTGATTCTTCAGTAAGTATAAAAAATAATTCGATAAATGTCAAAATACCTGAGGCCATAGAGTTGTGTTTATTCTTAAGAACAACGAAACTGCTTCTCCCTTTGCTAAAGAAATACAAAATATTTTTAAAGCTCTCTTTGTGTTTAATCGACTACAAATTACGTAAAATTTTCGAAACTTTAATTTTTAAATTTTTTGGAACTGAAATCAAATTAAGACCATTTAAAGTAATGATTTATACTAAAACTTTACTGTACTGTAAAGAAATAAATTTCAGTCCATCTGTCTATCAGCCATAGGACGTCCACCGCTGGACCGCGAGGTCTCCTCTATGGATCTCCAATAACAACGGGTGGTAGCGGCTTGCATCCAGCGCAATCTTGCAGTCTTTATGAGGTCATCCGTCCGCCTTGTGGGTGGACGTTCTACGCTGCGCTTGCCGGTACGTGGTCTCCAATCGAGAACTAGTAAATTTAAACTAGTAAACTTTAACTAGTAAATTTAAATTTAAAAAATGCAAGTGGAGTCCCTCCGCGCGGAAGAAGTGAAACTTCGACGCAACAGTGCTTTCATACCCCCTCCATGGTAGCATTAAACGTTTAACGCAACCTTGTTGGAAGTCGCATTAGAAGTTTCACTTCAAAAAATGACTTTTTTACTAAAACTTATCATTGAACTTTATAAACATAATCTAAAAACATTATCCATCTGCTGCAGTTGGGGATAGTAATAGAGCTGGGGTCCCTACGGGCCCGCTGTCTGGGTCGTATTTTTGTTGGTACAATATCTCTATAATTAGAAAGCCACCGGAGTGTGCAATAACACTGTGTTTTAAGGTGAATCTGATATTACACCGATTCTGATGGAGGGACTTGAGGGCAACTCTGGATCACTCGATATTATTGTGGCCCATTCGTGGCTAGTTTATCATAGCCCATACGTAATCCCGCGAGGTGTCAGACGGTGGAGGGGACGAGGTAGCGCGTTATTCGCCTTCAAGTTTCCCTTACCCGCTACACCACCCGCTACTCGCGGACATCTTAGGTACCTCGTCCCCGCCACCGTCTGTCACCCCGCGGGACGGTCGCGCACGAGATTGCCGGGCTATAAGTACTTGGTGATCCAAAGAAGAGTCTAATACTGCAGCGGACGTCTTAAGGCTGTTGAATGGATAGTTTAGTAGTTTTCTAACTGAATACATAACAATAGAAGAAGGAAAACCGTGTGGGCATAGTGGGAGAATGCTTGAAACGAGAGCTCAAACATGGTCCCGCACCAATTAGGTTTTGCGTGCGGATTGGCTTATCGCTAGTATGTTATTTTTAAACATTCGCGATTTGAACACATTATTTAACACTCAAGTTTTATTGCGCGATAAGTCCCGTATAATCTAAGTAGGATATCGCTGGTATTTTGGTAATAAAAACAACGTATCGTCGTTTGGCATCTAAAGCCGTAAACGCCACATTCGATTTATTTTACAAGAGACAAAAAAGCTTTCGATAATTTATAATTATTTTTCGAAAAAAATGGCAAAACCGCCTTCCATCGGGTACAAAATTCGAATATTTCGCTCAAATTGTTTCTATTATTTTTATTCTTGATTTTTCAAAAACGGCTTAGCCGATTTCTGTAAAACTTAAATATGACTACCTCAGGAGTTTATTCTATTGAACGAAAAAAAAAAATTCCATTAAGTTCAAAATTGGCGAAATTATCGATGATCATACACAAAACAAACATAGAGACGAACATAGAACCTCCTATTTTTTGGAAGTCGATTAAAAATACAACTATTATAATAATTTTATAGTAATTTGTTATAAATAATTAAACGTCAAATAAAATTAGTTGAAATTGGATCCCAAACGACGATACGTCTTTAGGATAAAATCGACAGTTTTTTCAATTTGACCAAATTAAAAACACCGTACCTACCTAACTTGTAACAGAAAAGCGGTGCTAAATCTGCGGGTCTAAATTAATGCTGGTGCCAAAATTGATAAAAATATAGCCGTAATGGCTGTCAAACTTTAAGGTTAATATTCGCGCGCATAGGGCAAGTTTATAACAGACTTACAGACTGCCTCGGTGGCTCAGTGGTTAGTGACCCTGACTTCTGGATCAAAGGGGCGTGGGTTCGATCCTCCACCTGGGGGAAGGATTTATTTGATGAACATAGGTGTTTGCTCTGTGTCTGGATGTTATTTAGGGTACTATCTCGATAATTTTGTATTTAAAATATGTATATGTCGTATATTAGTATCTAGCAACAATTTCACAAGCTTTGCTTAGTTTAGGGTTAGTCATAGTAATTTATTTATCATAGTGATGTTACATCTTAAAATATATTATAACAAAAAAAAACCTTTAATACACATTGGAATACAATAAATAATTAAAAAAAATACATTAAATAATTTTAATATTAGTCAGTTAGAGACCACGTGTAAGTTGTACCCTAATATTTATATTTATTATATTATATTTATCAATAATTTAGGTCGATCCATAACCTTGTCGCTACGTGAAAAAAAAAAAAATCAATTCATTTTTAAATGTTATATAAATTAGTAATAATTATTTTTCACAAAAAATAGCATAGACCAACTTCAACCGTGTACAGAATTCGCGAATATTTCGCACGAATCGATGTAACATTTTTGTTGATTTATCAAAAATGGCTCAGCCGATTTCGATACTATTTAAATGGGACCAATCTCAAAGTATACTCTTTCTAAAAAAAATATATCGTAATCGAACTACTACGTAAAAAGATATGCGTGGTTTTACATAAAAAAAATGTACGCGTCGAATTGAGTACCTCCTCCGTTTCGTCGGTCAAAAATTACATGCTAAAGTAATAATAGTACAAGTATCTAATATTTTTATTAATATTTTTATATTTTTCTAATATTTTTCAAAAGTCTTTCTGGGCGTCTGGTGGACGCGACGCGTGACCAAACTGCTGGTGTTTATTTGGCTCAACGCATAAGCATTGCCATTCAGCGTGGCAATGCAGCCAGCATGCTGGGCACGCTGCCAACTGGCAGTGGCCGCGAGCATTTGGATTATCTTTAGACCTTCAAAGGTCTGAGGATGATCCGATGCTTTTTGTGTAATAGTAGTGTAGTTTTGTTGTAGTTAATAAAGGCACTTTTGCCCACTTAAAAAAAAAACCCACATTTGTGTGATGTTAAGTATCTAATAATAGTGTAGTCGATTAGGACAGAATCGGCCCTCGTCCTAGCGGATGGTATTACGTTCGAGTCCGTTCGCATTACTCACGCTCCGGCGGAGAGGCTCGCGTCGGTACCGCTACAGAGATTACGGCGTAAACAGCTTTCACGCACATTATCATCATTTTAGAAACCTAATATTAATTATTTTCGCAAAAAATAGCATGACCGACTTCAAACGTGTACAGAATTCGCAAATATTTCGCACGGATCAATGTAGCAATTTTCGCATTATTGTTGATTTATCAAAAACGGCTCAGCCGATTTCGGTAAAATTTAAATGGAACCAATTTCAAAGTATACTCTTTCCAATGTAAATAAAAATAATTATTGAAATCTACTATGATAAAAGTTATGCGTGGATATATCCCTGTTCGGGCGCCAATATGTTACGGGTTTCTTCCCTATGAAAGGGTGAGGAACCCGTAACATATTGGCGCCCGAACATAGGGACGTGTGGTGTCGCAACCTTAAATACTTATCATAAAAGGTTCTTTTTGGTGTCGCTTCGCTATCAAAAAGTTGGTCGAGTTCTAAATAATCACTACATAATACTACTACTTTTACCCTAATTTACTGGCGGATACTGTTATTAATCTTTTTTTTTTTGTTGTCAAATTTTGAAACGATTGACAATTTAATACTGTAACTGTTTAACTTATTTCAAAGCGACATCGTATATTTATTAATATTGTTGCTGATACTCATACGGATTGGGTTATACTATGTCTATGGTTATATAATGCTGATCTGATATTTTTTTTTGGTTGTTTTGGTGAAATTCCAAAATGAATAATAACTTCATAATGTGGGTAATTTTGAACTTAACTTTTAAACTTCTTTTATTTTAAGCGGCATTCTGTGTTAATGTCTTCCTATTTTTTGACACCGATGTGTGTATACTACGCGTATAATTATGTTGTGTTTTTCTTATGTATACTGATATTGAGATGATAGGATTTTTGTTGTAAAATTGCAAAATGGCGGAAAATCCTTTTGTTGTAACTTTTTACATTCTACTTAACTTAGGTTCGCACCTTGAATAAAGATGTGCCAACCTCTTACTACTTAAACTAATACCAGCTATTTACTTAATAGCCATATTGACTTATACTACGTAACTAAGCTTTAAAAATGTGTTGTTATTGTACCTTTTACCGGTGGAAATACTCGCATCGCTTAGCATTGAATTTACCTTTTTAATAGTCAGTACTACTTACTAATGTTTAGTACTGGTCACTATTTTACCTATTTATACTTATGTGTACTGTTTTACCCAGTACCTTCGGTGATCACTTTCCCTGGTCACCATACATTCTACTACCTTTATGGTTAGTGTTGCCCTCACCCGGAACACTGATCCATTATTTACCTATACATACATTCTACTACCATTATGGTTAGTGTTGCCGTCACACGGAACACTGATCAATTATTTACCTATACCTACTTGTACTGCATACCCAGTACTTGGGTGACCACTTTTTCCTGGTCACGCCTTAATGGAACCGTTCAGCACCTTGCTACCCTGTAACGGTAGCGCTTGCTTGTGCCCACTTTTTCCTGGTCACACTTCCTGCTGAACGTTTCCACCCATTATGGTTAGTGTTGCCGTCACGCGGAACACTGATCAATTATTTACCTATACCTACTTGTACTGCCCACACAGTACCTTGGGTGACCACTTTTTCCTGGTCACGCCTTAATGGAACCGTTCAGTACCTTGCTACCCTGTAACGGTAGCGCTTGTTTGTGCCCACTTTTTCCTGGTCACACTTCCTACTGAACGTTTCCACCCATCATGGTTAGTCCTGCCCCTAAAAGCAGGCCTAATTTACCTTATTACTACCTACTTATTTAGTCCTGCCCGTAAAAGCAGGCCTAATGTACCTTTTTACTACCTACATAACGGTAGTGCTTTGTGCCCACTTTCGGTCACGCTTTGGCTGAATCGTTCAGTACCTTTGCTACTTTGTAACGTAGCACCTGTTTGTGCCCACTTTCACTGGTCACACTTCCACTGAACGCTTCAGCCCTCCTTATAGTTAGTCCTGCAACTTACCGCAGGCCTAATTGACATTTTGCTGCCTATTAAAGGTAGTGCTTGCCTGTTGGTGCCCACCACGTTGGTCACCTTCGCTAATCTTGAGAGTACCTTTTACCAATCTTTACAGCATCTCCGTGCCTCGGACAACGTAGTTCTGTTTGTGCCCACGGTGTTGGTCACACTTACTTCCGCGTCCGAGATGTTTTAGTGCTTCATCAGGTGCAGTAAAGTTTCGTTTGTGCCCATAAGGATGGTCACACTCCTCCATTACTTTACGACCTTTTGAAGGTCGTAATGGTCTTTTTGTGCCAACCAGTGTTGGTCACATCTTGGAATTTACCTTTATTCTATTACGCTCACTGTAGTAGCATAAAATTATTGGGATTGACGTTATTAATATTATTATTTATTATGAAGTTATATAGCCTTCGGTCGTATCCTACTCTGTTTTGTAACTTTGTTGGTTTCAGAATTTCTACCGCGACCCTTGGTTGATTGTCTAAAGATTTAATTTATCAAAATATTATTACTTACATTCTTATACGCTAACTTACCCTAATTTATTTACTACCTATTATTTTTAACCATTGTTTCTAGTTGCCTTCGATTCCGCTCAGGAAAGCTGGAGGGCCAGCTTGAATTTTCCTCGTTTCCCGAGTAAAATTCCGGTGGCAAAGGGGGTCATTGTAGCATCAAATTTTACACATATCTAATTTATGTATAATTCGGAACGCTATTTTTTTTATTTGACAGTTGTCAACAGTGTAAACGCTTCTAATTGGTCAGGACGAAACGTCAACCTGTCTAGTGATTGACAGTTTCCCCATCAATACTCGTTTGATCCAAACTATCGATTTTTTTACTCGATCATTTTTTTATTAATTCATATCGGCGTCTCCTTTTGATAAACAAACGCTTATTTAAAGCCACTCAACAAAGTGAAACCTTTGGATAAGCCTTAGTATTATTAATCTCACCTTTTTAGCATTTATCCGTTTTCCTTGGGAGTAATTTCCTCTCCTCGTATTATTTTTAGTCGATTCTAATTCGATTGTTTGTTAAGTTAGTTGCTAGTCTTTTTTTTTTTCTTCAACGTTGTCCCCACCGTCTGCGTTAGAGAGTTCATTGAATCAAAAGGACGACGTGATGGCGGACCGGGGCTCCGAGTTTCTTTCGCACCAAAAATGCGGTGGAAGGCTGAGCTTCGACCCGGGAATCCGGCGGAAGACCCCAGGAGCCACGCACCTCTAACTCACCGGGCGTGGAGCGGCCTCGAGCCGCCATATTATGTATATTTTTCCCCCTAACAAGGTATGTGGACGCGTCACCATTCGTACTTTTTTTTGTCAAATAATCACGAAATACATACTAAATCGTATTATCTTCCATTGAGCGCGTGCGCAGCTACTTTTTCTATCGATTTCACTAAATTATTACCCTGAAATGTTCACTTCAACATGTGATTTCAATGCGTTTTTGGGCCAGCCACATGGATTAAAAATACAATCCTTTCGTTATTTAACTATTGAATATAGGATAAAAACCTTCCCCTCGACCCTGCGGTCGTGGCGAGGTGTAATTTTCCCCGATTTTAATGTAAAATCGCTGGAATTCTTGACTTTTGGTAGAAAACCTACTTAGTGTAAAATAACCTTCTGGAATGTTCCTAGATGTTCAAATTTGTGCTAAACGCTTTCCTCTCGACCCTGCGGTCGTGGCGAGGTGTAACTTTCCCCGATTTTAATGTAAAATCGCTGGAATTCTTGACTTTTGGTAGAAAACCTACTTAGTGTAAAATAACCTTCTGTAATGTTCCTAGATGTTCACATTTGTGCTAAACACTTTCCTCTCGACCCTGCGGTCGTGGCGAGGTGTAACCTTCCCCGATTTTAATGTAAAATCGCTGAGATTCTTGACTTTTTGTAAAAAACACACTCCGTGTAATACCCCCTTCTAAAATGCTACTTGACTATTAAACCTTTATTAAATAGTTTGTCCACAAGCCCCCGCACGTGGTGAGGCCCAATTATACCCCATTTTCTCATTTATGACCTGAGAAAATGTAATTTTAATTTTGTTTACTTTTCTTCCTACTCGGTGTTAACATGGATTCATTCCATCCATTTCAGGGTGTATAGGTGAGGCCGGCATGTTTGGGCATACCCCCAACCAGGCTTACCTGGATTAGCCGCCTGGACGTCGTTGGTGCACCCAGTCAACGGTGCGACCACTGACCTTCACGTGAGCCCTGCCAGAGTATTGGCAGTCTACCTCCAGTTCCTATTTGTTAACCGGCGGCGCGTACAGAGGTATTTCATTCCCCTTTATTACCGTCGGTCATCTACTTCCTATTGGTGACACCATCGGATGGATCCACCCATTTGCTGATTATAGTTTAAGTGAAGGGACAGAACTCGACCAAGCGACCCACCGTTATCATTATTTTATTTACCACTATTTTACATATTCAAGTCAGACGGCTTCCCCGTCTACATTCTACCTTACCTAGTATACCTATTTAATCCATTAAGTACCCATTGTAAAATAACCAAGCCACTCACCATTGTTTACCTATTAGAGTTAGACGGCTTCCCCGTCTACCTTTTGTGTTACCCATGGTACCTATTCAACGCTACTATTATACTCCCATTATACTACTCCTATTTACTCCTAAATACTACTAAATACTACTATCATTGTAAAAGTACCATGGTGACCTCACTGTTCCTGTGAATATTAATCCTTTAAAAAAAACTTATAATAAAAACAAACATGCCGGTGATAAACGCTGTGCTTTTATTTAACTACCTTAGTCTATAAGTGTAGGTATATTTATCCTCACCCTTTCATAGGGAAGAAACCCTGCTACTCATTATTTTATTTACCACTATTTTACATATTCAAGTCAGACGGCTTCCCCGTCTACATTCTACCTTACCTAGTATACCTATTTAATCCATTAAGTACCCATTGTAAAATAACCAAGCAACTCACCGTTGTTTACCTATTAGAGTTAGACGGCTTCCCCGTCTACATTTTGTGTTACCCATGGTACCTATTCAACGCTACTATTATACTCCCATTATACTACTCCTATTTACTCCTAAATACTACTAAATACTACTATCATTGTAAAAGTACCATGGTGACCTCACTGTTTCTGTGAATATTAATCCTTTAAAAAACTTACAATAAAAACAAACATGCCGGTGATAAACGCTGTGCTTTTATTTAACTACCTTAGTCTATAAGTGTAGGTATATTTATCCTCACCCTTTCATAGGGAAGAAACCCTGCTACATTTAAGTAGTAAGAGGTTGGCACATCTTTATTCAAGGTGCGAACCTAAGTTAAGTAGAATGTAAAAAGTTACAACAAAAGGATTTTCCGCCATTTTGCAATTTTACAACAAAAATCCTATCATCTCAATATCAGTATACATAAGAAAAACACAACATAATTATACGCGTAGTATACACACATCGGTGTCAAAAAATAGGAAGACATTAACACAGAATGCCGCTTAAAATAAAAGAAGTTTAAAAGTTAAGTTCAAAATTACCCACATTATGAAGTTATTATTCATTTTGGAATTTCACCAAAACAACCAAAAAAAAAAATAATATTCTTATCAGATCAGCATTATATAACCATAGACATAGTATAACCCAATCCGTATGAGTATCAGCAACAATATTAATAAATATACGATGTCGCTTTGAAATAAGTTAAACAGTTACAGTATTAAATTGTCAATCGTTTCAAAATTTGACAACAAAAAAAAAAGATTAATAACAGTATCCGCCAGTAAATTAGGGTAAAAGTAGTAGTATTATGTAGTGATTATTTAGAACTCGACCAACTTTTTGATAGCGAAGCGACACCAAAAAGAACCTTTTATGATAAGTATTTAAGGTTGCGACACCACACGTCCCTATGTTCGGGCGCCAATATGTTACGGGTTTCTTCCCTATGAAAGGGTGAGGAACCCGTAACATATTGGCGCCCGAACATAGGGACGTGTGGTGTCGCAACCTTAAATACTTATCATAAAAGGTTCTTTTTGGTGTCGCTTCGCTATCAAAAAGTTGGTCGAGTTCTAAATAATCACTACATAATACTACTACTTTTACCCTAATGGAAAAAAAATATTTATACGCGTCGAATTGAGTACCTCCTCCGTAAAAACGTCCACTTTTAGACAAATCTGCTAAGATTCTCCAAAATATCCTTATTTCCTTACTATTATTATAAATCTGAAAGTGTGTTTGTTGGTTGGTTCCCCTTTCATGCAGCAACTGAGCAACGGGTTAAGGTTAGGTACTTGATTTTTCGCATGGACATACTCGTAGTTTGACAGACGGAGAGTGACTAAGCTAATTTTTGTCCCAGAAAAAGCAAATGTTCCCATGGGATAGCACAATAAATGTTCCCATGGGATGGCACAAAAAATGTTCCCATGGGATAGCACATTAAATGTTCCCATGGGATAGCACAATAAATGTTCCCATGGGATAGCACAATAAATGTTCCCATGGGATAGCACAATAAATGTTCCCATGGGATAGCACAATAAATGTTCCCATGGGATAGCACAATAAATAGGCGTGCAAAAACCAGTGCTACATACCTAGGATCGGTCCAATATCGAATCAAATCATTATCTTTATGTTAGCTAAAATTGGTATTTATGTACCTATGTTTGTAGATATTTAGGTTTTAAGATATGTATTTTATGTATGTTTATAAAATACTAGCGACCCGCCCCGGCATCGCACAGGTGTATTATTGAATCACTCTATCTATTGAAAAAACCGCATTATTTTTATTTTATTTATTAGGCACTCATAACAGACTACAGAAAATACATTATATAATTTTTTTACAATTTTTGACCGATTCTGTGGTCCATAAGAATGAGCACACAGCATGGTGAACAGTTGTATCCATAATTATTAAAATCCGTTGTATAGTTTTAAAGATATAAGCATACATGGGGACAGCGGGAAGCGACTTTGTTTAATACTATGTAGTGATGGTGACACCTTTATCTGTTTATTTTTATTATTGTATCGAAGTATTTTTTTTCTCTCATTATGTGTTTCACTGTATTTATACACCACCGACCGTATTTCTTTTTTTCATGTCCAGTCCATCCAAAGGTTGCCTTGTAGAAATCGCCAAAGGCAATAAGGCCGGTCTTGTACAAAATTTTTTTGTGTTATATTTATTTATTTATCAGAAAAGTCAAATCCGTAAATGCATTCGGGTCCTAGAAATTTCTCAAAGACCTTATATGGTGCAGTAGT
This sequence comes from Hypomecis atomaria, assembly GCA_964007245.1. Taxonomy (NCBI): domain Eukaryota; kingdom Metazoa; phylum Arthropoda; class Insecta; order Lepidoptera; family Geometridae; genus Hypomecis; species Hypomecis atomaria. The sequence goes on from OZ023305.1 coordinate 270,145, forward strand.
TTTCCTACGGCGCACACATAAATATGATGATGATGATAATGTTATTTATTGGGTGTATCTGTTGTCACCTGCAAAACTATAGCTCTATAGATAAATTAGCCTTCCGCCCGCGGCGTCCCTCGAGGCTCTAGTCTAATGAAAGTTTCAAGTTTGTCGGATCAAATACAAATTTACGGAAACGGGGATTTTTTTCTGTTTGTTTGTTCCACAAATAAGAAATACACTGAATTCTTATTACATTAAGAAGGTGTACAAATATGTGTCCAACAGAGGAAGAACATCATAAATATTATAATTGCAAATTATAATGAATTAATGATGATGATGCTGGGCACGCTGCCAATTGGCAGTGGGCTTGAGCATTTGGATTATCTTTAGACATTTAAGGGTCTGTGGATGATCCAATTGCTTGTTATGTAGTAGTTGTTTATGTTGTTTTAGATTTTATAAGTATTGTATTTAGTGGTAATTAATAAAGGCACTTACCCTAATAAACCAAATCTTATCGTAGAACGATGATGATATAAATAATAAATAGGCTTTATAATATGTAAATATTGTAAATGTGTCTTACCCGCATGATTAAAATTTGTTGTTGGTTGTTTAAAAATTAAAGGTTCCTACGGCATAATAAATAAAAACGTAAGAACCTTTTATTTTTGAGCCAAATAGTAGGCTATGACCTATGGGACTCGCCAACCTTTGAACTACGAGTATAATCAGATCAATACTTCGTTCTTTTGCTGTGTAAAAGCGTAACAACATACCAACAAACACAATTAGATTCGGATTTTTAATATTATAAAGAATATTTTCACCGTAACCTGCGTAACTATAGCCCTACAGCTATACTAGCGTCCGCGCGCGGCGTCCCTCGAGACTTAAGCTAATGAAAGTTACCAGTTTGTTGGATCGGAGGCGCGAACTTATGGACACGGAGATTGTAGTTATTGTTACTGAGTGGAATGAGATATTTTGCTGTTTATTTAGGGCGTGCTTTGCAACAGCTGGAAGAGATAGTTTATAACAATAAACTAGTATAACATTTAAAAAAACCTTCCTTTTTTTAAACTAGCTTTTACTGAACAAGTACTCGTCAAGACGAATCAAACGAGCGGAAACTCGATAGGGTTGCGTCGTTTCATTACAGAGTTCTTATGACCACCTTTCAGCTCCATCATCAGACTCTGGTTACCATTGAAAGACCAACTACTCGCCAAGACCATTCAAATGAACCCAAACTCGATGAGGTTGTGCCATTTCATTGCTAAGTTCCTTTAGTTTCCTTCCACCTTCATCATCAGATAGGCGCCATGTCATCATAATACTGCATTGTCACGCGATTTACACATGTATGCAAATTTTAGCTCAATCTGTAACCGGGAAGTGGCTCAAATTTAACTTGCAAGATGTGATTACAGACAGACAACGGGACGGGTGAAACTAAATAAAAACTTGTAAAAGGCTTGTTGAAATTAGTAGCTGCTTACAATATGAGCCACGTCTACGACCCACATGAGATTCAGTACCTATAACTACAACTTGACATAATTTGTACTTCAAACACAAAAAAAACTCTTTCGTTATAACTTATTAAGAATTAAAATTGTTTATTTATATAACTTAACAGCAAATACTTCATTTTGCTAAATTAGTTTTGAGAAAACGCTTTACATCAAATTCGTAGTTTCCAGACAAACTCCATTTATTATGTATCTCCACTCGGTTTCTTAAAGCACTTAAAAAGAGCTAGCTTTGATCTACGTTACTCTTTCTGTTGGGAGTCGAACCGCGTTCCGTGCTTCGCGACTTCTGAGTGTTAAGGTACGGTTCTGAAGTACGCGACAGACGGCACACACCAGCGTTGGACGACATTTTACATCTTTGCTTAAGATTGATTGCGACATACTTAATACTCAATCATTATTTGCATCATAAATGTACCTTAATATTTACTTGTGGTTCTTAAGTAACATTATGTTCTATACTGATCTACATAATATAATATATGCCCTGTAAGGGTATGAAATTTTTATCGCTTGTATTGGTGCGGGTTATTACAATGTTTTCTAAATTATTATTAAAAATTCGTCGTTAAGTGCGTACAATGAAACATTTTAATTATTTTATGGTTCGATATTAAATTGTATTGGAAGGAAACTTGAACATGCTAAACGAATAAATGAAAATACTAGACCTACACGTCGACTCTGTTAATTCAAACGCAGCCTTGTCAGGGTATTAAACTTTTTTATCACAGAACCATTTAAAATTTGTTGAGGGTCTTTTAATTCTGATTTATTCAAGTACATCACTGTGAACTAATTTTTACTACCGTATGAAGCCCAAGATCGTGAAAAATGTTAAATGACTCACGATGAATGTATGATCAGAATACTATACGTACGTGTGACTCTTTCGCAACTGTTGTGCAGAAGATCATAAAACTTACAAATCCCGTACATTATCAATAATGCAACGTAATGCAATTAGTAGTCGCAGTCCATGTGGTCGCCGTGTGTCGCTGCCGTCTGCCGCATTCCTCGGAAACGTACCTTAATACAAAATCTACGGAATAAATAATTGTGTTGTAATGTGAGCCCAAAATTGTGCATTTGAATAATGTCTTATTTAAATTTTGAAAGCGCTAAGTATGTTTGGGGTAGAGCGTGCCGCGAGCTGGTTTTGTTTCAAGAAGCTAAAATAGCACCAACATAGGTTTAATGATATTATTATATTTAAACTTGTGTGCCGTGCCTTTAGGCGTGTTCCGTCGCATGCTCAATACAAAAAGTTCCAGAGATGTATCCCTATAAGACTGATTGTATTCTTATTCTAGGTATGAGACTGTCACACACTAAAAATTCGATATAAATAATTATTAGATTTAAAATAGTATCTATTTATGTGGTATTTTTGGAGCGCGATTAGTCCTGTGGTATACGAATAATGTGCTTAAATTGAGAAAGTTTAAAAGACATTATTAGTACATACTACGGGACTAATCGCACACTAAAATTACAAGATAAATCATCCATCAGCCATAAGAAGTCCACTGCTGGACATAGGCCTCCCCTATGGATCTCCAATAAGACCGGTTGGAAGCGGCTTGCATCCAGCGCGATCCTGCGGTCTTAATGAGGTCATCCGTCCACCTTGTGGGTGGACGTCCTACGCTGCGCTTGCCGGTACGTGGTCTCCACTCGAGAACTTTTCGACTCCATCGGTCATCAGTCCTCCGCGCTATGTGCTCTGCTGCCATTTCAACTTGCCAATCCGCTGGGCTATGTCGGTAACTTTGGTTCTTCTACGGATCTCCTCATTTCTGATTCGATCTCGCAGAGAGACTCCGAGCATAGCCCTCTCCATAGCTCGTTGGGCTACTTGATAAATAAATATAATAAATCCCGACGTTTCGACCGAGTTGCATCGATCGAGGTCACGGGTAGACTCAATCACGGTCATGATCTCCACTACCGTGACTCAATATTTATCTCGTAATTTTAGTGCGCGATTAGTCCCGTAGTACATAATAATAATGTATTCAAATCGCGAAAGTTTCAAAATAACATTAGTTTAAAAGAGACTTTGATTTTGAATCGTTATTTGTATATGTATTTTGGAATTTTGCCAATTTCATTTTAACGTTTTAAAGTTTATAAAACTGATTATTTTAATGACTTACAGATACATTACAGATATTTTGACATAATTGATACTTTTAAGTCATTTATTTAGCAGATTTACTATGAAAAGTTTCTGTTCAAAAATTCTAACATATACTGCTTCTATTCATTTTCCCTTGCTAATTTTGCACAACGACGGGAAAGAGCTAACTTAATTATTTTTACGAAAACGACTTATAAATGCAATTCGATAGAGAATTGAATTGTGCGTCTACTAGTTTAATAATATGAATTATGTTTTCGCCAAATTGACGAAGTTAAGCACCGACAAAAATATCTCCTATATTAGGGTTCTCGGAAAATGAAAAACGGTTTTTTTCGCCTCCTATAAAATGTTTTTCTTGTAAGTTATGAGTTGTTAACACTTCCCCGTCGATATGACTTTGTAAAAGTGTACTTATTTGATGAATACATAACTGAATTGAATCGACTATACTTGTGGAGGGAGAATAGGTGTGGAAGTTACTAGAGTATATCCAAACGTTGAAGATGTTTGCGAAACAGAGTTTGACGACGTGATTAAAATGTTACCGCAACCAACCATTTCCCGATGGGGCCAAATATCATTTAACATCGACTTATCTTCTTATAATATACAGTAAAACTAATTCTGCCTCACATTTTGTCTAATTTACGTACACGCACGGACGTGTAAACGTTAGATTTGTCTTATTAAAGGCTGCTGCATACGTGACGGGTTTTTTCACAGACGGGACGGAACGGGAAATTTTAGAAATGTCGTTTCATACAAAATGTATATGGAAGCGCATATGTCACGGAGACACGGACGGGACGGGAACGTGGCACTCACGGGGCGGGAAAAATATCGTCGCCAACGATGTTTAGCACGTCCCGTCCGGCACGTGCCCCGTCCCGTCCGTGTTTCCGCTACGTAAGCACAGTCACTCCATTCGTTCCGGAGAGAAAAAAAGTGTTGGACGTTTTTAACTACTTCGTCATCTAGAACAATAGCAATTAAAGCCAATTTTCGAAATTAAAAATCCACCTTTCCTTCTTCACAACAGTTAGATCCGAATCACTGTTACGGTATGTATGCATTAAAAACACGTTCCCGTCTCGAACGAGGCAGTCACGTCCCGTTGCCGTTCACGTCCCGTCCGAGGTATTATCTCGTTACGTATGCAGCGGCCTTAATTCCCGGTAATTTCGAGTCGTCGCGCCATTTCACTGTTCTGCGTCAAGCGCCCAAGCTTTCCCAACATCCATGATGTCGTAAGTTTTAACTAATTCATAAAGTGTATTATATCAAGACATTGTTAAAGACTTTTCCTTTCGAATGATGTATCTGATTTATAGTGTTATTTGTGTTATGATCGATATATTGTGCTCTAAAGTTGGGGATGGCTGGTCGGAAAAATATCTATCGTCGGAAGTTTACCTTTTTTTTTTTTAAGTATTAAGGTGTAGACTTGAATCATGCACTTATAAAAAATACTGTTGCCAATACATTAGGCCATGCTACGGTATTTTTTATTAGAGCGTAGCTTGTCTACTGTTTCTTTGACAGAATGAATGAACACTTTTTTGTTAACACAAATTACAAAAAAATACACAGAAAGGAAAAATAAAGTAACTTAAAACTAGTGCAACAAAGGGCGGCCTTATGGCTTACAGCAATCTCTTCCAGGCTTGACAGACGTTTTTAGCGGGACGGATAATACGCATCCGCGTAAAAATTTGATGACGTCGACGTAAGCTGTCAAAAAGGGTTTGAGACTCTGACGTTCAAGTGGCTATAGGCAAACCATTTAACTCGCGGAACGCCCGCGGGTTAAGAAGGGAGCGGGGGGAGATGTTATCGGGTGGGTAAGAGGGGTGAGACGTGCGCTCTCTGCTCCGCGTACCCCTGTCACCCACCCGGTAACATCTCCCCCGCTCCCTTATTACCCCGCGGGCGTTCCGCGAGTTAAATGGTTTGCCTATACCTAAAGTGTTCTTACAGTTACTGCAGATGTTTGAGAGAAAGTTGTCGAGTTTGAAATATTAATACTAAAATAACCATTAACAAATAAATAAAGGACATCTATTCATATACCATTGGTTGTGAAATTCTGAAAGTGTCAACCGAATGAATTAATTTAGAAATAATATTAGTACATATTTTACTGTATATTTTTGTGCGATGGGACCACCCTACTCAAGAATCACTCCGTGGATACCAAGTAGTCGAGTTTTGAAATTGTTTATTTTTTTAGATTTTGTTGCTCTCATTTAAGCTTTTAAATAATTAATTAGGGTATTATTTATTACAACATACTCGTATGAATCCTTTAGGATCACTCCCTGAGTAGTTATCGTGTTTTGAAATTAAATAATAAAAGCCAAAAAATAGACAATAATTAATTTCAGAACTCGACAGCTACCCAGGGAATGATCCTAGAAGATTGCTCCCATAATATAATATGTACAGAATAGTATGTACTAATATTGTTTTCTGATTAATGAATTGAAAAATATAATGCAAGCTAAAAAAACGATTTATAATTAATTTCATAATTTGGTCCCATAGTATAAAACGCTCAGACTAATTTGTACTAATATTATTCACTAATTATATTTTTGGCCGGCACTTTTCATATTTAGCCCAAAGTGAATGATGTCCTTTATAATGGAATAATTATTTGGTGTAAAAGTTTATGATTATTATACCTATTTCAAATTGTCATTTTCAGACGGGTTTTGATTATTTGCTATTGGAACTTAATTAAGTAGACTTGTTTTTGTGTGCAATTACTAAAAACTACAATTATAATTTTCATATTAAAATCCCAAGGCCAAGTACGAGTCGCACGGAGGGTTCCGTACTGCATGGGAGCCCCCCTTAAATATTTATTTTATTTTAATTTTATTATTGAAGGGAATATAAAACTAAATGTTCCGTGAAAATTTCAAGCATCTACCTGGTACCATAATTAATACAGAGCGAAAAACGTCTAAAAATTCAGGTTTGTTGTACAGGAGCCCCCTCTTAAATATTTATTTTATTTTTAGTATTTGTTGTTATAGCGGCAACCGGAATACATCATCTGTGAACATTTCAGCTGCCTAGCTATCATGGTTCATGAGATACAGCCCGGTGACAGACAGACAGACAGACGGATAGATGGACATCGAAGTCTTAGTAATAGGGTACCGTTTTTCCCTTTGGGTACGGAACCCTAAAAATTAGATAGGTAGGTAAACAAGCTCGTACTGGCGTGGCCACATTATCGCCCTACGGCGAATCTTCGTCACTGGGGGCTCATTCACTAATTCAAACGGTAGTAATTGGTTGTTCACGATTTGAACTACTACCTGAAGCTGGGCACACACGCTGCGATGATCGCATCTATTCATCAGATCAGTCCAGCGAGGTCCTGATATAGTTGCATTGCCAGTAGGTAGTTATTGAGGAATCAAAATGAAACCCTTATTTTAATCGAAAAATATTGATTTAACAACAAAAATATTGGCATCAATGTTGTAGAAAATCAAATTTTAAACAACTTTTGTTCCTAAAACTTCTGCTGTAAAATTGAAATGAGGGTAGGAGCCCTCTGAAGACACATTTATCTCCAAACAAGAACTTTTATTTTATTTATTTTGCGCGATTTATGATAGTTATTCGTGCAAAATTCTTGAAGAACCCATTAAGGAAAACCAGGATACGTGTTATTCTTCGATATAAGTCGGTGATTCCAGCAAAAAGTTGTTTTTTCGTGAGCCAGTTGATGTGCAAGTTTTGAGTTGGTTTACGTGTGCTTTGTCTTTGAATTTGAAGTGAAGTGCAACTGTTTAAGTAAGAGTGGCTGGCAAAATTAGTGAGTTATATGTTCGGGAGACTGGGAAAATTGTGGAAGTATAATAATATTTATTATCCCAATTTGATTCGCTACTCTTACTACTAAGCGCCATCTATTATTTTTGCTACGTACTACGTAGCCCAACTTCAAGATTATCGATTGAGTATGCAATTTAGTACCAACAGATTTGCAAGGATGGCGCTGTTTCACCATATCGTTGTCGCACCTGAATCATATTATTATATATTCTTTGACTGAATCCTAACGTTCGCGTATTCTCACCAATTTACCACTGGTATATTAGTTCCCGACTTGGTGGCACGGAGGGCGCTACTTGTTTATATTGAAGAAAAGAATCGATTTTTTGCTTCGTGGTGGCGTCGTTTGCTGTGGGAGCCGGTTACAGTGGTGTATACAGAAATGTAATGAAATGGATGTTGATTGATTAAGCAGTATTGTTATTGCGATATTACTATTGAGTACTTCTTTTCAATGTTTTGCTAATACCTTATTTTTTTTTTATATTTTTGCAATAACTTTGTTACATCGTTTTGTTGTATGTGATGTACTTGATTGACATTTTACAATTTATTTCATTCGACTACTTATAACAAGTAGATTGTAAGTACAATGACATTGTATCATGTATCTTTGTGATTAAGTTGTTGACAAATTATTATATTCAATTTTAACTGATTTAATTTATTGAACCATTGTTTTTCTATTCAATGTTGACGGATTTTATTAACTTATTTTAATCAATTTTAACGGATTTATTGTATAAACTGATTGTTTTTTCTTATCTATTGATTAACTTTTTTAATTGATTGACTCATATTTTAGTTATTTTGTTCAATTTTAAAGGGTATCTTTTTTTTTCAAATTATTTAATGGATTTATTTTAGGGACTAGTAAATACTATTTTGATTATTTAATATAATTGTATGTGATAAGTAGATTATAAGCACTTTGTAATGGTATCATTTGACTACATATCTGCATTGGATTTCATTATTTGTTTTCGTTTATTTTTGTAATAAAGGGTTAACAATGAGTTCTTCGCCTAAGATATTAAGTTGTCCCCACTGCCAGGGGGTTACGCGCAGATTTACCGCGCATGGGCTTAAGGTTCATATTGGTCGCATGCATAAGGATTGCGCCCGGCCGGCTATCATAGATTCGCAGACCACATCTTCCATCGTAAACACTCAACGACCTGAGCACGCATCACCGCACACATGCAATTTGGATAGGCTCGTTACCTTGAAGGAGAAAGTACCAGTACTGAGACACATTCCTAAGGGTGCGCGGAATCAGGCAGCTGGAAGGTTGTGTGACATAATTGAAAATTGTGTAAGTTGCAATGGTGCGGAAGACTGGTGGTTGCTTCTTTCCTTTGCTTATAGTGCGCTGAGGGTGCCGTCAAAAACATCGCCGGGAAATATGACGACTAAAGTAAAGGAGAATAGCGTGTCCTCTGAGTGTTTTCAGTTCGACAGTGAGGATGATGGTTTGGCATATCGATGCTACAAAAAGTTGATGGGAATCAAAGTTGTTTAAAATTTGATTTACTATAACTTTGATTCCCATCAACTTTTTGTAGGATCGATATTTTTTTTAAATAGTTGGTTGTACCATTTCATTTCTTCAATAACTTGTTATTTCAATTTTACAGCAGAAGTTTTAGGAACAAAAGTTGTTTAAAATTTGATTTTCTACAACATTGATGCCAATATTTTTGTTGTTAAATCAATATTTTTCGATTAAAATAAGGGTTTCATTTTGATTCCTCAATAACTACCTACTGGCAATGCAACTATATTAGGACCTCGCTGGACTGATCTGATGAATAGATGCGATCATCGCAGCGTGTGTGCCCAGCTTCAGGTAGTAGTTCAAATCGTGAACAACCAATTACTACAGTTTGAATTAGTGAATGAGCCGGTTGGAGTGTACGAAAGGGGGCACTGAGGAAAAATGACTTAGAAAAATTTGCACTAAAATCCTACACCTTATGTAATCTTCGGGATCCGGTGGGATGTGGGAGTATAAGGGTGGAGGAACCCCTGCACGCACCCGGAGGTCACTGACCTTGAATCCAAGATCATTGACCTTGAGTGACCTTGACTCCAAAATAGTCGGTTTTGACAACAAAATCATTAACCTTGACTGACCTTTACTCCGACCATCGACCTTGACTGTCTACGCCTATGTTATCTTCGGGATCCGGTGGAATCTGGGAGTATAAGGGTGGGGGAACTTCTACACGCACCGGAGGTAACTGACCTTGACTCCAGGGTCATTGACATTGACTCCAGGATCATTGACCTTGAATGACCTTGACTCCAAAATAGTCGGTTTTGCAAACAAAACCATCAACCTTGACTGACCTTGACTCCGACCATCGACCTTGACTGTCTACGCCTATGTAATCTTCGGGATCCGGTGTGATGTCGGAGTATAAGGGTGGGGGAACCCCTGCACGCACCCAGAGGTCACTGACCTTCACTCCAAGATCATTGACCTTGAATGACCTTGACTCCAAAATAGTCGGTTTTGCAAACATAGTCATCAACCTTGACTGACCTTGACTCCGACCATCGACCTTGACTGTCTACGCCTATGTAATCTTCGGGATCCGGTGTGATGTCGGAGTATAAGGGTGTGGGAACCCCTGCACGCACCCGGAGGTCACTGACCTTGACTCCAAGATCATTGACCTTGAATGACCTTGACTCCAAAATAGTCAGTTTTGACAACAAAATCATTAACCTTGACTGACCTTTACTCCGACCATCGACCTTGACTGTCTACGCCTATGTTATCTTCGGGATCCGGTGGGATGTGGGAGAACAAGGGTGGGGGAACCCCTACATGCACCCTGAGGTCACTGACCTTGACTCCAAGATCATTGACCTTGAATGACCTTGACTCCAAAATGGTCGGTTTTGACAACAAAATCATCTACCTTGACTCGTAGGTTAGGTTAGGTTTGAACAGTGACAACAACGCGCGAGCCGAGCGAGCGAAGCGAGCGTGCCGCGGCAGCGGCCGGCGAAGCGCCGGAGACAACCAGTCCTTACTACGAGTTTAGGTCGTTCCTATTTATCCTAATCAACACGAGGACTTCGCTAAAGTATTTCGACGTCATAGGTTAGGTTAGGTTTGAACAGTGACAACAACGCGCGAGCCGAGCGAGCGAAGCGAGCGTGCCGCGGCAGCGGCCGGCGAAGCGCCAGAGACAATCTGTCCTTACTACGAGTTTAGGTCGTTTCTATTTAACCTAATCAACACGAGGACTTCGCTAAAGTATTTCGACGACATAGGTTAGGTTAGGTTTGAACAGTGACAACAACGCGCGAGCCGAGCGAGCGAAGCGAGCGTGCCGCGGCAGCGGCCGGCGAAGCGCCAGAGACAATCTGTTCTTATTACGAGTTTAGGTCGTTCTTATTTATCCTAACCAACACGACGACTTCGCTAAAGTATTTCGACGTCGTAGGTTAGGTTAGGTTTGAACAGTGACAAAAACGCGCGAGCCGAGCGAGCGAAGCGAGCGTGCCGCGGCAGCGGCCGGCGATGCGCCAGAAACGACTTATCAATGCGGCTGACAACGTGCACATTATTGTTTTATACCCTTTAATAAATCTTCTGCAAAAATAAAACAATTATCTGCAGGATCTGCACCGGCAATTTTGCATTTGGATTCCACGTCTCCCTCATCCAGGATATACCCTGGGATACTCAGGATCAACGTTTCCATACACCGTTTTGACCTCCGATGGGTCTAAAGTTTTTTTTTCGGTACTTGTTTACGAGAGGGGGCGCTCTTATGAAGGAAAAAAGACATTGATTATTTTTCACACCGTGTGGTATTCTGAATACCCCCCTTTTTTATGTTGGGAATGGGTAGAGGAGATACTCAGGATGAACGTTCCCATACAATATTTTGACCTCCGATGGGTCTAAAATTTTTTTTTCGGTACTTGTTTACGAGAGGGGGCGCTCTTATGAAGGAAAAAAGACATTGATTATTTTTCACACCGTGTGGTATTCTGAATACCCCCCTTTTTTATGTTGGGAATGGGTAGAAGGGATACTCAGGATCAACGTTTCCATACACCATTTTGACCTCCGATGGGTCTAAAATTTTTTTTTCGGTACTTGTTTACGAGAGGGGGCGCTCTTATAAAGGAAAAAAGACATTGATTATTTTTGACACCGTCTGGTATTCTGGCAACCCCCCTTTTTTTTGTTGGGAATGGGTAGAAGAGATACTCAGGATCAACGTTCCCATACACCATTTTGACCTCCGGTGGGTCTAAAATTTTTTTTTCGGTACTTGTTTACGAGAGGGGGCGCTCTTATAAAGGAAAAAAGACATTGATTATTTTTGACACCGTGTGGTATTCTGGCAACCCCCCTTTTTTATGTTGGGAATGGGTAGAAGAGATACTCAGGATCAACATTCCCATACACCATTTTGACCTCCGGTGGGTCTAAATTTTTTTTTCGGTGCTTGTATACGAGAGAGTGCGCAGTTATAAAGGAAAAAAGACATTGATTATTTTTGACACCGTCTGGTATTCTGGCAACCCCCCTTTTTTTTGTTGGGAATGGGTAGAAGAGATACTCAGGATCAACGTTCCCATACACCATTTTGACCTCCGGTGGGTCTTTCAATTTTTTTTGGTCTTTTAGCAGGATAGGTCAGTCAACCCGATATGCTTGGAGTCAAGGTCAGTCAAGGTCGAATATTCTGGAGTCAAGGTCGGAGTCAAGGTCAATGACATTAGGGTCAAGGTCATTCAAGGTCAATAATTTCGGGGTTAAAGTCATTTAAGGTCAATGACCTAGGGGACAAGGTAAGTCAAGGTCAATGACCTCCGGGTGCGTGCAGGGGTTTCCCCACCCTTATACTCCCACATCCCACCGGATCCCGAAGATTACTTATGGCGTAGTATTTTAGTGAAAAATTTTCTAAGTCTTTTTTCCTCAGTGCCCCCTTTGGTATCCTCTGACCAATGAGCCTCCAGTGACGATAACTTCGCCGTAGGGCGCAGATGTGGCCATAGCATACGACTCACAGGGCGGGGCGGCGCGGGGCGCTAGCGCCGCTTGACCTCGACCCATTTATCTATGCGCCAGTTGTCCGTCGGCTCAGGATGCGTGCGCGTCACGTCACGTGTCCTACCGAATTTCACCGGCATCGTGTCGATCCATGTATTTGCGGATTGTACCTACACTCTCTAGTTATATTCCGATAGGTAAACGGAAATGGTGAGGATTCTCGTCCGCGTGAAGTGTTTTGTGTTGGTTCGTTGGTTGTGAAGTGATTATTTTTAACGCTATGTACGCGACACTGACCGCCAGCCATCCACGGGACATGAACCTCAGAGGTAATCATTTGCAAATTAAATCATATCGTAAATCAATTGTGTATCATCATCCTAACAATTATTCATTATTGTCGTTCGCTATTGTTCGCGACAGAATAGCGAAGAATTTTGCACAATCTTTTCGCTAAGTATTTGTGGCAAAATCTACGGCCTGACCCATACGCGAACAGAGACAAAAGATATTAGTTTCGTCCTGTTCACACTTTTATAATTGCACATCACGCCCTCTTACTTTTGTAATTATTAATTCACATTCGTTTATTCTTATAGTTTAGTACACGTCAATAAAATAGTAATAATTATTGGTCGACTTATCCATTATACATAAATAAAAAAGTCTATGTAATAAACAAAATACATAAACATGTACTGTACCTACTGCACTGTACCAGCCTTTTTGATAGTCCACTGCAGGACGTAGGCCTACCCACGAAGGGTGATTGGGCTATTGTCCACCACGCTGGCCCAGTGCGGGTTGGTGGATTCACATACGCCATCGAATTTCTTCTACGGACGTATGCAGGTTTCCTCACGATGTTTTCCTTCACCGAAAAGCCAGTGGTGTGAAATTCCGTACATAAATTCCAAGGAATTCATTGGTACGAGACCGGAATTTGAACCCACGACCTCACGATTGTAAGGCGAGTGTCATTACCACCAGACCACTACGGCTCCATAAACATGTAGTAAACATAATATAGACTAATTTACAATATTGTGATCAGTTATATTACAATAGTCATATTCAATAATTTCAATTTATCACTTTAATTATAAATTCTCCAAGAATGTGAATCACTACATAGTATAAAACAAAGTCGCTTCCGCTGTCCCCATGTCCCTATGTGTGCTTATATCATTAAAACTACTCAACGGATTTTAATGCGGTTTTTTTTAATATATAGAGTGATTCAAGAGGAAGTTTTATATATACAATAAACCTGTGCGAAGCCGGGGCGGGTCGCTGGTATAATATTAATAATTAAATTAATGTCAAAAATGTCTAATATAACCGTTTTCTACCCCGAAGGGAGGAAAACGAGTATTTCAGGTCTTGCCGAGGCTTGACCTTTCGGAGATTAGCTATCTACCTACCCAAGTACCTACGCTCTTAGCACCCACCTAGTTTCGTCCAAGATCGAGTGGAGCGTGCGGGATGGGACCCGCGCGGGGGAGTCGGTGGAGCGCGGGCGGCGCGGCGCTCGGTGAAATCGCGCTTGCGTCGCGTGTTCTTCAGTACCTACTTCCGAAAGAGACGGCAAGGCCTTGCTCAGGTCAAGCCTCGGCAAGACCTGAAATACTCGTTTTCCTCCCTTCGGGGTAGAAAACGGTTATATTTTAGGTCTGTGCCTTCGGCTTGACCTTTCGGAGAGGTGTTTATATTCTGCCGGCTCCAACGATCAGCGTACTGTGATGGGGTAGAGTAGTCTTTAAACATAATAACAGACAGTTTTGGAACTGTACTTTTCTTGCTACCGTAGACATAATCTTCAATAAGACTACATGATATAAGGAGAAAATAATCATTTATTAATAAAATGTGCCAATCACGTATTATTAGAGGCTTAAGAGATCAAATACGCCACAAAATTGAAATCAACACTGCACACAAATACCATTTACTGATAAATTACGTCGCCGTGAAAACCTTATTAAAAATACTTTCGACGTTCTTTTTTGGCTTATTTACTGATTTACAATAATGCTTAAAAAAGTTCGTGGACCCTCTCCAGTTGCCACGTTTCAAAATAAAATCTAGGGCGACATTGTTCTCGTAATCGTAAGAGGACACAGCTGACCTTATAGAGCCTGGAGAAGCATCCACGCCAATCTCTAAGAAGGGGGACTTTAGCCAGCCCGCTATGGTAGTCCTAGAAGCCGCCTTCACCTTTCCTCGTGTTGTTATAAAGAGGCTATTCAAACCCTCGCAAGCTTTTCGCCTTTCTGCTGATATTTCAATGAGATCTTTAACCCATACCACTAAATCAAAAGCGGGATCGTCAGAACTCGACAGTAACCATCCTGACTGACGATGATTTGCGTTATCTGTCTTTGAACCGAAAGAAGGCCAAAGAGTAATTGAGTTATGACCCGATTCAAGATGATCTGTGTCAATTTTGAGGAGAGTCAAATCATGGATTCTGCGTCCTGAAGCCAGTAACAGTAAGAGAGCTACATGACGCGATACCTGAAAAATACTGTTTTTATCCGGTGGATGATTCTTTATCCATTGAAGGAGATCTTGGATGTTCCAAATTTGTGATTTGGGGAGCACTGAACTCTGCTTGTGCAAGCTGATTGCTTTTAGTATAGACGTGACCAACGGATGAGAAGCTACATTTCTATTATGTTCGGGATCAGACAAAGTGACTATTACAGATTTATGGACTAGAATTGTAGCATAAGCTAACTTTTTTACTCGGTGTAAAAATCCTATGTAAGAGACGATATCTTGTGGGCGGGGGTTGCTAGGGATTACCCCATTTTGTCTACACCACCCCGTCCACTGTGTCCATGCAGAGCTATAAGTTTTCCAGGTGGAATCTCTCCAGGCCTGTTGAAGGAGACCAACATCTTCTGCTCGGAGGCCTGTAATTAAACGGCTCCACCCCGTACTTTCCAAACCTCTAAAGAGAGTTCTTTCACATTCGGGGGAGGTTTCCCTGTGGCTAGATCTTTCAGGTAATGATCTAGGTTCTGGATTAGGAGAGGGGCTGTCATCGCCCGTTTTTTCAGATTCCCTCTCCAAAACGCCGCTTTCCAACGTGGGACCACTAGTAGAAAGCAACCGGAAGCTTTGTTGAGATGTTGAAGAACCTTGGGGATCAGAGGTGGAGGGGGAAAGACCCACGCCAGATGGAAGTGCCATTCTCTGCTGAACGCGTTTATGAACGAAGCTTGACCATCTCTGGCATCCAGTGTCACGTACTGTGGGACTACTTTGGAGCGGTTTGAAGAGAACAGGTCGATCACGGGTGTACCCATCCGTTGAAAGATCATAGACGTCATCTCGTGGTCGAGACTCCATTCCGGAAGACTGGTGCCCCGAGAAAGCGAGTCCGCAATTGAATTGTACCTCCCCGGGATGTAAACTGGCAACAGATTTACTTCGAGGTGATGAGCCAATCTGAGCAATTCTTTTGATGATTCGAGGAGAATTGAGGACTTTGTCCCTCCCTGATTTCTCAAGTAAGCTACAACAGTTTTGTTGTCCGACTGCAACATCACTGACTGACCCTTTACTACATTTTGGAATCTGGACAGAGACATCAAGACTGCGAAGAGTTCTTTCCGATTTATGTGCCAACCTATTTGATCTTGAGACCATCGCTCGGACAGAAACTGATTCTCTATCTGTACTCCCCAGCCTACGTCGGAAGCGTCTGTTGTGATGAATATTTTGGGGTCCGGAATGAAAATTATTCCTGGGTGAGACATATTTTCTAGCCACCAATGACAATCCTGTAGGGCTTCGTTTGGAATTGGAAGTCTTTGTGTTGGGTGACTCTCTGGTAACTTCAGACTCGCCTTTTGGATATGTCTTGAGTAAAGGCGCCCTAAAGGGGTTACTAACGACGCGAACCCTAGCCGTCCTACCAAGGCTGTGCCTATTTTCCAGCTCCAGCTTCGTCGATTGACCACATCTATTAAGTCTCTTGTCAATCGGGCGAGCTTTTGGTCCGACAAGCGTTTTTCGTTCATCTGTGTGTTCCAAATTATTCCTAGAAACTCTATCTCCTGAGTAGCTTGTAAGACAGATTTTTCTAGATTTACTGCCCACCCTAGGCTTTGAAGGAGGATGACGGATTGTTTTATTTGCGACTCTAAAACCTGAGGATTCTGGTGTGCTATCAAAAAATCGTCGAGGTAGACCAGCACGCGAATCCCTTGAGACCTCATTAACCCTGCTATCCATTTGCTGACTTTTGAGAACGCTAAGGGGGCGCTTGATAGACCGAAAGGCAGGGAGGTCATTTGGTATATTTTTCCCTTGTAAGCAAACGCCAGATACCGACGGTGGCTTTCCTTTATGGGGATATGAAAATAAGCTTGGGAAATGTCTAGTTTTCCCATGAAGTCGTTGGTCTGGAGAAACTTGGGGACAAAACTTTGGTTTATAAGACGAAACTTGTGAGGGTTCAAATAAAGATTTAATCTGCGCAGGTCGAAAATTTGGCGTACCTTCCCGTTCTGTTTTGGTATCAGAAACAGACGAGACAAAAATCCTGTGCTTGTTTTGCATATTTCGATTACTCCCATTTCCTGTAATGCTGATATTTCTTTGCTCATCGAACTTGAGGACTTTGTTACGTATTTTAGGGCTACACTTGAGGTTAATGGAACAGAAGGCGGCTTCTTCACAAATGGAATTGAATAACCGGCGATTATCTTCAGAACTGAAGGGGGGGCTCCTAGCTCCCGCCATCGTTTCTCGGCTATTTGCAGCTGTCCCCCTCTGAAATTGTCAATACTTGCGCTGACGTTGCTGCCCAAAGTCTTTCTTATCAGATCGCTTCTTCTGAGTGTTAAATTTATTCTGTTTCTGGCTGGGCTGACCTGGACGCGTCTTCCATGAGGGCTGCTTCGCCCTTGGTTGAGTATCGGTCTGACGACCTTGTTTTTGGCTACGGTGAACGGAGGGCCCAGAGCCTTCTTGCTTTGGTTTAACTGGAAATCTCCCGGAGCGAGATGGAAAAATTCGTGCGCATCCTCCATGATCTTTCACGAAATCACCCAACTTCTTTTCGTCGAAAATGTGCGTCGACGACGGAGGTATTTGATGGAGAATCGCGGCTAGACCTTCAGCTCTGGGTCTAAAAGCCCTTCTCCTAAGCTCTATAGCTTCAGCCCGGTGAGCGCATACAAATTGTAGTAAATCGTCTGAAGTATCCTTAAATTCAGAACCATCCGAGAGAACCTTCTTTACATCTTCCGCGGCCTCAGGAAATTTTCTCGCAAGTTTCTTCAACTCCTCCGCTAGATGTTTTCGTTGGCGTAACAGCCCGTGCGTGATGGTGCCGAGAACACCGTCCAGCTTTGTGAGAAACCCGGAAGTCTGGGTGCTAAACCCATCGAGCTCGGGGTTCACCTTGAGAACGCTAAAAGCTGGGGATGCGTGTAATCTTTTAACGACATTTTTGTATCTTATGCGGTTCCATGAATCTAGTCCGAATCTTTGGCATTTGATTCCTTCTTCCAAAATTTCCTCTGATGGTCTCGGAATAGCGGGTCCATCTTCCTTCACATTTGGTAAAAAATCCAAGCCTTCGTCAATGCCCATGTTGTCTAGTGAGGGTGCTTGCCAGTCGTCTATAGATATGGTTGGTGACCGTGACGATTCTGGGTGGTAATCCTCTTGAGTGGAGGCCTCATTCTCCTCAGCGCGGTTAGGTATCTCTAGGTTATCTAGTTTCTGCATGAATATAGAAAACATGTCTTCCATACGTTGTTCCAGTCTATCCATTCTCCTTGCTCGTTTTGGTCTCGTCGGTCGTTGGTCATCAGAGTCCCTTTCACCCGAAGCTTCTATTGAAAGAGCTCGATTTGCCTCCCTACGTGACATCGGCCTTTCTGGCTTTACGGCGGCATTAAAAAGCTCCGTCGCTGCTGCCGATCCTCTAATTTGGTTGCAGATTGAAGGAGGGCTTGTAATTAGTGCCCTTCCGAATGCCCAATCGAGCATTTTCAATTTTATATCCCGGAAGCCTCTTTCTGATAAGTGGGTCGCCTCTGGAACAAATGCCTTCGCTAGCTGATCTGTCGGTAGAGCAAATCTGATTTTGTTAAGAGTCTGAGGGTCAATCTTGTCGCCAAATATCTCTTGCTTCGATCGACGCGTTACCAGCCATGCAGTCCAACCTTCTGGCAGAAGTTCCTGAGCCAAAAGCTTTACTCGCTCTAGAGTTTCATCCTCATCCGCAGATTCACCGGCTTCCTTGAGCAGATCTCCCAGGGAGACAAATGCTGCATCCTGGACCATCTAAAAACAGGAAAATTCCTGGTCAGGGACGTTATTGTAATATGCCCAGATCTCAGCAGAGTTTTGGCTATTGATTGCTACTAGTGAGCCGACTGCAGCATTTGGGAGCCGTAGGCTGCATATGGCGAGCCGTCAGGTAAGATCTCGAGCTGTCGGCTGCGGTTAGCGAGCCGATAGCGAGCCGATGACGGCTCAAGTTGACGAGCCGACGGCAGCGTTAGGCGAGCCGACGGCTGCGCTCGGTGAGCTGACGGCTGCGTTCGGCGAGCCGACGGCTGCGTTCGGCGAGCCGGCGGCTGCGCTCGAGGAGCCGTCGGCTGCGTTCGGCGAGCCGACGGCTGCGTTTGACGAGCCGACGGCTGCGTTCGGCGAGCCGTCGGCTGCCTTTGATGAGCCAAGGGCTGCATCTGACGATACCACATGTTGCGGGTGCCCATAGTGGGCTGCCAGTCAATGATTCTAGTCAAGTTGACACATCAAAAACAATAAATGGTGGCGGCGACGTAGCTAAATGACATATTACAGTAGCTAAATGACATATTACACATGGTATAATCAGTAATAACGTTTGTGCCCGCTAACAAATTTCATTTTCATCAGTAGACTCTAGCTAAATAATATTCCAAGCTAAAAACATTGATTCACAAGAATATTAATTTACCACTCATTGTGTGACCCTTGGACGAAACTATTAAAATAAAGTTAAAAAACTCACCTTATCCAGCACTACGGAGCAATCGACGAGCGCTGAGGTAAGCACAGTTAACTTTTGTAAACACAAAACGTTACAACAACGTTAATATCGTGGGCGTAAGAACGCGTGTACCGCTAAAGTCCCCGTCACGAGAAGCTATAAATTTTGTAAACAAGTGTTCAGGAGTTCACAACATTTGGACCAACAAAAAAAATAATTTGTTTAAGATTTAATAAATTATTAAGTAACAAATATTAATGAACATATATTATTTAAGAATAATTATTCGCTATATAAGCTATATCTCCAGGTATACCAATTAACCTAACCAATTACTTCACAATTTAAAACCTACTTCTTATATTAACCTTATCTTAACAACAATAAAAAGTGATAACGAAACAATAACAAAATTAACAATAACAACCAGATCCGCGATATATGCAAAGCAATGAAACAAACTTCGAAACTCGAATGACGCGTTTATTTCAAAATGGCGTCCCGATAGTTTACAATCCCTGCGACGGACGCGTTCCGGTACCAAGAAAACACAAACGATAGCGCTTTGCGTCGTTAAAATATGATCCGACTAAATTAAATAGGTTATTACTTTCATATAACCCGTCTATATTTCATGTCGATTGAATATGGTCAATTTATTATTATCTCGCAGTATAAAATGTCTACTTAGTAAAAGATGTTTGTTTACATAATTTATAGCTTCTCGTGACGGGGACTTTAGGTAAATTACAGCGTACTGAAGAACACGCGACGCAAGCGCGATTTCACCGAGCGCCGCGCCGCCCGCGCTCCACCGACTCCCCCGCGCGGGTCCCATCCCGCACGCTCCACTCGATCTTGGACGAAACTAGGTGGGTGCTAAGAGCGTAGGTACTTGGGTAGGTAGATAGCTAATCTCCGAAAGGTCAAGCCGAAGGCACAGACCTAAAATAAAAAATATATTTATAAGTAATATTTTAGTGTCCGGTCTACTTATACTTACTTCACTATAACTACACTAGTAACTGTTAACAAACCAGCAATGGTGAAAAAGCTAAGGAAGTTACGTCCACCTATCGCGTCCCAGCAGCGCAATAAAAAATCGCTTACCTCCAGCGTGGAATCGACGAATGATTTACCCACCGTTGATAGCGACGCATCCGACCCCGAGGCCCCGGGGCCCCGGTCCCGGGGGCCCTCGTGTCTACAAGTAATGATGCCATGAGACGTGGTAGCGTATCGATACTAAAAACACTTCAATTTTTTATTTCATTTGAATTATGTATTTTATCAATCACTAGCGAACCGCCCCGGCTTCGCGCAGTATTATACGTAGTAGTATTATACGTATAAACCTTCCTCTTGAAATACTATATCTATTAAAAAAACCGCATCAAAATCCGTTGCGTAGTTTTAAAGATATAAGCATACATGGGGACAGACAGCGGGAAGCGACTTTGTTTTATACTATGTAGTGATAGTGATAGAGACTATCCTGATTCTTACACATTTCTAACGTAACTACTCCAACTGTGTCTTAATGCGCAAATTAGCACTCTAATTAAGTGATTAAACTCAAGTATTTCAAAGTCAGACTAAATATTTCTTTTATTTATTTCACTAAACCACCACAGCTAGTTTATTGAATCCTAGTAGATCGCGGAAAAAGCAAACTAAGAAGGTAGGTAATAATTTTATTATTTTTCGCCAAAATTGCGCAACCAACTTCAACTTTGCAAACTACATACGAAATTCGATTATTTCACTGGAATTAATAATAGTAGTTTATGCAACTGTCATATAATGAAGGATATTAAAACACGAGTGTGAGTTTAATAGTAACGAGTGTTTTAATACCCGTGTTATATGCAGTTGCAAACACTACTTTATCTTCACTAATAAAAATAAAAATAAACATATTGCGAAACATTAAATTCACGCGTACGTGTATTGTCACAGTGAATTTGGCACCATTAAAATCTAACCAATGAAAGCGCAGCTGCGCGCGCAGGGCCAATCAGGAGCGAGCGCGCGATGTTATAATGAGATTTTACGATATCGATGTGGATATTATAACATCATGTGAAATTGCTTAAATGTTGTCTGCGCTATAACAGTAGTCATTATAAGTCAAGTAAGTATTGGAAACATAAGAAGAATGTTACAACATTAGTGTAGATAAATGCTATTTTTAGATTATACTTAGTATATTTTTACAGTTGAACCGATTTCTGACGTAAGTATGCTCTAAACAAAAAAGAATCATAAACATTGATTCATAATCGGCGGAATAATCGCGTAACATGCATTCGAAAAAAATATAGTCCAAAAGAGGCCCTTCTTTCCGAAAGTCGGTTGAAAGTTCGTGAGAATATTTACATTTTGGCTTTTTAAAGCGGGCTTCATGCCACGTTATGACTGCCACGATTAGTTCATAAATTCTTATTAGAATGCTATAAAAATCAAACTGAGGTATAATAATTATTTTTTGCAAAAAATAGTACGACCGACTTCAACCGTGTTTATTATTATGTACAATTATTATGTATATTATTTTATTAAAACCTTATATTTTTTATATTATGCTGCTTATCACAATGTTGTTTTTGTCAACAAATTAGTTTTGAATTTTGATTTTTTTTTGGGTACAGAATTCGCGAATATTTCGCATGGATCGATGTAGCATTTTTCACATCATTGTTGATTTATCAAAAATGGCTCAGCTGATGTCGATAAAATTTAAATGGGACCAATTTCGAAATATATTCTTTCTAATTAAAAAAGAATTATCGAAATCCGACAACTACGTAAAAAGTAATGCGTGGTTATACATAAAATAATCTGCCAAGTACGAGTTGGACTCGAGCACGCAGGGTTCCGTACTGTATGGGAGCCCCCTAAATACTTATTTATTTTTATTTTAATTTGATTATTTATTATCAAAGTAAGCATGCAGTTAAAAATTCTGTGAATATTTCAAGCATCTACCTGTTACCATTATTGCTATCGAGCGAAAAACGGCTACAGTGCGACATAAAAGACTTGAAAATAAATGAGGTCGACACCATCGCTTTGTTAGCATATTTTGCACGTTTTTTTCATAATGTTACTGTTTTTCTGTTCACAATCCACAAAATAACACAAAACGAAAAAAATGCTAAGATATTAGCAATTATTGACAGCTCAGCTTGTGGTTTCAGCAAAAGTGATAATTTAGTTCCCGAATATTTCATTTCATCTCTTTTGTGTCGTACTGTAAAAATTTTGATTTGTTGTATGTGAGTCCCCCTTAAATATTATTTTTATTTTGTTTTCAGTATTTGTTGTTATAGCGGCAACAGAAATATATAATTTGTGAAAATTTCAGCTATAGCGATACAGCCTGGAGACAGACAGACGAACAGACGTCTTACAGAGTCTTATTAATAGGGTCCCGTTTTTACCCTTTGAATACGGAACCCTAAAAAGGTTCTTCATTCGCAATAGTATGAAAGGTAGGTAAGTCCCTCTATCACGTAGCGTTGTAGATCAGCGGCGCATTCAAATGGCGGCCCGGGGGAATGGAATCGACAAATCTGTAAGTTTACGAGCTGTGTGGTAATTTAATACGATCGCCGCAACCGCCCTGCCGCCCTAGCCGCCCTAGCCGCCCTGGACGACCGCCCAGGGCTGTGACAAGTAGAAAATCTTAAGGAGGAGTTTGAATCGACCGTTTTCGCGTTTTCTGTAGAACATTGAAATAATATTCGGTACATTTATGATGAAATTTACGGTCTGGGAGAAAACTCTTTTTACCACTTAAATTGAGACAAAATGTTATGTTATTGGTGTCAATAGCTTGAATAGGTACGAAATATTGAACGCTTGTACCTACAATACGTCTTAAATTTTTCATAAAAAGTAGTCTAGAGGTGTATTGTATACTCTCAGACATAATCTTGCGTAAATATATGACTTTTGAGAAGCTTGAAGCGAAAAATTGTAAATAATTACAGTAAATATATAATAAATAAATATTTGGAGACACACACACACGGCCTCTGACCACAAACTAAGCAAAGCTTGTGATATGGCTGCCAGAGACTGATAAACTACTTATACATATATTTTTAAATACTATTTTTATATTTTTATATAGATAGTAACTAAATATAGCCAGATATAATACAGAGCAAACACCTACGAGTATGTTCATCACATAAATTCTTGCTATGGGTGGGGATCGAACCCATGCCTCTTTGAACCAGTAGTCACTAGTAGTCACTAACCACTGGCCCACCGAGGCAAATATTAAGACTTTTAAGCCTAGGGATTTAAATGTTGATTACGTGAAAAAAATCAATCTAATTGGATAGGTAATATTTAGAGGTAGATAACAGCTTATTGTTTTTTTTACGGTCAAGTTGGCGCCCCACGATTGCCGTAACTAGACAAAACTTTTAACTATAGCAGAGATTATGGGATTTTTTACGTGTTAATTAGGCATGATACAATTAATTTGCCGTCATTTAGAAAACTTGAGATAAATCGAATGCGGTAGAAACTATAGTCGTTGTTATGGACTATAAACGATCAACAAGACGAGCCCTACATTTTCAAAACATCACTAAAAGAGACATATCTTCAATAAATCCATTCTCTTCTATGCACCGTTTTGGTGGCTACTATTCTCTCAAGGCAGCACAAAAAGGGCATTATAATTCACACACACGCATAAACCTTCGCATAGTGTCTAACCTTATAAAATCCCATTTGCAGCGCCTTGCATTTGCATTATTTACACTCACCATCTCTTGCAATAAACTACAGTCACCAAAAATGCCCCCTATTTTTCCCGAAACAACACAATAAGGGGCATTTTTTCAATAAAAGCCATCCTCTCTCAAGCATTCATCGTAACAGGCTATATTTTCTCAAAACGACACAAAAAAGACATTTTTCGTTCACACACACGCATAAACCATCGCATAATATCTAACCTAATAAAATCCTATTTTTTGAGCGTGTTTTTACACCTATCAACTTTTTCAATAAACCACTTACAGAGTCACATAAACCCCCTATTTTTTTCTAAAACGACACAAAAAGGGTCATTTTTTTCAATAAAAACCATCCTCTTCCATGCATTCACAGAAAAGTACTACAATTTTCTCAAAACGACATAAAAGGGCATTTTCAGTTCACACACACGCTTAAAACATCGCATTATATCTAATGTAGTAAAATCGTACGTACACTTACCAACTCTTTCAATAAACTAGACCCCACGCTTCCTATTTTTCCAAAACAGTACAACAAAAAGGGACATTTTTTCAATAAAAGCCATCCTCTCTCGTGCATTCACCGAAACGTGCTACTATTTTCTCAAAACGGCATAAAAAGGGCATTTTCAGTTCACTCGAAGCGATTACCATACCACCCTTCGCTTTCGGTGCATATCAGACTTCCGGACTATTCCGGAGTCAGCCCTGGCATACAGCCGCGTCATTATCCTATCTCACGGCCCTCATAGCCCTCTCGGCCCTCCCGGTCCTCCGGCCCTCTCAGCCAAAAGGCCTTCTAGTGAAAACTTACTAGATTACGCGTAATCCACCAAGAAATAGAGTGGGCTGTGAACCAAATAAAAATTGGGGACGAGTGAAATGGTCCGCGGAATTTATCGTTTTGGCGGCTTGTGGCTTGCTCGAAGGCTTGTGGTGAAGTTTTTATGCCAAGTGACGGCTTACAGAGATTTAGGTACGTGATTTTTATAACTTTTGTTATTTGTTTGTATATTTCGATCAAAACGAAGACGGTTTGAGCGATTGTCCAAAATAGTCCAGCTGTTTTTGACGTGATGTCTTTGAAATTGATAAATGCCGGTTGCACGCACGAAAAAGCATGGTGCATGAAAAATAAAATAAATCTAACGGCTCACACAATCCAATAGTGTTCACTTCAATATTGTCAATTTTAGGAAGAGATTTAAGAAAATTTGTAATTCGAGTTCAACATTATTGAAAATCAAAATCAATATTGTGCAGGATAGCTTTTAATACTCTTTTATATTTCTCGACTAGTTTTATGTTTCTTTTTTGTTGTAGATGTCAAACTGGTAATAGTTGCTATGGATACAAAATAGAATAGAATGTGATATAAAATTATAAAACACAGATTTAAAGAAATTATATCGATTGTATGCTAATTTAACTCCCTCGACGAACCTACAGAGCATGTGCATGGTGCACAAATATTATTACAAAGTTTTTCATGACTTTCTTTGCAAAACAAACACTTGATGAAAATCACTTTTGTATATTTTTTATAGCAGTTCGTAAATTAAACTAAGTCATTTACATAAAATAGAGCGGTATACAATTTTTTTTACGGCTAATTAGAAAAAGTTCTATTTAGAAATAGCTGCCCAAACTTAAGACATTCTTGCTGATCGAAACAATTTCCCCCCTAGTCTAAAAGCTTTACGCGAACCATTTAAATCACACCCATAAAAACTTAGGATTGAAATCTGTGGACCCTTTTTAGTATGTGAAAAGATCCACGCAGGTACCCCTTTGTCTTTAAAAGGTTTGTTTTAGGACACTTTTGTGTAATCATTTTCTAGATTGGTTCTTTTGTTCGGAGTTTGGAGCTCAAGTTTTTACTTAGTAAACTGTTTCTGAATGGAAATCCTAATTGAATGAAATAATAGGAGGGAGGGGGCGAGGAGTTAGTATCTTATTCATCTAATAGACAACTTTTCTAATATTATTATTATTAATCCGGAAGTGTATTTTGTTGGTTTATTGGTTTATTCCTCTTTCATGCATCATCCTTGATTTTTAACATGGACATAGTTTAAAAGGCGGACAGTCACAAAGGCTACTTTTTATCCCGAAACAATACGAGGGAATTTTTATGGGATATCACAAAAATTCAAATATCACGCGGGCAAAGCCGCGGGAAGAAGCTAGTGTTTAAATAAGTTGATAGAAAAAAATGTTGTAATAATATATTTCTAAGTTGATTTCTTGGTTGACAAAGTAATTTCAATGTATTCAATATTTCAATGTTCAAATAACTTTACATTAGAAAGACGATGAAACGCTGGCTCATTCGCGAGACCGTGAATTTTTATGAGTCATCGAATTTACTATCGAAATTATCGGACGTACCTATATTATGTTGATTGCTACACAATGTTGCATAACATAATAATAAGAAAGAGCCTAGGTCGTAACACGCCCACGTAACATGTCACTTTAATATGTGATCTAGTACACAACTTGTTTGTTATCTCTTTTGAAACAATTAAAGTTTTTTTTATTTATATATTTCCTTTACCAGCTATAGTCTGACCGTTTAACTGAGTCCTCGCCTGCGCGGGTACAGGGGCGCGCGGGTAGACGACAAAGGGGGACTGAGACCGGTGCGGGCGGCGGGTCCCTGCCGCCCCCTCTTCAGTCTCAGTCCCCTTTGTCGTCTACCCCCGCGCCTCTGTACCGCGCAGGCGAGGACTCAGTTAAACGGTCAGACTATAGTGATGTTAAAACTCATACACAAGTTGCTAAAATTTAGTGATACGGAACCGGGATTGAAATTAATTCCCGTAGTGAATTAGTGGTAAACGATCTACGCACGTACCCCTTTGTCATCAGTCGCCACCTTTGTCATTTGTCAGAAACCGTGGTGGTCTAGTGGTGATGACACCCGCCTTACAATCGTGAGGTCGTGGGTTCAAATTCCAATCCCGTACCAATCAATTCTTGAAATAGATGTAAAATAGATAGATAGATAAATTATTTATTGTTCACACTAGATAATATAAACAAAGAAAGAACAACTTAAAAAATACTAGTGGCAACAACAGGCGGCCTTATCACTAAAAGCGAATTCTTCCAGGTAAGTAATTTCACACCACTGTCTTTTAGGTGAAGGAAAACATTGTGAGGC
Source organism: Hypomecis atomaria (assembly GCA_964007245.1). Classification (NCBI taxonomy): domain Eukaryota; kingdom Metazoa; phylum Arthropoda; class Insecta; order Lepidoptera; family Geometridae; genus Hypomecis; species Hypomecis atomaria. The sequence goes on from OZ023305.1 coordinate 297,633, forward strand.
ATCCTGCATACGTCCGTAGAAGAAATTCGATTGTGTATGTTAATCCACCAACTCGCACTGGGCCAGCGTGGTGGATATATGTAGTCTAATCACCCTTCGTGGATAGGTATGTCCTGCAGTGGACTATTAAAACTGCTGGTACAGTACAATACAAGTACCTCTTTGTCTTTATAAGGTTAGAGTTAGGACTTAGGACACTTTTGTGTAATTATTTCTAGATTGGCTCTTTTGTTCAGAGTTTGCTCCAGTTTTACTAGGTAAACTGTTTGCAGACGCAATCTGAATAGAGATCCTAATTGGATGAAATAAGTAGGGGAGAGGGGGAGGGAATGAAGATTTTTGCTTGTAACAGATAATACATATTATGTTCAAAGAAAAGGATAGAAAGAGTCATTGCTTTTCGAACGAGTGAACGAAGTGAATGAGGTCTCCGTTTTAGCTCGACAATTTTGTTTTTGTCTTTTCGGATATTGATACTCTTTAGTAGGTTGGATTTTTCAACGAAACTCGACGAAAATTGGTACAGAGGTCTAGATATCATTGACATAAAATAAAACTCATTTGTAAGAATTTGTATGCATTATTTAAGTTTTAATTAGTTATTATTGTATTAACGTTCCTGGTTTGACCGTTTTTTATGTGTTTGGGTCCATTTCTGCCTTATGACATTTTATTGAAATTATTTTGACACGATTATATAATATCTCTGTACTTCACTACATAGTATAAAACAAAGTCGCTTCCGCTGTCCCCGTGTCCCCATGTATGCTTATATCTTTAAAACTACGCAACGGACTTTGATGCGTTTTTTTAAATAGATAGAATGATTAAAGAGGAAGGTTTATATGTATAATACACCTGTGCGAAGCCAGGGCGGGTCGCTAGTACAGATATTTATCGCCATCGGCTGAGCCGTTTTTGATAAATTAACAATAATGTACATAGATGTCACATCGATCAGTGCTAACCATTGGAATTATGTGTGTAAACGGTGGAATAAGTGTATGGTGGCAAAATACATATAGAGTTTTACTATTTTTCGTCGTCAATTCAGCCATAGGACGTCCACTGATGTACATAGGCTTCCCCTATAGATCTACAATAAGGACGGTTGGAAGAAGCTTGAATCTAGCGTGATTAATGAGGTCATCCGTCCACCATGTGGGTGGACGTCCTACGCAGCGCTTGTCGGAGCTATTACTGTACTCCTGTACCAGCCTTTTTTTAATAGTCCACTGCAGGACGTAGGTCTACCCACGAAGAGTAATAGGGCCATATCCAGCACGCTGGCCCAGTGCCGGTTGTTGGTGAATTCACACATGCCATCAAATTTCTTCTACCTGACGTATGCAGGTTGCCTCACGATGTTTTCCTTCACCGAAAAGCTATTGGTGTGAAATTCCGTACATAAGTTCCAAAGAAACTCATTGGTACGGGACCGGTATTGAACCCACGACCTCAAGAATGATAGGCCAGCGTTACAACTACTAGACCACCACGGACAGCATATTAAAGCGCATCTAATGAAATTTTAAATGAAGTTATCTAACAGTAATTGTCTAATGCTAGTTAAGAACTAGATTTAATTCCAGCAGCGAGTCGGGGGCGATAAATCTTCATTAAGTGAACGTAGAGCTATGTACATGTACTACAGAACTGAATACCTACATCTATTCATTTATAGAACTATGTAGCTTTGTACACAGTGTCAGGAGGCATCACAAAATTTTCGAGATGGAAGAATCATACTTCTTACTAATATTACAAACGCGAAAGTTTGTAACTATGGATGGATGGATGTTTCACGCAAAAACTACTGAACGGATTGAGATGAAACTTTTCAATTGCGAAAAATTTCCATAATATAACGATAAATGTTAAGTAAGTATGAAAAATTCTGCCATCTGCGAGCTATTCTAGCGTGCGCTCCAAGAAATGTCAAAAAAAAACAACTGTCTTATCGAACCATCGTCAAATCAATTCTTTTTTGCCGCCTCCTTAAGGCTGGATAGCACAAAAATAACAATATCACGTGGGTGAAGCCGCGGACAAAAGCTAATATTAGCTTTATTATAATGATATTTATGTAGTATTTACTACATAAATATCATTACCGTATCGTGGCCGAGTGTATAACTACATGAAGTTAGCGTCAGGGACAGTAAGTTAATTTACTGTTTCTGAAAATGAATCCAACTTTCAGCCGCCGTCGGAAAACAGACTCCTTTTGATCTCGATCCAGTACTAACTGGATAACAATTAACAAGTGTTATTATTACAATGTTCAACGAAATTTAAATTAAGGCTAGCCTTGATGAGATACAGTTAAATTTAAGGTAAGTTGACTTGTGGTTAACCTTGACATAGTTTCATTAAAGAATCTTGGCTCAAGATAAATTTAAAGACTAAGAACTAGAAAATAATGACAAAGACTGGAAAATACTTTTGACGAAGTTGAAAAAATGAAATATTGGTCATTTACTATACGAGTTAAAAATCCTATATGACTCATATGGGATTTTTAACTTTCAATTTAATTAAAAATACCTGCATATATGTGTATCGTATCGTACATGTTGGTATATGTATTGGTTACCACATAGCTATCAAAAAAAAATACTACACAACTTAGCCATTGAAACGAAATGATGAGAGTATTGGTTGCAATAAGATTTAAGAATTATTTTTCTTAACATTAAAAAATCTTTTCAGCTATTGGGCGTCCATAGCTGGACATAGGCCTCCCATTTTCTGGATCTCCAATAAGACCGGTTGGAAAAAAATCGCACCCAGAGCTATCCTGCGGTCATGATGAGGTCATTCGTCCATATTGTAGGTCAATCAGTCTATTTATTGACCGCCTAAGTGAACCAGTGCTTAGTGACCCTTACTTCTGGGCTAAAAAGACGTGGGTGGACATTCCGCGCGATAGAACCAAGCGTTTCGAATCCACACTCCTCATACGAACTGCCAGAATGTGGAACGCTTTGCCTGGGTCTATCTTCCCGCTAAAGTGCAACGTAGGTGTCCTCAAATTCCGAGTAAATAGGTATCGTCTAGGTAAGCATGCTACACCCTAGACCGCATATCTGCTCAACATCAGGCAGTATGTAGTCAAACGCAAACCTATACGGAATATAAAAAAACAAGGTTCGATTCCCACCCATGGCAAGGATTTTTGTGATGGACATGGTTTTTGCTCTATGTCTGGAACGCTGAATGTTATTATCTATGTAAGTATTTAAAAAAAATTGTATGTTGTATATTACCAATTTCTGGCAGCCACATCACAAGCTCTGCTTAGTTTGGGTTCAGAGACCGTATGTATGATGTCCCTTTAAATTTATATAATAATATAAATATAATAAGTATTTATAATAATTTAAAAATATTTAGAAAAATCATTTTGCTAAAGTCTAAAATAGGATTTTACGGTACAAGTTGCGGTTACTACACAGATTTTACATCTACCTCTACTATCGCCAGTTTCGGTTACTACAGAGCATATTTACAAAATAAACACGTATTTCCCGAGCCGTTCTCAATAAACAAACAATGGAGTGGTGAAACCAACCTTGGATTCACGAGAACACGAGATTCACACCCGAATATTGATATACTACACTTACTATGCAACATGTGTGTGTGCGAAAAATGTATCGAATATTTTCAACCCTCCAAGAAAACGAAAGAAATGAACATGGATAGAACTGTAAATGAAACCACGGAACTTGGCAAAGGAAGTGACAGTTTTTTTTTTTTATATCTAGCATAGACAACTATTTACAATTTTGTTACCAACACAACACCCCCACTTAACAAAATAAATTACACATTATTGTTTTTATCTATTAAACCAAACATTGACATAAACTTGTAGTGTTTAATTTTGCATAAACCTTTCGTTAAAAGATCTGCTGGCATTTCTGCAGAAGGCAGATATTTAATTTTTACAATATCATTAGCAATCTTTTCTCTACAAAAATGATACCGCACATCAATGTGTTTTGATCTCTTATGGTAGACAGGATTAACAGATAATTTATGAGCAGACTGATTATCATTGAAAATAGGAATAGTGTACATAACATTGGTAATTTCAAACAGAAGATTACTTAAATATACAGCCTCTTTACAACATTCAGATATGCCCATATACTCTGCTTCCGTGCTTGAGAGTGCTACAGTGGTTTGTTTTTTAGTTTCCCATGAAATTGCACAATTTGACAATTTAAAGAAATATCCAGTATAAGATCTGCGATCAATGACATTACTGGCCCAATCAGCATCAACAAATGCTTCCAAATTACTATTCCCATTACCAGAGAATTTAAGACAATATGATTTTGTCTTTTTCAAATATTTTAATACTCTTTTTGCATAAGCCCAGTGTTCATCATTGTAGCAGTTGTTAAACTGGCTCAAAAATTCACAGAGAAAACAATATCAGGTCTAGTAAGTACAGCTATGTACATAAGACAGCCAATCAATGTTTGATAAGGTAATCTCGAATCACAAACTTCACTCTTGGTTAAGTTAATTTTTGGTTCAATTGGTGTATCAGAATATTTGCAATTTGGAATGTTAAATTTTGTCAACAATTCTTCAATATAACTTTCCTGATCAATAGTTATTGTATTGTCTGTCTTGTTTACAATCACTCTCATTCCCAAGCAATTTTTTATACAACCCAAATCCTTAATTTTAAAATTATTTGACAAACTATTCTTTAATTTATCAGTTTCTTCTCTGTGGCTTGAAAAAATAAAGAAATCATCGACATAAACAGCTATGAATATTTTAACATTGTTTGTTATTTTGGTAAATAAACACGGTTCTAACTTAGATTTTTTAAAGCCAAGAGATTGCAATAGTTCATCAACACGTTGATACCATGCTCTTGACGACTGTTTCAAGCCATAAATAGCACGTTTCAACAGCAAAACTTTATTTACATCATCATTATTGCAATTAATGCCTGGTGGTTTTATCATATAAACAGTCTCATTTAAAAAACCATTCAAAAAGGCTGTATCAACATCTAGATGACTTATATCTAGATTGAGCTGAACTGCTAAAGCGAATAACAATCTCAAAGTAGAATGTCGTAGAACGGGTGAAAAAGTTTCATCAAAATCAACACCTGGCCTTTGGGTGAAGCCCTTGGCAACCAATCTGGCTCTATACCTGACTTTATTTTCATTATCAATCTTTTTCTTAAAAACCCATCTACATTGAACGATAGTGCCACTAGGTGGAATGTCAACTAACTCCCATGCATCATTGTCTTTAAATGACTTAAGTTCACTTTGCATAGCTAGTTTCCACTGTTCACTTTCGGGTCCATTCAATGCTTCTTCAAGTAAAATTTCACTAACACTTGTTTCACTTTTTACACACACATTACTGTAACCGAATCGATCAGGTTGCTTACGGGCACGTTTCGTCGCACTCGTAGGTAGAACAGAGCTGGCTGCCGGCTCGGTACCCCTCACAGGGTACAAGCGGCTAGCAGGCTCGACTGAAGTCTCAGGCCTAGCTGACGGCCCTGGCACACCTGGTGCCCCGGACGTAGCTGACTGCCTTGGCACATCTGATGGCCCCGGCGCAATTGACAACTCAGGCTCATCTGCTGTCACAGACTCGGCCTCAAGCTCCTCTGAAGCATCTTGAAAATCAGAAATTAGACTTCCATCTCCGACGTTCGCGTCTTCTGGCTTCAGTAGCAGATCATCTGGTGTTTGTGTGTCAAATATATCCCCCACTTCTTGGGTACTCTCTTCTTCTTTTATTACTTTTATCGGTGAACCATCATGGGTATTTTCACTGATATTGATAAGTATTTTACTGTGCTCAATCCCCTCCTCAATCACAACAATGTCTCTTGTTACTGTTATACTGTTATTGTTGGGATTGTAAACACGATAGCCTTTCACATTATCTTCATATCCAACAAGAATGCCCTCTTTTGCTTTCTTGTCCCATTTCAAACGTTTTTCTTTTGGAATATGTACCATTGTTTTACTTCCAAACACACGTAGGTTACTGACATCTGGCTTACTTCTGGTCCATACTTCATATGGTGTTCTGTTGTTCAATCCTGATGCTACTGACCTGTTTCGCAGATAAACTGCAATGTTCACTGCTTCTGCCCAGAAACGTTTCTGCAATCCTGCATCATACAACATACATCTAGCTTTCTCAACCACTGTTCGGTTAAGCCGTTCACACAGTCCATTCTGTTCTGGAGTGTAAGCACAAGTTTTTTGATGGATTATTCCTGCATCCTGTAGGTATTTATTGAATTCCCCACTACAGAACTCCAATCCATTGTCTGTCCTCAGGGCTTTTAATTTTCTGCCAGTTTGATTCTCAACAAGCGCTCTGAATGATTTAAAACAAGAAAACACTTCACTTTTTTGTTTCAGGAAATAGACAAAAGCCATGCGACTGTAGTCGTCTACAAAAAGTAAAAAATACCTCTTTTTTCCAATAGACAACTGCTCCATTGGCCCACAAACATCTGCATGAACAATATCGAGCAGCTCCTGACCTCTGTTACCAACGTGAGTGAACGGTAACCTGGCCTGCTTGCCTTCACAACATATTGTGCAGTTTTCTTTGCCCACCTGAACTTTATCTTTGTAGGCCATGCCTTGAACAGCACCATCTTTCATTATATTAAGGTCTTTACTGTTCAAATAGCCAAACCGTCTATGCCATAGCTCTCCAGATGTTAACAAACAATCAACTTTCTTGATCTTCAGTTTGTAAACGCCTCCATTCAATTCTGCAGTGGCTACGAGTTTTTTACTTTGGTTATAAATGTAGCAGCAGTCTTTCTCAAATGCAACTTTATTTCCGTTCTTTATTAATTGACTGACTGATAGCAAGTTAGTTGCCAACTTAGGCACATACATAACGTCGTTCACAGGAATTTCGTTCTCGGTTTCATCGACAACTGTTGTTATAAGCACTGTTCCACAATCTTCGACTGGGATAGTCGATTTGTCAGCTATAACTATTTCACTCACAGGTCGATCCGATTTATGCGATATCCAGTCATTTCTGCATGTCAAATGGTTGCTGGAACCACTATCCACGTACCAATCACTAGGACGAAATTCACCACTCATAAATGTTGCACTGAAAGCTGTAGAATCTTTCTTTTTTGTTAAATTTTCACATTTGTTCATGAAATGTCCGAGTTGTTTACATTTATAACATCTGACATTGGCAGTTGATTTGACATTTTGCGATGACATTTGTTTCTGCTTCTTGTGTTGCCAACCTTTCGCTGCAAATGCTCTCTGAGTGGCGCCACCATCACTTCCGTCGTCCATATCGAGCAACTTTGATTTAATGGCGTCTGCAGTTAATTCAATGCCCGAATGCTCCACAGCCATTATCATTGGCTCAAATTTTTCAGGCAATCCCGCTAACAATAACGAAGCAATCCACTCATCACTGATCTTGAAACCAGTATTGTTCAATCATTGACTCGTTTCTAATATTGAAGTCACAAATTGCGACATACTTTCACAATTTTCTCGACGAATAGATATGAGGTTACGAAGCAAACTAATACGCCGGGTGAATCCATTGTCATCGAACAAATTCTTCAATTTTGTCCACAACCCATGAGCTGTTCCTTCATTTCTGATATGTACAAATAAACTTGGTTCAATAGTGAGGATAATCTTGGCTTTGGCCTTAGCGTCATTTGGATCAGCGGCGCTGCCATCTTTGATGCATTCTTGCATTCCTTCCAACACTAAAAAGTTTTGTACTGAGAACGCCCAATCTTCATAATTTTCACGTCCTTTTAATTTCGTGATTGTAGATATAAGATTTCCTGACATTATCACTGCTATAACGTAATATTAACCAAAAAACTCGAATAAAAACGCGACAGGCCCATAACCTGTAAATGAAACCACGGAACTTGGCAAAGGAAGTGACAGTTTTTTTTTTTATATCTAGCATAGACAACTATTTACAATTTTGTTACCAACACAACAAGAACAAAGGTCATTTATAATATTTATGGTTCCGTACCCAAAGGGAAAAACGGGACCCTATTACTAAGACTTCGATGTCCGTCTGTCCGTCTGTCTGTTACCGGGCTGTATCTCATGAACCATGACAGCTAGGCAGCTGAAATTTTCAAATGATGTATTTCTGTTGCAATAAAATAAATATTTAAGGGGGGCTCCCATACAACAAACCTGAATTTTTAGAAGTTTTTCGCTCTGTATTAATAATGGTAACAGGTAGATGCTTGAAATTTTCACAGAATATTTAGTTTTACATTCACTTCAATAATAAATAATAAAATTCAAATAAATTAAATATTTAAGGGGGGCTCCCATACAGTACGGAACCCTCCGTGCGCGAGTCCGACTCGTACTTGGCCGATTATTATGTTTTACCCACCCCAATATCTCGGAGCTTGACAGCTCGGTTCTTGAAGTTGTTGACTCGTACGTCTACCTAGGACAAGTAATCCAGTTACGTAACTGGCTGGTAACAAGTCTGACTTTAAGAAAGAAATCAATCGCCGAATCTAACTCGGCTAGGCAGCGTTCGAAAAATTGCGTAATGTTTTCTTGTAATTCACAATCAATTATTACAAAAATATTACTTTATAAATACAAACTTTTGAAATCCTGGACATCATGTAGCAGCAGATTGCTTAAGACAAGTAAAACGAGCCCAAACACAACGGGTCTATCTTGTTTAGTACAGGAGTTCCTATGGCCACATTCCCACTCCATCATCAGATCAGCTCCATGATATTATGTTATTGCATTGTCATGCAATATACATATGCAAAATTTCAGCTCAATCGAAAACCGGAAAGTTGGTCAATTTAACTTGCAAGATTCCACCCGAACTTACATACATACATAGGTACATCCATTGCAAGTTAAATAAAAGCTTGTAAAATTGACTCCTTGACATAAATTTAGTTAGGAAAAGCACTATGAAAAATGTAACAATAACATTTCTAGGAAATCGGGTAAAAAAGCAAAATTGAACCTACAACCTACCGAAACCTCTTACCTACTACGCTATAGCATTAATTAAACTATTCCTCCTATTAAAGATCATGAAAACAATTCCACTCCATTGCAACATTTATGGCACAAGTTTTAACTAACCTACCAATTTACACTTTCTGCGGCTAAATATTGGAACTAAAAGTGCCTTGCATTGTCTTAAATGGTCATTTAAAAACCCGATGGTAGCGCCTTCATTCAATGCTACATGTCATGATTTAAGTGAGTGACCTGCTAAATTATTCATTCATACGGCGAAATCATGTAACTAAATATTGTGTGCTCAATAGTTAAATTGATATAATTATTCACAATACTTAAGTAACATAATTAAATAGTTTAAATTTTCTTTTGAAACCTCGATGGTAGCGCCTTTATTCAATGCTACATAATATTATAATTACCTATGTAAGGCGACCTGCCAAATTATTCATTCATACGGTTTAATCATGGAACTAAATATTACCTTTCATTGTTATCTCAATTCACAAGTTTTGCGTTTAGAACTCGATGGTGGCGCTCTCATTCAATGCAAGAGTGCACGCAATAAATATATATATAAATATGCACGCGAGTGGTGGCGCCACGTACGTTATGTTCCTAGCATTATAAATTCCCGCAGCATAGAATTAGTTCCCGATTTTGGCCGTGCGCAGAGTTATCTTGCGCGTACTCCACATATCAGATTGGTGGCTTACAAACTTATAGAGGTACATTTGATACGGTTGTGCTAAGGAACTAAATAATGCCTTTCATTTTGTTCTCGATCTGTCAAACTTTGCTAGAACAAAACGATAGTGGCGCCCTTATCAAATGGTACAAATATGTAGCGACAGTAACAAAGTGTTCATTACTCGGGTGTAATTATACGTTACACTTCCGGCCAAGTTTTTAATGTTCGTCGTAAAAAGGGTTTATGGAATCTGAATGGATGTCAGGATTTCGCGCGGGAATTGAGTTTTTAATTTAATTTACATGAGGAAATTAACAGGATTTTGGCGTATGCGTAATGCATATTAATATATTATGTATGGGTGTGGAATATGTTTGCTTAGACTTTTGCCAAAGAAGATATAACAATACGAGTACTACTTTTTGCTTAGAATTACTATGTATGTCTGTTAAAATATTAAGAACTAGCTGATCAGGCGAACTTCGTATCACGCTATATCTTTATAAATTATAGCCTTTGTGTTATCTCGATAGATAAGCATTATACTATTGCAAAGTTTAAACATTCATCTGGGTCTCAATTCGTTAAATAGTTTTTGCGTGAAACATACAACTCATACTTACAAGCTTTCACGTATAAAATATTAGTAGGATGCGTGTTAGTTATTATGACACTTAACAGATCAATGGTTTAGAACTTTAGATAATGTGTGTGTATCATTGGTTTGTATCAATTGATCCTACGTGCGATTGATTGATTTTTAGGGTTCCGTACCAAAAGGGAAAAACGGGACCCTATTACTAAGACTTCGATGTCCGTCTGTCCGTCTGTCTGTCTGTCTGTCTGTCTGTCACCGGGCTGTATCTCATGAACCATGATAGCTAGGCAGCTGAAATTTTCACAGATGATGTATTTCTGTTGCCGCTATAACAACAACTACTAAAAAGAGAATTAAATAAATATTTAAGGGGGCTCCCATACAACAAACCTGAATTTTTAGACCTTTTTTCGCTCTATATTAAGTAATAATGGTAACAGGTACATGCTTGAAATTATCACAGAATATTTAGTTTTATATTTAACTTCAATAATTTATATCCATCCATCCATCCATCAGCCGTAAGACGTCCACTGCTGGACATAGGCCTCCCCAATGGATTTCCAATAAGGCCGGTTGGAAGCGGCCTGCATCCAGCGCGTTCCTGCGATCTTTATTATATCGTCAGTCCACCTAGTCGGTGGACGTCCTACGCTGCGCTTGCTGGTCCGTGGTCTCCATTCGAGAACTTTACTGCCCCATCGGCCATCCGTTCTCCGAACTATGTGCCCTGCCCATTGCCACTTTAATTTGCTAATCCGCTGGGCTATGTCGGTAACTTTGGTTCGTCTGCGGATCTCCTCATTTCTGATTCGATCTCGCAGAGAGACGCCGAGCATAGCCCTCTCCATAGCACTTTGGGCTATCCTGAGCTTATTCATAAGACCCACAGTAAAAGACCACGTTTCAGTTCCATATGTCATCACTGGCAACACACAACTATCGAAAACTCTCGTCTTGAGGCACTGAGGTATATCAGATGAAAAGACGTCACGCAGTTTTCCGAAGGCTGCCCAACCGAGTTGGATTCGGCGATTGACCTCTTTCTTGAAGTTGGACTTACCTAGCTGGACTACTTGTCCTAGGTAGACGTACGAGTCAACAACTTCAAGAACCGAGCTCTCAACAGATATTGGGGTGGGTACGACATGGGCATTACACATGATTTTTGTTTTATCCATGTTCATTTTGAGACCCACCTGTTGAGAAACTCGATTGAGGCCTTCGAGCATCGAGCTGAGCTCTTCCATCGATTTCGCCATGACCACGATATCGTCGGCAAACCGAAGGTGAGTGATGTATTCGCCATTGATGTTGATGCCAAATCCTTTCCATTCCAGGAGCTTAAAGGCGTTCTCCAAAGTGGCAGAAAACAGTTTCGGAGATATCACATCTCCCTGTCTGACGCCTCTTTTCAAAGGGATCGCCTTAGAGCTCTCTTCCTGTACTCGGACCGACATAGTGGCGTTATTATACAAACACTTCAACACTTCGATATACCGATAGTCAATACGGCATCGCTGAAGAGACTCAAGCACAGCCCATGTCTCGACCGAATCAAAGGCCTTCTCATAGTCCACAAACGCTTAGCAAAGTGGCAAGTTATACTCTTCAGTCTTCTGTATAACTTGCCGCAGCGTATGGATGTGGTCCATGGTGCTAAAGCCTTTTCGGAAGCCGGCTTGTTCGGAAGGCTAGAAGTCATCAAGCCTGCGCTCGAGACGATTCGTAATGACCCTTGAAAACAGCTTATAAACATGGCTCAGAAGCGAGATGGGTCTGTAATTCTTCAATAAGGTGTTGTCACCTTTTTTAAAGAATAGCACCACCACGCTTCTGTTCCATGCTTCCGGCGTTATGCCCTCGAAGACGACGGTGTTGAAAAGCTTCTGAAGGACTTTAAGTACCAGTTTACCACCCGCTTTCAGAAGCTCTGAAGTGATTCCGTCATCACCCGGTGCCTTGTTGTTCTTAAGCTGATTCAAGGCCATTCTAATCTCGTACAGGCTGATGTCCGGGATGTCTTCGGTGAAGTGTCGAGTCAGCTTGGCTCTCGGGTCTTTAGCCGTGCTGTCAACAGGCTTAGCTACCGAAGCGTATAACTGTCCATAGAACCCTTCGATCTCCTCCAATACCTCTGCCTTGGTCGACGTTATACTGCCGTCCTCTCTCTTTAGCTTTGTCAGCTGGCTTTGCCCAATAGACAAATTCCTTGCAAACACTTTGGAGCCTTTGTTTCGCTCGATAGTCTCTTTAATTTGTTTTGTTTTAAAGAGACGTATATCACGCCGCAAGGATTTTGAAATTTGTCTATTAAGCTGCCTATATGACGCAGCGTCCCTAGTAGACTGCAGTCTTAACAAACGTCGTTCAGCCATGAGGTCTGAAGTGTGATCGGATACTTTCTGGGTTTTATTTGAACGGCGTGGTCTAAAAAATTTAGAACCCACCGTCTGGACAGTTTCTACGAGCCTGTTATTGATCTCATCCACCGACGCAAGATTCTCTAGGCAAGCAAAACTATTTGAGAGCTCTAGCTGAAAGCTTTCGGGGTTTTGGATGTGGGCGAGAGTAGGCCGGAGCGTAGACTTCATCAGACGAGACCGTTCAAGTCTAACGTTCACATTCAATGTGCCTCTTACCAATCTGTGATCACTACCGGTTTTCACCCGGTTGATCACGGAGACATCATCGAATATTCGTCTCTTGTTGGTCATAATGAAGTCTATCTCATTTCTCGTGGAACCATCGGGACTTATCCAGGTCCATTTCCTATGAGGAGGCTTCTGGAAGAAAGAGTTCATCATAAAGAGTTCCTCTCTCTCCAGAAATTCAGCCAGCCTCTGACCTCTTGAGTTCCGTTGCCCGTACCCAAATTGTCCCACTTTCAGCTCATCATCAATTTTCTTGCCTATCTTTGCGTTAAAATCCCCCATAACAACAGTAAAGTGGGTCTCAGACATATGTATGGCCCGACTTATGTCCTCATACATAGTCTCCACTTCATCATCTGGGTGTGCCGAGGTCGGTGCGCATACCTGAATGACCTTCAGCGAATATCTTTTGGATATTCTGAGTATTAGGTATACGACCCTGCTCGAAACACTGTCGATGGTTACGATGTTGTTAGTGAGGGACTTGTGGACGAGAAACCCGACACCACCTTGGGACTTTTGGTCGCCTTCCCGGTAGTAGAATAGGTTGCCCGATTTCAGAGTTATCGTGTCCTCACCCTCTCTTCGGACTTCAGATAACCCCAAAATATCCCAGCGCAACCTACTCATCTCCTCTTCCAGCTCAACAATCTTTTCATCCGTCCTCAAAGTGCGTATATTGTGTGTCACCAGGGCCAGTTTCCGTTGGGGGTGGTAGCGGGGCGTCTGCCGGAGATTCTTCGCACCCCCCTCTCCGCCGTTACCGTGGCCGCTACCAGAGCCAGGAATAGCGGAGCCGCCGGGGACTGGGGGCCTATTTGTGTGGCTTAAATTCATTGGGGGTTGTTGCCCATAATCGCCGCGCTGGGCAAGCGTGTTGGCGATCGCAGGACGTAAGTCCTCGCACCAGTGCCGCTGCTCCCCGACACTGGCCTGTGGCATTTAGGCTACGCCAAATTAGGATGGTTATACCGCCATCAATCGGTTCCGTAGTACCTCAGTCGGCTTTTACGACACCTGGTACAAGAGGGGGGTGCTATTCTACTCTGCCGGCACACCACGGCTTAATATATATAATTTATAATAAAATTAAAATTAAATAAATATTGAAGGGGGGCCCATACAGTACGGAACCCTCCGTGCGCGAGACCGACTAGTACTTGGCCGATTATTGAAACGTTATAATCATTTCTAACGATTGCAAAGGATCGCACGATATGCCCTCCTGCTCGCATAAGAACAGATTCTCAATGCTATCTCCCGCTCTCACTCAGCTCCGTGGCCATCTTTGCATAGATTCAGCCATTTTAATTATTGGATCATCAATCATTGGTTGTAATGACTAAATCAAAAATTAGACTTCAAAGAACAAAATAAATATGCTATTATAATTTGCTACAATAAGCAACTAGATTCAAGATCATTTATTTGTGAAAACATGGTAATCGTATACAACATTCAAAGTCGTAAACAGGTGTAAATATAATAGAGAACGCATGTTTTTGCCCATCGTGGCGCACAAATGTCACACAATTAAATTTAAGAAGAGAATGTACAATTTCAAAAATAATAAACAAAAGAAGGATGTCGACAGCTCATACATACGAATACCTGTTGTGTACGAATACACTCAGTTTCTCCCAAGCTCATTTATAAAAATGTTATCTTCACCAGAGTAATTTATGACGCTTCTAAAACTGTTCTGATATGTACAAGTTTGTTTAAAATGAAGTTAAAATAAGAAAAACCGAAAACAATTTTCAAGCTATAGGTACCTACTTTGATTTATAGAATTATACTTAGACCATAGCAGTGCTGCCAACTCCTTTTGGCAAAAATTCGCTATCAGCACGTCAAAAACGCGCCAGAAGCGCTAAATGGTAACTACGACGACTGGTACTACGAAAAAATGAATGATAATGAATTTCGGTATTCATCCACTTCATTAGCAATAGTATAAGAACCACAACTTGCTGCTATTCGAACTTCGGCCGCAGCCTGCGGATGCAGGTCGCGATTGCAGGTAACACACATCTGAAATGCAGCCACTGCCTGCTTCCGCAGTCGAGAGTGATTCCGAGGTTGGCTACACGTGCTGCGACAGGCAGCACGTCGGACTTGTCTAAACAGGTGAACAACACTCGCAGCTGAGGCTCGGTAGCACGTGCTGCCGGAGCCGCAATCGGAATCTTTTTTGCAGAAATTCATACTACTACATAGATAACCAGAGCCCTTACTCGTAGTCCAGGCTTTGCGAAGTTTACTCAAACTTTCGCGTTCGCGTGTGGCTCCATAGATTTTGGTTAGTTCTTCCTCGTTTCTGCTAGGGGCGCTGTACAAAAATGTATAGGGCCATACCGAAACAGCTGTAGTTTCAATTTACGTGTAAACCTGGATTAACCCCTCAGTTGTGCAGCCACAGCCGGCTTCGCGCAGCTGCTGCAAGTGCTGTTTGTAGCTGTAGCCTGCTGCCGAGATTCGAATAGCACCTTTAAGGATTATTACGAGCAATATCAAAATAATCAGGAATATCTCGGATAATTTCAACTGCAGCTTTTTGTTAGTAGTAAAGTGAGTGAAACCTAAAAATATAAGTATTCTTTCTTTTTGATAATCTTTTAGTATACAAAAATGTATGTTTCTATAAAATATGTAAAAAGACACCTCAGTTCGTAAAATTACTAGTTGAAACACTTAAAACGAGTTAAGGAAGGAGCATGTACCAACTGTTGAAAAAGAAAATAATTATATCAACCCCTCCAAAAAATTGCTAAGTCGGAATACCGAAAACGAAATCTGGCAATACTGAATACATCATCTGATCGACTGAATTTGACATTTCCTTTTTTTTTTGACAGCAACAGTAATAAAATAGTGATTTTTTTAAATATTGTGCCCATTTTTGGACAGGCTAAAGCCTTTAAGCTCATACCGCCACTTCTTATGTATGTAATCTATAATGTTAAAACAATAAAAAATCATTGTAATTTTTCTGGTGGTCTAATATTAATTTTAATTAGTGATATGAAAACAGCAAAAAATCACTAAATTTTTGAAGCACATATCATTATTATAAATGATGTTTTGTTTTCTACCTACTTGCAAAAAAAAAAAACGACAGGTCCATTCGCTGCATCCTTCTTTAAAAATATTACTGAATCATAAGATGTAACAAAAATTAAATTATAGTCAAGTATTAATGTCAGAATTTAAGATTATGTCAAATATTAAAATAATGTGAAGTGATTCAAATTCAAATTCAAATTCAAATTCAAATTTCTTTATTGAGGAAAAACGATCTGAATCAATTACATTTGCCTCACAATATTAAAGTAAAATAAAAAACCATCGGAAAAAAGAAAGCATGAAAAATACAGTACAAAATCAAAAAATAATATTAAAAATTGAATAAACATGAGTCACGCAATTTCAATAGTAAAATGTCAAATTAAAAAAAAAAAAAAAAACTAGATACAATGTCAAAAATTAGGTTCAATGTCACAACAGAAAAAGCATGCATAAATTATAATTATACAATGTCAATAAAATGTCAAATAAAAAAAAAAAAAAAAAAAAATCAGCGCATATAATGTCAAAATTAGATTAAATGTCACAAATTCATAATTCTTCGATTACAAACGAACTGTCAGGTTGTTTGCATCGATCCCACTGGTCAGTGAGATTTTCACAATATGCCGTGAGGACGGCTACAATAGATCTCCATTTGTCAAAGATGATATCACAATCAGTGTTGGCAAACAAGAGTGCATTGAGGTGAGTGCGAGAGCGCAACAGAGGTGACATAGAACGTGCGACAGTACGACTATGATCTACGTAGAAAAGGTTCGGCAGCCGGCCCCGTCTGTTAGTCGGTACACCAGGCTCGTCAGGTACAAATAAAGCACACAGCAAATCATGCAACACAATCGAATCAATTGACCCTCGTAGAACTTTGCAACACGTAATGAGCTGGTCTAGGATTCTTCTTACTTCTAAAGAATTGTAGCCAAGTTGGCCAAGTAAAAATGTTGTCGGGTATAGGTATGGGTAATAACCATATTGCTTCTTATATAGAGATCTTAGGAATGCCTTTTGAACCTTCTCCAGAATCCGAGCGTAAGTCACATGATGCGGGTTCCAGACGCATGCGCTAGACTCCAGTTTGCTTCTCACCAGTGAGCTGTATAAAGTTTTGACGACTTGAGGATTTTCGAAATCCCTAGAATTGCGAAGCACAAAACCTAGACGACGAAATGCCTCTTTAGCGAGGTCACTGACGTGATCGTGAAAAGTGAGGCCACGATCAAAAACTACACCTAAATCTTTGATACGACTCACCCTATTTATAGCTATGTCGTGTAAGCGATAATCGAAATGGGTTGGTCGCTTCTTCCGATCGAAGGTCATGACATTGCATTTGCCCAAGTTAAATAGCATTTTGTTCTTCACACTCCACTTATAAATGCGGTCGATGTCATCCTGCAGTCTTAATGAGTCACTGGGTGATTTTATCTCAAGGAAAAGTTTCAGATCATCCGCGTACAGGAGACATTGAGCGGAAATCAATACCTTAGCCAAGTCATGGATCATCATCTGGAAGAAGAGCGGACCGGTCACGGAACCCTGGCTTACTCCAGATCTGGTGGGATAGGGACTCGACTCATACGTCCCATGCCTGACAAATTGATACCTGCCATGCATAAGGTCTGAGATAAAGATAGAGAGACTGGGGGCAAAACCAAATGAACATGATAGCTTGCGTAGCAATATATCGTTGTCTATTTTATCGAAAGCCTTTTGGAAGTCGAAGTAAATTACATCCACCTGAGACCCACGGTCCAGAGCACTAGAAATATAGTCGACCAGGCATAGCAGGTTAGTGTTTACTGAGCGACCTGGCCTAAACCCGTGCTGCTCTTCCCCAATCTGCTGCTTTACTTGCCTATAAATCTCATTGTGCAAAATATACTCGAATACCTTGGCAGGGGCGCACAAGATTGCAATTGGGCGGTATTCTTCTACAAGAGTCCTATTACTACCCTTAGGGATGGGGGTCACCCTAGAGATTTTCCATTGGTCAGGATACCTTCCATTCCTAAGTGACAAATTTAAAATATGGTATAAAGGGAGGAGAAAGTGTTTTTTACCACTCTTAAGAACTGAGCTTGGCAAGCTGTCGGGACCTGGTGAGCTACTTGATTTCAGTTTATTTATACCGCGATCGATGTCCTCGGGTGACACACTAGGTATAGTAACGTAGCCACTGTGATTGTCTCCATCAGGACACAAGTCAGCGTTCAGCGCCGGCGGATCATTTAGGAAAACACTAGAAAAATATTTTGCAAATGCCTCAGCAGCCCTCACGCCAGTAAAAGTACATCCCTCATACGAAACACGGGGTTCAAAACCTCCCTTCGATCTCAAGCTATGTACGTGCCTCCAGAAATGTTGAGGACACTGCTGCAGTTTCTTTCCTATACTGGCCATATGAGACTTGTATGCCTGGGAAATTCGATACTTTAGGTCGGCTCGCAAATCCGAAAAGTCTGAGTAAGATGCAATACACTTCGACTTCTTCCAGACTTTGTGCAGTTTAGTTTTGCGTTTGAGATCTTTTATGATATCTGCATCGAACCAAACTGGATATCTGCTACATTTTGTTACTTTTCGTACCTTTTTGGGAACTGATGCATCAAACAATTGATACAAAATATTATAAAACGCATCCGTAGCGACCGACACATCGGTGGATTCAAGTACGGATTCCCACGAAGCCTCAGCAAGTAACGACTGAAAGAGCGGGACATCCATCTTACTGAAATTCCAGTCGCGTGAAGGATCGATATTACTCGGCTCCAGAGGAGTACAAGTGTTTGTGCGCACTCGGAGAGCAATTTGGATTTCAAGAGCGGGATGGTACAACGCATCAATTGGAACGAAACCGTCGACGGCTTCCTTCACAAATACCCGCTGGAACTGCACCTCAGTACACTCCTGTGCCAACACTACGTCAAGAATACCTCCATGAGAGTTAATTATTCCGTTATAATCAATTAAATTACAGTATGTCAAAAAATAACAATAATAGTTTTTAATATTATTCGAAGCACTGTTCATATTAATATCACCAAAAAGAAAGAAATCATGTCTAGACGAGGATAAAAAAGATTCTATTTTTGTGAATATATTCATATAAATAGCATCGGATGCTGTCGGCTTGATGTACACTACACAAATCGTACAAGAAATACCACGGTAAGTTATAGTAGCCCATAAGTCCTCTGCTAATTCAGATTCGAGCTCCCGTCGACGGATAGCAGTGGCCTTGCAGCAAGCAAAACTCCCCCGCCGCGGGACCCCCGATCTCGGCGTAGAAGCGTCCAATCCTGGGGCACCACCTCAGCATCTTCCACTGAACTATCTAGGTAAGTTTCAGTAGCGGTAACTAACGAATGGTCGGCGATTAACATGCTGGTGCGCCATGACGGTAATTTTGTCTTCAGACCACGAACATTTTGGTAAAAAATGCTAAACTGCGGAAACGTATTGTTGCGCGGCTCACTGTGCGCCGACTCCAAGGCGAAATGACTGCCCCTCTAACGGATTCTTGCCTTTCTTGTAATAATTGATCCATTTCTTCACCCTCGCATTTTCTGGCCAAACGTCTACCGAGAAACATTTTTCGGAACAATCCTCCGGGACTCCTATTTTAAAGGAGTTGTAATTGTTAGCAGTCTTTAGCTTTTCAACGGTGATTATTCTTTGTGGACATAGCTCCCCCAAATATGTTCGGACCTCATCCACGTCCGATAGCATATTCCATAGATGGAAGTGTTTGCGCGACTCGGCTGCCTTAAGGGACGTCACGGCGGGTCCAGCAACGCAGCGCAGAGATAGTGACTGGCGCGGCCTTCTGTGACGTACTTCCGTCCAACCTTTATCAGAAGTGGGTTGAGGTAACTGATGGGAACCAGTTTCAAGCAATGGTCTTTTAGAAGATGCAGGTACCGCTGTATCAATTAATGAACTATCCAGGTCGCAGTACTTCACTTGTTTGTTTCGGCTTGGTTGCGGTGACATGCCAACAGGAGAGAGAGGTGTAGCTGATGCAGTTGAGGTCCGAGACCTACCTGACTGAGCAGGTGCCTCAGGCCCTAGTACGGCAGGGTCTGACCTTACAGAAGGGCAGAAAGAAGGTGAGCACTTCTCAGAGGCCTTAAGTTTTCCGAGGAGGTTTCCTATCTGGTCACCGTACCTTTCAATCTTTTTCTCATAGCTCACTATGATCGAGACAGACTGAGAAAGTTTAAGCTCATAATCGGCTATAATAGCTGTCGACTTCTTCAGTTGCGTCTCATAGGATGAAAGGAGAGAGTTAGAATTAGTAAGCTGATCCCTCATCCTGATTATTTCTGTGCGTAACTCACGAATTTCGTGGGAAACATCTTGAGGATTCTCAACAAATGACTGCTCTTGTGCGGAAATTCTCGGTACTTTATTGCGCACTGTAACATTCGGATCTCTATTCATTTTTGTAGCACCTACTGGAGTGAGGCTATTATCTCCTCCCTTTTTAGTGGCACATCGGCACTCGGGGCAGACCCACAACTTGATAGATAATATTGTCGTGTCTTTTTCCCCAGAGCACAAAAGGTGATAAGTCTTTTTACAGCATTGCAAAGTACAAGACAAAGTAAGTTCCTCTTTAGTTTTTATATCACCACGACACGCTGCGCAATTCATTTTGTATAGTGTTCGGGTGCAAGAATGTACTCGTGAAGCGTAAAGTAAATAAATACGCACAGCTGATTACAGCGACAGGTAAGCGAGCGATGCGACGCGTCGATGACTCAGACCGGTGCAAGCCGGCCGCTCGGGACACGGGGGTTGAGGTGAGCGGGCGCGGGTGCGCTGCCAGCGATGACTCAGGCCCGGCCGAGCGGGCTACAGGCTCGGGGGTGTTGCAGCGGTGCGCGTGCGCGGGAGCACCTCAGTCAGCAGCGGCGGGGATCGTGCACTCGATGACCGTTGCGATGACTCACCGGCGTAGCACACTGAGTTTAACCAAATGTAGGTCGCGAGTCACAGGACTTCCATCAAAATATTTAAAATGTTTTTGCTTATATCTTCTAAGCCACTCGCTGGAATTGATTTCAGTAAACAACACTATCACTGTTTATGTTTAAGCTGCATAATGGTATAAAATGCACAATTGTAAGTTAACTTTTGAGTGCAATGAGGTTTAATTATTGACGGAGCACACAATATTTGCTTTCACCCTCGCGAGCGCGCGGGAGGGACCCGAACGAAATAATAATAATGATAATTTCAATTAAGTAAGTCAAAAGTAATGTCAACTAATAGTAATTTATTTGTCATCTAAAAAGTCAGTAATACGATAATAACACTTATTTAACAGTATTACTTAAATTCCTTTTTAAAAATTTCATTGCTTAGTTCCCTAATTTCCCTTGGTACTTTATTATAAATAATGGGAGCCATGCAAAACACTTTTGGCCATCAAAGTAGTTTTTGCACGAGGTATACAAAGTCTTGTTTTGTCTCGCCTCATACGATTATTTACATCGGCCCATTTTACAAACAAATCTGGGTTAGTTCTTACAAACATTGCAATTTCATAAATATTTTTCCCATGGCTTCGCCCGTGTAATATTTTAATTTTGTGCTATCCCATTGGAATATTTTATGCTTCCGGGATTTAAAGTACCTTTCAACTATATGTTGTAAAAAGAGTAACTAATCAACAAACGCTTTTTCGGATTTTTAACCGACTTCCAAAAAGTAGGAGTTTCCATGTTCGTTTGTATGTTTTATTTTTATTGTGTTTATCGATAATTCTGCCAATTGTGAAACGAATCACAAACTTCTTTTTAGTTCGAAATGGTATAGGTACTCCCGAGGTGATTTCGTTTAAATTTTACAGAAATCGGCTGAGCTGTTTTTGAAAAAATCTACAATAATGGAAACAACTCGAGCGAAATATTCGAATTTTGTACACGATGAAAGGCGGTTTTGCCATTTTTTGCGTAAAATAATTATTAATATTAGGAAGGATAAGAATTTCATAACGTCTCAAATATTGAACTCCAGGTACAGTTGCTACGTGATTGTAACACCAGGGCCAGCCACTCGGCGCGGGCGGTCACGTCCTCGGATGTATAAAGCTCTGAATAGGAAGAGCGCACGTGACTCTCTCTCTACAGGATGTTACAAAAACACATTTATAGTTGAAAATAAAGTCAATCTCCTATGTTGAAAAATTCCTTACTAATGTTATAAATCCGGAAGTGTGTTTGTTGGTTTGTCCCTCTTTCACGCAGCAACGGAGCAACAAATTGACTTGGTTTTGGCATGGACACTTTGAGCAAATATCTACAGAGTCACAATCGTGCGAAAAAAGTGTCTGAGCCAAAACTTTGCCCAAGCTACGTAGTGGGCAGGCGTTTCAGTAAGTTGTAAGGCGATTGCAAGCCGACTACAACGCCGTGTGTTGTGAATGTGCTCGGTTACAAGCACTAATTAGGTGACATAACGTCGAAATTTGAGGAAACGGGTCATTGTGAATTATTTGATGTAAATATCTAAGTCAATACGTATGACTGAGCTCGGACATTTTTTTACTACTTTCACTTAAGGACTGTGGCTCTGTACTGTAGATATTTGCTCGAAGTCATCACTACATAGTATAAAACAAACTCGCTTCCCGCTGTCTGTCTTAATGTATGCTTATATCTTTAAAACTACGCAACGGATTTTGATGCGGTTTTTTTTAGATAGTGATTCAAGACGAAGGTTTATATGTAAAATACACCTGTGAGAAGCCTTATATAGTTAACTATATTTTCAACATAGGTGTCTGTCTGTTACCGTTCACCAAAGTTAAGCAACGCTTGGCACGATTCGTCTTTAGTGGGTGACTGAGCGCTACTGTGGCTCGGATGGCAGATTAAATTAAAGGTCGCGGTTGTTTCAAAGCCGATTCACACATAAGAGTCGAACCACCGTCACGTCACAGTTCCAGCACCGTACCGTCATACTGAAAAATATTCTTACACACATTCTCTATGAACATATCCCCATATTTCCGGTGCCCTGATTGCCGGTGCCGACACTGAGTCGGTCACTGAAATATGTGAATACGTTCATACATAATGTATGAAAGAATAAAATTAAAAAAGAAAGAAAGGATATATTTTTCACTGTGAAGGTACGGTGTCGTGACTGAGACGGAACTGTGACGTGACGGTAGCTTGACTGATTTGTGTGAATCGGCCTTAAGGACGCAACACGTTACCGTAATCTTAGTTATACCTATCATCTGTCAACCTAGTCGATGGACGTCCTACGCTGCGCTTGCTGGCACGGGATCTCCATCCGAGAACTTTACGGCTCCATCTTCCATCCGTTCTCCGAACTATGTGCCATACCAATGCCATTTTATGAAAACTAACAAAGGAAAATAGGCTAGTTGACAATACTTTTTTTATGTCCTCTTGTAACATCTAACCATAAACAGAGTCGATTAACGAAAACAAAAATAAAATCAACTTAGAAATAAAGAAGTTATAAGCATAATTATTTATTTTCTTGCTAGACAAAGAGCGCACTATGCATGGTAGGCTTTGACGTCGCTGCCCGTAAGTGTCACACATTCGCCATCTTCGATCAAATATACCCTTCGCTATACTGTGATATGCTTTGTGGGAAAGGGACAAGGTCTTTCCCTACCAAAATCTTTACAAGCTTATATCTATTTCTGAACTTCACTAACCAATTTGACAACCCACTCGTAGTCCAAGCCTCAGACTATACGACAGACACGACAAACACACCCACCCTCAGACGTCGCCCAAAACACCTCTTGGGCGACCCGGACAACCTCATCGCAGTAGTCACATCTGCGGCGCTGGGGTCGGCCGATCCGACAGCTCCCTGCAACAGGAAGTATTCCGTTTTTGGTATAGGCGCCGGTTACCAAAGGCACACAGACACACACCGACCTTGCCGGCGAGGTCGAAGACCCTCCGGATCTGTCAGAAGATCGGTTAGATTCTCTCCAAATAGTCAACCAGCTCAACCCATTAGGGCCACAGGGCACACCCCTTCTGGGGTGCTCGGGCAAGTCTGATCTCCCCCGCCGGGTGACGGCCCAAGCCGAGGTCCGTACCTTCTCAGGTGCCCTTGCGCTAGTCACCCTATAACTTAATCTTAGGGCTCAGCCGCCTTCCGCGCTCGCCCATGTCCGGTAAGCTGTAGAGGCCTCAGTGGCCAACAGCTATAAGTCAACAAAAAAAAAAAAACAATTTGAATTATTTTTCAGTTTATGAATCATAATTAATTGCAGTATTTCTAAACCTTATTTGTACTCTTAATTAATTCAAATACCAGTCAACTACCCTATTCTGAATCCGCACAAAGTCATAAAAACAATTTGTAAGTGTCACACCAGGGCTGGCCACTTGACACGAGGGGTCACGTATCTCCTTCGATGTAGGGAGCTCAGAATAGGAGAGCGCACGTGACCTGCTTTATACAGGATGCTCGGGAAATACTACTCAATTTTATTGACTGAATTTTATAACCGATAATACTGTAAAATAAAGTCAGTGTTATATACGCTACGAAAAATCTTAGGTAAGCTCGAAAACGTATAAAATTATTTTTATCTGAAAATTTTATCCACGAATAAAAAAATGTGAATGA
The DNA here is from genome assembly GCA_964007245.1 of Hypomecis atomaria. NCBI lineage: Eukaryota > Metazoa > Arthropoda > Insecta > Lepidoptera > Geometridae > Hypomecis > Hypomecis atomaria. The sequence continues at coordinate 322,344 of OZ023305.1, forward strand.
CCTGTCTCTTTAACGATTCTTGGTACACGGTTTTATATATTTTTGGATTGTTTTTTAGTTGGCAAGTTTTGCTTATATAATGTTTATTACTTTTGAATTGACGTCTTTCACGTTGACTGTTCTACGGAGTAAAATATTGAGTAAAATAACAAGCTGAACAAAATATGCATGTTCTCAAATAATAAAAAATACGTCTTTTATTCTTTTTCGATGAGATTTTTACCGTCGTAGGTTTTTTTCAAAATTTTTAATTATGCTTAATCTTTAATCTGGGAGCTTGATAATGCCCCGCCAAGACAGCCAACTGAACCACACAACTTGGCAGCTATGATAAGCCACAACCCTACGGATAACCCAATCCTTGAGTCGCTAGTGAGGAGTGTCAGACCGGATTGGGTTATCCACGACTTGTAGCTAACATCACAGCCGTCAAGTTGTATAATCCGGACTATAACTTTTTAGGGTTCCGTAACCAAAGGGTAAAAACGGAACCCTGTCTGTCACCAGACTGAACGGTGAGAGATGATCTCATGAACGGTGATAGCTAGAATGTCAAAATTTTCACAGATGACGTATTTTTGTTGCTGCTATAACAAAAAATACTAAAAATAGAAAAAAATATTTAAGGGAATTACAAGAAACGTGATTTGTTTTGCCTGATATGAATAACGGCAACAGAAAGATGCTTGAAATATTCACAGAATATTAAGTTGTGTATTTTTTTATTAAGTAAAACACAGGTGTTACTCACGTTTGTTAAAATGTACGAAAACCTCTTTAGTTTCCATCGTGAAAAAAAGTTGTGTATTTCCTTTAAAAATAAATATTTAAATTAAATAAATTAAAGGGGGCTTCTCTATGGTACGGTTCTTCGTGCGCGAGTCCGACTCGCACTTGGCCGATTTTTTCATTACTCACAAGTTGAGTTTGGATACACTTTTACTGGATAATAATATTTTTTTAACGCGACACCCTGTAGGTCTAAGTAGAGCACTGTGGAGTTATTTTGTCGGAATAAGTCGAGTGAATGTTTGATGCGCCGGCAACATGGCGGCCGATCGCCAAAAACGTTATTTGTTACATAACTGTAGCTTTTTTGGTTAATTTTTTTTTTATAGAAACTTAAGCACTCTTACTTATAACTCCACAAGGATACCCTATACTTTATGTACATATGAGCAAAAATAACTAGGTAATACCCAAACCACATAATATTGACTATTTTAACAAAGCGTCTGATAAAACGCACAAAATTGGATTACAAAGGTTCCGCACTGTATGGGAAGCCCCACTTGATAATATTTATATTTTATTTTAATTTAACTTTTTACTTTTAAACGAATAAACAACTAAATATTCTGTGAATATTTAAAGCATCTACCTGTTGCCGTTATTAATATCGAGCAAAAATGTATCTATCCCTCGTGTTCAATAAATAGAATTTTGAACTATTCTAAAATGTACCTACTGTCCAAAATTTTTCAAAATTTTTGTTACTAAAGAATTTTCTTAGTGCCACTAACGTGGATTTTGCCCATTTGAATTAATATAATAACAGGTACATTAATTTAAAGTATTATTAAAGGTTTTAAATGGTTCACGCGAAAGAAACTATAGGTAATATATTTCCTGTCTGCCATACAAACCTCGCACGTTTAACACTTGTGTTATATTCTAATTAAAATATTTATTGATTTGAAGCACAAAGATTTATTTCTGTCCCTGTCTCTCAAAAAACGCTTCCGGCAATAAACACAGAGACAAAAATATCCCGTAGAAAATAATACTAGGTACTTCTCAGTTAATTTAAAATTATTTTCCTCATAATTACAAAAACGACGTCATTTATGGAAATTAAAATTTAAAAAAAAAGTCTATTTATAAAAGAGCGAGCCCTTTCAAGTCCGAAAGTATTCGGGCGTCTTGGTCCATTTTAATTAAGTCAAATTGTCAAAATTAGTCCGCTAAGTCCAGAACTGACGGACAAAACGGGTCCAAACGAAATGAAAGCATTCATATTTCAAAACGGCTGAAATTTTAATGGTCAGCGGTAGAAGGTTTTGGTGTAAAATGGTTTTGGTCAGCAAATTAAGATCTTAGTAGGTACTTATAAGTCCTTTCACACGGTGCGCTAGGAAGAGGGTAGTGCGGCGTTTTAGTGACTCCATCGTACGGTTGAAAAATGGTTTTTTTTTCGGGTTGAAATGTATTGTTAATTAAATTAGTTATGATAATTTATTAAATTTAATTGATCAAGCGTAAGCGAAAATCTCCGTTTTACCGCGACGATTTTGCTATTATATGTACAAAACTTTTATTCAATCGATTTTGTCTACATGTCGCATTTTTCAACAAATCTGGACGAACCTTAGAACATCGATTTTATATATTCGATGTTTCTAGATGATTTCGTCAAATAAGATCTAAAATGGGGAACTTAATATAATTATGTAAATAATTATGAATGAGTTTGTAATAAAGAATTTCTCATAAATAAAATATCTTATACTCACTTTTAAAACCACTAAATCGAGTAAATTGCGTAATGAAATATCTATTTATTTATTTAAATATACATCGCCTTATAATGTCTAGTTACAGCCAAAATTATGAAAATGGAACATATAACCCTGTTTTAATGTAGTTTTTATATTAGGTACAGATAGATAATTATCGTTTTATACATAGTGTGACGTTGAAACTTTTTCGTCTAGATATTCATCAACTGTATAGTAGCATTTTTTTGTTAGGAAATACTTATGTTTCTTGTGGAACTTTTTGTTATCTGTCTCATCTTGTATAGCCTTCGGTGATTATATATTTTTATCAACATATGTCTAACTTTAGCAATAGTTATATTGCTGACCACAAAATGCATTTAGCTACAAACTACTCTAGCAGGCATTTAGTGGATCATTTCAAAAGTACCAAAAGCAAAGCATTCATATTTTACACCGCGCCTACTTTGTCTGCATTACGCGAACTCCGGCACATTTCTCATGAAAAATAAATAGCTGAGCGAAACAACACGTCTACGTTTTAAACGAAACTTCGTGATCTGGCCACCGTTTGAATATGGACTTTGATGTTTTGAAATTAAACTTCACAAGCTTTAACTTAGAGCGCTCGTAGCGTAGTATGATCAAGTGTTTGTCAGCGATCACCGAAATTAAGCAACGTTCCGCACGGTCAGTATTTGGATGGGTGACCGCGGGTGACATTTTCTAACTGAGCGCTACCGTGGCTCGGATTCAAGATTCAAGATAATTTATTTGTCAGAAACATGGTAGTGCAGACAACATACAAAGTCGCATACAGATCTTCAAACAGTATAGAGCGCATGTTCTTGCCGTGGTGGCGTACAAATATTCAAATAGACGTGTTAAAATGACACGTTCAATTGTAGGTCCCGGTTGTTTTAACCGTTTGGCCAAGTCAGAGGCCTTCAGGCGGCATGAAAACTTTGACACCAGGGCTAGCCACCCGGCTTATACGAACTTACTTCACAAGCAAATATGTATAGCTTGCCTTAAAAGCGTGAGGTGTGGGTCCCTTACCAATGACTTCTCATTTCATTTATACATGCTTCATTATTATATACAGCCAATGTTTTTATAACTTGTTGCCCATGAATTACAAAATCTGAAAGAAATTATATTTAGAAAAATAATAAAGGACTTCTTAAAACAAAGGCTTAATACAAATTATAAGATTTCACCAATGATAAAGCTTCACTGCGCTAACTATGTTCAGACCGTAATAAGATTATTATCTAATGCTGTGTACGTATGTACTTTTATTTTATTTAGTTTTTGACATTTGTTTATTATTATACGTTGAGCCAAATAAACACCAGCACTTTGGTCACGCGTCGCCTCGACCAAATGCTCAGTAAGACTTTTGAAAACAAGATGACTTCCCGGCCCCCACGGTCCCAATGTTTCAACTCCAAACGGCTTAAATATGTAACCACTACCGAGGTTAGAATATTAATAATAATTGTTTTTATAACATACTAGCGGACCCGGTGAACTTCATCTCACCATCTGTCAAGTGTCAATGACATTTTGTACATGCCGGAAAATTTGAATGGGAAAATGAAATCCATGTTGTTGTTATTTTTCTCGCAACTGTTATAAAATTTCTCACCGTTTAAACCTTCCCTTAACTTCCACAAATATTTCAAGATCAAAATTTGCCAAATCGGTTCAGCCGTTCTAGAGTTTTAGCGAGACTAACAACCACGATTCATTTTTATATATATAGACAGAAGATAGATAGATAGATTTGCTCGTAATGTGGCTGTAAGTACCCAATTTCAATATTGTAATGTATTTCATTACTCACTTGTGCATTATTGTAATGTAAAACGCACGCCGCCACCGACTACAGAACTCTGCGGTTTCGTTTCTCCTACTTTCACTCAAGAGGGTGAGAGACATTACGGCACTTGTGCGTTATTGTAATGTAAAACGCACGATGCTTCGACTGATGCACGACTTTCACTCAAAGTCAGAGTTTTATTAATTTCCTCGCAAATATTTATAAAACGTCGTATGACATAATACGTGCGCTTTGAAAATTACAGCCTCTGCTTCCTTATAGCTCTCGCCTACGGCTCGGGCTTGCAATATCGCTTCGGCTGTAATTTTAAGCTTACCGCACTTTTATCATAATGTACTATTATACACTTGTAGAATAAGTTTTATAAATATACCTCATCTAGTTGCTCCATTATGCCTCCGAACATGCAGATGACAGCCAGAACACGCCAGACCCGCGTCACGCTGAGTTTTATCACTGCTTGTACGGCAGTGACACGGCGCGGCCGTCCCGGGGTTGCTATCAACAGGTTTCCTGCAAAATACATCATCATAATTATATTTAACCATAGAACGTCCACTGCTAGACATAGGGCTATCTGATTACCCTGTACTAAGCTAAAGGGGGGTAATTAAAACTATTGTTTTGGTTTTTTTTTACTTCAAAGCCTAATTTGGAATTTGAAAAAAAGAAATCAGATGTTTCTTACAAAATTATATTTATGGTATTTACATATCTCGGAAACGACATAATTATTTTTTGCAAGAAATGGCATGACCGACTTCAATCGTGTACAGAATTCGTGAATATTTCGCACGGATGGATGTAGCATTTTTCACATTATTGTTGATTTATCAAAAATTACATAGCCGATTTCGATAAAAGATGGGACCGATTTCGAAGTATACTCTTTGCAATGAAAAAATAAATATTGAAATTGGACTACTATGTAAAAAGTTATGCGTGGTTATACATAAATAAAAATATATGCGTAGAATTGAGTACCTCCTCCGTTTCGTCGATCAAAATGCAAGGAACGGCTGATGTTTTTTTCTCGAATTCCGGGTAGGACTCATAGTAAAAGTTGTTTTAACGAAGTTCTGAATCACCTCCTTTCGGCTTAGTTCGGCTTTCACTAGTTCTGGTTAACCCTGTATAAATCCACTCCGAAACATGCCCGAATAATACAATTATTTATTCCATAGAATTCCATAAACGCGTTGACTTAGAGGCAGCCCTATTTGTAGGGACATGACACAGTTTGCATGTGCCACTGACAGATAGCAAAATACAATCAGATACACAAATAACTGGATTACGTAACATTTACTGTTAGACAAACGTGAGGCGTTGAAACGTGGACCCTTTCATAGGCCTAATTAATAAGCTCCAAGTAGCACAACGAGCCATAGAGAGGGCTATTCTTGGAGTCTCTCTGCGAAATCGAATCAGGAATGAGAAGATTCGTAAAAGAACCAAAGTTACCGATATAATTATGTAGCCTAGTAAGTTGAAATGGCAATGGGCAGGGCACATAGCTCGGAGGACTGATGATTGATGGGTTTGAAAAGTTTTCGAATGGAGTTTACGTACCTGCAAGCGCAGCGTAGGACTTCCACCCACAAGGACAAATGACCTCATTAAAACTGGATGCAAGCCGCTACGAACCAGTCTTATTGGCGATATTTAGGGGAGATATATGTCAGGCAGTGGACGTCCTATGGCTGAAACGAACGAACAAATTATTGGAAATCTTTTTAAAAACGGATAATTTTTTTTGCCACTTAATCTCAATTTAAAAAAATATAAATGATTATTACAATATTCTCTTACATAATGTTCATAATTAAAATTAAACGCAGTTTAATGCAGCTGAGTGTACGTGAGATTGATGGTAGGGTCGTCGCGCGGAAACTTTGCAAGAGAATGTCCCGCTGTGACGTCACGGGACGCGTTAGGTACTACAGATAATATGACTAGCTTGGATTATAAAGAGCCTATTACATTTGTAAGGTTGTTTATATTCTCTTAAAAGTAACCAATATTTCTGTATAAGGATCAAACCAGCTGTGAATTATTCGAATTAACTTGTCCCGCCAACACAGAACTATATTCGTCTATTGGTGTATAAAGATCACTTAACACATAGAAACCTCTTTAGTAAATAGATTCGCGGGACAAGTTAGATCGAATAGGTTGTTTTAAAAAAATAATAAAAAGAATTAAGGTTGAATATTGACACTGGCAAATGCCTAACTATGCGACGCCAAAACATAAAAGAAGATGAAGGTTGCATACCTTTTGGCGGGAATGGACGGAGAGAAGAAAAACAAAGGACGATCGAAGATGTGTAAATGGAGGGAGGAATAGAAAAACGTTTGTAGCGATATAATAATTAAACTATTGAGAAACATGTAATAAATTATATTGTATCATTGACTACGAGGTGTTTGAATCTCATACATTACTATTGTGCGCAGTGCTTACTGTACTGTACCAGCCTTTTTTAATAGTCCACTGCAGGACGTAGGCCTACCCACGAAGGGTGATTGATCCACCACGCTGGCCCAGTGCAGGTGGATTCACATACACCATCGAATTTCTTCTACGGTCGTATGCAGGTTGCCTCACGATGTTTTCCTTCACCGAAAAGCCAGTGGTATGAAATTCCGTACATAAATTCCAAAGAACTCATTGGTACGGGACCGGGATTTGAAATCACGACCTCACGATTGTAAGGCGGGTGTCACTATCTCTATGCCACCATAGCTTTTTAAGAGCAGCAGCGGCGCAATGATTCGGCTAATGATATTTTTCATTTGGGCGACACATACATTTACCACATTTGCCAGTGTCAAATCGCAAGACTAAGTGACATTCCAAATCGTCTGATCAAGGCCTTAGAACCTTGTCGGATGCAAGCCGCTTGCAATCGTCTTATTGAACATCTACAGGAGAGGCCTATATCCAATAGTTGACGTTTTACAGCTGATGATAATGATTGATAAGTGTCAAAAATGAATAAATATACAAACTGACTTATCAACGAACTTGCAACCCGTGAAACCCGACAATCAATTAGGATTTTACGAAAATATGGTGCCAAAAAAGAAAATAATCGGCTAAGTGCGAGTCGAACTTGCGCATGAAGGGTTCCGTACCATATGGAAGCCCCTCTTAATATATTTAAGTTTGTATTTTGAAGGGAATATATAACTCAATATTCTGTGAATATTTCAAGCTCCTTCCTGCTAGCTTAGCATACAAGCCGGGCTAGTATGCGCGCCACGATTATTTCGTTCGTAGTGTCAGAACGAGACAGCGTTATGGCAAAGTATATAACTGTCACTTTTTCACACGTCGAAATGAGTTCTTTTCGTCGCTTTTCGTGGTCGCATGCTTTATGCCCAGACCACGACAAGAGTTTATCGTCGTGTGCAAAGGTGACAGATATATGCTTCATCATAACTCTGTTACGTTCTGACACGTCGATAGCATTATTTTATGGTCCGTATGCTAAGCCTAGTAATTGTGGCGTTATTAATATTGAGTAAAAGAATACATGTATTAGCGGAGCCCCACTTAAATGTTTTTTTTTTAGTTTAATTATCACTACATAGTGTAAAATAAAGTCGCTTTTTGTCTGTTTGTTTGTCTGTATGCTTAAATCTTTAAAACTACGCAACGGATTTTGATGCGGTTTTTTTTAATGTATAGAGTGATTCAAGAGGAAGGTTTATATGTATATTACACCTGTGCGAAGCCGGGGCGGGTCGTCTAGTTTATTTTTAAAATGCATATTTAAGTAAATATTCTGTGAATATTTCAATTATCTACCTGTTGCCGTTATTAATATCAAACAAAAACTGCGAAAAACTCAGATTTGTTGTATGGAAGCCCCCCTTAAATATTTATTTTATTTTAATTTTATTATTTATTATTGAAGGGAATATAATTTTTCTGATTTTGGTAGGTATTTGCTGTTATAGCGGCAACAGAAATACATCATCTGTGAAAATATCAACGTTTCATGAGATACAGCCTGGTGACAGACAGACAGACGGACGGTCAACGGCCTTAGTAATTGGTTCCTGTTTTAACCCTTTGGGTACGGAACCCTTAAAACAAGAGAAGAACGTAATCGTTTCAATAAAACATCAAACAGAGAATAACCCAAAGGGACATTGCTTAACATTAAATACTACGTGACGATTGAAAACCTACAAGAGAGACCATGTCCAGCAGGGAGCCTCCTACAGCGAATATGATGATTGACGACTATCAAGTATGAATAAAATAAATATACCAAATGACTTACTCGTATCAAACGAAACTGAAACGCGAGTGAGTGCCAATTAGGATTTCACATTCGCAAATATAAACGGATAATACGAATATAAACGGTGCCAAAAAAAGAAAAAACAAGAGAAGAATGTAATCGTTTCAATAAAGCGTCAAACAGAGAATGATCTCGCGGAATCAAAGCGACATTGTGTTATGTTAAACACTACGTGACGACGGTCTGACAGCCGCGTTATAACGTGACGTCACACACCGCTCCGTGTCACTTGTAGGGCTGCCACGCGTGCTATTTACATTGCATATGATTTCATTTATTTGAATAACTAAACTTTTGCCTGCGGCTTCGGCAGCGTGATGATATTGGTTTTGTTCATAGGAACTTCTAATTTACGGGATAAAAAGTAGCTTACATCGCTTTCAAACCTTTGAACTATATCTATGGCCAAGACAAATCTATCCGTTGCTTTGTTGCTGCGTGAAAGAGTAACAATCAAATTTAAAAAAAAAGGACACTTTCGGATATAAGTATATTAAAGTAGTTAAGATATAGTATAGATACATATTCTCAAGTGGACGCAAAACAGAATGTCCATTTACTTGGTACATAGATGTACTTAAATAACTAGGATTGCATTGCATGCAAACAATATAAGTGGACATGGGACATTTCTATGGGTGAAATGTTGATGAATTACCCTCATATACGAAAACTTCGTAATAACTAACGAGCAGCATAGATTTGACGTCATTTATTAAAAGTGTCAATTTAACTCGCTTGGTGCAGTCGCACATTATATCTATACCAATTTATAAGGAGGAAAAAGATTTGATTGTTTGTTTGCATCGAATAGGCTCCAAAACTACTGAACCGATTTGAAAAACTCTTTCACTGTTGGAAAGCTACACTATCCGCGATGAACATAGGCTTTATTATATTTTCAAAATAATTAGGGATCCTTACCTACTATTTCAGATACCCAACCTTGGACCTTTATCGGGAAACGGGTGTGCTTACAGTCAGACAACTCTTTTTATTGAGGATTATTTTAAAACAGCACAAGTTATGTCCACAAACCTCAAAAACTAAAACTCTCACTAAACGTCGTACCGATAAGGTGTTCAAAATACCTAGCTCCAAAACGTTTTTCAAACACAGATTCTTTTAGTTCCTTGGGGGTTATATCTATAACAAACTATCACAACAATTGGAACTAAAAAAGCTAAATAAATTTTCTCTGAAAAAAACTGTCTCAGACACATTACAGAAACTATCATATCAAGAAACTGAGAGCCTGCTCTCAGTTCTAAGATAACTCATCCATACACTTCACTCACTACATACTTTATACCGAAGACTCTACATTTTATTTTGAGGTATTTATATTGAAATTAATTATATTTTATTACATTTTAATCCAATTTTTTGACCAAATATAATAATATTTGTAATCAATTAAAATGAAATATTATTACTTTTTCAACTTATTGACAAATATCTGAATATGCTGTGTACTATTAAATTTACTAATATTATATTGTAATTACTTGAATAAGCACTAATTTATTAATGTTATTGTATTTCAATAAATCTTGTTAAGGGAGCACAGATCTCCGAAATACAAGCTATGCTTAGTTTGGAGATCTGAGGCTCATTGTCATCACATATTATTTGTTTTAATGTCAATAAATGAATTTGAATTTGTCTTCTTTAGCCAGTCCAACCCGGGCGAAGCCGGGATAGGCAGCTAGTTTCATATTAAAGAAGTATTTTACCTGAAAAAAAAGCAAAATAAATGTCTACACGTGTACTGTCAGCCCTATAACAGTTGTGTGGTTATTGTGTCCCGTGACAGCAACACGCGATAAGGTGCAAAAGTGGTGGTTGTGAATAATTTGGCCGCTGTCTGTACCGACACGATACGCGTGATTGTCGGTCTTTTATTTCCGACTAGTTTTATCCTGCGCCTTCACCCACACGATGCTTAGTTAAGGCGAGCCAACAGTGAAGAAGCGGAGAAAAACGTTTTGCTAGATCAAATTTTTTAGGTATTTACTACTCAATATCGGTCTTGCAAAAAATAAACGATATACTTAAGGATATTGTCTAAGTAACGTGCTAATTTGTTACACGATAGGGTGTACTTTACTCGATCATAAAAAAATCCAAAAACAGCTTAATGTAAAAGTCGAAATCGAATTACTTAATAATGAAATTTCTGACTTTCCACATCATTTTAGATGGATATATTTGTCTTTAAATACTACAGAGAACCTGCTAAAATTTGAATTCCAACTAAATTCCTATATTTTTAGGTCACTTTTTTTCCTATATTTTCAGGTCACTTTTAGACCTTCAAATTACATTCCAGCAAAAAAAATAACTGATTTAGTACAATGTAGGTGTCTTAAAATCCCGAGTAAATAGGTATCTTCTGGGTAAGCGTGTTATACCCTAGACCGCATATTTGCTTAACATCAGGCAGTGTGTAGTAAAACGCAAACCTTTATGAAATAAAAAAAAAATGTCGGTACGTTACTTAATGCTAATGCCGTTAATGATGTTGCACCATATGTGTTCGTTCGTTCGTTTCAGCGTATACATAGGGCGTCCACTGCTGGACATAGGCCTCCCCTAAAGATATCTAATAAGCAAGAAGCGGCTTGCATCCAGCGTGTTTCTGAGGTCTTAATGAGGTCATCCGTCCACCTTGCGGGTGTATATACCATGTGGGTCTTGTGTCATAATGCGTAAATTAGCGCGCAAATTAAGCTGTTACGTAAATGCCAACGTTATAACCTGTTAAAACCTAAGAATGGCAGCGTTTTGCGCTACGTAAAGATACTTAGTATATTTTTGTACACTTTCAATGTCAGATTTTTTTGTTTAATTTTAGGTGAGTCCAAACATAAAACGGAAATTAATATTTATATGTGCCAGCCCTACAGATATGTGGTTATTGTGTCCCGTGACGTAACACGCGATAAGGTGCAAAAGTGTCGGGTGTGAATAATTAGGCCGCTGTCTGTACCGACATGACGCCGATTTTCCCCGTGTTTACGACACGAGCCGCTCTAAAATGGCGCTATACTATATTTACGAGAGTCATTTTAATACAATTCAGTATTTATTTCAGACAAACACGCATCCACAGATAAGTAAAGATAAAGAATAGATGAGTAAAGGAAAAGTCCTATTTACATAATAGTTGGCCAAGTGCGAGTTGGACTCGCGCACGAAGGGTTCCGTACCTTATGGTAACCCCCTTAGCCCCTTTTCAAGCGTCTACTTACCGTTATTAATATGGAGCAAAAAAACTACGTTTGTTGTTTCACGCTCTGCCTAGCTATTACGGTTGATACGATACAGCCTGGTGACAGACAGACAGACGGACAGCGGAGTCCTAGTAATAGGGTCTCGTTTTTACCCTTTGGGTACGGAACCCTAAAAATGTGAAAAAATAGCGGTTGTGAATAATAAGAAAGAATGAAATTAAAAAAATATAATTAGTCCGTCAGATAGATTATCATAATACTAAAAACGTACTTTTTCTTTTGTCAATTAAACAAAAACGACATCACGATTCACATAAAAATGTATAGATTTTCATGAGAGAAGTGACGTCACGGCCCCCTCTTCCAAACTTTGGCAATGTTTATCTTTGTCACTTGTTTTTTGATAGAAAAAAGAAAAAATACGTGTTTTAGTAGTTTATGCAACTGTCATATAATGAAGGGTATTAAAACACGAGTGTGAGTTTATGAAACGAGCGCAGCGAGTTTCATAATAGTAACGAGTGTTTTAATACCCGTGTTATATGCAGTTGCATACACTACTTTATCTTCACTAATAAAAATAAAAAATAAAAACATATTGCGAAACATTAAATTCACGCGTACGTGTTTTGTCACAGTGAACTTGGCGCCATTAAAATCTAACCAATGACTGCGCGCGCAGCTGCGCTCTCATTGGTCAATCAGGAGCGAGCGCGCGCTGTTCTTTTTTTATTTCATTGGCACAAGATCTTACCAAAGAGTTTTGTGTATGTAAGTTTAGTAGTTTCGACGAAGTTTTCACGTATAACCCAACTGATTTCAAAAGCCAGCCTAATATCAAAATTTTATACAACTTGTATGAGAATTTTGACATAAGGCTCGCCAGGTTAATTGGTCGCGTTTTATCGATGTTATAATGAGATTTTACGATATCGATGTGGATATTATAACATCATTTGAAATTGCTTAAATTGAGTGTTTTGTTGTCTGTGCTATAACAGTAGTCATTATAAGTCAAATATTGGAAACATAAGTAGAATGTTACAACATTAGTGTAGATAAAATATTTTTTGATAATCTAACTCACTGAATAATTATAATTACGAGTATGATATTTTACAAGCTTTTATTTAATTTGCAATGGATGTAGGTACCTATGCATGTACCTAATTACCTATGTAAGTTCAAGTGGAATCTTGCAAGTAAAATTTGACCAACTTCCTGGATTCCGATTGAGCTGAAATTCTGCACGTATACATAATGTACATCGCGTTACAATGCAGTAATATAGTACTATGGAGCTGATCTGATGATAGAGTCGGATTGTGGCCATAGGAACTCCTGTACTAAACACGATAGACCCGTCGTGTTTGGGCTCGTTTTACTTGTCTTGGCTAGCACTCTGCTGCCACGATTACATGATATTCAGGATCTCAAAAGCGTATGTGAGAGAAAAATTAAAGATTTCTCTGAATTCAATTCAGTTCATAGCAATTAATTTGGAATGGGCCACCAAGAGACCGGTTTAGCCGAGTTTGGGGTCCGCTGTTAATCCAACTGACTCATTTACAATCTAAGATAATATTGTTTCGCGAACAATAATTTGTACCGATTTCCTTACTCTGTTAATAAATAAACTTTCTTTCTTTCTCTCTTCTTTCTTTCTTTCTTATATTTTCAAAAAAGTTATATTAAATTTGTATAATAATTTAATACCCAGTCATCATGCCTATAATAAGGCTGCTGTCTGTACCGACACGTTTGTCGCCACGGTCACGACACGCGCCGCTCTAGAATGGCACAATGCTTTATTTACGAGTAGAGGAAAGGTCTTATTTACATGACTATAAATGAGGCTTACAAACGCGTGCCGTCTACTATTAGGGAAGTTTTCGGGATTGCTGTTTCGTAGCGGAGCGTGGCTTAGCACTAGTGGAAATAGAAAACCTATGGTGCGCTAGAAATCTAAATAGTTATACACTAATATTTTGGTACTATGCTTGTAGAATTCGTTGCTGTTACGAATGAGAAATCCCAACATTTTTGAAGACTTTTTCATAATATTGTCAATATGAGGAATGAAAGTTAATTTTTCATCAAATACCACGCTTAGGTCTCTAATGGTTTTGACTGTTTTTAGGGTTTTACTATGGAAATTTACGTGGTTTTGAATTTGAATTTGAATAGTTTCGTGAGCGCTACGCGCCGCAGCCCGCAGTGCATTGCGAGACGGCTCCGCGTGCTAGCACTCGCCAACTTGAGAAAGGTCGCCGAACGCGACCGAAACTATAGTAGTGTTATGACTATACGAACACGTGAGTGAGTCCCGTTTTATATCATTTAAAATGTTTTTAGGGTTCTTTACCCAAAGGGTAAAAACGGGGCCATATTACTAAGACTCAGCTGTCCGTCTGTCTGTCTGTCTGTCTGTCCGTCTCCAGGCTGTATCTCATGAACCTATACGTATGTCTTACTTTAAATGAGGCTTAGAAACGCGTTCCGTTTGATACTACTGTCTCGTTTATCAGCATTATCTTTCCTTATGTTAGCTAAAATTGGTACATATGTACTTGTATAAATGTAGGTTTTAAGATATGTATGTATAAAATATACTTTTATTTGGTTATTTTTATATTTATTTTTGTATCTAAGTAATTTTTTTTCTGTCAATATTTATTTCATTGATTGACTGTATTTATAAACCACCGACCGTATTTCTATTCTTCGTATCCAGTCCATCCAAAGGTTGCCTGGTAGAAATCGCTTAAGGCGAAGAGGCCGCCCGTATACAACATTTTTTATGAAGTTACTGTTGTATATTACTGTAATTTTGGCGTACAATAAAGATATATTTATTTATTTATTACTAGAGGAACTTTTCGTTGTCTGCAATATAATTTACATTCTGTTAGACTGCGCCTCACAATAACTTTAACAATATTACTTTGCTGGTTTATTTGTTGGATGAAGTTTCGACGTACACGTTTATAATTATTGTGCTCTTGGTACATTAAATATTTATTGCTAAGCATATAAAAATAAATACATTTAATTACTTACCGAGCGAGTGCATTTTTTTTTATCGAATAGGTACACAAAAGTACCCTTTTGATCGTCATAAAAAGTAATAAATAGTAAATAAATCAAATTCATGTCAAATTAATAACTTCAAATCAAGGAATTTCCATAAATGGAACTTCCTTGCTACAAATCAATACTATCTAATGTCACGTGCTTCCATGCCAGTTCATGTTGTTTCTCCTTTACATGTGGCATGTCTCAACTATCTAATGTCACGTGCTTCCATGCCAGTTCATGTTGTTTCTCCTTTACATGTGGCATGTCTCAACTATCTAATGTCACGTGCTTCCATGCCAGTTCATGTTGTTTCTCCTTTACATGTGGCATGTCTCAACTATCTAATGTCACGTGCTTCCATGCCAGTTCATGTTGTTTCTCCTTTACATGCGGCATGTCTCAACTAATTTTGACGAAACTTATTGGCATATAAGTTCTATAAGACAATGCAACACCTATTGTCCTGTCCTCAGTGCCCAAATACTTGCACACTGAGCGACCTAGTGGAAGCCAACCCTCCTGGAGTAGCAGTCGCTAACCACTGGGCGAAGTTTATCTAGATAGATCATCACCATCTAGATCTATCACCTTAGAACCATCGACACGAAGAAGAAGAAGAAGTTCTATAAGCTACGAGTATGTTACCTGACCTGCCTAATGGCACTTTCACTGCCCATTGGGCTATGCTCATAGTTCAAATTCGTCTACGGGTCTTCTCATTTCGTCATATAGACCATAAATAATTATCGGTTTTTTTATTTTATTTATTTTTTGAAACTAATGTTCTCTTTAACTATTGAACCCATCATTTTAATTAAGTAAAACACAGGTGTTACTCACGTTTCATTTTTAGTAGGATACTACTATAGTTTCGATCGCATTTGGCGATCTTTCTCAAGGTCGGAGTACTAGCACGCGGGCTCGTCTCGCATAGCACTGACTAAAAATGAAACGTGAGTAACACCTGTGTTTTACTTAATTAAAATGTACGAAAACCACGGTAGTTTCCATAGTGAAATTGAACCCATCGTTCATAATCCTTACTAATATTATAAATCCGAAAAGTTTGTTGGTTTGTTGGTTTGTTACTCTTTCACGCACCAACGGAGCAACGGATTGACTTGATTTTTGGCATGGACATAGTTTAAAAGGCAGAAGAATACTTTTTATCCCGAAAAATTGCATAGTTCCTGTAGGACAGGACAAAAACCATCGAAAGCGAAACTGTCGCCACTATCACAAAGACGATAAGTGATTAATTCCTCTATGACGCTAATATGGACTAACGAAACGTCACAGCCAAAGGTAATTAGATGACAGGTGACATTGTCTGCAGACTTTTATAAATCACAAGTAGCATGACAAGGGGACAAATTGTTTTTCCACCATTATATCCCCTTGAAGAGGAAATAAAGTATGGATTGAAAATGACAACTGACATTAAAATTAGATAAAATGTTATTTTTCCTCTGCATGCTACATGTAACTATGACGTTTAATACCAGGCCGTCATTTTGTCTGACATTAAAAATATTTTTAAATTTTTTATCATTAGAGGTTCACGTCATGTTAAAACATGTTTCTTTATTCTACCTTTATGGTACAGAATCATCATACTTTAAAATTATCAATCCGAAAAGTTTGTTGGTTTGTTCCTCTTTGACGCAGCAACGGAGCAAAAGATTGACCTTATTTTTGGTATGGATGGATACCTATGATTTAAAAGACAGAAAGTGATAATAGGATACTTTTTTATCTCGAGAGAATTCGTGATTCCCATGGGATAGGACAATAACTGTTTCTCAGCAATGGAGCAACGGATTGACTTGATATTTGGGGTGGGCATAGTTTGGAAGACGGAAAGTGACATAGGATACTTTCCATCCCGAAAAAATTGTGGTTCCCGTAGGACTTAACAATATTTTTTTCTCAGCAACGGAGCAACTTGCCTTGGCTTATTGCATGAATATAGTTTGAAAGACGAAAAGTGACATAGGCCACTTTTAATCGCAAAAACTTTAACAGTTCCCGTAGGATAGGATAAAAACTAAGTGAGCGGGCTGCGGTAGCAGCCGTCTAAGCGCCAGAAATAACCTGTCATGGCAAGTTTAGGACGTTCCTACATTTTTCGCACTCCTTCGCGGCACTCAACAGCGCTAGCCCAGACTCGGGCTCCATAACGGAGCTTGCGCTCTCGCCATAATGACGGAGTGTTTCGGAGCACAAGACACATCGTCATCCACCACTCGGGACTAACCAGTACTGAACGTCAGACAGCATTCCAATGCCCTGGTCCCAGTGCAGCGGGTCAGTCATAGTAGCCCAGCGCCTGCCTCTTCAACTGCAGAGGGCAGTGAGAACGGCCATCGCGATACCGACACCTCTCTTCCCCTGCAGCCCCACTGCGTCTGCCAACACGTTGACGGCCTAGCGGAAGGTAGGGTAGGTGGCGGCACCCACACCACCAGTTCCATATATCCCACCGCGGCCCCTAATCCTCGGCTGTCATATCAGAGTCCAGGAAGCAGCCTTGCTTTATGAAACTAAGAAAGGTTATTCCCAGCAAGTAACTGGAGATAGAGAGTCAGAAAAGAAGCCACACCCAGCGCAGCAGGAGGAGCTGGAGTTCATATGCCTGGCAGACGGAGCTGCACTAGAGCAAAATCTTAACCGAGAAATTAACATATTTACAGACGGCAGCAAAATTAAAGGGAAAGTTGGGGCGGCATTATCCATTTGGGATGATGCCGCTGAGATCAGTACCTACCCGCAAGCTGAAATTGGCCGATTGGTGCTCCGTGTACCAGGCCGAGTTATTGGCACTTCTTGAGGCTACCGAAACAGCAAAAATCTTTTGTGACTCCAGGTCTGCACTGGAAACGGTAGTTGGCGTATCTTCCCTCCATCCCATAGCAGTAAATTCAAAGCTAACATAAAGTTACTACACGCACAAAATAAAATGGTGAAACTTTATTGGATTAAAGCGCACGCGGGGATGGAGGGAAATGAGAGAGCGGACCAGCTAGCAAAGGAAGCAGCACTGCACTCGAAGTGCAGACCTATTTACGATAACTGCCCCGTTTCATTCGTCAAGCGAGAAATCCGAAAGGACTCTCTTGACGAGTGGAACCGGCGGTATCAGGAATAATCAGGATGGACACACAGCGGCGGTAACCAAAACATATTTTCCGGATACAAGGGCGGCATACAAGATCGTAAGAGAAATAGCACCAGTGGGAATCATAATCGGGGCATGGTGAGTTTTCCCAATACTTACATCGATTTAAGTTGAGGGAAAGCTCATTGTGGATCTGTGAACCCATAAAAGAGGAGACTCCACTGCACATAATCTTGGAATGCCCAGTTTATTGAAAGCAGAGATTTGATTTAGTACAAAAAATTGGAATTAATCTAACACGTAAAAACCTTAGAAACAATTTTATCGAATTTTTGCACAAATATTTGTAAGAAGGCAATAATTAGGAACAAGTAGGTAAAAACTTTGCTGTACCATTGTAATGTTTATTATAACTGCAAACAGCCAAAAACATTGAAATATAGGTATAGTTTTTATTCATTTGTAATTAAGACCCCTGATCATGTCAGGGATATTTCGCGATATAAAAAAAAAATCCTCGGATGCAGCGTCGCAAGAGCGGCACTGCAGCCTGCCTAAGTTGCGACACTCCTCATAAGGCATGCAACCTACCGGCCATCCTCTCAGCTGCTTTAGTTAAAAGCGGCTGAACCTCGAGTGCCAGCCTCTAAGCTTCCTTGGGGGAAAAGACCCAAAGAAGAGGGAGACTTCGAGCGCCGCCTTTTCAGCTGCCTCAGACCTCCCCCACGACAAGGCGGGAATACACTGGGGGTTGTATATACACTCCAACCGTAACTTAACCAACAAAAGCATTCCTCTAAGGTATTTTGATATTTGTCGGTTAGGTTAGGATTTGCAGCCGACATAAACATAAGCCAAAATCAAAATGTATCGCGGGCGAAGCCGCGGGTAAAAGCTAGTCATTTATAAAAACACAGTTTTCAGATTGTTTACAACATGGTGGTGCGATAGAGTGCGTATGAGCGACACTAAACGACACGACTAACAACTTCCGGAACAGCTAACGAGCCGCTAAATTAACGACAACGCCATAATACGGCCGTATCGTTAGCATAATTAACTACGATGTAATTCGTGTTGATAATTGTTACGCGTAATTGCTTAATTTAACTATTACTGTGGTCTTGTTAATTTTGAGATTGATTTGATGAACTGCCTTTAATTTGATATACTAGTAACTGTTTTGTTAGATATAGGTGTATACCTACATATTATATAATTATGATGTAATTGATTGCCTCGGTGGCTCAGTGGTTAGTGACCCTGACTCCTAGGCCGAGGCGTGGGTTCGATTCCCACCCAGGGCAGGCATTTAAAGGATGTAGGTGTTTGTTCTGATTCTGAATGTTATTGTGTAAATACAGTGAAACCTGGCTAACTGAGAACTGGATAAGTGAGAAACCTCTATAAGTGAGAGTAATTGCCAGGTCCCGTCATTTTACCCCTCAATTACCTCTATAAGTGAGAGACCAAAACCTCTATAAGAGAGAGTCGTTTTTCCCTCTTGGACCTCTATAACTGAGAGTACTACTTGTCTGAACCTCTATAAGAGACAGTTGAGGGTAATGAAACATCTGCACTTTATGACCTATTCTTAAATTTCGTGGAACTTGTAGTTGATTCCGTTGATTTCGGATCGTGTTCTATTCAAACATTTATTTTTTTATTTCGTAGAAATAAGTAACATTCTTTTTGTAATACATTTTTTGGAATAGCCACACATACGTTTACACTATCTTACTGGTCAAACTTACTACAGTTGATAAGTATCAATTGAGGAGAAAGGTTCGGGGTTAATAAATAAATCTGTAGGAATAAATAAATAAATTGTTAAGTGATAAACTTAAGATAGGTATTGAATGCGTTCAAAAGTAGAAAAACTAGAAATAAAATACGCATTGAATTTGATTTATCAGAATCAAACTTCTGTAAAATAATAAAACCAAAAGATTCTATACGGTCTCAGTGCTCTAAAGGACAAAGAAATATTTAAATGCGTCGACTTTCTGATTTTCACAATTTTGAAAACTGCCTTTTAAAATGAATAATTAAACTATCATCTATGTTTAATTCTAATCAGCACAACCCGAACAATTAGTACATATTATTTAGTTGCAAGTACGCATGTAGATACAAATGAGACGTATTTTTAACCTCTATAAGAGAGAGAAGCCACTTTTGAAACTGGATAAGTGAGAAACCTGGATAAGTGAAAAACCTCTATAAGCGAGAATGAGAGGGCGGTCCCTTCAACTCTCTCTTATCCAGGTTTGACTGTAATGGTTTTCCTGCTATTTTTATTGTTGATCGTCACACTTGTATTGAGCCGGATAAATACGTATAAGAAGTATATCAGACTCTGGCAGCCATATCTAGCTTGCTATGCTTAGTTTGGGGTCAGTGACTGCGTATATAATATTATTTATGTAGTTTGTAAGAAGTTCTTTGTTCACTCTTGAACATGGGCCGGACTCGGAAAAATTCTTTGGACATAGCACGTAAAATAGATGGCTGAAAGGGCCAAAAAGTTTTCGTAAGGTGTGCACTTGTGCAAGCATTCCGAATTGTGTGATTCGTAAATATGTGTTATTCCTAAACTTCCGGAGTTCAAGCATATTAATATACACAGTACTAAGCGCTCATTCAAAATACGAGGTAAATAAATAGCTCCAGAAGTTTTGTATTAGGACGTTTCGTGTTTTCGTTATCTTTTCTTAAAACATATATTATATTTTATAAATTACGCGTCATTTAGTTTGTCCGCGATGGACTCCTCAACTACTGAACCGATTTTAACCAAATTTCGCACACTATGTGCAGTTTGATACAACTTGAGAGATAGGTTAATTTAAATTTCATTTTATAATTTAATTGCATTTGTTTCTTTTTTTTTTTAATCTGTCCGTACCGGGGCGAAGCTGGGATGTGCAGCATAATTATAATTATCACAATTTTGTTTTAATTTTTTCAATTATTCAAATTTATTATTTACATTCCCATACTCATTTATTTTCTTAAATTTAAGTTTTTTTACAATATTTATAGAAATGAACAAAATACTATAAAAAAACCTAAACCTAGAGTGCCACCGGCAGCGGGGCGGGGCCCAAGCTACCGGTGGTTGGGGCTACAGGCTGAGGAACCTCCTGACAATGCGCGTCGTGTCCAGGATCACTACCTTTTGAATCTGGCCCTTGACCCAACCGTCTAGCGAGAGCCTCTTGAGGTGTTGGTCGAGGCTCTTTGCTATTAAGCAGTTCACCGACACGACTATCGAGACAATGATCGTCGAGTCGACATCCCACATGGCGGTAACCTCGTGAGCCAAGTCAAGGTACTTGCTGAGCTTGTCCTTCTCGGCCTTCACGAGGTTCTCGTCATGCGGGATGGTGATAATAATATAATTATTACAATTACCTACAATTTAAAGATCTTGAAAAGCAAAGTTAACTTTCTTCTGGGAGGTAGTTGCCCTTGAAATCTCGTTTTTTATCTCTAGTCTATCTAAATCTACAGCCAGTCTGTTATCTCAGTTAGAACAATAAATACTACAATAAAACAGAATCATAACTTTCTATTTTACCTACATTTTAATTCGAAATACCCAAGTCGAAGCGATAGAGCCCAAATTGTAACAACCTAAAGTACAAGCGCACATAACTCCGATACAAATTTATCATCATTTTCTCTAACATTGTTCTGTTTTGTGTAACTTGATAGGCGATTCTGGCCTTTATTACGAAGGGGTAAGGCCATAAAGTTGGGTTATTCAGTTATGGTAATGGGAGATATCATTATCTCGGCGGGAACTGCGATCTTCAGTGGAAGGGTTAATTTATTAATTTGTACGGCGGAGAATTATTTTCAATTTTGGTTTCGGGCGTCTTGATATAAGTTACGGAATATTATTATGTTTCTGGTTTTAGTTGGTGTTGTTGAACGTAGTAATATTACAAGTAGGTTAATTGAAATATGAGCGAAAGTGGTGGGAAACTTTGATCCAAAATAAAATGAAAGTAGGTAGGTATAGGCCGCGCCACACAAGTTGGCGGATGTGTATATAATAATAGCCAATCAACGTGCGGCTTGGAGGATTGGATATTGCGCAGCTTGTAGCTAACTTTACATCCGCCAACTTGTGTGGCGCGTCATATAGCTACACACAGTAAGGAATTACCGTGTGTAATAACAACTTTTACTATTTGACCAACTCTGAAAAAAACTGTTTTTTTTTTTTTAAATTTAGAGGCTAGTATACTACAGTAAAAGTTGGCCATAAATACAATGATATCCTAATAAATAATAATGATTGTCATTGTGTAATTTCGTAACTTGGAAATTCATATTAGGGTACTTCTTCGAAGACAAAATTTTGGACGTCTATGGGTTTATTTCTGTAACCGACTAACAAAACGGCGTGTAATTTTTTTTCTATATAGTTTAGCTTTAACTCTAACTGGGACAAGTGATATTTTTCAAATAGTTGCAGTCTAAGTATAAATTAAAAATATTTGAAGTTTGTTCTTCTGATTCATATGCCGCGTCCGCTTGCCATTTTTCGAAAGAAAATGATCGATATCGCATTTTCCCTTTGGAAAATCATTATGAATTATAATTATATCAAAAGGAAATGAATTGTTCTTTTACAAAAAAAATGTGTATCAGTTATAGCTACTTTAGTATGTTTATAAATAGGCAAATAAGAAGTGTCCGGTACATAATACTGATTAATGTGGCGTATGTTGCGCTTGACCGTGCTTGGTCGGGTGATGATGATGAGAGTCTGACTTCCCGGGCGGGGGGAAGCCAGTCGTGCAACAAACGAGCTAGAAGGTGGACACGCGGCTGGTTCACTTGGATCTCGGTGTTACAAAGATAAACATCTGATTCATCTGTGCTTAGTTCAGGTGGCATTATGATTACAATGCCTACTTTATAAAATGTAGTTTATTGTTTTACAACTTCAATCTGTATTTCGTGTAATGCTTCTGGGTTATAGATTCAAGTAGAAAAATGTCAATACTGAAGTCAGTATGTATGATGAGTTATGCATGTATGACGGTAAAATCCTGATTCATCTGTGCCTGATTCATATGGTCAAAACACCATATAAATCATAAAATTCATACTGGAAAAGCTTCGGATACACCCCAACAAGACATCGATGACGACAGCTTTTAGATTGAGACTTCGTCAATCGATGAAAAACTTACTACTCCAAAACTCACCAGGTCCTATTGACCCTTCATCAGAAAACCGTGGATGATTGCTCAGAATCTGACGATGAGGGTATTTTTGTGTTTTAAAAGCTTTAATAAAAATAAACTTACAAAAGAGTGTCACGCTACTGGTGAAGATATGATCACTCCAACTTCTTTTCAACAATCAGGATCTCGTCAAAAGAAAAAGGTTTTGAGTAATACATTACAAGTAGGTACCTACTCGTAGCTCGGGCCCTTGCAATAAGCTAAAGAATTTTTTCTTGTGGGACTTAACTGTGACTTCATTATTTATAGTTAACGGTACTAAGAAAAATATGTTTCTTTGATAGTTACCAAGGAAGATTACTGTCAGAAATTCCATTTATGTGTAATATAGTGTAATAAATACTTACACTAATGATTCTTTAATTATGGAAGATTATATATAAGCTAAGTCATTAGGTAAGTATAAAAAACAGGATTCGTGAGTTGTACATGGAAAAAAATAAACAGAAAATAATATATTGTACCAATTACTATACCAACTCTCAAGTACAATACATTTAACTAAGTATTATAATTTAATACTGTTTTAGAGTTCTAAAATGTATTACAAGAAATATTGTTAATTCATCAATTTTTTTCCGTGCTATGATTGTTGTTTTCATTTATACAAATATTTTTCCATAATACACAGCCAAATTACGTAGTTTTTCATTTTAAATTCTGATTAATCTGTAATCAATTCTGATTCATCTGGGCCCAAAATATTTGAACGTAGATATCTTGAAAACTACTTTATAAAATCAAGCCCCTCATTGAAATATATGTTCTTTAGTTACCTTTTTTACATATGAGCATGTGTGACAGAGCTGAAAGTGAAACAAAATTTTGGCCAGATGAATCAGTCGAAGAATGAAATTTCGAAGAAGTACCTACCCATTATTAATAAGAAATATTGAAATTTCATGGTTCATCTTCGACCATAACGTCGCTTTTCAACGGGCAAGTTGGTGGTAAAACGCGGACTTATTCGCGTTAAAAAAATATCCGCCTTTGAGTATGAAAAATGTCGATTAAGTTATTAAATTTCATGTTATAAGTTCTATGTAAGCGATTGACAATAATAATTGAAGTCTGTGCATAGTTCGTACGAGAATGGGATACAGCAAATAATTTGGTATAATACCGTGTTAATTGAAATAAATAAATAGAAATCACGGAACTAAATCTGAAATCGCAAAGAGCAGTTGTTTTTTTTTTTTACAAAAAATCCATCAAAACGAACCTAAATGTAAGGTAAATGAGTAAATATAGCGGATTTATTCTTTGGGATTTCGGAGTTGGCTCAATAGTATAAGTTATTTAAAGCGTCAAGTAAAACTTCATCCTAGATCTATAGTATTGATGACAAAACAATCACTTTGTGTAAAAAATCATTATCATTAATTTAGCTATAAAACGCCCACTTATCCAAAACGTATAAAACGTGTTGTATTTGATTTCACGGTCTTTATCAGATCATGGTTTTCGGTTAAATATCAGTTGATGCGTTTTCCAGGTTAAGAAAAGTACATTAGCTTTCCAAATAGCAAAAAGAGACATTAATACGAAGTGCTGCAAGCATTGATTCCTCTTTGTCTCCGCCACGTTCTAGTTACGGCCAGCTTATCAGAACGGGCTGATTTGTATAGACAGGGTTTCTTAAGTGGGGTCCACGGACCCCTTAGGGGTCTGTAGCATGTGTATCAGGGGCCGCAGTAGGTCAGTTTGTAAAGATATTTTGTTAGGAAATTGTCCAGTCAACTCGACGAGACGCATTGTCGCTGTCTGGTGGCGGATTCAATAGTATCAGTACGTGATCACTTTTTTAAGTGAACTGTATTAGTTCTTTGACAATAATGATCAAACAGCAGCATCCTTCTCACAACTTGCAATTGTAATAAATAACCATTAAACGTATTTTTATTGTGGTATTCACGCAATGCACCGACGAAATGACTTAGGCTAAGATTTAACTATGTTTTAATACTCTTTGTACAGTAAAATCAAAAAATTGTGTTTAGTTAACAAATGTCACAGACCCTGGAGTCTGTGGCTACTCCATTTTTTAGTAAAAAAAAAAGTATTTTTAGTGGTATAAATAAGGCAGTTTTTATTTCATTTCCAAAACCATTTTTGACAGGGGTCCGTAGAATTGTTTAAATTGTAAAAGTGGCCCGTGACTTAAAATTGTTAAAGAAACCCTGGCGTAGTGCAAGTGATTGGATTGGAGCACAAAAGCTCAGAGTTTTATTTTCATTAAGGCATTTTTTATTGGTTCTTTAAAAATATATAAGGCGTGGTCAAACTTACGCAATAGACGCGCGGCGGCGGCGGCGGCACGTGCATTGGAGCGTATGTGAGCGTCGTATGTCGGAAACTTTAATTGCGTGCGTCGTGCTCTGCCGATGAGCCCGTCCCAAAGGAAATTATTCCTACTGAAATGAGTATTATACGCGAGTATGGATCTTGTTGTTTTTAACCGACTTCCAAAAAGGAGGAGGTTCTATGTTCGTGTGTATGTATTTTTTTGGTGTATGTTCATCGATAATTTCGCTAATTGTGAACCGAATCGAAAAATCTTCTTTGGTTCGAAAGGGTGGACACCCGAGGTGGTTCCATTTAAATTTTACAGAAATCGTCTGAGCCGTTTTTGAAAAAATCAACAATTATGTAAGCAATTCGAACGAAATATCCGAATTTTGTACACGATGAACATCGATAATTTCGCCAATTGTATACTGAATCGAAAAAATCTTTATAGTTCGAAAAGGTATACTCCCGAGATGGTCCCATTTAAATTTTACAGAAATCGGCTAAGCCGTTTTTGATAAATCAAGAATAATGTAAATAATTCGAGCGAAATATTCGAATTTTGTACACGATGGGAGGCGGTTTTGCCATTTTTTGTGAAAAATAATTACCTTTGTTCAGTTTTATTGATCTGATTATACAGGGTAATATTGATTTCATTAGAACTTTTTTAGTCTTAAATTGTGGATATTGTATAAATTCGAAGGATATTCTTGTAATGTATAGAATCCTCTTCGACGTCCCACTTTCAATATAAGCTATACATATACTAGCTGCCCACCCCGGGTACGATTGGCTAAAGTAGTAGTCATAGTTATAGTCATTTATTCATAAACATAATGATGTTACATCTCAAAATATTGATACAAAAAATATCCTTGAAATCACAACGGGATAGTAGTAGTAGTGCAATAAATAATAATTACAATTGTAATAAATTTGAAAATTACATCATATAATCTTAATATTAGTCATTTGATTAAAGTTGTTGAACGCCTCTTCAACGACTAGCCATTTTTAGGGTTCCGTACCCAAAGGGTAAAAACGGGACCCTATTACTAAGACTCCGCTGTCCGTCTGTCTGTCTGTATATCTATCTGTCACCGGGCTGTATCTCATGAACCGTAATAGCTAGAACGTTAAAATTTTCACAGATTACGTATTGCTGTTGCCGCTATAACAACAAATACTAAAAACAGAAAAATATAAATATTTAAGGGGGGCTCCCATACAACAAACCTGAATTTTTAATGATTTTTCGCTCTATATTAATAAAGGTGACAGGTAGATGCTTGAAATATTCTCCTAATATTTATTTTAATGTGTTTTTTAAAAATTAATTATTAAATTTAAATAAATTAAATATTTAAGGGAGGCTCCCATACAACAAACTTGTTTTTTTGCTCGATACTAATAAGGCAACAGGAAGATGCTTGAAATATTCACAGAAAATATATTAAGGGCTTAAGGGTGAATACAGTACAGTACGGAACCCTTTGTGCGTGAGTTCAACTCGCACTTGGCCGATTAATTTACTTTCTGTTTGAAAGTTTCCCTAGACGGAGCGTCTCTAGACGGAGCGTCTCTAGACGGAGGTAAAATAATACTCCAAAAATGTGAGATTTGTAATGAAGGCATTTCATACGAAAATTAATTGTAATGTTGCAATTCAAACACTTCTTATAAAGTATTTATTTATACCAAGAAATATTTACTTTGTTCGCAGTAAAATAAATCTCGTTTCCACAAAGTCTTTACTTGCAGACTTATGAATAAATTTTATTACGTTTCTCGCGTAAAAAGTTTTACTACAGGCGTTAGTTGAAATAATAATGGCGAAAACAAAACCACATTTGAAATGTAAGTAATATAATAGTTAACGGTCCGAATGAAATATTGTCTGTAAACCGCACTGCAAAATATAGAATTGTATTTCAGAAAATAATTCCATACTTATGCATATTATTCATTTAGTTAGATTATTTATCAAGCCATTTGAACAATAAAACAATTGAATTTTTGGGTAATGAGTGAATTATTTTCTAGGATTGTGTTTATTTTGGTCTTGACCAACGTTTGACCTAATCTATGTTTATCATAATCATAATCATCCAACTGTAACTGGACAGCAGTAGAACAGCTACCGATAGAAATTTGCTGTAAACACAGTCCACTACTGGACTTAGGCCTACCAACTAAGGGTAATTGAGCCTCACCATGTGGCTGACCCTGTTCGAATTGGTGTATGCAGGTTGCCTCCAGTGTTCCCAACTCCACTATCGTCACTGTAGCGAAATCTTTTGCAAAAAGTAGCCAGATTCTCACATTTTATCACCCCAAAAAGTAGCTAGAAGTTGCCAAAGCTTTGAATTCATCTAATTTCTAACTCAGTTCTGTCTTATTGGGAACAAATCTTCTGTTTTTTGAGTTGAGCCATTTTTGATTACAAAAATTGCGACACAAATTGATAAGCGGCGAACTCAAACTGCTAAAATAATAATTACGCAGAATCCACGTCTGAATAAACGACCTACTAGAGTCTGGCCAACGAAAGCTGTCCAAGAAAAAAGGCGGGAATTTTAAAAAATCAAGAGCTGTTAGCTTGTTTTCTAGTACCGCTCAGCTGATCTCCATGAAATTTAGCATGCACGTAGTTTATAGAAGGAAAACATCGTGAGGCAACCACTGATGTCAATTTAGCTACTTTATAGCTAGATTAGATTAGATATAGCCTAGAGAGCTACAATTTCTAAAAAGTTGTAGCTAACAAATCTAGCTACTTTTTTTGCAAATTTTTCAACATATCGATTTTATCTACACTTTGTTAGTTTTGTCAACATTTGTCCGTTGTAGAGTCTGGCCAACGAAAGCTGTCCAAGAAAAAAGGCGGGAATTTTAAAAAATCAAGAGCTTTTAGCTTGTTTTCTAGTACCGCTCAGCTGATCTCGATGAAATTTAGCATGCACGTAGTTTATAGAACTCCGACCGTTATATTCCGACCGTTATATCCATGAAATTTAGCATGCACGTAGTTTATAGAACTCCGACCGTTATATTCCGACCGTTATATCCATGAAATTTAGCATGCACGTAGTTTATAGAACTCCGACCGTTATATCCATGAAATTTAGCATGCACGTAGTTTATAGAACTCCGACCGTTATATTCCGACCGTTATATTCCGACCGTTATATCCATGAAATTTAGCATGCACGTAGTTTATGGAACTACGTGCAGCTAAATTTCATGGAGATCAGCTGAGGCTCCCATACAACAAACCTGAATTTTAAACCGTTTTTCGCTCGATATTAATAATGACAACAGGGAGATGCTTCAAATGTTCACAAAATATTTAATGGTATATACAATTTAATAATAAATAATTAAAATAAATATTTAAGGGGGGCTCCCATACAGTACGGAACCCTGCGTGCGCGAGTCTTACTCGTACTTGGCCGATTATTAGGTTTCCGTACCCAAAGGGTAAAAACGGGGCCCCAAAATTAGATTTTGAAAATCTGTAGGGTAGATGCCATCGTCAAGCAGTTCATGTCCTACGACTAATATAATTATTTATTTATGACAATAATATCCAACAAAACATGTGTAATACGTGTAATCTCAAGTTATTCTATCATCCGTGAAGAAACGCCTGTCTTGTCCGTAATAAGAAGAGGCTACGTGTAGTTATTTATCAGAACGTATCGCAAGTTGCGGGACAAATGGGCCGGACTCCAGGCCTCACGGCGGGAACTGATGACCGCTTGTTTGTTTCGTCTGCTGAGGGTCGGGGAGTGGAAAACAGCACAGAAAGATAATATTTATCAAATCAAGTTCATATAACTCGCCATCGCCATTTCTAAGACATGGTCTTAAATCAAAAGAAATAAATCAAGACAGAATGTTGTGAACAAAACAGGTGAGACCAGCAAAACTAAGCCTCGCCGTGTACAGACACAATAACACACATATACATGTACAAAGAAGCTAAGCCTTGGCTCGTCAGTCGAACTATGGCGGCGCAACACCGACGCACTCACCACATGTATAAAAATCTGGCCTCACTTACTGTTGACGACGCTCTGTCTTGTTTTTTTTTATGGGCTCTGAGGCCATGGTATGAAAATTTCAAAGCCGCTCGAAGACTGCTGTCAAGGCTAAACAGTAAAATAACCAATAATTTGACGTTTCATCTGAGTCACGGCAGCGTTAAATAATAAATGTCATCAGCTGTCACCAATCCAAAGGCTAATTGAGCTGAACGTTGCTTAACTTTGATGACGGCTAAATGACACCTAGTCAAACTACGCTAAGAACCTACCTTATCTTACCTATCCTTAAAATATAATCATAAATATTTATATTTTTCATAAATGTTTTTTATACGTCATGTCAGGTTAATCAATCATAAGTCAATTTATTACACATAATTAGCAACATTGACAAATAAAAATAATAATCCATTAGCTTGCAAATAGAATAATACATAGTTCACAAATGACAAATAGTAATAAATTAAAGTAAATCAATGTCAAGTAATATTTTTAATGTTCATAGCTTATGATTCAACTACTTTACAGTTTAGAAATTCCTTGTAACAATGGTTAGAACGTCTGCTCGAAAAGCCATATATTATGTAGTATATCAGTTTCTGGCAGCCATTTCACAAGCTTTGCTTAGTTTGGGGTCAGAAACCGTGTGTAAGATCTCCCCTAATATTTATTTCTTTATTTATATGAGTTTATTTTTAAATACTTTGTCACGTCATACTGATAATGATACACAAATCCTTGCTAACGTAACGTGTATTTGGCCTACAGATGTTGATAATTATCTTCAGTTTCTAACATTGGAAGCTGATGTTCTGTAAACATTCTACTCAGCACGAGTGCCCAGGGAGATATAACCGCGTATCCCGCGGATATCACAGCTCGTCATGTCGCAACATTCCGCCCTTTTATCCCCGTAAAGGGTGTTTCTCGCTTACTACGTCATGGACATCATAAAATGGGGAAAAGTTAAACGGATGAAGCGACTGTAAAATGATGGTTTGAATGAATTGTTACTGTTACAAAATAACTTGACAAAAAGTACAGTAACATGCAGGGCAGTAGGTCTTCGGATGTTTTTTTTTTATTTCAAACCTATATTGCGTTGGTTTGCGTTGGAATATATTATACTATATAAAGCTTTAATATCTACTGCCTGATGTTAAGCAGATATGCGGTCAAGAGTGTAGTGCCTACGCTTACCTAGAAGAAATCTATTTACTCGGGATTTGAAGACATCTACGTTATACTTTAGCAGGAAGACAGCGGGAATATAAGATAAGAGATTTTCTTATTAGTCTACCCGTGACCACAATCGATGCAACTCGGTCGAAACGTCGGGATGATGAGGTATTTATTTATCTCGTAATGGTAGTGCGCGATTAGTCGTGTATTACGTACATAATAACAATTTTACTTTAACTTTAACTTTATTTCACATAAATTTAAATAATAGGGTAATCTTGTGTGGCTTTTACAACTGCGTCTTGACTCGTTACGCCGTGCCATATATTGAACAGTGACTTGCTACCAAGCTTGGCGACGAATTGAATAGTCAATCAGTCATTATCATTGTTCGGTTTGCGTCCAATATCAGAACAAGATCAGTCCACACATTGGAGTGTTGGAACCAATACCAACCAACTGAGCCAATATTGTGTGGCCCAAGCTTTAGTTTGTAGGTTTCGTTTAACCATGCTCAGGACAAGATTTATTTACAATGGCTAGGCCCACAAGCTGTCATTGCAAATAAATGTATTAACATTAAATGAAGTAATACAGGTATAACCAAACCAAACATCCTTACTTCTTTATCTTTACTAAACATTATCTCATCAAAAACATAAATGTGAACTGGGAGCCAAAGTGTCGCCACCAAAAGAATTGAGATCCAACACGGGGGCCAAGTGTTATGTAGAAAATCCTAAAGTTTAAGCTACAAGATTATACCTATAACATTCTAAAAGGGATTTACTTATGTAATTCAAGCTCGAGATTTGACTTGGCTAGTTTAAGAATAAGTGCAGTGCAAATAAGCATTTGTCTGTACGTGTAAACTAGCCAAATCAAATCTTGAGCTTGAATTACATAAGTATTTTTTTTTAAATGTTGTAGGTATATTCTTGTAGCTTAAACTTTAGGATTTTCTACAGAACACTTGGCCCCCGTGTTAGATCTCAGTTCTTTTGGTGGCGACACTTTGGCTCCCATTTCACATTTATGTTTTTGATGAGTTATCATAACTTTTTGTTCAGAAATGATTATTAGTTGCATCATGATTATCATAGTACCTACACTTATCTCTGAAAAAGTTATCTAGTATTTATTATATTACTATCACAAATGGCATGGTTCATCTATCGAAAATCTCAGTGCCTCGCGACGCTACCGCCATTTATTGGAGTATTGGTTAGGTAAAATTTTACAATCACTTTGTTAATAGTACTAATTATTAATAATTTTCAGTTTTTAGATTTTTTCCTTTATTTATGCTCGATAGTCTACCTTGGTGCCAAATATCAAGATTCTAGGTCATCTGGAAGTGGGTTAGGTTTTTGATCTATATGTCAGTGAGTGAATCAGTCAATGAAACACGAGTTTTTAAACGTTAATATATCAATAACTGATTGAGCAAAATTTATGTAATTTTGGATTCTTGATAAGCTAAAAGACTTTAGTAAATGTGCCAAATTTCATGTATGTAGGCTAAATAGTTTTTGAGTTGTGAGGTGGTCAAAAGTAGCTCCAAATGGTTCGTGTAATATTACACACGGCCGCTGCGTCGCCAGTTTTCTTTGAACACTTTGGCTGGACACGCTGCCGCGTGTCTAGATAAGCCGCCAGCATTCTGGCCACGTTACCCTTTTGCGACAGGGCTTTTAGAATTGTTTTATTTTGGTTGTAGTTTAGGTTTTAGTGATTTTGGTTTAAGTAGCTGTAAATAATACTTTTATCGATGTTATTCAAGTTAGTGCAACAAAATATTTTTGTGTATGTTAGTTTATTGGATTGTTTCTCTTTCACTCAGCAACGGAGCAATGGATTGACTTCAATTTTGAAATACACATAGGTCGTTTGAAAGACTAATAGTGACATAGGCTACGTTTTATCCCGGGAGAAAAAGTTCTAATGGGATATCAGCATCAATATGGAATGTGAGGAAATAATGCCAAGTCGATCGATAGCAGTAAAGTCGAAATTATTACGAGCAAAGCGGCGGGCAAATGCTAGAAAATAGTACATTGTTCACCGAGAGAAGAAAGTGACCGATTACCGTCGAGGGTGTCGTTTTTAAAACACCCGAGATCGGGAATCGCACTTTCTCTCGAGTGATACATAGTGCTTTATACTACACCTACGAGGAAATTAAAAAACTAAATCTTTACTAATTGAAATTTATATTGAAATTGTTGCAGTTAGTGAAGCTTAATGTAACACTTGAAAATGGCGCCAATGGCGTCTGCAATTTTCACATGTTCTTTTTTCAAATTGTTTGACATCATCCAACACACAGCTAGTGGCCAGTGTCATTTTGCGAACTTGGAGATAAAAACTCACTGTAAAAACTTTTTGGCTTTTGATATTTAGGTTACCAGCGCATAGTCTTACCCAAAATTAAAAAAGAAAAACCACGTAAGAAATGGATTTTCATACACTTTTCTCTCCCGCTCAGATGCGTTTTCTCTCCGCATATTTGTTCGATATGCAATGACGTACTTTCTACCGTAAATTTGATAAAGTATCAAGGTACTTTCCGAGCAGGTGCAGTATAAAGCATATTTCTGTATGTTAGTCCATATAGTTACAAAGGAAAGAAAAATGATACACCCTTACTTACCCCTCACGCGTTATAATCCCGATTTCTAAAAAGCCATGCGATCGATACCTCTCCTCATCTCTCTAGTAAGTCGCGCAGCGGGGCAATTCTGTCAACCGATTTCGTTACTAAGGTGACACGTTCTTGAACCTGTCTCGTTTTTCTGACAGTTTTAAGCTGTCGGAACTGTCAGAAAAACGAGAGAGATTCAAGAACGTATCACTTCAGTAAAGAGATTGGCTAACAGAATTGCCCCCCTGATCTATTTACTGTTCTGTACCAGGAAAACAAAACGAAAATAAGGAAATGATATAAGAAGGAGCCATCATACCTCTCTCTCACTTATGATAGAAAAAAGATACTCTTTCACATCAATAATGCACACGATGAACACAATGAAAGGTGGAATAATAATAATAATTTGAGTTTCACTTATCTAAATGTCTGAGTATACATGGTTATTCCTAATCTATTAGCATCCTTTTATGGGCTTATTCTGTACATCAAAACTAACAACTTTATTCAAAATTAAAAAAAAACAGCTGTTCCATACATTTTGTCGCGGATGAACGATATTTTTTCTATGGAACAACATTTTTTCTTGAGTTTAGACAAAAGTCGCATAACAAAAGTTGTTAGTTTTTATGTACAGAATAAGCCCCTAAAAGGATGTTAATTGATTAAGAATTAACCTGTATAGCACTGTATCTGAACAAAATACCATTTTCATACACCGTACAAAATAACACACCTAGCTACGGGAAGGAACACAAAACTCTTGCAAGGGCGAGTCGGAGTGGAATCGATATCCGATTCAAGTAAAATATCGTATTCCCAATATTCGTTGTTCTGGTCCAAATCATCGGGAATCCAAAGTTCTTGAGTTAAAACCATAAAAATACCGCCGCCTTTGGAATTCTCCAATTAGAGGGCAATTAGAACTTTGACAAGAGTAGAGTTGTCGGTGCTCGGACTAGCCGGTCTCAGACCAAATAACAAAATCAAGACGAAATGTTGTGAACAAACAAGTGAGGCCGGCAAAATCAAGCCTCGCCGTGTACAGACACATACACATACACATACACTAAAACTAAGCCTTGGCTCGTCAGTGGAACTATGGCAGCGCAACACCGACGCACTCACCACATGCATAAAAAATCGGCCAAGTGCGGGTCGGACTCGCGCATGAAAGGTTCCGTACCGTATGGGAGCTCTATTCCTCTTGCCGTTATTTTATTAATAGTGAGAACAAAAAATTCCTAAAAATCATGTTTGTATGGGAGCCCCATTTAAATATTTATTTTATTCTGTTTCTAGTATTTGTTGTTCTAGCGGCAACAGAAATACATCATCTGTGTAAATTTCAGCTGCCTAGCAAGCTGATATTTTATCATATCATAAAGGAAGCTATTATGGGTCATGAGATACAGCCCGGTGACAGACAGACAGACGGACATCGAAGTCTTAGTAATAGGGTCCCGTTTTCAACCTTTGGGTACGGAACCCTAAAAACAGGCCTCATTTGTCTGTTCACGACGTTCTATCTTGATTTTTAGGGTTCCGTACCTCAAAAGGAAAAAACGGAACCCTTATAGGATCACTTTGTTGTCCGTCTGTCCGTCTGTCAAGACCCTTTTTCTCAGGAACGCGTGGAGGTATGAAGCTGAAATTTATATCAATTACTCAGGTCTACTGTCCCTTGAAGCTGTGAAAAAATCAAACTTCTAAGCCAACGCAATCAAAAGATACAGCCGTTTATGCCGCAAATTTTCGACACTTGCAAGTACTCGCAAGGGAATCAAAACCTAAAGGGTACTTCCAGTCGACCTAGAATCTTGAAATTTGGCATGAAGCAACGTTTTATAGCACACATAAAGGAAAAATTCCGAAAACCTCAAATTTTTAGTTACATTACAAAATATATATTTTTTAATAAATATAAACTTATTACTTATTTTGTCGTAATGAACGAACTTTGTAAACCTTGCAGGTTTGTACGGAACCCTCGGTGCGCGAGTCCGACTCGCACTTGGCCGGTTTTTTATTTGTTCTGAGTAGCTGGTAAAATGTTATGGCTACTTTTTTAGAATTGTGAATGTTCATTTATCAACAACAACAATACATTTATTATTGTTCGCCAGAAATGCCACAATAGTTCGAACGGATCGCTGTATCGTCAATGTAGTAATTTTCATATTGTTATTGATTTTTCGAAAACGACTCAGGCAATTGAATTAAAATTAAACAGGACCACTTCTAAAGTATAGTGTACCAAACAAAAAATAATCACCAAAATCGTTTTATGATTAGTGTAGTTATCGAGACATACAAAAAAACATACAACAATCGTATATAAAACTACTAGCGACCCGCCCCGGCTTCGCACAAGTGTATTATACATATAAACCTTCCTTTTGGATCACTTTATCTATTAAAAAAACTGCATCAAAATCCGTTGCGTATTAAAGATATAAGCATACTTAGGGACATAGACAGACAGACAGGGAAGTGGCTGTGTTTTATACTATGTAGTGATTAAGGCTGCTACTACAAAATAATGGTTCATGAAATACAGCCTGGTGACAGACAGACAGACAGACGGACAGCGGAGTCTTAGTAATAGGGTCCCGTTTTTACCCTTTGGGTACGGAACCCTAAAAAGCTTGCTTTTTAGCATCCGTAGACCACAGGAGATTTGAAATCTAGAAATATTTCAAATTCCAAATAGCAGCCCATCATGCTGGTAGCACAGAAAATATAAAGATTCTTATATTCGGTGCATTCATACACCGAATGTTGTGTTTCATATTTATTCGTTAAGCCAAACAAGCGCATCATCACACAGTGCGTAATCGTTTTGTTTCCTGAAAAGATTTGTTTGCATAGTTTAAATTTAAATATGACTATTATGCAGTAAAAGTCAGAGTCATATATAGGTAGTCAACCGCATGCCATATGACGTTTAGAGGCCAATTCACACATATCAGTCAAGCCACCGTTCTGACACAGTTCCGTCACAGTATCGGCACAGTGAAAAATATCCTTTCCTAGGTACATTCTCTATGATCGCATCTCCACTTGTCAGTCTCAATGAATGCCGGTGTTGGCACTGACACGGACACTGACAAGTGGGGATGCATTCATAACTCAGAATTATGAATAACAGTAGAAGTGACATAAAGTACAACGTAGGTGTCTTCAAATCCCGAGTAAATAGGTATCTTCTAGGTAAGCGTGTTACATCCTAGACCGCATATTTGCGTAAGTGTGTAGTCAAACGCAAACCTATACGAAATAAAAATTAAAAAAAAGTTAAAATGTTGTGATGCATGATCTCGAAAACATGGCGTCGAAAGCGTATCGAAACTGCTATGTAATCTTGACATAAATGACATTTGAACTAGTGAGTGATCAAATGTCAAATTCGATTACACTCATTCGATTCAATTCGATTATTTGATTCACAATAATGGTGGACAAACTTCAAGCGTCTCTTAGGCGCTGCTTTTATTTATT
The DNA here is from genome assembly GCA_964007245.1 of Hypomecis atomaria. Classification (NCBI taxonomy): domain Eukaryota; kingdom Metazoa; phylum Arthropoda; class Insecta; order Lepidoptera; family Geometridae; genus Hypomecis; species Hypomecis atomaria. The sequence continues at coordinate 359,376 of OZ023305.1, forward strand.
TATTTTAATTATTTTGTACCCTAAACTCATAGTTAAGTAATAATAAACAGGTAAATATTAGGGGACAACTTACACACGGTCTGTGACCCCAAACTAAGCTAAGCTTGTGATATGCCTGCCAGAGACTGACATACTACTTAAACATATTTTAAATACATACCTTTTATAGATAGTACCTAAATAACATCCAGACACAGAGCAAACGCCTCATAACACCAATGTTTGCCCTAGGTGGGGATCGAACCCACGCCCCTTTGACCCAGAAGTCAGGGTCACTAGCCACTGAGCCACTCAGGAAGTCAAATGCCATGAAATGCCACGTCAATTCAAACACCGTCCTTTTGGTTCATAAAGAATGTATGAAAAAATATTTTTCACTGTGACGGACCTGTGCCGATACTGTTTCAGAACTCAGTTTGCTTGATATGTCTGAATAGGCCTTAAAAGTCAACTTTCGCCAGTGAGCTTTACTAAGCTTGAAATCCAGCTAATCCGTGTTCCGGCAAATGCAATAATCGTCTCGTCTCTAGCCAAGATTATTATAATTCCACTTGAGAGAGTTCAAAGTACTACAGCTGAGTGAGTGAAGTGTTCTCTTAGAAATTATTAATTTGCTTCCCCGTTTATTTTGTCAGTACTGAGTACACGAGAATATTTTTAGTATGAGTCAGTCTTCCGTGAATATATTGTTGGAGAAAGCTCGTCTAAGAATTCGAGGTTGTGGGTTCAAATTTTGGTCCCCTAGGTGGCCTTTACCAATACAGGGTTATACAGAATTGGTGTATGGAACAGAAAAGATGTGATTCAGACCATCATTATAAATAATTTTTACTACAATTTATCATAGTAAACTATCTACATGATTATGTACCTATTAAAGTAAGTAAGTTCGTTTAAGCCGAGTGGCTAGCCCTAGTGTCAGAGTTTTTAGGTTTTTACCCATTTAAAAACATAAAATATATAGGATTTCATATAATATTTAAGAAGATCAGTCTCTGGTCAATCACCAACTGGCGTTGAGGCAACCTGCATACGTCAGTAGAAGAAATTCGATGTCGTATGTGAATCCACCAACCCGCACTGGGCCAGCGTGATAGATATGGCCCAATCACCCTTCGTGCGTACGCCTACGTCCTGCAGTAGAATATTAAAAGGCGGATACAGTACAGTATAGTATAGTCTCTGGTAGCTCCAGACACAGAGCAAACATCTGTTTTCATCACAAAAATGCTTGCCCTGGATGGGAATCTAACCCAAACCTCCTTGGTACAAGAGTCAGAGTTACTAACCATTGAGCCACTGAGACAGTCAAGTCTTAGAACGTTCACTACTAGGCACAGGCCTCCCGCATGATGTACTATCTCGAAGCGCCTTGCCACCAGCGGGAGAATGAAGGTAGCATTCTTAATCAATATGATCAGAATATTGTAATAATTATTTTTCGCAAAAAATGGCAAAACCGCCTTCAACCGCATTTCGCTCGAACTGTTGACATTATTGTTGAGTTTTCAAAAACGGCTCAGACGATTTCTGTAAAATTTAAATGATACCTCTTCGGGAGTATATCCATTCAAACTAAAAACTAATTTGTCGATTCTGTTCACAATTGGCGGAATAATCGATGAAAATACACAAAAAAATGCATACAGACGAACATAGAACCTCCTTCTTTTCGGAATTCGGTTAAAATCACTCTACCTTTGTATTATCTTATGATCGCACAATATAAAATAATAATTTTAAGCTCAAGGTTACTATTTCTAAAAAAAACACACTTTCTCCGCACAGAAAACCGAAATCTCATTTCCCTACATTTTACTAGCTAAGCACTTGTTGAGTCTAAGAGATTAAAGAAGTTATCCAGATCCATAACTTTTGAATATCGGCTGCGTTACTAACCGTTACTGCGTTTAACCAAGCGTTACCGCCCGTAACTAAACGTTCCCGCCGGTAACGGACCGTGACGCGGTACTTGGACCAATTGCCGATGATTTGGAAGCAATCTAACTTGGAGTCTTTGTACTTTTGAAACCTTTGGGGTACAGTTAGATACAAAATTAAATACCACTTACATAGGAAGAGAAGAGATGTAGCGGTCTAGCAGCAGTAACAATCGTAGGTTTAAAGTCCCACTGATTCACTATCACCTCTTTGAGATGAGGTACCATCGCCCTTACCTGGTTGCAAACATCAGCCAGGAGTTGTTATGTACGCACCGGAACCCCATGGATGTAGCGTATTCACTGGGGGAAATATACACGGGTATTCCTCAGCAATCCAAGTCAGATCGCTAGAGCAGAAGAGATACACGGGTGCGCTAATACCCCACAACCTCCCCAACACCCTCTTTTTGGTCCACACTCAAGAAGAAAAGGAGACCCTTATCGGCCAAGGGTATGGAGAGGGGTCAGGGTCGCGCATCGCTTTGTGCGGCGTGCGACTACTGCGTCACCTACGGCCCTGCGCGGTATAAGTAGTTATTTGGAATTTATTTTTATTTTATTTTAGTGTCCTCTTGTAAAGCATTTAGTTATAAGTAATATTGTTCGAATGTCATTTAAAAAAACATGTTAATCTTAAAAAGCACAGACCCTGGAGTCTGTGGAGTGTAACATTCAAATAAAAAAAAAAAAAAAAATGTCCGTCTGATGAATTTATTGGAACTCACGTAGATACTTAATTTTACACCTCTCGCATTTGAATAAAGGAAAATATCGGTAAAACACTAGATACTTAAAGCCAATTGAAATAAAAACGATAGCGTGTGTGAATCCATCTGTGTAGGCCAGCGTGGTGGATGTGGCTCAATCCTTCGTAGATAGGCCAACGTTTTGCAGTGGACTACTGAAAAAGGCGTTCTGACTTATTATAGAAGGAAGGAGAAAATATAACGCCAATCGACTTCTGCCAAAAGTATTGTTCTTATTTGTCATTGTTCAGTCCTGTCGTAATCAGTATCTACATCATTGCAAACAGATAAATTATATTGCCACTTTATCCCCTGCACGGGAAGCATGGCAAAGGGACTAATAGTCTTTCCACCATTATATCCCCTCGAAGAGGAAATAAAGTATGGATTGACAATGACATCTGACATTAAGAGTGGATAAAATGGTTTATACTACACCTGCTCGGAAAGTACCTTGATACTTTATCAAATTTACGGTAGAAAGTACGTCATTGCATATCGAACAAATATGCGGGGAGAAAACGCATCTGAGCGGGAGAGAAAAGTGTATGAAAATCCATTTCTTACGTGGTTTTTCTTTTTTAATTTTGGGTAAGACTATGCGCTGGTAACCTAAATATCAAAAGCCAAAAAGTTTTAACAGTGAGTTTTTATCTCCAAGTTCGCAAAATGACACTGGCCACTAGCTGTGTGTTGGATGGTGTCAAACAATTTGAAAAAAGAACATGTGAAAAATGTTATCTGGTTTTATGTCGATATAATTTGGGTCGTGAGTGTACCAAAAAGCAATCACCCGAGTAGAGGGGTCGAACAAATCCGTGGATTAGTAGTAACAGGCCCTAAACAGCGCGACGGTGGGTAATTAATTTGATTCGACGATTTGGGCCGCGGCCGCCGTTACAGCGGACCCGAGATAGGCTTTTTGGAGAATTTTAGATTTAATATCAACATCATGAAAAATAACAGCTAGACAGAAAAAAAACGAACCAAGAGTAGACATGGTGAAGGAGAAGTATACAGGTTTACTGGTAATCAATTAGCATCCCTTTATCTCCCCCCGCTCCCTTCTTACCCCGCGGGCGTTCCGCGAGTTAAATGGTTTGCCTATAATTTTCGATCACTTACACGTCTGCCCTGACGCGAGTTTAACATTTTGTACCCATCCCAAAAAGTGCACAACGCAACTAAAAATGCTTACAAATCAAAAATTAATAAAAAGGCGCAACCCGCACTTGTCCAGTTTTCTCTCCGCTACTCGCGGCCATAGTAACCATTGCCCTCTAATTCAGTTAAACGCGCGTTAACTTCGCTCTAAGCCGGGTAATCCCCGAAAACAACGTCTCCGAACGTTTTACGCCGATTTTAAAACAATTCATATTCATTACGTCTCTAAACTGGTTAACAATTTCCTAGACAATGGCACAAATTAAATATTAGATATTCTACGATAACATGGCCCGTTCTTCCACATAACTGTATCAGCCTTTTTAATAGTCCACTGCAGGACGTAAGCCTATCCATGAAGGGTGATTGGGCCATATCCACGACGCTGGCCCAGTGCGGGTTGGTGGATTCACACACGCCACAGAATTTCTTCTCTGGACGTATGCAGGTTGCCTCACGATGTTTTCCTTCACCGAAAAGCCAGTGGTGTTAGATTCCGTACATAAATTCCAAGGAATTCATTGGTACGGGATTGGGATTTGAACCCACGACCCCACGATTGTGAGGTGGGTGTTATTACCGCTAGACCACCACGGCTATATGGAATGTCAAATTTCATGCAATTTGATTCATAATTGTGGAAGTTATAAGGCTTCGTAGCGTGAAGACGGACGGACGGACACAATGAAATTATATAAGTTATAAATGTTCCTCGTTTTACTACGGAACCCTGAAAATAGAGCCCTGGAAATGTAACAAAAGCCACTTCCCAACGTTTCGAAAAATTTAGCTCTAGTATTTCTACACGAGTGATTTTAATTATCATACTTAGTCATCGACCTTAAAAAGTCCTTTTATGATATAATCCGATTTATATGGGACTCGTGCTCATTGAGGTCCCACGTTTGGACACGCACGCCCACACTTGGACCTTTGTTTATAATTTCCGTAAAAGTTTTAGAATTTTCTCGTTTTATTTAATTAAAATAAGCCGTAGTACTTAGCTTAGCCCCGAGTTTACCAACGCTTGTTTAAGTTAAACGTATGATTACTTTGTTTAACCAAGGGTTTTTGCTTGCTGAACAGTAACATTTCGTTAAAAATTAAGCTGTTTAACATTTAGCCAACGGTTGATAAATTAAACATCTGTTAGTGAACTACGGTCTAAAACCCGAGTAAACAACGATTAACCGTTGTTTAAATACAGTAATCACACGTTTAACTTAATCAATCAAATCATATTCACATACATTCTTAAATTGTGGAAGTGCTAACATTAAAAAGATTTCACCTGCATATCGCTGCATCCCGTGAAGAATAATATTGTGACCTTCTGGAGTCCCGGAGACCTGACCGTGACCGTGACAAAGCGTGACAGCAAAACAGCGGGACAGGTTTGTTCAGGAAATTCCTCAAAATTGCTCGTCCCCAGGGGGCCTCCTGCAAATTGTAACAAACGCACAAATTAGTGACGCACTGTATCAGCTTTTTTAGGGTTCCGTACCCAAAGGGTAAAAACGGGACCCTATTACTAAGACTTCGATGTCCATCTGTCTGTCTGTCACCAGACAGTATCTCATGAACCGTTATAGCTAGAAAGCTGAAATTTTCACAGATTATGTATTTATGTTGCCGCTTTAACAACAAAAAAAAAATGCGAAAAATAAATAATAACAGTCCACTGTATAACATACGTCTACCAACGAAAGCACTTGTGCTATATTAGGCCCAATTATGAAGACGCCATCCTAAATTTAATAGCAACGTAAAAAGTGTTAGGTATCTCTGTCGAATGCATAAAGTTAAAAAGAAACAGAAATATGCCTATTATATCCTACTAACCCACACCGGCTTTTTAGAAATAACTGATGAGAAATGTTTTACAATTTGTAATTTGTTTTGTATGGACGTAAGTCTGGACAATAAACATTTTCATTTCATTTCATTTCATTTCTTTGACCGAGACGAACCAAACTGGAGGAGGTACTCAATTCGACGCGTATATTTGTTTTTTTTATGACTAACACGCAAAACTTATTAGGGTTCCGTACCCAAAGGGTAAAAACGGGACCCTATTACTAAGACTCCGCTGTCCGTCTGCCTGTCTGGCCGTCTCCAGGCTGTATCTCATGAACCGTTATAGCTAGAAAGCTGAAATATGGAATAAAATAAATATTTAATAGGGGCCCCCATACAACAAACCTGATTTTTGAGCCGTTTTTCTCTCTATATTAATATTGGCAACAAGTAGATGCTTGAAATGGGGCTAAAATGGCTCCCATATGGTACGGAACCCTTCGTGCGCGAACCCAACTCGCACTTGGCCGATTTTTTCGTAGTAGTCCGATTTCAATAATTATTTTTTTATTGAAAAGACTAATCTTCGAAATTGGTCCCATTAAAATTTTATTAAAATCGGCTAAGCCATTTTTGATAAATCAACAATAATGCGAAAAATGTAACATCGATCCGTGCGAAATATTCGCGAATTTCGTACACGGGTGAAGTCGGTCATGCTATTTTTTGTGAAAAATAATTACTTATCATTTTATTTAATTGGCCGACAATCATAGTCGGCCAATTAAATAAAATAGGACTGCCTCGATGGCTCAGTGGTTAGTGACCCTGACTTTTGGGTCAAAGAGGCGAGGGTTCGATCCCCACCCAGGGCAAGCATTTATGTGATGAACATAGGTGTTTGCTCTGTGTCTGGGTGTTATTTAGGTAATATTTATATTAGTATGTATTTAAAAATAGGTATATGTAGTATATCAGTCTCTGGCAGCCATATCACAAGCTTTGCTTAGTTTGGGGTCAAATACTGTAATGTTGCAAACGGGGAAGCCGTTTGCAGCACCACAAGTTAAAAGAGAATTAGAGAGGAACCCGTAATGTTGCAAGCGGGGGAGCCGGTTGCAGCACCACAGGTTAAGAGACTTCAGAGAAACCTAACCAACCTAAGAGTCCTACCTAGTGGATAGGATTCCTAACGGTTCGGAGATTAAAACAGAAAACTAACCTTAGTATTTACACATTTATTTACACTAACACACACTGCACTTATAGTCTATTAAATCTTGAAGAATCGGAGAGAGAGAGAGAGAATTTTGAAGGAGTCCTTGGAAAGTTAGCCAAAAAGGGAGAGGATAGTACTCGTAGAACCACGCTGGAGGCTGGCCGAGGATTTTCAATAGCTGGACCCGCCGATAGTGTGGCGCCAGCAAGGTAGCGCTGGGCGAGCGCTAGCGTGGAGACATCTGTCGACTGAGGTGGAGGCGCCGGCCCAAACCGGCCGACAGGCGCCGGCCCAAACTGGCCGACAGGGTTCGAAGTGAGCGCCAGCCCAGTGCTCCAGGGTAGGGGTCAGTGGCCCCAAAACAAGAGATCCTCCTGGAATCAAAGTCAAAGGAACCGGAGCCTCGCGAAGAAGAGTTACCAGACGCTCATGCTGTCTTCTCTGCAGGACCCGTCACCACGTTCAAAGATCACACGTTAACATGTATTCTTTCTTAAAAATACCACAAGACATGCACCATCTTTCGTGTCTCTTTCATGACTTCCTTCTCCAGACTGCCCAATTTTACAAAACAAGGATCGCTGATCCTGTCAGCGATAAACATTTCAAAAATTTGAATAATTTCATAACTAGAATTGTAAGTTGGCAGTGTTATCGTTAAAAGAGTCTGAATGTAGAGAAGCTAACAAAAAGGTTAGTTTCTCTACAATACCGTGTGTAAGATGTCCTCTAATATTAATAAAAATAAAAACAATAGTAACTTTGAAATATCTCCACATGTGGCCTTGCAGAGAACGGCCAAATAACTCAGATTGATTCCCCACCGCCGGCGCCGCGCCACAGATTATTGTGCCGTAATGGGCCGTAATGGGCCACAATGGCGCACAATGGACGCGTGTCATTCGCGAGAATGGCTCTCAAGTTATTTATGTACCAACTTCTATGACGCTTTTGGACTGGAGTTGGTATTGTTGTTAGTTACCTAGGAGCTAAGCTACTTCTAAAACCTTCCAGAAATTTCGACACCAGTAATTTTCCGGCTCTCCTGAAATACCATTGCCTTCAACTTCGTGGACAGCCTGCCGCGCAATATTGATCGCCGGAAACTGTAATGTACATAATTATTTTTCACAAAAAATGGCTAAACCGACTTCCATCGTGTACACAATTTTAATAGTTCGCTCGAATCGATGTATACAATTTTTCCAGTACTGTTGATTATTCAAAAACTGCTCAGCAGCTCATGGCGCCTACTCTACTCTTAGTTCTAAGCCTAGGAATCCACAGCTAGCCGAGGACCAACTCCTGTCATCAGGGAGTGAAATCTCAATTTCTGGAAGACAGTTAAAATTCTTACATACTTTGTAAAAAGTTATGCGTGGTCATATATATATAAGTATATATATATAAAGATACGATTTAGATACGCATCTTATTGAGAACCTCCTCCGTTATTTTTTTCAGTTCCAAAGGTTGACACCGTACGGGACAGTAGCATAGATTTTCGAGAAGATTCTAGCGCATTATCTTATAATTAATTAAATCAACTGATCACAATTATTTTTCGCGAAAAATAGCAAAACCGCCTTCCATCGTGTACAAAATTCGAATAGGCATTTGAATTGTTTGTTTGGCTCGAATTGTTTACATTATTGTTGAATTTTCAAAGCATTTAAATGAAACCATCTCGGCAGTACCTTTCGAACTAAAAAATATGTTTTTGATTCAGTTCATAATTGGCGAAAATATTAATGAACAGACACAAAAAATACATGCAGACGAACAAAGAACCTCCTCCTTTTTGGAAGTCGGTTAAAATAATATCTTATTCATTGACAACTGAGCGACAAAGACCGTTCACGGCTAGTTCCTAATAATGTCTCCATCCAATAGTCATGTAAGAATAGTTTTTCTTGGAAAGCTTTGTGACGACAGGTCCGCGAAAGATTGGATGCCCTCATCATATCAGCTCTCCGCATTACCAACTCAGTAAGGGCTATTTTTCGTTGCCAACTTTATATTGGGAACTGTTCAAAAGGCTGTAACGTGATATAAAAAAAAAATTAATTTAAAAGAAGAAGAATTAAATGTTGCTATTTAAAAGGGGTAGTGGTGATGTAAAACGTTACCAGTTAGAGCAAAGGGACAAATGATACAAAAAGGGACTAATGATACTAGAGGGGACAAATGATACAACACCTTCGAAGGTGTGGTGTCGCAGTTACTTGACAAATAAACAAAATGTTACCTGGATAAACTAAGTCGATAAGAACAAAGAACCTCTGTTCCCAAAGACCGTATTATTATCTACCTGTGAGTTGTTGAGCGAGGACACAATTAAAAGATTTTGTTTTGTAATTTAAATCACAACATATTTATTTGTAATGACCTTAACTCTTTGAATTTACATTAAATTATCTTAAATCTAAAGCGGGTAAGTTTACTCGGTGGTGACCAGAAGGGTCTTAATGCCAACGGGCTTAAAATTACACAAACTTAACCGTTGTAAAGTTTATCAATACTTATTGCTATATTTTCAATACTTAAATTAAAGCGAACCTAATTAAACCAAACTTCTAACAATGTGGCGGGTAATTAACTGAATTATTAAAGACTGTGCATATACCGTCTGCGATATTGCATAAAATACAAACTAATGTGATTTCTAACATTAATTACAATCAAGCGAACAAAACGGTAGCTAGTCGTTTAGTCCGTGGATAAAAATAAAGTCTACTTATGTTCACTAAAGCATGGATCATACAGTGAAAACGAGGAATGTCTCATACGTCTAAACTCTGTCCAGAAGGCTTCAATCGTGGAAATTTGTAGAAGAGGGTGAACTTAATATTCATACCAAAGTGACCATGTGGCCCTGGGTTATGTAAAAAAAACTAAATAGGTATTACTTGTGGATCCGTGGCAGGCATGCTCGCAGGATGAAATCCGCAAGTGGAAACAGGTGTAGGCTGGCAGGTACGCCACCAGGCTAGCCCGTCGATACAACCAAAATGACGTGTGCAAAAATCAGGAGTCCGGAATCATCAGCGCGGGGTCCGTCGGGGAATCAATCGGGTCGCGGGAAGATCAGTCAGGTCGCGGGAAGATCAATCAGGTCGCGGGGAGATCAATCAGGTCGCGGGAAGATCAATCAGGTCGCGGGAAGAGGCTATGGACAAACCAGACGGCAAATAAGTATCACTCGTATTTTTCACCGGGATGATTCCAAAATGTTTTTTTCCAGCGAATCAAAATTCAGATCAAATTGACGAGAGAATCACTAAATCAATTGACTAACCTTAATCGCCTCTTTTTAAACGCCTCCGCCCTAAGGCAGATGGATGTCCGGAGCACCACATTCTTCAACGAAGTCTCCAGAAAAAGCTTTTTGCAATTGCAAATGAAAATTTGCTAACTCACTTGTCACCTTTCAACCGTTTCGAATCACGCATCCACTTATGACGTCACCGCACTTAATCTACTACGCCTTGTAAACAAAACATACTTATTTACGTTCCATTCTCCCAACAAGGTTATGAAAAATACAGACACAAATAATATCTTTTTTTTTCTTTACGGATCAGTCCGAACAATGACAGCGACAAGCAGTCCATACATGACAGCGACAAGCAGTCCATACATGACAGCGTCGAACCAACTGTCACTTTTACTGTCTCATTACTTGCTAACTTCAAAGTCACTGCATTTGCAATTTCATTTGCTATTTAATGTTTTCGATTTGTTTATTAAGTAAAGTCCAAAAGTGCATAAAACGAATGATTGTGATGTTTAAATGTCGTGCAACGAGAAAGAAATAAGTATTGTTAGTAGCTACGCTACAAGGCACGCTTTAAGGTTACTTTTAACAGCAGATTTTAGTCACTAAATATTTCAGAGGATCTTATCAAGCTTTCGTTAAGTGATAATATTATTATTTTAATAAAAACAATTAATGTAATTATAAAAACCTTTGCCTTCAGCTTCGTGGATAGCCTGCCACGCAATTTGATCGCCGGAAACTGTAAAGTACATTTTTCACAAAAAATGGCAAAACCAACTTCTATCGTGCATAAAATTTGAATAGTTCGCTCAAACTGATGTATACAATTTTTCCATTACCTGTTGACTTTTCAAAAACTGCCCAGTCGATTTCGATAAAATTTAAAGGGGACCGCCCTTAAAAACTATCTTTTTTATTCAGTTCAGAATTGGCGAAAATATTGATGAACAATATAAAAAAATACAAAGTACCTCCTCATTTTTGGAAGTCGGTTAAAATTAGTATCTTATTCATTGACAACTGAGGAAAAAAGACCGTTCACGGCATACATTCATTCATTTAGCTTTTGGGCGGCGTCATTTCCGTACATAACAATTTCAACTGACTATAATAATAAATTAAATAATGTTTTTTAAGATTTTTTGCGGCTGTAAATAGGCCTTGTCAATTGAGCATATTCCTATTAATTTTTCCATTCAATAGTCTTGTTAGTATATTTTTTCTTGGAAAGCTCAGTGACGACAGATCCGCGATAGATTGGATGCCCTCATCATATCAGCTCTCCGCATTACCACGGTAATGAAATCTTACCGACTCAATAAGAGCGATTTTACGTTGCCAACGTTATATCGGGAACTATTTAAATGGTCTGATCAAAGTAAGTAACGGTAAGGTTATTTCGATCAGCTGATGATGGTTACTAAGAAACGTTTATAATTTAAAATAAAATTCAAGTGTAGTCTCTCCGCGCGGAAGAAGTGAAACTTTGACGCAACAGTGCTTTCATACCCCTTCCATGGTAGCGTTAAACGTTTACCGCAACCTTGTTGGAAGTCGCATTAGAAGTTTCACTTCCAAAACTTTACATTTTCCCGTAGATTTGTCCACGTATTAGTTTATGACACTTTCCAATATTGAAGCCTATTTATACAAAAAACTAACCGATCCGTAAAACGTTGCTGTCGGAAAAAGCAAGAAACAAACTAACAAACACATATCCGGATTTGTAATAAATTAGTAACGTTACAGTGTTCCAACCCGCATTGGGCCAGCGTGGTGGATATGGCCCAATCACCCTTCGTGGGCAGGCCTACGTCCTGCAGTGGACTATTAAAAACGCTGGTACAGTACAGTTACAGTGTTCCCTCATACCTAAGTACATTTTTCCACGTTATCAAAAACTATGTTGTTATAACTGTGTAAAAACATAATATACACCAGAAAAAATAGACACACCACAGAAGATCAAAGCTACAAAAAAATATTTTTTGCAAAAAATAGCATGACCGACTTAGACCGTGTAAATAATTCGCGAATATTTCGCTCGGATCGATGTAACATTTTTCACATTATTCTTGATTTATCGAAAATGGCTCAGCTGATTTCAATAAAATTTAAATGGAACCAATTTAGAAGTATATTCTTTCCAATAAAAAAACGAATTATCAAAATCGGACTACTACGTAAAAGTGATGCGTGGTTATACATAAAAAATATACGCGTAGAATTGAGTACCTCCTCCGTTTCGTCGGTCAAAAACTACTACCAAAAGTCCCTAAAAATCTCCACCCAGTAGTTTTGTAAGTATATAAGACTACTAAGTACTCGTACCTAGACTAGAAAGTTTCAAATAGTCTTGTAAGAATATATTTTTCTAGGAAAGCTCAGTGACGACAGGTCCGCGATAGATTGGATGCCCGCATCAAATCAGCTCTCCGCATTACCGACTCAATAAGGGCTATTTTTCGTTGCCAACTTTATATTGGGAACTGTATAAAAGGTAAGCTTTAAGTTTACTTTGATCAGCGAATTATAGACCCTAAAACTTCATAAAATGATCGTAATTAGATTTAGGTGAAAGTTTTGATATTCCAAAAAATACTATTATTGCTTAAGTAGCTTAAAAGAAACGGTCGCCTTTGAAACGCAAAGCGTTAGTTCAAAGGTAGGTATATATTATACCACTGGATTTCCTACAACGACCTAAATACTGCATAGTACTTAAGTACAACCCGGTCAGAATATCTGTGCACCTCGCTGGAATGCGGCGCCTCTCCCGCTTCCCCTGTCACCTCTCCGCGCACTCCCCGGTGCGACAGTACGGTTAGCAGTTTCGTTGCCGATACACGTCCCGATAATAATTTACGTCCGGACGGTGTACTAGACGTCCGGTAATGTAGTATACGTCCCGATAATTCGATATGACGTCACGAAGTCAGGTGCACAGATATTGTGACCGGGTTGTATCTACAAGGAATAAAATCGGCCAAGTGCGAGTCGGACTCGCACACGAAGGGTTCCGTACCGTATGGGAGCCCCATTCCTTTTGCCGTTATTAATAGCGAGCAAAAAAAACTCCTAAAAATCACGTTTGTTGTATGAGATTGTTGTTTGAGGAGCCCCCCTCAAATATTTATTTAATTCGGTTTTTAGTTGTTGTTGTAGCGGCAACAGAAATACATCATCTGTGAAAATTTCAGCTGCCTAGCTATCATGGTTCATGAGATATAGCCCGGTGACAGACAGACAGACAGACGGACATCGAAGTCTTAGTAAAAGGGTCCCGTTTATACCCTTTGGGTACCCTTAAAATCAGTGGCACATCTGAAGATTGGTCGAATAACAAAATCATAATGCAGACTCAGTCAAAAACCCGCCCCTAATTATTCCTGGGGCAAAGGTCCCCAAAACACTAAATTTCTTACACCAAGGTCGCCTTCCCTTTTACTATTTTATCTCCTCCCAAAACTAGTGTTAACTGCCGACCGCTACTAGCTTTCAATCTGCTGACCATTCAAGCCCAACCCAGTAAATAAGGGTGAGTATACACCAGCAAGTTTCAGCCAGAGATCGGGTGCGGTCTGTTTACTTAAAGCTCCGATGAGAACTCGGCCTAATGAACTGGCGCTCAAATAAAATAAGTTGGAATCAATCCATTGTTAGCAAGAAATTCTTGCTAGAAATATTGTAATACTAGCAACAGTATTTTTTCTGTGAATATTGAATTTCTAACTGTTTTCGCTGTTGTAATTCTTGTTATTTTAAGCAAATCTGGTAATTATAGTTTTAATTTCATTAACAAAATAGAACTTGAAATCCAACGTGGCTTTTAAATAGTACGTTTAATGAATAAGCTCTAAATAGCCACAGTGCTATGGGGAAAGATATGCTTGCTTATAGTCTCTCTGCGAGGACGAATCAGAAAAATCAGAAACAAAAAGAACCACAGACGAACAAAAGTTGCTTATAGCTCAGTCGGATTGTCAAATTCAAATGGCAGTAGGCAGGGTACGTAGCGAAATACTGAAGGCCGATGGATTCGTAAAACATGTAACGGAGATCACATAAGCATGCAGCATACGTACTGTTAGACTGAGCTTTAGAGTTCTTTAAAAAAAACAACTCAGTTACTCGAAATGATGACTTTAATAGTCTAACTTTAAAACACATTAAAACTTTACACTTTCACTAGGCACCTTTCCTAGACCAATAGACTTGGTGGAGAATATTCCGCGCGCGAGATTCCCTTTGGGAGACTTCTTTCTCAGGACCGGCGGGCAGGAACCAGGTCCGTAGCCTGAGAGGTAGAGTAACCTTCGGAGAACTAACTGGGAGATTTAGATTGAAAATGTGAGTTTATATACGCAAAATATTGCAGAGTCTCCAATATTGGTTGACGTCAATCGGTAGGCAAGTGGGGGCTGCATAGTCAGCAATGTGTTGGTTCTAACAGTACCATCATCCATCAGCCGTAAGTCGTCCACTGCTGGACATAGACCTCCCTTATGGAATAGGCATTATGACTGGGTAAAAACATCTTTATTATAATTAGTCCGTGAGTTAGATTATCAAAAAATATTTGATACGATTTTTTTCTTTTATCAACCAAACAACAAAATGACAATGATACACCTTGTCAAAGTTTGGGAGTGGGGGTCGTGACGTCATCTCTCTCACTGAAGTCTATACATTTGATGGCACTTGTGTGACGCGGAACATTAACGGGCTATATCTTCATTAATTTTTGTTTGGCATAAGAAGAAATACGTGTCTAATGTTTTTTGATAGCTGTTTGTCTGACGGACTAATTATTTTATATTTTTTTCATCATGCCTATTGCAATAAAGGGCCGTTGCAAGCGGCCTGCACCCAGCGAGAATTGTCAGTCTACCTAGTCGTTGGATGTCCTACGCTACTCTACGCTTGCTGGTACGTGGTCTCCATTCGAGACCTTCCTCCGTCCATCGATCATAAGTTCTTCAAACTATGTGCCCTGTCCACTGCTATTTTGACTTGCTAATATGCTTGGCTATATCGGTATCAGTAATTAAAATATTTTTCTCTTACAGTGGTACCCTGCATACATCGGCGTATTGTACTTGTGTATTTATTGGCAATAACATTGTTACTAATTATGGTAGGTAATTACGAATGAATACACTTAATCATTACGAAACCAGCAAATTAATAAAATTTATTGGTGAAGAACTACAAATAAAATTACAAGTACTAAACTACTATAATTATTTTTTGCAAAAAAAGGCATGACCGACTTCAACCGTGTACAGAATTAGCAATATTTCGCTCGGATCGATATAACGTTTTTCACATTATTGTTGATTAATCAAAAATGGCTCAGCCGATTTCGACAAAATTTAAATGGGACCAATTTCAAAGTATATTTCCAATAAAAAAAGAATTATCAAAATTAGACCACTACGTAAAAAGTTATGCGTGGTTACACATAAAAAAAAATATACGCGTCGAATTGCCTCCTCGTTTCGTCGGTCAATAATATGCACAAACGAAAACATAATAGGTAGATGATTATGAAAGTCCTTATCTAAAAGCCCACTGCCAGCGGGCACAGAGCTGATGCTGGCCTCATTGCCACGTTGGATAGCAATGCTGATCCTTTGGGCAAAGTAGAAGCCAGCATTATGGTCACGCGTTGCGTCGTCCAGTCGTAATGATAGGTCTTTGTACATTTTTTTTGCTCCCGGTCCCCACGGTCCTAACGTGTATCTAAAATGTTTGAAACAATTGCCAATGTTTTAAACTTTCCTACAATGCTCTGAAAGTCTGAAGCTTGGCATCAAACCAATCAATAAGTTGTAAGAATTCAATCTATTACCTAAGTTGCTCCGCCTCTGTACAGTTTGGAGCACTAATTTCCCTTGATACCGCCCTGGTGTACTCAGAGCTCTGTTGAATTACTTAGACTAATAGAAATAGGTTTTGTGGAGTGCTCTTTTATTATTACAAGCTTTTATCTAGGCACGCGGCAGCGTGTCCAGACAAAGTGTTCGAAGAAAATTGTCGACTCAGCAGCCGTGTGTAATACGAACTATTTGGAGCTACTTTACACCCCCTCACAACTCAAAAACTATTAAGGCCTATCTACATAAAATTTGGCACATTTATTAAAGTCCCTTAGCTTATTAAGAATCCAAAATTTCATAAATTTTGCACAAACAGTTAATGATATATTAACTGTTTGTGCAAAATCTTTCTTTTTTCTTACTTTGTTAAACAAACGACTCAAATTGATTGGTTCTTTATGATAAAAAATAATCACCAACCCGCACTGCGTGGTGGATATGGCCCATTCGCCCTTCATGGGTAGGCTTACGTACTGCAGTAGACTTTTAAAAGAAGGCTGGTACGGATACGGAAAAAAAATATACGCGTCGATTTGAATACCTGCTCCGTTTGGTCGGTCAAAAAATGGTTCTTATTAGTTTTTAGGGTTCCGTACCCAAAGGGAAAAACGGGACCCCATTACTAAGACTTCGATGTCCGTCTGTCTGTCTGTCACCGGGCTGTATCTCATGAACCATGATAGCAAGGCAGCTGAAATTTTCACAGATGATGTATTTCGGTTGCCGCTAAAAACAAAATAAAATAAATATTTAAGGGCGCTCCCATACAGTACGGACCCCCCGTGCACGAGTCCGACTCGTACTTGGCCGATTATTCTATTTTCAAATCAATCTATGAGCAAATAGGTGTAAAAGTCGTTTGACGCTCCTTCATTGTAGACATTGGAATAATCATTTCCCTTGATACTGCTCTGTTATATTCAGGACTGTTAAATTACTTAGTCTAATAGAAGTAGGTATTTGCGGAGTACCTTCCGTTTTATAAACTTTAGTCTGCGAAATTTTGACATAAAATTAGAACTTGATAATATATAACCAACGGATAGTTAACAACAAAATGTGTTTGTTTAATAATACGAGTAATAAAGAAAAAAATGTGTCTTTACAAGGCAAAATATGACATGATTAAGACCGAAGATTGTGCTGGTTGCAAGCCGCTTCCTGTTCTTATTGGAGGTCTATACGGAGGAAGGGAGGCCTATGTCTATTAATGGACGTGACTGATGGGTGAGTATGTTTTTTTTACTTTACAAAATACAATTATGTTATTGTAACATCTCTACTCCCATAGGGATAGTAATAAACAAGGTATAAAATTTATAAAAACATTTTTTTAACAACAAGCTTTTACTGAACAAGTACTTGCCAAGACGAATCAAACGAGCTGAAACTCGATAGGGTTGCGTCGTTTCATTATAGAGTTCCTATGACCACACCTTACAGCTCCATCATCAGACCCTGGTCACCATTGGAAAACACTACTCGCCAAAACCATTCAAATGAACCCAAATTTGATGGGGTTGTGTCGTTTCATTGCCATGTTCCTTTGGCCACCTTCCAGCTCCATCATCAGATCAGTACCATTTCATACATAATATTGCATTGTCACGCGATTTACACATGTATGCAAAATTGCAGCTCAATCAGTAACCGGGAAGTGGATCAAATTTAACTTGGAAGATTTGATTACAGAACGACAGACAACGGGACCGGTGAAACTAAATAAAAGCTTGTAAAATAATCATCATTATCTCAGTCAAAACGTTCACATCTCATAAAGGCATCGGCTTCTCCAAATAAAAAACATCAGTTACAAAAAAAAGTAAAACAATAATCGATTCATTCCCAAATCCCACGATTTACACCTCACACTCGATTCGGAAAAAACATCCACACATTAAGTGCGTAATTTAACCCACAAACAAACCAAAACAGGTAATGTTGTCCAATAAACCTGTCACCACTGAACACTAGAACCAACTCGTTCACAGCGAGGGCCGCACGATCAAGGGTACTCAACTCGAGGGCCGCAGCAAACTGTTGTACCCGCGGCCCGCAAACTCATTTAGCAAAACAGACTCTTGTTTGTATTGTTCGTGCAGGCCCTCCAGAATGGGCGCCACTGAAATTTTAATACTCAGTTGAAAGGATTTTCGTAATACGGTGATGCTTTTATAATCTCAGCTTAAAATCATTGTAAAATTAAATGCGTTGTTGGTTTTAGCGAGTCTGCGAGAATTGGATGCCAGGTGGAAATTTCGCGCAAGATGAAAAGGCCCGTTTTAAATTGCTGTGATAAATTATGTAATTTATCAACAGACTTAAAAGTCAAGGAAGGAAGCGCGATTTTTATGGCCCTGACTTATCTTAATATTGAGCGCATTTGCATTATGAAAATTGAAATTGCTTATCAAAAATTTAATATTTGTCATTTGAATAAATGGTAAAAGTGGGCATACACGATGCGATGATTTGATCAAATTTTCGCTTCATGCCAACTGGGAGCTCATTCAGTTAATTCAAAGGTAGGAATTGGTAGTTAACGATTTGTACTACTACCTGAAACTGGGCGCACAGAACGCGATGATCGCATCAATTCATCAGATCAGTTCAGTGGAGGCCAAATATAGGTAGTTAACTACAGCTGGTTAGTAGTTATTGAGGACCTTTGAATTAATTGAATGAGCTCCCAGTTGGAATGAAGCGAAAATTTGATCAAATCATCGCATCGTGTATGTCAAACTTTAGATGTACGGACATCGGCCAAATTAAAAAAAAACGTATTATAAACTCTTTGAAATAATATAAGTATTTATTCGATCGAAATCACAAAATCATATTTTTGTAATCACTACATAACTACATAGTATAAAACAAAGTCGCTAGACTCTTTTACGCCAGAGTGGATCGAGTTACACCCGATTTTGTACATTATTAAATTTATTTTTGACGTGACAACGTCTTATAAATTGGTTTGCGGGTGACACTTCAAGAAACTGCGTTACGCTCAGCTCACGTTATGCGCTCTCATTCGTCTCATTCGTCTCAAAGTCGTTGTCACGTAAAACTTTCGCCCATATACCGACTTTACAGGCAACCAATTTTTTTACGTCCAAGGCTCAGGCCGACATTTTATTAAGATAGACACCGCAAGTTTATCTATTTTGCGTATCAACGTCTTGTTGGGAGAATAGGCTTCTTAGAATCTAGAAGGCGATTAGGGAATTCTATTTTGTGGCTAGAAACCGTTGCTTAAATAAAAAAAAACTGTTACTACAGTAAAATAGACGTTTTCTTTGGCAACGACTTTGAGACGAATGAGACGAATGACATTGTGAGCGCATAACGTGAGCGGAGCGTAACGCAGTTTCTTGAAGTGTCACCCGGCAAACCAATTTATAAGACGTTGTCACGTCAAAACTGCTAAAAAATCACATTTGTTGTATGGGAGCCCCCTTTCATATTTATTTTATTCTATTTTTAGTATTTGTTGTTATAGCGGCAACAGAAATACATCAACTGTGAAAATTTCAGCTGCCTAGCTATCACGGTTCATGAGATACAGCCCGGTGACAGACAGACGGACATCGAGGTCTTAGTAATAGGGTCCCGTTTTTACCCTTTGGGTACGGAACCCTAATAGTCAGCAATAATGTAAAAATTGTATACATCGATTCGAGCGAACTATTGGAATTTCGTATACGATTGATATCGGTTGTACCATTTGTTACGAATAATAATTATACCACCGAGAGTCGGTACTCTCGAGTCGGTTTTTCATTACTCCATTAATTGTTTTAGGGGCTTTATATTTCCGAGCGAGCGAATGTTTGCGCCCAGATCTGAAGGATTGTTTGACTTTGACTTTGGACTTGTTACGCTTAGATTAAATACTTTTAACAAAGGCGGGAGCTATCTCCAAGTTTCCTCTAAATGAGGAGTTTCTTTGCTTCACTGATATAATTATGATTGTTAAATAGGCATGACGACGGGGTAAAAATTTCAATATTATAATTAGTCCGTTAGTTAGATTATTATTAAACTAGCGACCCGCCCCGGCTTCACACAAGTGTATTATACATATTCCTTCCTCTTGAATCATTATATCTATTTAAAAATCAGCATCAAAATCCGTTGCGTAGTTTTAAAGATATAAGCATACTCGTCGACAGACAGCGGGAAGCGACTTTGTTTTATACTATGTAGTGATATTGTACACGTATTTTTTCTTTTGTCAGTGAAACAATAAATAACTAAGATAAACCTTGTTAAAGTTTGGGAGTGGGGGCCCGTGACATCACTAGTGTCTACGTCGCACTACCTGCATACATTTATATGACACTAGTGACGTCACGCGGAACTTTAACGGGCTGTATCTTATAGTCTTTTTCAAATAGCTAGTCACTTATGACACTTCCGAAATGTCAGCTGTCAAACATAAATTGACAATTTTAATGATGTACCGCACCTATATTCGATTTGTAATTACCGATTATTATCGATTTTACGTAGTTAGCGAAGTTATCGAACAATACCTATACCTAAAACTGTTTTGGTGAATTTATCTACAAGTAAGTAGGACTTACTAAGACGAAAGTTTTAGAGGAATCAAAAAGAAATAAAAAGTGACAGGAAAAAAAAAAGATTTATTTGGGAAATAATGCCCTCGTCACTTCGTCATCGTAGCTATCATCATTATCATCATTTGACGAATCTTCCAGATTTATAATCATTTGATTATCCGTTAAATTGTCTATGTGAACATCGGAGGTAAATGGAAACTAAGTTTTTCATATTTGCTTAATGTTTTCACTGATAAATAGAAATATTCAACTATTGGTGTGACGTCACATGATGTATTTACGTAATATTTTACGTTCTATGGACCTGTCATAAGTGACTTGCTATTTGAAAAAGACTATAGTCAATTTTTGTTTAATTGACAACAGAAATAAAAACGTGACTGTTGTCGCTTGAAGCAATTCTCAACCACTAAATGTATAGAAAATCTAGCCCAGAGCTGTCAAAACTGTCAAATTTGAATTGAACTTTGACATTATCGGGAGAAAAACACGGCAAAAGCCTCTGACTCGATTCAGAGGCTATATTATACATGTCTCTTTCTAACTCATGCCATATTATATCAATGCATCTCCTTCAGATTATCTCGATCGACCACATTATCCCTCTGGTTGTAACAGCTCTGTGCATGTAATAAACACCGTGTATCTTTTATCTCCGTGTGACGCGATAAATTCTCTTCACACGTTTAATTTGAGAATGCTTCGGATATACAGCACAGTTTAATATCATAGATACAGTAAGAGAAAAGTCACAAGTTAAAACCTCACGATTTTTTCCAGAAATCAATTTAGAGGAGATATTGCAAATATGCATAGAAATTGGGCCACTATAGGGTACAGTATTTCATAATTTGCTTTGTTTCTTCCGGAAAAAGATTTTCCCGTTATTTTTTACAATAACAGTGTCCATTAAAAGTAATTTCGTGTATTCGGGTATTAAAGTTACATGTGACCAAAATGACAGTACTTAATTCAATTACTGAACAAAAATCAAATTGGAAAGTGTGAAATTACTCATAAATTAAGCATTTGATGCGTTTGTTTTGCTCTGCGCATTTATTTATCAAAGTTTAACGGATTTTTTGAGCTACTGTACCTAGTCTGAGCCCATTTTGCATTATCTCCTTTATACTGTATACAGGGTTATTCCTAATCAATTAGCATCATTTTAGGGGCTTATTCTGTACATCAAAACTAAGAACTTTTGTTCTGCAACTTTTGTCAATACTCAAAAAAAAATTTTGTTCCATAGTAAAATATCGTTCATCCGCGACAAAATGTATGGAACAGCTGATTTTATCGTGTACAATATTGCGCTCGAATTGTTTCCGTTATTGTTGATTTTTCAAAAACGGCTCTGACGATTTTTTTAAAATTAAAATGGGATCACGTACCCTTTCCAACTGAAAAATAATTTTTCGATTCCGTTCAGTTCAATTGGAGGAATTATCGATGAACATACCCAAAAAAAATACATACAGACGAACATAGAACGTCCTCCTTTTTGTAAGTTGGTTAAAAATAAAAACTGTTTTTTTTGTTATACTGGTGTCAATAAATAATTTATTTATTTATTAGTATGGGTTCCCTTACTGTAATTTGTGGTGTGTCGTAATCCAGAGCCTGAAAATATTTCAGCGCGGCGTCGCGTCGATCGCCAAATCACCATTTTTATCGAAAATCCAATTTTCTAGTATCTCCGCTGCCTCCAACCCTTGCTATTAAAAACGGGCGATATATTATGTTTTTATCTACTCTGTCATCGGACCAACCCTTGTTGGATACTGTGTTGGTGATGAGGTTCGTTGGAGGAGACGTGATTGTGTACTTCTTGTCGTCACAAGTATGATCGAGCATGTATAAGACTTTGTGTCATGTGGCACGGTCTATCAATTTGATGAGTGCTTCTCAAAACTATGGATAAATATTTTAGGTCATTTTAATACTATACAGGGTTATTTCTAATCCTAGCATCCTTTTAGGGGCTTATTCTGTACATCAAACCTAACAACTTTTGTTCTACGGGTTTTTGCCAGAACTCAAAAAAAATTAAGCTGTTACATACATTTTGTCGCGGCTGAACAATATTTTTCTATGGAACAACAACATTTTTTTTTGAGTTTTGAGAAAAGTTGCTGAACAAAAGTTGTTAGTTTTGATGTACAGAATTAGCCCTTAAAAGCATGCTAACTGATTAGAAATAAACCTGTATACTACAGGACTAATTGCACACTAAAATTCCGAGATAAATAAATACCTCATCATCCCGACGTTTCGACCGAGTTGCATCATAAG
Source organism: Hypomecis atomaria (assembly GCA_964007245.1). NCBI lineage: Eukaryota > Metazoa > Arthropoda > Insecta > Lepidoptera > Geometridae > Hypomecis > Hypomecis atomaria. The sequence continues at coordinate 382,285 of OZ023305.1, forward strand.
GTCACGGATAAATCGATGCAAGTCTGTCAAAACGTCGGCGTCAGGATGATGAGGTATTTATTTATTTTACAATTTTAGTGCTCGATTAGTCTCGTAGTACATAGTCATAATGTGTTCAAATCGTGAGAGTTTACAACATTTTAGGACATCATTGCATTTATCGCCGTTTGATGGACTCACGCTTTTCAATCAAACATATTAATTATATAGGGTTATCTGCTTTCCTCGTACTACGCTGAAAAGGGCATAAGACTATTATTTTAAACAATTTTTACTATGGAACCAAATCAAAACCAACTGTTTCAAACATTTTGTTGATTCTGAGTTGCATTTTTTTAAGAGGCAGCTGATTTATTTTTTTGGAATTTCAGGTCGGTTCAGCTTGTAACGTGGCTACCGTATGACATCGTCTCGTGTTCACAGATGCCATTAATATTGATTCGGCTTATAGGTACTTGACGGGATAGACAGCCCCAGCTCAGAGTGGTCTTTCCACGTAGATGTGATGTTCTACGCTATGTACCGGTCGCACGTTAATTGTGTCCGTCGTTTCCCGCTCGGTTTCCATCCGTTAATGAATTCGATTGTGATGTTGTTTCCGAAATACTTGTATTTACCCGCGACCGAGGGTTTTTAATGTACGTTTGTTTATTATTCTGCTAAGCGCTGTAGCACTCATAGCCTAGTTTGACTAGGTATTCGTGAGCGATCATCGACTCAACTTTCAGCACGGTCAGACTCCGGATGGGTGACCGTGGGTGGCAATTGCAACTGAGCGCTACCGTGGCTCGGATGACACATTAAATTTAAGTTGCCAGTTGATCTAACCGCTTAGCTATGTCAGAAGCCTTCAGGTGGCTTAATACTGCTAAGACACCATAGGTCAGTAAAAAAGGAATTTAACTTTGCACTAAATTTCTGCACAATATTTTTTTGTTAGTTTTAGATCATTTACTGAGCATAAAATCACAAAATGATGAATGTCGTTTTATTGATTAATCTAATATTTCAAGAGTTATCAGCTGCGATAGAACCAAAGTACCAGGGCTAGCCGCCTTTTATTACTACTTTATTATTCTGCTTCGCTGTTAATCTAGCTGGAAAATATTGCAGTTCTTCGTTAGAAAATTGCTTCAATCAATTGATCAGTAAGTCGACCTAAACAGCGTTCGGGAAATTGAAAACTTCTATTTGATCTTTACATTTCAAATGTTTATGAAAAAAAAGTCAAAAGCCCAATTAAGTATGATGATAAATTTATTTCTGCAGACAACCATCTCGATTGGGCGTCCGCGTCTAAATAAAATCAAAGCTGAATGACAACGAAGGGAATAAAAAAGAAAAAAATGAACCGGAAGCAGCTTGTTAATAAGTGAATCATATTTTGTAGCTCGTTGAGAAGTAAGGCTACATTATGGAAATAACGTGGCGTGGCGGATGCAAAAAAGTGCGCGCATTTTCGCGAATTTTTAAAATAATTTTTTTCGAGACTTAATAATCACAGTGATTCAGATCAGATTCAGATCACAAGACAAAAGCATTCTTATAATTGCTTACTGAAAATTGGTTGTCTGTAAAGTCGGTTTACGGACGATAGTTTTACGTGATAACGTCATAAAAAAGCATTGTTGATGGTGCTTCTCTATCGCTTATTCCATACTCTCGCTTGCACGCTCGGCTCGGCTCAGGAAAAACGTGATAATTTTTCTTGCGTGCAGCTGACGTTCATTAATATAAAAGACTTTTTTACGTCAAAATATTGCTTAGTTAGTTTAATTATTGCGATAAATAAAAGATGATACAAAAAGATGTGACAAGTACGTCAAGAAGACAACCTTACAACTTATTCAAACAGACCTCAGCCCGAAACGCTCGCGTCATAGTACGCCTGCACCCGCTACGACATCCGCTCACACCAACATGCGGCCTAACTCCCAATCCGTCCATTACTGCTCCAGTCCGCTCAACGCTTTAATTTTTATACAAATTGCTTGCAAATTAAAATGGCGGCGCTTCCGGGACCGTGGACTGATGGACAGTTAAACAGACGAGTATTTAACTAAGAGATTCCTGTGAATAATATAAAATCCTTAAAACGCCTAAATTAATTTCCAATGAAAGTTTTAGAATTGTAACGTACGGATGCAATCATAATAGGATGCTCACATACAGGGTTATCTGCTTGCCGAGTACTAAATCGATAGGGGGTGATTAAAACCATAATTATGAGCAACTTTGACTATGGGGCCAACCCCATATTCGAGAAAAAAAACTGCTGTTTCATACAAAGTTGCCACTCCAAATGTACAAAATGTATGAAATAGCTGATTTTTTTCCCCGAATTCCGAATTAAGTAAGAGCAATAAAATCACGTTTGTTGTATGGGAGCCCCTCTTAACTATTTTTTTTTTCTGTTTTTAGTATTTGTTGTTATAGCGGCAACAGAAATACGTCATCTGTGTGAATTTCAACGTTCTTGCTATCACGGTTCATGAGATACTGCCTGGTCACGGACAAACAGACGGACAGACAGAAGGACAGAGGAGTCTTAGTAATAGGGTCCCGTTTTTACCCTTTGGGTACGGAACCCTAAAAAGAAAAAAAGACGTGTGGCACTCGGGGACTGCCGCGGTAAAGCTATTGCATTGAGTCGTACAATACGTCTAATCGCACACAACGCCGTGTCGAAGACTGCCGAACTGAAACGACGTTAGACGATGCACGGCCTTCAAGCCACACCTCCTTGCCCGTCGGAGTGGGGAGCGTGAGGTTTTTTCGTTACGGAATTTCTGGATTCGGTCCCCGCGCTCAAGGCCCGCGATAGAAGCTATGCAATAGCTTAAAATATAATTAATATACTATTCTTCGTTTGTCAAAACAAACGGCACATGCTAACATGTACATGATAATTATGCTTTAAGTTCGAGCTTTGCAAAATCCAGGATCTTTCAGAGGTGCGTAAATTAAGTAGGTAATAATATGGTCATCATGTCTAACAATTTGATACCAACTGAGAAATCGATAAAAGGTATGAAACAGCTGTTTTTATCGAAATCTCATAGTTGGCTCCATAGTAAAAGTTTGTCTAATCTTAATCTCTGCTCGTTGCATAATAATACTTTGTTTAACATAAATGGTTCTAAAATAGATATGAATAAAAAAACTTAAATTAAAAATTTGAAAAACCCCCGACACAAAAACCTACCTAAAAAAAGTACGAAATAGAATTTTGGTTCTTTCATCCCCACTTTAACCCACCATAACTCTTAAACAGCTCAATCGATTTTTATAAAACATAGCTAAGAACACTCTCGACTAAGTCTCCTTTCATCCAAAAAAAACTAAACTGAAATCGGTTCAGTGGTTCGGGCGCTATGATGCCACAGACAGACAGACAGACACACAGACAAACAGACACGTCAAACTTATAACACCCCTCTTTTGCGTCAGGGGTTAAAAATACACTTTTGTAGGTATTTTACTGAAACAAAGATGTTAAAATAAAACACAAAATATCTTCACAAGTACCTTCGAGTATCTATAGAGTCGAAATCACAATCGTGCGAAAAAAGTGTCCGAGCCAAAACTCTGCCCAAGCTACGTAGTGGGCAAGCTTTTTAGTTAGTCGTAAGGTGATTGCAAGCTGACTACAACGCGCGTGTTAAAGTGCTTAGTTACAAGCACTAATTAGGTGACATAACGTCGAGATTCGAACGGGTCATTGTGAAGTATTTAATGTAAATATCTAAGTCGGTATTTATTTATGACGGCGCTCGGATATTTACACTTTCACTTAGGTACTGTGGCTCTGTTGATATTTTGATTTTTTGATATCTTATCCACTGAATTCCACTGCGTCCGGTTTGATAACAAAAATCTCAAAACAATTTGCATTAAAAAAACTTTTTCCAATTCATCTCGCCATAATACAACGGAATAATTATTCTGAAATAATTTATTATTATTGGGGAATAAACGGCGAAAATTGAAAGGTATATAATTTCTCTCGAACAATGGCGCGAGGTTCGGATGTTTTGCGTCAAACAATGATTATCATTATGTTATGATGAGTGCTGCATTCCATTCCCAGTGAATATTTTATGCTGTTTTAGTGTGGTTAATACATCGAGCAAGTATCTATAGAGATACAATCGTGCAAAGAAAGTGTCCGAGCCAAAACTCTGCCCAAGCTACGTAGTGGGCAGACTTTTTAGTTAGTCGTACGGTACTGGCACTAATTAAGTGACATAACGTCGAGATTCGAGAAAATGGGTCGTTGTGAATTATTTAATGTTTATATCGAAATAGGTATGTATGACGGCGCTCGTACATTTTTTTAACTACTTTCACTTAGGGACTCTGGCTCTGTAGATATTTGCTAGAAGGGTTAACATTATAAATTTTGGAAGTGGAAATAAAATACGGTTCTACCGAAAATTTATTTGCCAGATTCGTTGACCACGTATTTGTATAAACTACAACAGTGTGTGAAGTTCATAACAGTAAAGTGGCAAGCGTCAGCCAAATGACGTCCACTGTTCTTACCTACATAGGACATAGGCCTCCCCAATAGATTTCAAATAAGACCTGTTGATAGCGGCTTGCATCTAGCGCGATCCTACGGTCTTATAGAGACCACTGATTATCACGCAAAATGAATAACATCCAAATAAATGTGGCTAAGGTTGCTAATTTAGTGTATTTAAGTTTAGACTACATTTTTAACCGACTTCCAAAACGGAGGACGTTCTATGTTCGTGTGTATGTATTATTTTGTGTATGTTCATCGATAATTTCGCCAATTGTGAACCGAATCGAAAAGTTATTTTTTAGTTCGAAAGGGTATACTCCCGAGGTGGTCCCATTTAAATTTTACAGAAATCGGCTGAGCCGTTTTTGAAAAAACCAACAATAATGTAAGCAATTCTAGTGAAATATCCGAATTTTTACACGATGGAAGGCGGTTTGTCCATTGTTTGCGAAAAATAATTACTACAGAAACATTGTTTAAAGATATAAGTTACCAGAAATACGACTCCTTACAATATTTCTATTTACTTTTTGAAGTAATTTCCAGGAAATGAAAGCTAATAAATGCTACTTATTTTCAACAACACGGTACAATAAACTACCAAAGTGACATAAACACGAGTTAGTACAACAACCCCAAGATCAAAAGGGAAGCCACGTGGAGGGCAATAATAACCTACTTTCTCCCCACGGGCTGCTCCCTCGATTGTGAGGTTTTTGTCGCCTCTAATATTGCTCTACGCTTTGAACGGAGAGGAACTGTGACAGTTCTACCGTAACGACAGTAAGAGTCCTGTGTTATTTACACAGTTTCGTAAAATTTGGACAACTTTGGTTTCTGATGCGAAGATCTTGAGTTCAAATCTGTAAGCACGTAGTTTTTCGAGGTTTTTAGTGTATTTTTAACCGACTTCCAAAACGGAGGAGGATCTATGTTCGTCTGTATGTATTTTTTTTGTGTATGTTCATCGATATTTTCGTCAATTGTGAACCGAATCAAAAATTCTTTTTTATTCGAAAGGGTATACTCTCGAATTGGTCCCATTTAAATTTCACAGTAATCGGCTGAGCCGTTTTACCTAATATGGTCGTAATTATTCGCTTAAAATTAATCAACAATAGCCTGTGTCTATGGCACTTGAATATACTCGTAGTTCAAACATTATACAGAGAAATAGCGATATAAATAACGCAAATGTACCTTACACATAGTAAAACAACACAAAGATCAAAAGGGAAGCCACGTGGAGGGCAATAATAACCTGCTTTCTAACCAAGGGCTGTTCTCTCGATTCTGAGTTTTTTGTCGCCACTAATATTGCTCTACGTTTTGAATGGAGAATAACTGTGACAGGTCAACATCAATGAGAGTAAGAGCGTTTAAACCTAGAAAAAAATTATAAGATAGGTATAAAAGAGTTATACATAAAAAAGACGCTTTGGTCGTCGAGGAAACTGGGAAACTAATTTTCTAAATCGATTTTTATACTTTAAAGAAACTGAAATAAGGTTATTTTTAGTTCGAAAGGGTATACTCCCAAGGTAGTCCCATTTAAATTTTACAGAAATCGGCTGCCCCGTTTTTGATATATCAACAATAATGTAAACAATTCGCGCAAAATATTCGAATTTCGTAAACGATGGAAGGCGGTTTTGCCATTTTTTGCGAAAAATAATTATTGTTAGTATTGGTCGTTCTAGCGACAACAGAAATGCATCATCTGTGAAAATTTCAACTGTCTAGCTATCACGGTTCATGAGATACAGGTTGGTGACAGACAGACAGACGGACATACGGACATCGCAGTCTTAGTAATAAGGTTCCGTTTTTACCCTTTGAGTATGGAACCCTAAAAATCACCATCACTACATAGTATAAAACAAAGTCGCTTCTCGTTGTCTGTCCCCATTTATGCTTATATCTTCAAAACTACGCAATGGATTTTGATACGGTTTTTTAGGGTTCCGTACCCAAAGGGAAAAACGAGACCCTATTACTAAGACTTCGATTTCCGTCTGTCCGTCTGTCTGTCTGTCACCGGGCTGTATCTCATGAACCATGATAGCTAGGCAGCTGAAATTTTCACAGATGATGTATTTCTGTTGCCGCTATAACAAAAAACACTAAAAACTAAGTAAAATAAATATATAAGAGAGGCTCCCATACAACAAACCTGAATTTTTAGACGTTTTTCGCTGTATATAATTAATGGTAACAGGTAGATGCTTGAAATTTTCACAGAATATTTAGTTTTTACTTTAATAAATAATAATAAATTAATTTTATTTAAGCAAAGCGCCACCCTTTTATGGTGGACATTCCGTGCGTTAGAACCAAGCGTTTCGAATCCTCATTCCTCACACGAACAGCTAGAATGTGGAACGCTTTGCCTGGGTCTGTCTTCCCGCTAATGTACGACGTGGGTGTCTTCAAATCCCGAGTAAGTAGTTATCTTCTAGGTAAGCGTGCTACACCCTAGATAGATAGATAGAGTAATTCAAGAGGAAAGTTTATAAATGTATAACACACCTGTGCGAAGCCGGGGCGGGTCGTCTAGTTACTAATAAAACTAAAATCAAACTCTTTTTAAAAGGTCCCATACTGTCACATCATCCTCCACGTCAGCATCAGTCTTTGAAAACAATACTCAGTCGTCGTAACGAGATAGTGCGATAGGATGCGGGCCCCGTACTGCGCTTGACACACTGCTCTTTCCTAGCAAAGTTTTCTGATGTTTTACTGAACATTGCTGCTTTTGTAAAGGCTGGCACTTTTAGATGGCCTACCTAAACCAGTAATGTTTTTTTATGTGTTTGAAAATTATCATCAATTGTGTTATATCAAAATAGTTGCAATGCGATCATCAACTTGGCATTTTTCGTTTGTGGGGTTCTGTACCTATAGGGTAAAAACGGGACCCTAATACTACTAAGACTCCGCTGTCCGTCGGTCCGTCTGTATGTCACCAGGCAGTATCTCATGAACCGTTAATAGAAAGCTGAAATTTTCACAGATTATGTATTTCTGTTGCCTCTATAACAACAAATAGGTACTAAAAAAAGAATAAAATAATATTAAAGGGGGGCTCCCACACAACAAACCTGATTTTTTGCCGTTTTTCACTCGATATTTATAATATGAACAAGTAGATGCTTGCAATTTTCACAGAATATTTAAATCTATATTCACTTCAATAATGAATAATAAAATAAAAAAAATAAACATTTAATGGGGGCTCCCATACAGTACGGAACCCTCCGTGCGCGAGTCCGACTCGTACTTGGCCGACTATATCAATTCAAGTTCAATTTTAAATTTATTTACTTCAAGTATGGACCTTGGCCAGTTTTATCCATCATCAACATGGTGTTACTCCAATTACGATAATGTTACTGAGAACCTTCGCCAGTTTTATCCATCAGCTCAAATCCCACGTTGAATGTAAACCGCCCGTTCAGTAATTTGAGTCGAACGTCGCCATAACGAAAGCACTCAAAAAGTTTCCCCTCGAGTGGTAACTGCTCCCCATAAGAGGACGACTTCGGTTTGAATTGCTCTATTGTGAAGTTTCAACGATATCTTAGATATCGCACGGAGTAGGCTGTAACGAGAGGGATCACTTTATGAAATAATCGGTAAAATAGTACAGTCGAATTCTTTAAAATGTAACTACTCAACAAAGGGCACAGGCCCTGGAGTCTGTGGGTCAAAAATTTAAATATAAAAAACAAATCGGCCAAGTGAACTAGCGCACGCAGGGTTCCGTACTGTATTAGATACCTAATGGAATGGAATATTGAGGAATATTTAATTTATTTTAATTTAATGATTAGTTATTACAATGAAATATTCTGTGAATATTTCAAGCGTTCATCTGTTACCATTATTCGTATCGAGCGAAAAAAACGGCAAAAAAATCAGGTTTGTTGCATGGGAGCCCCCTTTAAATATTCATTTTATTTTGTTTTTAGTGTTTGTTGTTATAGCGGCAACAGAAATTTAGCATGTGTGAAAATTTCAACTGTCTAGCTAGCACGGTTCTTGAGATACAGCCTGGTGACAGACAGGCAGACAGACAGACGGACAGACGGATGGACAGCGGAGTCTTAGTAATAGGGTCCCGTTTTTACCCTATGGGTACGGAACCCAAAAAATCGATCAATAAACAACGTACAATCAAATCAATAGAAAACACAGGTATCAAATTCATAAATTACGTATGGTGGTTTTATTTGAGAGAAAAGACACAAAAACTGTATGGAGACTGGTTTAATAAAATAATCAAAAAATCTGACCACAGCACTCGTTACATCTCAAGAAAGTTCATGATTTTCGGAGTTTAATAGACTCCGAATCAGTTACATCAGTTAAAAAAATAAATATTTTTGAGAATCTCGACAAAGTTTCAAATGATGTTTAATTATAATATCATCTTGGTTAGATTTTTCTCGTGGACGTCTATTTTGGAGGAATACTTTTTTCCATGATTTTCAAAGTGCTCATCAATTAGGTAGGTTTTAGCCAAATTTGTAACCTATACAACTGAAAAAATAAATAAAAATAGCAATCTACTAAATTTATTTAAACATACATAATGTTTAATAAATGGCTGGCACATGCGTCACACTCGTGATCGGGTGCTGTATGCGGGTCGCCGGTTTGCTCGCGGCATTCACGCAATGCACTCAAACTACTAACTTAGACTAAGATTTAAACCTCTCTCTATAGTACAGTCGCATTCTATCAATTGTAACTTTCAAAAGGCAATCATTAATATAAATTTTAAAAAAATTGTTTAATAAATTACTTACAATACTTTGAGCGTTCTGCGTTTTTTAAAATCATAGGCAAAATGTCAGAGCTATGTGATTAAAGTAACCTGCTACCAAAATCTACTACCTATCTCTCTGTCAATGTCTTATTCACCAGCCATAACAAGGCTCGGTATAAATAGCAGGTATTGTTATAAAATAGCAGCTATTGCGATAAAATAGCAGTTATTGCGATAGCAGTTATAGTTGATAACGGTAACTGGATAAGGGTAGCATTAGTATGCAAGAGGTATCGTTTAATAGCGTTTTGTTTGCGGGCTTATCGACGGAAGGTGCGCGGCTTTGGAAACATGACTGGGGTTCTATGCAGCTTTAGAAAAAAAGGGGGAACTATAATGCTATGGAAACTAATGTGGTTTTTGAATATTTTTATAAATGTATTATACACGGTTATCTGCTTGCTCTGTACTATGCCAAAGGGAAGTGATAAAGAATATCATTTTTTTTATTCCGTATAGGTTTTCGTTTGACTACATACTGCCTGATGATGAGCAGATATGCGGTCTAGGGTGTAGCACGCTTACCTAGAAGATACCTATTTACTCGGGATTCGAAGACGCCCGTCGTACTTTAGCGGGAAGACAGACCCAGGCAAAGCGTTCCACATTCTGGCTGTTCGTATGAGGAATGAGGATTCGAAAAGCTTGGTTCTAACGCGCGGAATGTCAACCAACATTATGAACTCATAACTTAATTCATAACACTCTAATTTCTTGAATTCTGGGTCGACCCCATAGTAAAAATATGTAGTATGTAGTCAAACGCAAACCTATTAGGAATAAAAAAAATAGTTCATAATGATGTTCTGAATCACCTTCTTTAAGTTTTTTGGTTCAGTTTTAAGTGATTGCGCCACTCTAAGAGGGTAAGTAATTAAAATCTAGACAATATTTTAAAAATGTACAGTCACTTTATCTTATCTAAAGTGCGTAAAATCTTGATTATGACAATCTGTCTCGACAAGTCTAAATCTAAGGCTTTTCATATTAAAACCTCTTTTTGTTTTTATGACAGCTTTTAATCCTAAACTAGTAAGATAAATGGATTTGAAACAAAAAATATGAGAGCTTTCAGAAAATACTGGCTTATATTAATGGCAGTGCTGCCATCTTGCGACGGGTATTAAACCGGCTGTCTGAAAAGTCTAATCTTTCATTACAAGGTCAACATAAATCTAAAGTAACAAAACTTGGCATAGTTATGGCACAGTAATGGTATCTAACAGTATTCCGTCTTCATACAAACGGTCGGAACGCGAATCATACTACGTGCCTCGGAGTTTGGTATACTCTCGGTATGCTAGTCCTTCGCGGCGCGCCGTAGTGACGAAACGGGTGGATTTGTAACTAGTAAGCGTGCGATTTACGTTTTTAGGCGTTTTACTACGGAACCCTAAAAACATCAAAAACCCAATATGTATTTTTATTGAACTCTTCCTTTTCATTCACAACGAATTTCTTTTTTGTAATAAATTTAATAATTTTACATCATAATAGAGAGAAACTAGGAAAGAAACTCATGAAAGTAATTAAGTATGTAGATGAAATTAAAATACTGAAGGCAGGCAGCCCTAGCACGTGATACGTTACGAGTGGCCACGTGGGGCTGTAGGTATATTTCATGGATAGGGCCGAGTCACAAACCTTTTTTTTTTTTTTTATTCTGAATAGGTTTGCGTTTGACCACATACTGCCTGTTGTTAACAGATAAGCGGTCTAGGTTGTAGCACGCTTACCTAGAAGATACCTATTTACTCGGGATTTGAAGACGCCCACATTGTACTTTAGCGGGAAGACAGACCTAGGCAAATCTTTCCTGATTCTGGCTGTTCGTATGAGGAATGAGGATTCGAAACGCTTGGTTCTAACGCGCGGAATATCCACCATAAAAGGGTGGCGCTTTGGTCGCTGTTATACTGTTAGATATCATTACTGTGGTAATGGTATCTCTGTCATCAATAAAGAATGCAAGGAAAAAATACCAAGTCGATCTATCTGTGCAATATTCCGTCTTCATACAAACCGTCGGAACGCGAATCATACCTACGCGCCTCGGGGTTCGGTATACAACAGCCCCAAGGGCGCGGCGCCCGTAGTGACGAACGAACGTGTGGGTTTGTAATTTTAATCAGTAGGCGTGCTATGTTCCTACCAGGAAGAAGGAGAGGGTATATCCCCCAAAAAGAGAGAAAAATTGCTAAAGGGTCATTTTTGGAAAAATCGTTTAATATCTAAATCCTATTAACATTTAAGAGTATGATTAAAACCAAGTCGACTCGTTCCTACATCTTTTGAATTTGTTAGTTTATTAATGAAATTGGTTACTTGCGTTTTTGAAAAATCAACAAGATTCTAAAAATGTCATACATCGATTCGAACGAAATATTCTAATTTTGTATGAAGATTGTAATCGTGCTTTTCGTAAAATTTGTTTTGGTGATTAATTTTTTTTTATATTTTTAAAATTTTTCCTGTTTACACCATTTATTTCAAACAAGTATTTTCTCAATAAGAACCGACTTCTAATTCAATTCCCAAACTCGAGCCGAAAACCGAAGAGCAATCCACAATTAAATAAGCAAAGCAATTAACGCCAAAAATCGAATCAACCCAAAGAAAACCGGCAGATATGGCGGGGTACAATTTCCGCGTATTGGTAACAAGAACAAATTGTTCTTGTTACTATTTGTATGAACAAATTGTTCTTGTGGCCACCGTGGTGGTCCCGCCTTACAATCGTGAGATCGTGGGTTCAGATCCCGGTCCCGTACCAATGAGTTCTTTGGAACTTATGTACGGAATTTAACACCACTGGCTTTTCAGTAAAGGAAAACATCGTGAGGCAACCTGCATATGTCCGTAGGAGAAATTCGATGGCGAATGTGAATCCACCAACCCGCACTGGGCCAACGTGGTGGATATGGCCCAATCACCCTTCATGGGTAGGCCTACGTCCTGCAGTGGACTATTAAATGGCTGATACAGTACAGTACAGTACAATTGTTCTTGTTACAATTTGTATGAACAAATGGTTCTTGTTGCAATAAAATTTATATGAACAAATTGTTCTTGTTACAATGAACAAATTGAGTAGGTAATGGTAGGTATCATTACCATTTATTACTATTTTTATATCAATCATTTATTGCACCGTAATTATAAAGTAAATTCGTGTAGGCTGGTTGGTTAGCCTACTGGTGTCAGAGTGTTTAAGCCGCCTGAATGTAGTCATAGTCATAGTCATTTATTGATAACACCACTGTTACAAGTCAAATTTTAAATACAAATAGCAATAATATCTTTTATACATACAGAATACTTCAATGTCATATACATCGTATATGAAATTCATGAATAAAATTATAATGTCAAAGAGTATAGATTGAATGTCACAATAAATAATAAAACACATTATATCAAATAACAAATCAATCAAAACAAACTTAGCATTACATCCAATAGCTAATTATTCAATAAGTATACATGTTATTCAATATTCTATACAATCATTAGTGAATGCATAATAATTCTGTTTCATTAATATTTTCAATTTTGTCCTTCCATTAAAATTTCTGGTAACTTCAAAAAGTCGTTAAAATCATAAAATAGCTCCTTCAAAAGCCAACTTCTAAGTTTAATTTTGAACGACGCAGCAGAAGTTGCATCCCGCACGTCACTGGGAATTCGGTTGTAGGTCGCCGGGCCCGATATATAGACCGATTTTTCCGACCTCACGAGCTTATGGAACGGTGTGACCAACTGGTTCCGCCTTTTGTATTTGATATAGCTAAATGGTTAATGCAACAGGCCTATAATTTAACTTCTCATCCGAGCTACGGTAGCATTCGGTTGTAAATGCTACCAGCGGTCAACTATCCAAAGAAATCGTGCCGAACGTAGCTTAACTTTTGTAATCGATACAGATACCTTGTCAAACTACGCTATAAGCGGTACAAACAAACTTCTTTACAGGCGTATTTTTTTGCACACTTGAAACAAAGAGACTTTGCTCGCTTGCCTGAAAATCTTTTTTTTAAATTGAAAATTAAGTATCCACAGACTCCAGGGTCTGAGCCCTTTGTTAACTTAACACAATTTTTTGATTTTACTATACAAAGAGAGTAATCTTAGCCTAAGTTATTCAGTCGGTGCATTGCGTGAATACCACGAGCAGACCGGCGACCTGCAAGCAGCACCCGATCAGAGCATGACACATGTGCTAGCTTGATAATCTTTATATACTTACAATATCCTTATTAATTTTGTTCGAATATTATAAGTTCGAAAGTGTGTTTATCTACACTAATGTTGTAACATTCTACTTATGTTTCCAATCCGTCCTTCCTTCCTTCCTTTCAGCTATAGGACGTCCACTGCTGAACATAGGCCTCCCCTAAAGATCTCCAATAAGACCGGGTGGTAGCGGCTTGCATCCAGCGCGAACCTGCGGTCTTAATGAGGTCGTCCGTCCACCTTGTGGGTGGACGTCCTACGCTGCGCTTGCCGGTACGTGGTCTCCACTCGAGGACTTTTCGACCCCATCGGTCATCAGTCCTCCGCGCTATGTGCCCTGCCCATTGCCACTTCAACCTGCCAATCCGCTGGGCTATGTCGGTAACCTTGGTTCTTCTACGGATCTCCTCATTTCTGATTCGATCGCGTAGAGAAACTCCGAGCATAGCCCTCTCCATGGCTCGTTGGGCTACTTGAAGCTTACTAATAAGGCCCATAGTGAGAGACCACGTTTCTGTGCCGTAAGTCATCACTGGCAACACACACTGGTCGAAAACTTTCGACTTGAGGCACTGAGGTATGTCGGACGAGAAGACGTTACGCAATTTTCCGAACGCTGCCCAGCCGAGTTGGATTCGGCGATTGGCCTCTTTCTTGAAGTCGGACCTACCTAACTGGACTACTTGTCCTAGGTAGACGTACGAGTCAACGACTTCAAGAACCGAGTTCCCAACTGAAATGGGGGTGGGTACAACATGGGAATTACACATGACCTTTGTCTTGTCCATGTTCATTTTAAGACCCACCTGTTGAGATACTCGATTGAGGCCTTCGAGCATCGTACTGAGTTCCTCTATCGACTTTGCCATGACTACGATATCGTCGGCAAACCGAAGGTGAGTGAGGTATTCGCCATTGATGTTGATGCCGAATCCTTTCCATTCCAGGAGCTTAAAGGCGTTCTCCAGAGTAGCAGTAAACAGTTTCGGAGATATAACATCTCCCTGTCTTACGCCTCTCTTCAAAGGGATCGCCTTGGAGCTCTCTTCCTGTACTCGGACCGACATAGTGGCGTTATTATACAAACACTTCAACACTTCGATATACCGATAGTCAATACGGCATCGTTGAAGAGACTCAAGCACAGCCCATGTCTCGACCGAATCAAAGGCTTTCTCATAGTCCACAAACGCTAAGCAAAGTGGCTGGTTATACTCCTCAGTCTTCTGTATAACCTGCCGCAGCGTATGTATGTGGTCCATGGTACTAAAGCCTTTTCGGAATCCGGCTTGTTCGGAAGGCTGGAAGTCATCAAGCCTGCGTTCGAGACGATTCGTAATGACTCTTGAAAACAACTTATAAACATGGCTCAGAAGCGAGATGGGTCTGTAATTCTTCAATAAGGTTTTGTCACCTTTTTTAAAGAATAGCACCACCACGCTTCTGTTCCATGCTTCTGGCGTTATGCCCTCGAGGACGACGGTGTTGAAAAGCTTCTGAAGGACTTTAAGTACCGGTTTACCACCCGCTTTCAGAAGCTCTGAAGTGATTCCGTCGTCACCCGGCGCCTTGTTGTTCTTTAGTTGGTTCAGGGCCATTCTAATCTCGTACAGGCTGATGTCCGGGATGTCTTCGGTGAAGTGTCGGGTCAGCTTGGCTCTTGGGTCTTTAGCCGCGCTGTTTACAGGCTTTGCTACCGAGGCGTATAGCTGTCCGTAGAACTTTTCGATCTCCTCCAATACCTCTGCCTTGGTCGACGCTGTACTGCCATCTTCTCTCTTCAGCTTTGTCAGCTGGCTTTGCCCAATAGACAAATGCCTTGCGAACACTTTGGAGCCTTTGTTCCGCTCTATCGTCTCCTTAATATGTTTGGTATTAAAGAGACGAATGTCGCACCGCACTGATTTTGAAATTTGTCTATTGAGCCGCCTGTATGACTTTGCATCATCGGAAGACTGCAGTCTTAGCGAGCGTCGTTCGGCCATGAGATTTAGAGTATGATCGGAAAATTTCCGAGGTCTATCAGAACGGCGGGGTCTAAAGAACTTAGAACCCACCGTTTGGACAGTTTCTACGAGCCCGTTATTGATCTCGTCCACCGACGCAAAGTTCTCCAGGCAAGCAAAGCGATTTGAGAGCTCGAGCTGAAAGTTCTCGGGGTTTTGTATATGAGCATGAGTAGGTCGGAGCGTAGACTTCATCAGACGGGACCTTTCGAGTTTAACGTTAATATTCAGTTTGCCTCGCACGATTCTGTGATCACTACCGGTTTTTATCCTGTGGATCACGGAGACATCGTTGAATATCCGTTTCTCGCTAGTCATGATGAAGTCTATCTCATTTCTCGTAGAACCATCGGGGCTCATCCAGGTCCATTTCCTGTGAGGTGGCTTCTGAAAGAAAGAGTTCATCATGAAGAGTCCCTCTTTCTCCAGAAAATCTGCCAGCCTCTGGCCCCTGAGGTTCCGTTGCCCATATCCAAATTGCCCCACTCTCAACTCATCATCGCTTTTTTTGCCTAACTTTGCGTTGAAATCTCCCATAACAACCGTGAAGCGGGTCTTAGACGTATGTATGGCCCGACTTACGTCCTCATACATAGCCTCCACTTCATCATCTGGGTGTGACGAGGTCGGTGCGTATACCTGAATGACCTTCAACGAATATCGTTTAGATATTCTGAGTATTAGGTATACAACCCTGCTCGACACACTTTCAATGGTAATGATGTTGTTAACGAGAGACTTGTGGACGAGAAAGCCGACACCACCTTGGGACCGTTGGTCACCTTCCCGGTAGTAAAGTAGGTTGCCGGATTTCAGGGTTATCGTGTCCTCGCCCTCTCTACGGACTTCAGACAACCCCACAATATCCCATCGCAACCTACTCAACTCTTCTTCCAGTTCCGCAATCTTCTCGTCAGTCCTCATTGTGCGCACGTTATATGTTGCCAGGGCCAGTTGTCGGGTGGGGTGGCAGCCGGATCTCTTCCGGCGATTCTTAGCACCCCGTGCTCCGCCGTTACCATGGCCGCTGCCGGAGCCAGGAATAGCGGCGCTGCCGGGGACTGGGGGCCTGGTTTTATTTTCACTAATCATAAAGGGGGTTTTGCCCGTAATTGCCGCGCTGGGCAGGCGTGTTGGCAATCGCAGTGCGTAGCTCTCGCGACGGGGATGCTGCTGCCCATCCCCGCCCTGTTGCACTTGAGCTACGCTGTTTTGGATGGATATACCGCCATCTGTCGGTTCCGTAGTACCTCAGTCGGCTCTTACGACACCTGGTACAAGAGGGGGGTGCTATTCTACTCTGCCGGCACCCCACGGCGCCCAATACTTGACTTATGTTTCCAATACTTGACTTATAATGACTACTGTTAAAGCGCAGACAACAAAACACTCAATTTAAGCAATTTCACATGATGTTATAATATCCACATCGATATCGTAAGATCTCATTATAAAATCGCGCGCTCGCTCCTGATTGGCCCTGCGCGCGCAGCTGCGCTCTCATTGGTTAGATTTTAATGGCGCCAAGTTCACTGTGACAATACACGTACGCGTGAATTTAATGTTTCGCAATATGTTTTTTTTATTTTATTTTTATATTTATTAGTGAAGATAAAGTAGTGTATGCAACTGCATATAACACGGGTATTAAAACACACAAACAACTCACACTCGTGTTTTAATACCCTTCATTATATGACAGTTGCATAAACTACTATTCTTGGTTTGTTACTCTTTCACGCAGCAAAGGAACAACGTATAGATTTAATTTTTGGCATTGATTATAGTTCGTCAATTAGAATAGGCTGCTTTTATCCCGGAAAAAACAAAACATTCCTTTTGCCCAAAAGCAAGTACTTAGATATCGCGTAAAGTTACTGCTATATCTCTATGTATAGCAGTAAAGCAATTAACGCCAAAAATCGATCCTCGTGGATCAAATTAAATTAAGGCGGAGCGATCGAATGGCTGCAAACAATTTGGAACAGAAATTCATTAAAATTAACATTTAATGAGCGATTATATCGGGAGTTCTGGAATGTTCGGAACTTTGGCTTGTATCGAGTCAGTTTTCGTGGTACCTACCTACTTAATGGGTGTTAGTTAAATGGTTAGCTGATTTATTCTGATCTGTTTGACGGTTTGTGGTTTGCGAGACAAAAGCAACGGGTTGCACTCCGGGAGTGCCGGCAGAAGTGAAAACTTGAACATATAAAGTACTATCATGTGTGTGGTAAAATGGAATATCCCACACGCACACTCGCGCAAGCGCCCTGCGCCGTCTTACGAATTTTCGATCAGGTATCGTGTCCTGACGCGAATTTAACATTTTTGACCCATCCCCAAAAAAATTCACAACGCTGCTAAAAACATGTTCACTTAAAATTGGCTGGATTGTACAGAATGTACTTTTAGGCAACGAAAATGTTCTAGGTGAAAATTTCAAGCATCCACCTATTACTGTTATTAATATAGAGCGAAAAACGGCTAAAAAATCAGATTTGTTGTATAGGAGCCCCTTTTAATTATTAATTTATTCTGTTTTTAGTATTTGTTGTTAAAGCGGCAACAGAAATACATCATATGTGAAAATTGTAGCTTTTTAGCTATAACGGTTCATGAGATACAGCTTGGAGACAGGCAGACAGACGGACAGCGGAGTCTTAGTAATAGGGTCCCGTTTTTACCCTTTGGGTTCGGAACCCTAAAAACAAGATCAGAGTGAACAGGTATCTTATAAGTCAGCGTGCTTCATCTTTCACCACAACTTCGCTTATCATGAGGCATGTGGTCAATCATGGACTTATTTGCGTTAAAAACAGATATCGTTCGTCTGAATTTCCAGTATTCGTTATTGTGAACCACTTTTTCTATGTTACAGTTTTTGTCCATACATTTTGTCAAGAGTCCATTAATTCGACAATAATAAACAATATTCATCTCTGTGAAATGATATGCCATGATTTCCTAGTCATCACCATATTTATGTTTATGAATCCAATAATAACGATTACATTTTGAAGTACTTAATGAGTACAACTGCTGGTTTTTTTTTTTATTTAACCTGTACTGTCCTACTGCTGGGCAAAGGTCTCCCCCAATTCCTTCCATTCCTTTCTGTTCTGTGCTACCTCCGTCCAACCTTTTTTAAACCTCTCGATTTCGTCGCGCCATCGTGTTGGAGGACATTTACGTCAAAAAAATCAGAAAAAAAAATCAAATATTTAAAAGGGGCTCCCATGCAACTGAACTGAATTTGTAGCCGTTTTCGCTCGATATTAATAACGGTGACAGGTAGACGCTTGAAGTATTCAGAGAACATTTAGTTCAATATTCACTTTAAAAATAAATAATTAAATTAACACGATTTACTTCGTAACTCTGCGGTCAACTGCTGGTGTTATGCGCTTGTGCCCCACGTCATAAAACTTTGTCAGCATTCTGTACAGACCACCTCAACCTGATAACACTGCTGATCATGTAACCCCCACTCCTTATTTACCCCAGTACTCTGCGGTCTTAATGAGAAAATCGAGTTCGAGAATTTTGTTGTATTAACACGTTTATTACACGTCGTTAGCAATCGAGAGCCGAAGTTTTCACGGAAATTATTATTACTGGCGAATAAAAACCGGAATGGGTAATATTTGGCTCCTAGCCCAGTCGTAGCACTTACCTACGGGGTTATTCGCGTAGGGTACCTATAATAAGCCGAAATAGGAAATTAAGATAAAATAAAATTTATTGTCAAACGGTGTTACATTACTTATAAGGTCTTAGTTCTAAAAAAACGTGCCAACAGCTTAAATTCTGACCATTATTATGAGCTGTGTTCTACCATAAAATATTAGTATTAAATATTAGTTGCAAACCATACTTTATTAAATACAAAATCTTGACTTTGCCATGCATACCTATATATTTTAGAAATTTGTATATTTGTTAGAAATAACGAGCACTTGTTTATAACTGATGAAACCATAACTGATAGCCAAAGTACATATGGGCGCACTACTAGCGACCTCCAACAGTCGCATCATAAACTTATCAGATATCACCTCATTTGCCTAGGTGGCGTGTTTCATAATATTTTAAAAGACTAGAAATTAAAATATTGCTATTATTTTATAAAATATTTAGATCAATCAATCTACGACAAATATCATGTTCCAAACTTAAAATTAAAAATTATAGTTAACATAAAACTGTACTCTGTGACCGGAAATATTAATAATTCAGACTGGCAATAATTCTACTGTTGATTGTCATTGACGAGTCGATTGACTAAAACAAACTAATAACTATGATTAATTATTTTACAAAGACTGTAATACGTGCTGTGAAGATAGTTATAATGTGGTCTAAAGATCATTATAAATATAAAGTTAATTATTGATAATGATTTAAGACTGATTTAGTGTTAATATTGTTAAGCGATAAAATTGACTCGTACCACGGCTTATTTGAGAACTAACCCAATATTTGAAGAACTCCTACAAAACATGCGATAGTAGCGCTCTTTTCGTGGTATTAGTTAATTTAATTCAATGTTTTATAGTGATAAGTTAGGAAGATCTATTTGTCTCACTTTAACACAAATGAAAAATAAGGATAAAAGC
Source organism: Hypomecis atomaria (assembly GCA_964007245.1). Taxonomy (NCBI): domain Eukaryota; kingdom Metazoa; phylum Arthropoda; class Insecta; order Lepidoptera; family Geometridae; genus Hypomecis; species Hypomecis atomaria. The sequence goes on from OZ023305.1 coordinate 402,505, forward strand.
TATAGTTCCACTTGTCACCACTAGGAGCGTCACACTCGAGGACGCGCCAGCCATCTTGGGCAGTTTTTTTCGTAAGTTTTTATGCAATATTGATATTTTTGTATCTGTCTATCAATAATAAACAAAGAAACACAGTTTGGCGATAATGTAATTTTATTTGGATTAAGCTATAATGCCTGATAAACCACAGGCTATTGTAATCGTGGATTGATGGGAAGTTATTTTGTTCAAGACTAAATTCGTGCTCAATAAATGTGATTTTAAAAGTGAAATTGTGTGTGTTTCAGTTATGAATAACTCTAAGGCTCCCCTCGAGGCCACATACACGTATATATAACAACCGGTTGGTGCCACCTAAATCCCGACTACCTAAAGATGCACGCTCCTAGTACTTTAGTGATGTCTACAAATATGTATATATAACAAGCTACCTGAACATATTGAAACTTGTAATGACAATATATTTACTAGAAAACTAAAGACATTTCTTGCATATAAAGCCTATTATTCACACGCGAAAATTATTTTAACGAAAATGACAAGTAACTCACAGCTAATATTTTATTTTTTGCTTTTTTTTAGAAATAATAGCGTCCTCCTCTTTCCTAATTCTTTACAATATAGTGTGTGGCCGACTGCGTAACTTTGCAATGATAATTTATTATTTGTAATATTCATTTTGTAATGACAATTTAATTTTGTGATGATAATTTGCTTTTGATTTTAGTGGTGAAAATTTAATTTTAATTTAGTAATCAGCCATTTTGAATGTATAATTTGCCATACCCTTAAAAGGTCATACGTATTTGACATTAATATAACATGTTATTTAAGAACCGCATGTAAAAATTACATATGTTGCAATAAATAAATGAAATGAAATTATGTGGCATGACAATTTTGAAATTTTTAGCATGCTTCTAAAGTATGTTTTAACTAGGTTATATGTTATACAGGGATATTCAGATAAAGGTGTGATTCAAACTAAGCTGCAAAACTGAGCTGTTTCCTAATTATTTATTTGTACTGAAGGACCAACTTAGAATTCAAGAAAAAAATAACCTATCTCATAAATTTAGTTGATTCTGAGCCGCAAATACGAGTATGTACGGGATGGTCGATCTTTTTCTTGCCTTCTGGGTTGAGCCCATAATAAAAGTTGTTCTTAACAACGGCCTGAATCATACTTTTTAGGGTTCCATACCTAAAGGGTAAAAACGCGACCAAATTACTAAGACTCCGCTGTCCGTCCGTCTGTCTGTCTGTCTGTCACCAGGCTGTTTCTCATGAACCGTGATAGCGAGAACGTTGAAACTTTCACAGGCGACGTATTTATGTTGCCGCTATAACAACAAATACTAAAAACAGGAAAACTAAATATTTAAAGGGGGCTCCCATAAAACATACCTGAATTTTAAGGCTCTTTCGTGGTTTCGCCCCGCAAGCTATTCGGCCCGCGGAATCGGCGGCGAATCAACGAAGACTCTTTTTGAAGGCCCTCTTTCGCCGCGTGGGGCGAAACGCCCAAGCCGTTTTTCGCTTGCTATTAATAAAAAAATTCAAGCATCAATCGCTTGAAATTTTCACAGAAGTTTAAGTTAAACATTTACTTTAAAAATAAATAATCACATATATTTAAAATAAATATTTAAGGATATTTATATATATAATATATATATACAAGGAGCATGATTTTTTGCTCGATATTCATAACTGCAAATGGAAGATGCTTGAAATATTCACAGAATATTAAGCTTTATATTCCCTTCAAAAATAAATGATTAATAAAATGTATTAAGAGGGAAACCGCACGGTACGGAACCCTTCGTGCTTGAGTCCGACTCGCACTTGGCCGATTATTCAACTTAGATCTTTTATGAATAACAATTATTAATTATTTACATAGTTAGGTCCCAAAAACATTATTGCACTTTTGAAGCAGTTGGAAAAAGGAAACCTAAGCAAAATTTTCAAGGAACAGAACTACACAAGTAAAGTGCCACCAACTTAGCTATTCAGTTGACGGCGTCGCTAGAGGCGCATATTCTAATGACGAATTCGAAATGGCGACTGACGCACATGTAGTTCCAATTTTGCCCACCTGAACAGCTAAGTTGGTGGCACTGTAGTGCAAATTGAATGAGCGACTGCAACGTAGCAAAGCGAAAGAAATAATTCAACGTTAGCGCTTTCCTGCAACGGTACCAATTTTCTCTAAACCTTATTACGTTGCAACAAAGCTGCATTTGCCATAATTCAACTTTATAAATTCAGTAAATTCCGCTTTTTGCGCTTTCTTGTGAAATTTTAAGCCATTTTAGTAAAATGTTGGAGAATAATTTAATAGGTCTGATATCTTTGATGTTTAATAAAGAATTAATGTTGTTGGTATAGTCACTATTCCAAATGCCGTGAAAATAGTTATGATTTTAAATGTTCTAAAGTCATAATTATCTTTTATTATTTTATTGTCATAATTTTAAACCACTTTCTGTTTGTAACCAAATAATATGAAATCACAAAAAAAAGCCAGCTAGTTTTTACATGATTATTTTTCGCAAAAAATGGCATGAGCGACTACCGTGTACAGAATCCGCAAATATTTCGCACGGATCGATGTAGCATCTTTCACATTATTGTTGATTTATCAAAAATGGCTCAGCCAATTTCGATAAAATTTAAATGGGCCAAATTTCGAAGTATACTCTTTCCAATAAAAATGGAATTATCGAAATCGGACCACTATAAAGTTATGTGTTACACATAAAAAAATTATATTAGAGGTAAATACGCGTCGAATTGAGGTCCTCTTCCGTTTCGTCGGAAAAAAAAATTATTACCTCTCCACAAAATGTTTGGATTTTTTTTTTTTACGATTTCTATGTTGGCCTCATACAAAAGTGGTTTAAAATGATGACAACAACATGAAAGTAGGTATGTACAGTTACGAGTACAGATTAAATTTTCTTTCATAATTTTTCAAAATTCCTTCATTTTTAGGGTTCCGTACCCAAAGGGTAAAAACGGGACCCTATTACTAAGACTACGCTGTCCGCCTGTCTGTTTGTCTCCAGGCTGTATCTCATGAACCGTTATAGCTAGACAGCTGAAATTTTCACTGATGATGTATTTCTGTTGCCGCTATAACAACAAATACTAAAAACAGAATAAAATTAATAATTAAGGGTAGGTCCCATACAACAAACCTGATTTTTCAGCCGTTTTTTGCTCCATATATTAATACAGAACGGTAACAAGTCGATGCTTGAAATTTTCACAGAATATTAAGTTGTATATTCAGTTCAATAATAAATATTATACATATTTATGGGGGGCTCCCAAACAGCATGGAACCATCCGTGCGCGAGTCCTACTCGTACTTGGCCGATTATTTCAACTTTTAGAACTTGTATGCTCTAAGTCAATCAAAGTCAACATAATTTGCAAAAGCTCCGCTAAAATAAAGACTCCGTGCAGAATGGCACTATTTTCATTAGGATTCACTTCGCGTTTTTCCATTTCCTCCCCCTCTTCTCCCCCCACTCCCGTTTCCACCCTTTCAAAAATAAAGTCCAATTTAAACATCCCAATCAACCCGCGAACATTGTTAATTCTACAGTTTTGGGAACAAATAAAATGCTTACAGAAACTCAGTTTTCAAGTCTAAAGCCTCCGACTGACCTGTAACATTTCGTCGTAACGTAACGTTACGTTACGACGAAATGTTACAGGTCAGTACAGCGAGCCGATCCGCTCGCTGCGAGCGCCGCGTGCTCCACCCGGTTGTCGGTATTTTCGCGAATCCCTTTGAGTGTTACGTTACGCCTTAATTAACCCCCGACGCAAAAGAGGGGTGTTATAAGTTTGACGTGTCTGTTTGTCTGTCTGTGGCATCATAGCGCCCGAACCACTGAACTGATTTCAGTTTAGTTTTTTTTGGATGAAAGGAGACTTAATCGAGAGTGTTCTTAGCTATGTTTTATAAAAATCGATTGAGCCGTTTAAGAGTTATGGTGGGTTAAAGTGGGGATGGAAGAACCAAAATTCTTTCGTACTTTTTTTAGGTAGGTTTTTGTGTCGGGGTTTTTTTTAAATTTTAAAGGAGATATTGCAAATATGCATAGAAATTGGGCCAATAAAGGGTACAGTATTTCATAATTTGCTTTGTTTCTTTCGGAAAATGATTTTTCTGTTATTTTTTACAATAACAGTGTCCATTAAAAGTAATTTCGTGTATTCGGCTATTAAGGTTACATGAGACCAAAATGACAGTAATTCGATGACTGAACAAAAATCAAATTGGAAAATGTGAAATTACTCATAAATTAAGCATTTGATTCGGTTGTTTAACTCTGCGCATTTATTTATCATAGTTTAACGGATTTTTTGAGCTACTGTACCTAGTCAGAGCCCATTTTGCATTATCTTCTTTAATTTTTTATAGGTCAGTACAACCCCGAGAGTCATGGCGAGTGCACATGTCATTACCAATGGCGGAGCACAGTCGAGCACTATGCTCGCCATGAGCAAGGGTATTGGTCAGTCAGGTAGTGCCGTAATGTAACACGCTCGCTTTGAATGTTACGTTACGGCCAAATGCTCATGTCAGTCGCCAGCTTAATAGTTCGTAGTAATAATTTTGTTATGGTTCGAAAATTATGTAGGTACATAAATCAAAATACACAATAGCTGTACTTATGATTAGACTAGTTTTTGATGTTTGAGTTTTGGTTTTATCCAATATATCACGCCAAAAAAATTAAATGGGTCTATTTTTCAGTTGCGGCATGAAAGACAAACAAACAAAAAATACTTTCCGATTTATAATATCTATATAAAAATCGGCCACGTACGAGTCGGATTCGCGCACGAAGGGTTCCGTACCGTATGGGAGCCCCATTCCTCTTGCTGTTATTAATAGCGAGCAAAAACTTCCTAAAAATCACGTTTGTTGTATGGGAACCCCCCTTAAATATCTATTTAATTTTATTTTTAATATTTTTTGTTATAGCGGCAACAGAAATACACCGTCTGTGAAAATTTCAGCTGCCTAGCTATCATGGTTCATGAGATACAGCCCGGTGACAGACAGACAGACGGACAGACGGACATCGAAGTCTTAGTAATAGGGTCCCGTTTTTACCCTTTGGGTACGGAACCCTAAAAATGAATGTCTCTATGTCCTTTATAGAATCGTAAACTATGCATTGGATCATGTGATGATCTTTGTCAAAGTTGTTGTGCATGAGCTAAAGAAGGTTTCTGAGTTGTAACTTATAAAGAAATTGCGTGAAACGAAGTTCGCCGGGTCATCTAGTTAGATCTAAGTAAGGATAGTTAGGGTAAAATAGTGTATCATAAAAGCTTTAATAATTTTATTCCGGATAAAAATAAGATAAATAATCGGCCAAGTACGAGTCCGACTGTATAGGTACTGTTCCGTACTGTAAAGGAGCCCCTCTTAAATTTTTATTTTATTATTTATTATTAAAGTGAATATACAACTAAATATTCTGTGAAAATCTCAAGCATCTACCTGTTACCATTATTATTATAGAGAGAAAAACGGCTAAAAAAATCAGGTTTGATGTATGGGAGCCCCCCTTCATTCTTAATTTTATTCTGTTTTTAGTATTTGTTGTTATAGCGCCAACAGAAATACATCATCTCTGAAAGTTTTAGCTTTCTAGGTATAGCGGTTCAAGAGATACAGCTTGGAGACAGACAGACGGACAGCGGAGTCTTAGTTATAGGGTCCCGTTTTTACCCTTTGGGTACGGAACCCTAAAAATGTGCAACGCTCTATTTTGAAAGTAATTATTCTCATTTTTATTATAATTTTAAATCATTGTGTTTTTTCCTTGTTTCAGGTAAGCAGCAACATTTGTCACTTTCGTTAACGCAAAAACGTTCGGATATTCTTCGCCATGGGTAATTTGTATGTTTTACTAAGTTTACATTTCTGGTAATAAGCTAGTGCCACCAACTTAGCTGTTCAGTTGACGGCGTCGCTAGTAGCGCAAATTCAAATGACGAATTCAAAATGGCGGCTGACGCACATGTAGTTAAAATTTTGCCCACCTGAACAGCTAAGTTGGTGGCACTGTACTTTTATTTTATGCATACAAAATATACATTTTATTATACTGAAATAATGGTGAACATAAAATACAGCATGATAGAAATATTCTATGAACTATAAATTGGCATCATATTATTTTGATAGATTGCATTTTTTACCCACGACGGAACGGAGCAGGTATATATTATGCGTTTAGGGTGAGAGATGTTTGTTTGTGTGTGCGTTTGTGCAAAGTAATGTTCCCACCTATCTTCTAAACTAATGATCCGATTTTGATACGGTTTTCAATAACGGGATTAACGGGTTTGTGTTTGATGAGTTCATGTTCTTAGACAGGTGTCATGGCTGTAACTACCTAGGGGGCGCCACAATATTAGTGCAAAACCATAGAAAAATGGTACTGGTCATTTTTCTATGTGCAAAACATTGTTGCAATATAATCAAAACGAAATGTCCGATTACAATTCTGTTTTCAGCAATGTGTACGTGGCTTAATGCATGTTCCCAAATAATAAAAATAACGTAAAAGACGTTTCTTTTTCGATGAGATTTCTACCAAATTTTGGGTTTTTTTTCAAAATTTTTAATTTTGCTTAATCTTGTTTGTAGAATTAATTATTAGAATAAGACACTAACCGACTTAACTTACAAACCAAACAATAAGTATTTTCCCTTAGAATAATTACGAAGACATATTGTTATCATATTCCGACCCTCTGCCAGTATCCTCCTCAGTGATACCAGTAACAAAATTATCCCGTTGTATGTATCTGTAATTATTTAAGTAAATGAAAGCGCCGGAGCCGGAACAAAAACTACGGTCTCTTGCGTCGAGTCATTATACGAGACACAAATCGAGTTTTTTCGCGACAAACTCCAGCCAGGACAGTTGGCCGCCGACCAAATCCCGCCAATGTGCGGGATCCGGTAAAAGAAGCAGCGTTTCGGGTAATTTCGGGTAGTTTTAAGCACCATATAGTTTGTTGATGAAAAAAATTGTAGATTTTATGGCGATTTTTATTTTTCTAGGCTATAGTGTTACCGTTACACAACATTTTTGGACTATGTTTGAACTATATTTGGAAAAATAAAGACCATTTTTAGTAGTTTTACGTTTGTTGGTAAATAATTATGTGTATTTGTAGCTTTTGTAGTGAGACCATTTTTGTTTCTCTTTCAAGCTACTCTTTTGTACCTTTAGTACCTACTATAGGTACAAAAATTAGAACAATAAAACTACGTTCTCTTGCGTGAGGTCGTTATACGAGACACAAATCGAGTTATTTCACGACAAACTCCAACCGGGACACTTGGCCGGCGACCAAATCTCGCCAACGTGTCCTAGTGTACAGTTAGTGAAACAGTAGTAGTTTTATCTGGTAATAACATAATATGTTTCTTTTTTGGGCTATATATAGTGTAGCATGTAGGCGGTATAAAAAGTTTTTAACTGTATTTTGTAAACTTATTCAGTTTGATTATTTATTTCAAATTTTTGTAGTTATAACATAAACAAATTGTTCAATTTTTTGGGTTATGGTGCTGTAATAGAATGAAAACCACGATCTCTTGCGTCGGGTATCATTATGCAAGACACAAATTAAAGAATTTTCGAAATATTTTTCACGACGAACTCCAGCCGGGACACTTGGCCGCCAAATCCCGCCAGTGAGCGGGATCCGGTAGAAGAATTAGTGAATTGGGTGGTTTCGGGTAGCTTACAAGCACTAATTAGGTGACATAACGTCGAGATTCGAAAAAACGGGTCATTGTAAATTATTTATTGATACGTAAGTCAGTATGTATGACAGCGCTCGGACATTTTTTTATTACTTTCACATAGGGACTGTGGCTCTGTAGATATTTGCTCGAAATTGCTAGGTTGCTTCTGTGAAACGACTGGCCTCATTTTCACAGATAGTTTGATTCCGTCTGTACCTCTCATAGCTTGCGCCCCTCATGTCCTAGGATTTATTATAAAGCGCTTGCTCTGTATTTACGCGCGTACTAATATCTGGCAACACTCCGAGGCCGCTGGCCGTACACCCGGCGATAACTCTGCGACCTTTAGTAACTGTCGTTATTTCTATGGCAACACTGTATGGGTATTAACATCGCGTCAATTTTTCAACCGACTTATTGACTTATTATATATTCTGTTTTTAATATTTTTTATTATATCTGCAACATATACACAATATCATCTGTGAATAGTGCAACTTTATAGCTATCTCGATTCATGAGATGCAGCTTGTTGACAGACCAACAAACAGACGGACGGACGTAGACGGAGTCTTATTAATACGGTCTCGTTTTTAGGGTTCCGTCCCCAAAGGGTAAAAACGGAACTCTATTACTAAGACTCCGCCGTCCGTCTGTCTGTCTGTCTCCAGGCTGTATCTCATGAACGGTTATAGCTAGAACGTTGCTGCCGCAATAACGACAAATACTAAAAACAGAAAAAAAGAAATATTTAAGGGGGGCTCCCATACTACAAACCTAAATTTTTAGCCGTTTTTCGATCGATATTAATAACGGTGACAGGTAGATGCTTGAAATATTCACAGAATATTTAGTTAAATAATCACTTCAAAAATAAATAATTAAATAAAAATAAAATATTTAAATAAAAATAAATTGAATATTTAAGGGAGGCTCCCATACAAGAATTGCTGAACTGAATTATTTTTTGCTTGATATTAATAACGACAACAGGAAGATGCTTGAAATATGCACAGGATGTTAAGTTGTTTATTCCCTACAAAAAGTAAATAATTAAATTAAAATAAAACATTTTAAGGGGGGCTTCCATACTGTACGGAACCCTTCGTGCGCGAGTCCGGCTTGCTCTTGGCCGATTATTACTTACAACGGAACGGAGACGGGGTATATGCGTTTGTGGCGAGATGTTTGTGTAAAGTTGCAAACATAATATGTTGCCGTTTTCCTCCAAAACTACATAGCCGATTTTGATGTAGTTTTTACCCTATTGGTACGGAACCCTAAAAAGCAGATTACGTGCAAACAGTTGTCTGAGCTAATAGTTATAAAGTTAGCAAGCTATATGTAGATTACCATATAACATTACAAGGCCTCTCAACACAACACAGTATTGAGCAGACAGCTATAGGTATTGAAGACAATATTGTATAGTAACTGCGGTAACTAGCAGTATGTATAGGTACCTACCTCGTTTCAATCAAAGGGCTAAGCCAGAAGGAATAATTCCGAAGTCGGTCAGCGATGGTATTGGGGGGTTCCCGAGGGAAATCCGAAGGCTATACGGTGGTGAAACAGGCTGTACTTACTGGTTGAAATCGAGAGTTTTGATGTTTATAAAATAACATAGTTTATATTAGATCTTCGATGTCTATTGCTCGAAGTTTTTGATAGTTAGAAATCCATCCATCAGCCATAAGAAGTTCACTATACGAACACAGACTATACGTACACGTGAGTGAGTCCCGTTTTATATCGTTTAAAATTGATGAATAAATTGATCATATTATTATAGCTTATACGATCTAAAACGCAGAATAAACGTCTACCCATCCTAACTCCTCAACATCAATATTATAAATCCGAAAGTGTGTTTGTTGGTTTGTCCCTCTTTCACGCCGGAACGGAGGAACGGATTGACTTTATTTTTGGCATAGAATTGGCATGGCATTTGAAAAACGAAAAGTGACATAGGCTACTTTTTATTCCGAAAACTATAGTTGACGGCACGAACTCAGATTTGGCGTAGCTTAAATAAATCATATCTCAGCTTTATGTTTGAAGAAGAGATAGATTCGATGATAAACAGTAGATATAGTGTGTGTGCTCCTATTGCAATATAATTTTGTTTTTATTAAGGTTCCGTGCCCAAAAGGAAAAACCCTATTACTAAGACTTCGATGTCCGTCTGTCCTTCTGTCTGTCTGTCACCGGGCTGTATCTCATGAACCATGATAGCTAGGCAGCTGAAATTTTCACAGATGATATATTTCTGTTGCCGCTATAACAACTAATACTAAAAATAAAATAAAATAAGTATTTAAGGGGGGCTCCCATACAACAAACCTGATTTTTAGACGTTTTTCGCTCTATATCAATAATGGTAACAGATGCTTGAAATTTTCACAAAATATTTAGTTTTATATTCACTTCAATAATAAAATAAAAATAAAGTAAATATATTTAGGGGGGCTCCCATACAGTACGGAACCCTCCGTGAGCGAGTCCGACTCGTACTTGGCCGATTATTTGTTTTAAAATAACTATAATTATTACCTAACACGGCTGCGTACTAAATGCGCATTAGATGTTCTCCGTAGTAAGTGATGAAAAAAAACAGTTGAATGGATTTGTTTAAATAATATTTACTATATTTTGTAAAGACAAATTGACATAAATCTTAGCAAGCTTAGCGTAGACATTCAACAGCAAACACTGATGGACTGATGGAAACATGTGATTACCCACCGACGTTTGTATGGAGTTATGAGCGACTTGTTTACTTTTAAGATTTTTGTGGGATGGTACAAAAATCAAAAAGGTATCAAGCGGGAAAAGCTACGGGCAAAAGCTAGTTATAGCTAGACATCATGACTCTGCAAGGTTATCCAGTACTGGTGTACTAAGCCGAGAGGAGGTGATTCAGACCGTCATTGTCGATTTGAACAACTTTTAGTAGGCATGGAACCATTCCGGAATTCAAGAAAAAAAAGGACGAACGTCTTAATTACCCTCTTTCGACTTAGTAAAAAATATAATTTCAGAACTTAGAAACCAATCCTCGTCGCTCAATATCAATGACAGTACAATACCTGTATAAGTCACTAAAGCCAAAATAATATCAACTAAACCATATCTATTAGGTCACAGCATCAACAACTTATCATTTACACTTCGCGAAAAGACAAAACTAAACTCTTTACTTTCTTTTCCTTATTTTTCTTCAGGAAATTGATAGTAGCTCCGGTAGATAAATGAGTAGTTCTGTGTTATTGACTTGTTCCTCCAGTGAACTGTATTAGGATTAACTTTGGGCTTAAGTTACAAAGTAACTATGATTTATTCACTGTTAACGGCTTTACTACCGGTCACAGCTATCTCACTCTCACACGTGAAAATCATAATATTATGACGTATTATGATATAACTACTTACCTATTATGGTCCCTAACTATGGGCCTTATTAATAAGCTCCAAGTAGCACAACGAGCTATAGAGAGGGCTATGCTCGGAGTCTCTCTGCGAGATCGAATCAGGAATGAGGAGATACGTAGAATAACCAAAGTTACCGACATAGCCCAGCGGATTGGCAAGTCCAAGTGGCAATGGGCAGGGCACATAGCGCGGAGGACTGATGACCGATGGGGTCGAAAAGTTCTCGAGTGGAGACCACGCACCGGCAAGCGCAGCGTAGGACGTCCACCCACAAGGTGGACGGATGACCTCATTAAGACCGCAGGATCAAACTGGATGCAAGCCGCTACTAACTGGTCTTATTGGAGATCTATAGGGGAGGCCTAGCTATGTCCAGCAGTGGACATCGTATGACTTACCTTTTAAATCACAGATATTTCATAATAATCTATTGATAATACTATTGTCACTTGAGGCAATAGGCATTATGACTGGGTAAAAAAAAAATTATAATTGGCCGAGATTATCAAAATTTATTGAACACGTATTTTTTATTTTGTCAATAAAAAAACAAATGGCAAAGATAAACTTTGTCAAAGTTTGGGAGTGGGGGTCGAGACGTCACGTCTCTCACGAAATTCTATACATTTGTATGACTTTCGTGACGTCACGCGGAACTTTAACGGGCTATATCTTCATTAATTTTTGTTTATTTGACAGAAGAAAAAATACGTGTCTCATATTTTTTAATACTCCATATGACGGACTAATTATATTTTTTTAAGGCCGCTGCATACGTAACAAGTTAATACCTCGGACGGGGCGTGAACGGGAACGGGACGTGACTGCCTCGTTCGAGACCGGAACGTGTTTTTAATGCATACGTACCGTAACAGTGATTCGGACCTAACTGTTGTGAAGAAGGAAAGGTGAATTTTTAATTTCGAACATTGACTTTAATTGCTATTGTTCTAGATGACGAAGTAGTTAAAAACGTCCAACACTACTTTTCTCTCCGGAACGAACGGAGTGACTGTGCATACGTAGCGGAAACACGGACGGGACGGGGCACGTGCCGGACGGGACGTGCTAAACATCGTTGGCGACGATATTTTTCCCGCCCCGTCAGTGCCACGTTCCCGTCCCGTCCGTGTCTCCGTGACATATGCGCTTCCATATACATTTTGTATGAAACGATATTTCTAAAATTTTCCGTTCCGTCCCGTCCGTGAAAAAACCCGTCACGTATGCCGCGGCCTTTAGCCATCATGTCTATTCTCAACCACAAAATACATGGAAAATCTGGCAAAGCTGCCGTCGAAATACGTATAGGAATTTGAAGTTATCTTCAAAAAAATCCTATTAATAGTCTGCATATTTATCTACTTATTTATTTACTAGCGACCCGCCCCGGCTTTGCACAGGTGTATTATACATATAAACATTCCTTTTGAATCACTCTATCTTTTAAAATAAACCGCATCAAAATCCGTTGCGTAGTTTTAAAGATATAAGCATACATGGGGACAGACAGCGGGAAGCGACTTTGTTTTATACATTGGTAAGGAGATCTATCTTACTTATCACACAAAGTATCTGTTCACTATTGTAGTAAATTACACCACACATGGAAGTTTATTTGTCTACCTTATTCTATAGTAGGTAGGTATATATTTCAGTTATATTAATTGCGTTTAAGTACTTACTCATGCCTGTATGGAATATTATTGTTTAGTCGTTACTTTGACGTTTCGTGAATTCCGTATTCTTGTAAACCAAAAAATGAGTTGTGTTTCTACACTTGCTGTTTAATCTAGAACTAATCTAGTATCAACATTTTCTGTTTTTTAGAGTTCCGTACCCGAAGGGTAAAACGGGACCCTATTACTAAGACTCCGCTGTCAGTATGTCTGTCACCAGGCTGTATCTCATAAACCGTTATAGCTAGACAACTGAAATTTTCACAGATGATGTATTTCTGTTGACGCTAAAACAACACATACTAAGAACAGAATAATAATTAACATTTAAGAGGAGCTCCCATACAACAAACCTGAATTTTCAACCGTTTTTGGTTCAATATTAATAATGGTAGATGCTTGAAATATTCACAGAATATTTATTTGTCCACATTCCTCATACGAACAGCCAGAATGTGGAACGCTTTGCCTGGGTCTGTCTTCCCGCTAAAGTACAACGTGGGCGTCTTCAAATCCCGAGTAAATAGGTATCTTCTAGGTTAAGCGTGCTACAACCTAGACCGCTTATCTGCTTAACATCAGGCAGTATGTGGTCAAACGCAAACCTATTCAGATTAAAAAAAAATTGTAGATACAATTTAATAATAAATAATTAAGTTGTAACAAAATAAATATTTAAGTATTACCAAACGCACGCAGGGTTCCGTACTGTATGGGGTACAGTACGGAACCCTGCGTGCGTTTGGCCTACACGTACTTGGCCGATTTTTTTTTTCGATTTACCATGAAATTATTTTGACATTTATTTGATTTTTTTGACATGTATTATATTTGAAGTTACATAAGTAAATGAAAATTATAAACCTATGACTCGTCATGCACCTTGGTGTTGCTGACACTGTAAGTGTGATGAGGAAATGAAATAAATGAAATGAAATGATGTGAAAGAAGAGATCTAAGCGATGTAACGAGTTAAGTGTATGAAACCCTCTTAAGTTGGTATTTGGTAAGTAAGTATGACTTAGCCGGGTTAAGCTACGTTTGTGCGTCAATCAAGGAGATTAAGTTATCCGGAAGCTTAGTAGAGTCTTTTGAACTGTGACTAAGAGGTGAAAACATAAGTGATACTTAGTGGTTAACTTAACCGGGTGTGAAGTATACGGAAATAACCATAAAGGAATCCTACTTATCCTTACTAATATTATAAATCCGAAAAGTTTGTTGGTTTGTTGGTTTGTTACTCTTTCACGCACCAACGGAGCAACGGATTGACTGGATTTTTGGCATGGACATAGTTTAAAAGGCGGAAGGAGCTTTAGGATACTTTTTATCCCGAAAAATTGCATAGTTCCTGTAGGACAGGACAAAAACCATCGAAAGCGAAACTGTCGCCACTATCACAAAGACGCTAAGTGATTAATTCCTCTATGACGCTAATATGGACTAACGAAACGTCACAGCCAAACGTAATTAGATGACAGGTGACATTGTCTGCAGACTTTTATAAATCACAAGTAGCATGGCAAGGGGACAAATTGTTTTTCCACGATTATATCCCCTTGAAGAGGAAATAAAGTATGGATTGAAAATGACAACTGACATTAAAATTGGATAAAATGTTTTTTTTCTCTGCATGCTACATGTTACTATGACGTTTAATACCAGGCCGTCATTTTTTCTGACATTAAAATATTTTTAAATCTTCTATCATTAGAGGTTTAACATGTTTCTTTATTCTACCTTTATGGTACAGAATCATCATACTTTAATATTATCAATCCGAAAAGTTTGTTGGTTTGTTCCTCTTTGACGCAGCAACGGAGCTAAAGATTGACCTGATTTTTGGAATGGATACCTATGGTTTAAAAGACAGAAAGTAATAATAGGATACTTTTTTATCTCGCGAAAATTCGTGATTCCCATGGGATAGGACAATAACTGTTTCTCAGCAATGGAGCAACGGATTGACTTGATATTTGGGGTGGGCATAGTTTGGAAGACGGAAAGTGACATAGGATACTTTCCATCCCGAAAAAATTGTGGTTCCCGTAGGACTTAACAATACATTTTTCTCAACAACGGAGCAACTTGCCTTGGCTTATTGCATGAATATAGTTTGAAAGACGAAAAGTGACATAGGCCACTTTTTATCGCAAAAACTTTAACAGTTCCCGTATGATAGGATAAAAACTAAGAGAGCGGGCTGTGGTAGCAGCCGTCTAAGCGCCAGAAATAATCTGTCATGGCAAGATTAGGACGTTCCTACATTTTTCGCACTCCTTCGCGGCACTCAACAGAGCTAGCCCAGACTCGGGCTCCATAACGGAGCTTGCGCTCTCGCCATAATGACGAAGTGTTTCGGAGCACAAGACACATCGTCATCCACCACTCGGGACTAACCAGTACTGAACGTCAGACAGCATCCCAACGCCCTGGTCCCAGTGCAGCGGGTCAATCATAGTAGCCCAGCGCCTGCCTCTTCAACTGCAGAGGGCAGTGACAACGGCCATCGCGATACCGACACCTCTCTTCCCCTGCAGCCCCACTGCGTCTGCTAACACGTTGACGGCCTAGCGAAAGGTAGGTTAGGTGGCGGCACCCACACCACCAGTTCCATATATCCCACCGCGGCCCCTAATCCTCGGCTGTCATATCAGAGTCCAGGAAGCAGCCTTGCTTTATGAAACTGAGAAAGGTTATTCCCAGCAAGTAACTGGAGATAGAGAGACAGAAAAGAAGCCACACCCAGCGCAGCAGGAGGAGCTGGAGTTCATATGCCTGGCAGACGGAGCAGCACTAGAGCAAAATCTTAACCGAGAAATTAACATATTTACAGACGGCAGCAAAATTAAAGGGAAAGTTGGGGCGGCATTATCCATTTGGGATGATGCCTCTGAGATCAGTACCCGCAAGCTGAAATTGGCCGATTGGTGCTCCGTGTACCAGGCCGAGTTATTAGCACTTCTTGAGGCTACCGAAAAAGCAAAAATCTTTTGTGACTCCAGGTCTGCACTGGAAACGGTAGTTGGCGTATCTTCCCTCCATCCCTTAGCAGTAAATTAAAAGCTAACATAAAGTTACTACACGTACAAAATAAAATAGTGAAACTTTATTGGATTAAAGCGCACGCGGGGATAGAGGGAAATGAGAGATCGGACCAGCTAGCAAAGGAAGCAGCACTGCACTCGAAGTGCAGACCTATTTACGATAACTGCCCCGTTTCATTCGTCAAGCGAGAAATCCGAAAGGACTCTCTTGACGAGTGGAACCGGCGGTATCAGGATGGACACACAGCGGCGGTAACCAAAACATATTTTCCGGATGCAAGGGCGGCATACAAGATCGTAAGAGAAATAGCACCAGTGGGAATCATAACTCAAGTGCTGACGGGGCATGGTGAGTTTTCCCAATACTTACATCGATTTGAGGGAAAGCCCATCGTGCATCTGTGAACCCACAAAAGAGGAGACTCCACTGCACATAATCTTGGAATGCCCAGTTTATTTGTAAAAAAGCAATAATTAGGAACAAGTAGGTATAAACTTTGCTGTACCATTGTAATGTTTATTATAACTGCAAACAGCCAAAAACATTGAAATATAGGTATAGTTTTTATTCATTTGTAATTAAGACCCCTGATCATGTCAGGGATATATCGCGATATAATAAAAAAAAAAAACCTCGGATGCAGCGTCGCAAGAGCGGCACTGCAGCCCGCCTAAGTTGCGACACTCCTCATAATGCATGCAACCTACCGGCCATCCTCTCAGCTGCTTTAGTTAAAAGCAGCTGAACCTCGAGTGCCAGCCTCTAAGCTTCCTTGGCGGAAAAGACCCAAAGAAGAGGGATACTTCGAGCGCCGCCTTTTTAACTGCCTCAGACCTTCCCCATGACAAGGCGAGAATTCCATGGGGTGATTGTAGGTTGTATATACACTCCAACCGTAACTTAACCAACAAAAGCATTCCTCTAAGGTATTTTGATATTTGTCGGTTAGGTTAGGTTTCGCAGCCGACAAAACCATAAGCCAAAATCAAAATATAACGCAGGCGAAGCCGCGGGTAAAAGCTAGTAATATTATAAACGTTAAAGTTTGTAAGGATGGATGGATGGATGTTTGTTACTCTTTCACGAAAAAACTACCGAACGGATTGAGATGAAACTTTGCAATTATATAGCTTATATATCAGAATAACACATAGACATATATTACAATGAAATTGCGTAAATTTTCCATATTATAACAATAAGTGTTAAGTAGGGAAAATTTTGCCATCTGTGAGCTATTCTAGCGTGCGCGCCAAGAAATGTCAAAAAAGAACTGTCGAATCGATCAAATGTCAAATCGATTTTTTGTTTTTTTTTTTCCACCTTTATTAAGGGTGGTAAGGTAGGGCCTCGAAATATCATGCGGGAATAGCCGCGGGCAAAATCTAGTAACCTTTTAGGCATGTAATTGACAAGTTTTCAAATTTTATAAGACTATGAAATTCCAAAACCATTTCGAGATATCGGGATGCTGATCACTATGCAAATTTTTCCAATTTTTTTAGTGCAGTAACTGCTAAGATATTAAATAAAATCTCTCACCCAAGCTGTTTCGGGATTTATACTAAAAGTTCAGTTGCCTATGATAAAAATCAACACTAGCAATATAAAGTGACAGTTAACACTGTCTGTTGACACATGAAATGTAGTTTAAAAATAAAATGTCAGTGTCATTTTCAAAAGATTTATTTTGCTTTAGGCTGGGAGGTAGGCGCTAAATGTAAGTACATACTTTCCAAGTGACGAATTTTCGGTAATAAGTTATCAAGGTGGTGTCTCAATACCTATCCGGAGTCAGTCAGCTGGGTTCTATTTTAAAAGTATCTTGGTACTACTAAATAAGTAAATAAGTGGTACTTATTCTTCTTCTTTATAGTGGTGCTAATTTGAAGCCTGTATGGCAGGCCCTGTAACATATTTTAGGTGATTGGCAGTCGTTAAACTTTTTTTTATATTTTTCTTCCCATAGTTTACCAATTTTCAGCTTTTTTTTTCAATTCAATCGTTTTTATTGCATCATAAATACATATTCTCTTAGTCTAATTTATAAATATATCATTTATATAAACCTAGCTTTAGTAGTTGCATGATATTCATTTTTTTTGAAACGGATACCCCCGCCAAACGCTTACAAACGCTAAGGAACGCTTACAAACGCTAAGAAAGCTCACTGACTCCGGGGTATTGTTGTACACCACCATGATAACGTACCTAATAACAAAAATGCAGGTTGTCGGAAAGTATGTACTTGCATTTTTTTGCGCTGACCTCCCGGCCTATTTGTGTGAATTGTGAATTTTGTGATGGATTGATTGGCATTGACAGTGAAAGCAACGCTAGCTCCTATTTTTTCTAATGTGGCTTCAGTAAAATTGTTTGATTCCATAGTTTTGCAGTTACGTCCCTTTAGAATAAGCTACTTTTCAAAACTTAATTTTACGAATAATATAAGTCGTACTGGAAAAATAATAAATACGTATACGTTATTTCGCAATATTCTTTCAGAAAATAAATAAATATAATTATGTTAAAAATTTGAAATGTTGTCAATTGTACCTATAATCCTACCGCTTAACTTAGCCCTCGCCTGCGCGGTACAGGGGCGCCGGGGGAGACGACAAAGGGGGCTGAGACAGGCGCGGGCGATCCCCCTTAAACTTTGTCGTCTCCCCCCGCGCCCGTATAGTTGATATCATCATCATAATTGAAGACATGAGTGGATGAAGGTGTTATGTCGCATTTTTTTAAATTTCGGTTTTTTGTCATGAATGAAGGTGTTATGTCAACTCGGAAGTCATGGCACTTTCAGATTTCATAGTTATAAGCGTAAACAGTGTGAAAAATAATGGATGAAGGGTTTATGTACACACAACACTTAATTTCTTAGTGGAAGAAAGTGTTATGTACGTACATATAGCACCTTCATCCATGACCAAACGTGCTAAAACGAATAAAACCGTATTTTGGTATGGATGAAAGTGTCATGTTGTGTACATAACCCCTTCATTCATGTTTGAACGTGTTAATTTACGAGAATGTTATCATTCAGTTCAAAAATTAACGTTGGTCGTGGTAAAAAAAATAATTAAAACAGAGATCGGGGTGGGTACAACATGGGAATTACACATAACTTTCGTCTTGTCCATGTTCATCTTAAGACCCACCTGTTGAGAAACCCGATTGAGGCCTTCGAGCATCGTGCTGAGCTTTTCCATCGATTTTGCCATGACTACTATATCGTCGGCAAACCGAAGGTGTGTGAGGTATTCGCCATTGACATTGATGCCGAATCCTTTCCATTCCAGGAGCTTGAAGGCGTTCTCCAAAGTAGCCGTAAACAGTTTCGGAGAAATTACGTCTCCCTGTCTTACGCCTCTTTTTAAAGGGATCGCCTTGGAGCTCTCTTCCTGTACTTGGACCGACATATTGGCGTTATTATACAAGCACTTCAACACTTCGATGTACCGATAGTCAATACGGCATCGTTGGAGAGACTCGAGTACAGCCCAAGTCTCGACCGAATCAAAGGCTTTCTCATAGTCCACAAACGCTAAGCAAAGTGGCAAGTTATACTCTTCGGTCTTCTGTATAAGTAACCTGCCGTAGCGTATGAATGTGGTCCACGGTACTAAAGCCCTTTTGGAAACCGGCTTGTTCGGAAGGCTGGAAGTCATCAAGCCTGCGCTCGAGACGATTCGTAATGACCCTTGAAAACAGCTTATAAACATGGCTCAGAAGCGAGATGGGTCTGTAGTTCTTCAATAAGGTGTTGTCACCTTTCTTGAAAAACAACACCACCACGCTTCTGTTCCATGCTTCTGGCGTGATGCTCTCGAGGACGACGGTGTTAAAAAGCTTCTGGAGGACTTTTAGTACCGGTGTTCCACCCGCTCTCAGGAGCTCTGATGTGATACCGTAATCACCCGGCGCCTTGTTGTTCTAAATCTGATTCAGGGCCATTCTAATCTCGTACAGGCTGATGTCTGGGATATCTTCGGTGAAGTGTCGGGTCAGCTTGGCTCTTGGATCTTTGGCTGCGCTGCTAACTGGCTTAGCGACCGAAGCGTATAACTGTCCATAGAACCTTTCGATCTCCTCTAATACCTCTGCCTTGGTCGACGCTAAACTTCCATCTTCTCTTTTCAGCTTTGTCAATTGGCTTTGTCCAATAGACAAATCTTTTGCGAACACTTTGGAGCCTTTGTTCTGCTCTATTGTCTTTTTAATATGTTTAGTATTAAAAAGACGGATGTCGTGCCGCAAGGATTTCGAAATTTGTCTATTGAGACGCCTATAATGCCTATATGACTTTGCATCATCGGAAGACTGCAATCTTAGCGAGCGTCGTTCGGCCATGAGATTTACAGTGTGATCGGAGAATTTCTGCGGTTTATTTGAACGGCGGGGTCTAAAGAACTTAGCACCCACCGTTTGGACAGCTTCTTCAGTTTCATTTTAATACTTTCATAAAAACTTTCAGTTAATAAACACGTTCATACAGAATAGTTGTTTCATTTATCA
Source organism: Hypomecis atomaria (assembly GCA_964007245.1). Classification (NCBI taxonomy): domain Eukaryota; kingdom Metazoa; phylum Arthropoda; class Insecta; order Lepidoptera; family Geometridae; genus Hypomecis; species Hypomecis atomaria. The sequence goes on from OZ023305.1 coordinate 422,989, forward strand.
CCAAACATATTTGTGAATGAAGGTGTTATGTACATTTTTTTACATAAATTACCCTCATAAATATAATATTTTTCTAACAGCTTTATGTACTTGAATAAAGACATAATAACCTATATTTTTTGAAAGTTTTAGCATTGTTACTCTACTAGTACCATTTCTACAACTAAAAAACCTTTAACGCTAATTTTCTCGAGTTTTTGTTTTTGTATCATAACACTTTCATCCACTCATGTCTTCAATTATATTTTGAGTTTTGATAAAAGTCGCCGAACAAAAGTTGTTAGTTTTGATGTACAGAATAAGCCCCTAAGAGGATGCTAATTGATTAGAAATAACCCTGTATGGTTTTTATTTAGATAAACACCTCTTTACAGTGTACTCTTTTTAATTTAGGTTAAGTTTAATATGGGTTATTGGTGGCAACACCGTCGAGAGAACAACATCGAGTCTTAGAATTAATTATAAAAAATCATAAAAAAGTTAATATTCGCGCAAAAATACTAAGTGAATCCAATGTATAGAAAGACCCAGTGATTATAGTGATAAAAATAGAAAAATACTCAGTGAATCATGTGAAAGACTAAAAGTGCTATCGTAACGGCCATTTTTATGCCGATTCAAACAATTTTCTAAATAATTAAAGCCTTATCAAATCAATCTTGCATACATCAAGTAATGAATAACAAGTAGAATACAATGACAATTATCAAAATATGACTAATACTACGTGAGATCTATGATGAACGAATAAATACTTCAGCAAGGAGGACAGCATCAAAGTAAACCATTAGCACAGGGAATGAAAGTGGTACATTTCGTGTAGCATCTTTGCAATAGTTAGAAAAAGCCTTCAAAATCAAAAAACAGTGCAAGTTTCAACTATAAATTATCATAAGACATCAAACAATTCAGCAATAATCTGCCGATTCATTCCGTCCAACGCAGCGTTCCAGGTTTATAAAATGAACAGTCGATTGAAGACATTGAAGCTTTAGATATGTGAGACAAAGACAGACATAGTTCGCATCGCATCTTCGCATTTGCTTGTTTAGTAACTACAGCGGAAACAAAAGCATTGACAGAAATTATATTATGTTGGCAGCATCTAATAACCGGAAACAGAACTACACAAATTGTCTATAGCACCAAGGAATTTTTACCCAAACGTAATACATCCATGATAGCACTTCACCGCAATTGCAGATGTCAACGTCATAAGGTCAATCTACTGTCAGAAATTTATAAAATCTAACCAAAACAAACAAAACTGAAATTTTATTACTAAGAATATTAAGAATTGCTTTTAACAACAAATAAAATCATGGAGGAATTGAAGAGTATGATGCAGAAAATACAAATAAACATCGAAAATCAAGAAAAAAGCATGAAAAACCTGAGCGAAGAAATAATAACAAACGTAAACAAACATGTGGACGAGAAGTTTTCTAAATTACTGTCTGAACATACTTGGATGAAACAAAAAATAAATGAACAGGAACATATAATTGATAACTATGACAAGCAACTTAGAAAACGAAATCTAGTATTTTTCGGAGTGAGTGAAACCGAAAAATCCTATCAAGAACTCGAAAACATTGTACTAACCTTAATTAATGAAAAACTAGAAATAGGCTGTGAAAAGTGGGAAATTGAAAGTGTATACAGAAAAGGTAAGAAAAGTGAGAGAACCAGACCTATAATATTAACATTGACTACCTTGGGCAAAAAGATATTAGTTTTGAAAAATAAAAGTAAGTTCAAAGACTCTACTGTGTATGTGATGGAAGATTTCCCACAAAAAGTTCTCGAAAAACGCAAAGAACTTCAAAAACAAGCTCTGATAGAAAGAGAGAAAGGAAGAAGAGTTGTTATAAAATATGATAAATTAGTTTTCCTGGACTCAAGAGAAAAGTCAAGCAATCAAAGAGAATACAGTAGCCAAAATGAAAACCATAACCTGCACGAGTCATTGAATAAGAAGATCCACAAAAACAACTCTTCAGAATCAAGGAACACAAAAAGAAATAGGGCACCATCCTGTTCTCCTCAAGCTTCCAATAAAACATCAAACAATCATAACACCGAATATGCACATTATACCCAAAACTCTCACAAGAAGAACAAAACTTCAATCAGCGACTACATGACAAGACAACCAACAGACACACTCTCGACTACTAAAAATATGAATAAAAATTACACCGATTAGCAATTAGCAGATGAGACCCCTCTCACTCTCCCACCACAGCTGGTCACTGCGGGAGAGTATGACCAAAACCCTCTAGAGCGCAGTAAGAACCACATCTCCAAACAAAGCAACAAGTGGTTCATAGGAACCTACAACGTAAGATCATTAGCCACTCCAGAAAGACTACTTGAACTAAGCTATGCATTACAAAATATAAAATATGACATTATTGATCTCTGTGAGGTTAAAAGACAAGGGTATGCCATTGAAGAAATGAAAGACTTCATAATGTTCTATACAGGTGAAAAAAAGGGACAAAATGGGGTTGGATTCATAGTTAAAAAGGAACACAAAAATCTCATACATGCCTTTAAAAGAATCTCTGACAGAGTTGCAATTCTTCAAATAAAAGTCAACAATGATTTACTCTCATTAATCCAAGTATATGCTCCGACAAGTGAAGCAAACGATCAAGATGTAGAAGTATTCTTTAATCAGATAACACATGCGCAACAAATTACTGGGAGAAATATGATTATTATGGGCGATTACAACTCAAAAATTGGCACACCAAGATCCGACTGCAATAAATTGATAGGCAAATATGGAACTGGTGAGCAGAATAAAAGAGGAGCCCGCCTTATTGAATATGCCAACGAACACAAATTGTCAGTAATGAATACTTTCTTCAAAATCACACCTAAAGACCGTTGGACATGGATATCACCTGATCAAAACACATTTAACGAGATAGACTTCTTCCTGACTAATCACCCATCTATGTTTCTCAATATTGAGTTTCTACATAGGAATAGTTTTCCTTCAGATCACAAATTAGTGAGAGCCACTATATGTCTAACAAAACAAAAGAAAAGTAGGAGACATTTCACAAGTTGGAAGTGCTCACTAAAACATTATGAAGAAGCGAACGAATATAGAGACTATATTGAGAAAAATATTGGTAACCTGAAACCAGAACAAGAAGACTCAGTTCAAAAATACTATAATAAACTGGAAAAACTCTTAAAAGATGGTCTAACAGCAGCAAGACAGGTATCTAAGAAGAATAGCTCACATAACAGTATAATAACAGAGAACACAAAACAACTACTTCAACGACGCTCCTACCTACAAGGAATGAAACCTAAGACAAGGGAAACTAAAAAAGAACTAAGTGTATTATACAAAACAATTTACAGAAAAATTAGAGGAGACCTTAGAAATCACAGACAACAAATATTTGAAAAAAATCTGAGAGAGAAAGGTAGCATAAAAAGAGCATTTAAAGAACTCACATCAAGTAAAGCTTGGATCACAACACTACAAAAGAAAAATGGTGGAAAATTGACTGTTAGGCACAGCATACTGTCAGAAGCCACAGCCTTTTACAGAGACCTATACGAAAAACATAATCCTGGCGTTGAAAACCTCAGTGAGACAGCTGGTCATAACAACTATGAAAATGAACCAGTAGAACAATGGAAGATAAGTGATATTATTAAACACATAGAGAAAATCAAATTAGAGAAAAGCTCTGGACCAGACAACATCCCTAACAAAGCAATAAAGATGGTAAAACAATCAGTAGCTGCCCCTCTATGCTACTTGTTCAATCAAATACTCGCCTCAAGAACCATCCCACAACAGTGGACAGAATCCCATATTACCTTATTATATAAAAAAGGCAACCCTCAAAATATTAAAAATTATAGACCAATAAGCTTACTCAGTAGCCTCTACAAACTTTTCTCATCATGCCTCCTGACCAGAATATCAGATCAAATAGATTCAAACCAACCTAAAGAACAAGCTGGCTTTCGTAGAAGCTTCTCCACAGTAGATCACATCCATACAGTCGAACAAATAATAGAAAAGTATAAAGAGTTTGGAGGTAAACTCTATATAGCATTTATTGATTACAAAAAAGCTTTCGACACTGTGTCGCACAGGTCATTATGGAAAACACTCCAAGAAAACAATGTACACAAGACATACATTGAGATACTGAAAAACATTTATGAGAGAAGCACAAGTAGATTAAAACTTGAGACACTAGGGCCGATGATAAAAATTAATACTGGCCTAAGACAAGGCGATCCCCTCTCAGCAAAACTTTTTATAGCTATACTTGAGCTTGTCTTCAAGAGTTTGAAATGGATGGATTATGGCATTAAAATAGACAATAACAAGCTCACTCATCTAAGATTTGCAGATGACATAATTTTGTTCTCTGACAACCAACAAAAAATGCAAGAAATGATGGAAACTCTTAATGCTGCTAGTAAACAAGTAGGACTAGAAATGAATCTCGAAAAAACTAAACTGATGTCAAATCTACCTAACCCAGAGCCAATATACCTAGACGGTATAGCCTTAGAGTATGTCGAATCATACATATACCTAGGCAAACAAATATCCTTCAACCAAGATAATAACAAACAAGAAGTTGACAGACGCATAAGTAGAACGTGGAATCGATACTGGTCCTTAAAAGAAGTTTTCAAAAGCAATATTCCAATAAGACTAAAAAAAGTAACTATGGATTCCTGTCTACTACCATGTCTCACATATGGGGCGCAAACCTGGGTATTTACCGAAAATATACAACAAAAAATAAGGACATGCCAGCGAGCCATGGAGAGAAGCATGATGAGACTGAAACTACACAATAGAATCCGTGCCACAGATATAAGAGAAGAGACGAAAGTTATTGACTTCTTACAGCACGCACTAAAATTAAAATGGCAGTGGGCAGGCCACTTAGCCAGACTGCAAGATCACAGATGGACCTATACCATAACCAAATGGCGCGGACCAAGCGGAAAAAGAAAAAGAGGTAGACCGGTGGCACGATGGGCGGATGGCATCAGCAAACTGGCAGGAACAACCTGGATGAATACAGCAACAGATAGGGATGAATGGAAAGCTCTAGAGGAGGCCTATACCCACCAGGGGTTCTCATCACAAACTAACTAACTTATACAAATAATATTATAATCTATCAACAATGAACAAAAATCATAGTAGGTACCTAACAAATTAAATGCATTAAAATTGTAATTTTAATTGTCATTTTTACTTCAATGAATTTATATGCAAACAATTTTACTGTATTGTAATAGAGAATGTAAGTAACTATTCTACTAATGACTGTTTTAAACGACATATTATTAATGACTGTTTTAAATTAAATATTATAATTAATGACAATGAAATTCGATTCTGCAATGTACCTATCTAATTTAAACTTTAAATGATGACTATTTTTTAACATTTACTGTACATATTATTCTAACAATGACATCAATAATGACAAACCAATGTATTTAATGATGAGATGAGAAATTAAAGGCTTTTTTTTTTTTTTTTTTTTTTTTTAATATGGGTCTGTGCCTGCAATCAATGTTTTTTTTTTTTATATCATTACTTCCTTACTAATATTATAAATCCAAAAATGTGTTTGTTAGTTAATTGGTTTGTTAGTTCATTCCTCTTTTACGCAGTTACGGAGTAGGACTCGCGCACGAAGGGTTCCGTACTGTATAACCCCCATCTAGTATTTATTTTAATTTAATTGTTTATTATTGAATTGAATATACAGCTAAATATTCTGTGAATATTCAAGCATGTAGTACCTGTTACCATTATTAATATCAAGCGAAAAATGGTTAAAAATTTAGGTTTGTTGTATGAGAGCCCTTACATTAATTTTATTCTGTTGTTAGTATTTGTTGTTATAGCGGCTACAGAAATACATCATCTGTGAAAATTTCAGCTTTCTAGCTATAATGGTTCATGAGATACAGCTTGGCGACAAACAGACACACGGACAGCGGAGTCTTAATAATAGGGTCCCGTTTTCACCCTTTGGGTACGGAACCCTAAAATAGCTGGAAGTGGCTTGCGTCAAGTAGATAGTATCTACTTGACGCAAAGCACATAAGTATCTACTAGAAACGTATGTGCTTTACATATTTATGGTAAATTTTGAATTTATCTTTAATAGTATATCCTAAAACGTAATCATAACAGAAACCGAATCATGTTAGTTTTAATAAACTCTATAAAATTACCTGAATGTGTGTACTAGCCCCGCAAGTTGATATTGCGATGGAACCTTATCACAATAACAGCTGCGTGACGTCATCCGTCGCAAAAAAGTACAGAAAACAAAAAAATGTAATAAAAAGTAAATAAGCTAGGGTTACGGGATATTTGTATTTAAACCAGGTTGTTAAGTAAAAAATGTTTTTTTTTACTTTTTGGCGACGAATGACGTCACGCAGCTGTTATTGTGACAAGGTTCCATCGCAATATCAACTTGCGGGGCTTATAAGTATCTACAGTAGGTTTATTTTAATTGCTGTAATAAAGTAGTACTATAAATGAACTAGTGATTTAATTTGCAATACTAATAAAACATACCGACGTTATAATCAGACATCATTACATAAGTTCTTATTAAAATAATACTTTTAATCGATTCCTGTACATTATTGGATGTAAGAATACCTACTATTTTATTTACGATCTCATACGACATACTTATTTTTCACAAAAAATGGCAAAACCACCTTCCATCGTGTACAAAATTCGAATATTTTACTCGAACTGTCGATTTATCAAAAACAGCTCAGCTTATTTTTGTTGCGAAAACGTTAATTGGGACAACCTTGAGAGTATAAAACCCTTTCGAACTAAAAAGGAATTTTTCGATTCGGTTCACAATTGGCGAAATTATCGATGTTCATCGTTTACAAAATTCGGATATTTCGCTCGAATTGCTTACATTATTGTAGGTTTTTTCAAAAACGGCTCAGACGATTTCTGTAAAATTTAAGTGGGACCACCACGGAATTATATTCTTTCGAATTAAGAAAGAATTTTACGATTCGGTTCACAATTGGCGAAATTATCAATGAACATACACAAAAAAAAACATACACATAGAATCTCGTCCTTTTTGGAAGTCGGTTAAAAATAAAAAGAACTTGTCGTTGTCCAAATAACGAAACTGGGGTTGGTTGGCAATAAATAAAATGTCGTGTTTACAATAAAAACATTATTTATTCTAACTCTGTTCTATATTAAGAGGATCACTGCCTTTTCCTGAGCTCTTACGACCCTGTTTAAGAGGACGGTTCACAATAGCAGAGGTCAACTGGAGCTGGTTAGTTTCTGCCAGCATCATCACATCAGACATTAGCTTCTGAGCTATGAACCTTTGATCATAGTTCAACTTATCCATCCTTGTCTTCAGATGAGAAACAAACGCTGAATTTTCATTATCACAATCGTCAAATTCAATTTCATTTTCTTCCATTGAAGTGTTAGTATCTTCTTCGATTGGTTCATCTTCTGTTGGCTCTTCGGGCCAGATGAAGTCTTCCGAATTTTCCATACTTTCGTCTTGTAATTCAGATTTTATTTTCGTTTTTAATCCAGACTCTTCGGATTTTACTTCTTTTGAAGACATTGATGCACTTTCTTCCTTATTAGGCGCGTCAGAATTTTGTGTTGTTATATTTTTTTTAAATTTAGTTATTGGCTCGTAAAGACCTCGTATTCCGAATCGTTTTTTGAAATTTCTGTACCATCCACCGCTCGCTTTGAAGTTGTCGTTTTTGTAGATTTCTTTGTAAAAATGTAATGATTTTTTCTTAATTGCTAGCTCCGTGAGTGATTTGTTATGACGTCGTTCTTCAAGAAACCAAGAAAATAATAAATCTTCCATTAAGACATACTCACAGTTTTTCAACGTGTGCCGTGAACTTGCTTCTAATCCGGCGTTACTGACATAATTCTCGATTTTTGCACGATTTTTCTTTATGTCATAAATCGTTGCGCGACCAACGTTATATTCAAGAGCTAGTTTTAATTTATCATGTCCACTGTCCATTTTTCTCAGAATTTCAAACTTTGTTGCTAAACTTAACGTTTCGTGTTTGCGTTTAGTTTTTTTATCCGCCATTTTGAATTTTGTCACCACGCTACGCACGCGCGCTTGCGATGACGTGTGGCGTCGGACTAAAGAGGCGCGCGGGGTTCGGTGCGACAAGATGGCGGACTATTGATGTGTGAATGCGGCCGGATTATCGAACGTCTGTTGCGTGTGGTGACGCGTGTCGGAGAGGTGAATGCCCGGGTCAAGGACAGATATAGAAACGGTTTCAATAAGCCGGATTGTGGAGAGACGGACTACTGAGCTTAATATTGATTTATTTGATAGCTTGTGGTTTGAGCGTAAAATGTTTAGTGATATTTTGTTTACTTTTGTATGTACAAATTCACCTATTAGGTATAAAATAACACTGGATGAAAATCAATTTACTGTTATTATGTAACAAAATAAGAGTAAGTTAAAATATTAACTAATTTTTAGGGTTCCGTACCCAAAGGGTAAAAACGGGACCTTATTACTAAGACTTCGATGTCCGTCTGTCCGTCTGTCTATCTGTCTGTCTGTCACCGGGCTGTATCTCATGAACCATGATAGCTAGGCAGCTGAAATTTTCACAGATGATGTATTTCTGTTGCCGCTATAACAACAAATACTAAAAAGAGAATAAAATAAATATTTAAGGAGGGCTCCCATACGACCAACCTGATTTTTCAGACGTTTTTCGCTCTAAAGTAATAATGGTAACAGGTGGATGCTTGAAATTTTCACAGAATATTTAGTTTTATATTCACTTCAATAATAAATAATAAAATGAAATTTGAATAAATATTTAACCCTTTGGGAACCTTAAAAAACGTTGCATTACAGCTAAGTAGTCAAACAAAAATAATTCCGTAATACAAAATATTTGGCAGACCTTTTCAAGTATTCTGCAGTAGAAGGTACGAGAAACAATTTTAATTATCTTTTCGCTGTTACTTGGCCGCAGTTGCGAACTATTTGATCCCGGGTCTCTTTGACCCGCCCAGGGTTGATATTTGTTTGTTTGTAACTCCTGCACGCAATGTAGGGTTAATTATGTGTATGGGAATTTTGGAGGTATTTTGGGCACCGATATTTGGAAATGCAAAAGTTGTTCCGTGTTAATTGTTAGGACAAAATCATCGTTAATAGCTCAGCTTTGAAATTATCTTAGTCTTGGATGAAAGATATTCTTTTAAAATTAAATAATCGGCCAAGTGCGAGTTGAACTCGCTCATGAAAGGTTCCGTACCGTACGGAAGGTACGTATAGTAAGGAGGGCTCATTACTATACGTACCGTACGGAAGGTACGTATAGTAAGGAGGGCTCATTACTATACTTTGTTTAAATTTAACTATTTATTTTCAAAGTAAGTAAATATACATCTTAATTTTCTGTGAATATTTCATGCTTATTCCTGTTGCCTTTATTAGTATCGAACAAAAATATCACGTTTCTTGTATGGGAGCCCTTAAGTAAATATTTATTTTATTTTAATTTTATAATTAAGGTAGCAGTAAGGCAGCCCCCCTATTTTTTTTTCTGTTTTTATTATTTGTTGTTACAGCGGCAACACGTAATCTGTGAAAATTTCAACTTTCTGGTTATTACGGTTCATGAAATACAGCTTGGTGACAGACAGACGGACAGCGAAGACTTAGTAATAGGGTCCCGTTTTTAACCTTTGGGTACGGAACCCTAAAAAGATTTGTAATTATTATACGGAGATTTATAATATTATTATCCATTTGGCATAGTCAGTTTTGGGATGGGTCCGCGGGGAATGGGTGTTCGCAGGCAGCATTTAATGAGCGCTGCCGTGGCTCGGAAAACACGCTGAATTGGGGGTCTCCGATGTTTTAGCCGTTAAGCTACGTAGAAGACTTAGGTACTAACATTTAGCCTGTGACATAGCTAAACGTTTAAAACAACCGGGACCTACAATTTAACGTGTCATCCGAGCTACAGTAGCGTTCAGTTATAAATGCCTCTCGCGGTCACCCATCCAAAGACTGATCGTGCCAAACGGTGCTTAACTTTGGCGATCGCTGACAAACACCTACTTAGTCAATATACGCTATGAGCCGTACAAGTTAAATTCTTCTATTTTATCACAAACAAACTAAGGACTGGAAAGATAGGCTTTAAACTTTCTACGGTTGGGATATAAAGTAAATACTTTACCGATGGAAACTACACCTTAGTGCTCAGTCACTCGATAAGCCGTTAGTCTAGCGTTTAAAGTGTTAATCTTCTGTAGTTACTCGTTCCACGAGCAGTAGAAACGCTGGGTTAGACTATATTTTTAGGGTTCCGTACCCAAAGGGAAAAACGTGACCCTATTACTAAGACTTCGATGTCCGTCTGTCCGTTTGTCCGTCTGTCCGTTTGTCTGTCTGTCTGTCTGTCTATCACCGGGTTGTATCTCATGAACTATGATAGCTAGCCAGCTGAAATTTTCACAGATGATGTATTTCTGTATAGCAACAAATACTAAAAATAGAATAAAATAAAAATTTAAGGGGGGCTCCCATACAACAAACCTGATTTTTTTAGACGTTTTTGGATCTATATTAATAATGGTACATGCTTGAAATTTTCACAGAATATTTAGTTTTATGAACATACACAAAAAAAACTACATACAGACGAACATAGAACCTCCTCCTTTTTGGAAGTCGGTTAAAAAGGAACAAAGAGGAAAGCTCGCAGTTTGTTCTATCCTCTGGCGTTGAGTATTGCAAATGTTAAGTCAAACCGCTTATTAACTGACTTCTAAAAAGGACCTAGTTCAATGTTTAAAGTGGTACAAAAAAAGAGACAATGCAGAGGACAGATTTTTTGTTTATAAAAATGATTTACTACAAAAAAAAAAATCAACAGTTTGTAATTTTTTGTGTTCGTTTATCAATACTTTCGCCAATTGTGAACCTATTTAACAACATTTCTTTTTTGTTAGAATATACTTCAGAAATGGTCTTCGTTAAATTTGATCGAAATCTGCTGAATTATTTTTGAAAAACCAACAATAAGGCCGTTTTCTGACTTGTCGGTGCGGGAGCGGTGCGGATTCGTTTCGCTCGGTATACACGGTACCGAAAGCTTGCCGAGCGCCTATGTTTTAATGCGCGTCTTCTGATTGGCGCGGTGTGTGCGGGAGCGGGGAGGGATCGTTTCGTTTTACCGCGTCTCGGGATGCGTGTCCAGGCGCCGCTCGACATCACTCCCGGCTCACTCGCCTATAAAAAAAACTCGCCGTAAGGCCGTTTTCTGACTTGTCGGTGTGGGAACGGTGCGGGATCTGTAAGGTCTGTACCGAAACGATACCGCGTTGCCTTCACTTACTCACCTATCGGTATATTCTCGGTATAAAATTCTGCAGTACCGAAGATGTCGTCTTCTAGTGATGACGATATTTTGGCGTGTTATTATGCTTATCGCCTACGTAAAAAAAGAAAACGTTATTGGCGTCATCCTTATATCGAAAATAATATTAATTGCCGATTTTTTGTTGCGGCTAAAGAACTTTCCCAAGATGACGAAAAATGTTTTCTCTGTAACGTCCTTTCTCGAATATTCCGCCAATTTATAATTATACAATGCAGGATACTTTTCAATTTCTAGTACTAAAACGACGTGAATATCTCGCTCCGCCATCTTGTTTGCACGACCTCGCGCGGTAAATGTCGAGCGGCGCCTGGACACGCATCCCGAGACGCGGTAAAACGAAACGATCCCTCCCCGCTCCCGCACACACCGCGCCAATCAGAAGACGCGCATTAAAACATAGGCGCTCGGCAAGCTTTCGGTACCGTGTATACCGAGCGAAACGAATCCGCACCGCTCCCGCACCGACAAGTCAGAAAACGGCCTAAGGCGAACTGTAACGACTAGATTTTCCTTCAGAATGAATGAACAATAAGTATGATATTCCAAGGTTCATTCGACAAAGCTGTGACGTCATAGGCATGAAGTTTTAGGTAAAGGTGGAGAGTGCACTCCTAATACCTATTTGATGCAAATACCCACATATTGCTATCTCACTCTTCTGTGGTCAGAACTATCTTTCTAATAGGGTAACCCTACATTTTTGTCTAAATTTAGGACGTACAGATATTAATCACAATGTTGAGTAAACCATTATATGAAAATACACAATTGGTAAATGAAGAATACAAAGTAAACTTAAGGATCTTGTTCTATAGGGCATCGCAGATATACAAAAACTAATTCTTCAATAAATGTGTAAGAATGCAATCTTACAAGTCAATTAATGTGTACAACTAGCTACGCTCTGGATTTATATGCTTTATGATGAAATACTGCGCCTGTTATTGATGGCATATGTAATTCAACAGCGCGCAGCAGAGCCTTAGTAATAGGGTACCGTTTTTACCCTTTGGGTACGGAACCCTAAAAAGGTAATCAAAAACAATTTAATTCAAATTATAATAGTTTATTAACAATCACACATAATTTACAATTATTTACAAAAAAAAAACAAATCATTCGTTTAAATCATAGTTCATATAAATCATAAATTCATAAAAATCATAGTTAGGGGTTGGATGAAATTGATAAACTCAAAACTTTGAAATTAAATTTACCCATTTTCGGGGAAGGAATGCACTCTCCACCTTTACCTTAAACTTCGTGGTCATAGGTCACCCGCCGTGCATCACGAATTGTGAGACAGTGACGGATGGACGTAATGACATGTAAGAATGAAAGAGAGAAATAGTGTGATGCGTGAATGAGATAGTAAGTAATATGCGCAAAAGAAAAAAATCTCCCTCGTCATCCGCCATTTTTTCTCTTGTTGTTTTACGGAAAATATTAATAAACAATAGTTTTACGCCATGAAAACTTCGATAAGCCATGTATATCGCCATCCTAGATTAATCTTCTTCCTGTGTATGTATGTCTAGTGTCTTCAGTCACTTACTTCAAGATAATTCAAGGTGTTTCGAGATGACCGGCTCATCTACATAAATTGGATGAAAAATCATCAATGCAGGGTGTATTTCTTTTTACATCTAGGAAATAATAAAGTGCAGTGCAAAATAGTGGTGAATTTCGTTTCATTTTCGCCTGTAGTCTTTTCAGTTTCTCAAAATATTAAGTAGAAATACAAATATATAGAAACCTATACTTATAGATAGATTTATAACTATAAGTACCTATACATAGCTATACCTTTTGATATCACAGAATAAGTAATAGTATGTATGACATTGTTGGCCGAGGGGTGAAGTATGCGGCGGGCGAGGTTCTATTGTCGCACCACAGATAACGTTACGGCCTAAAAAAATCTTCGGCAGTCGGTCGTCTGATACGTAGTATCCTCTAGTTTGTGCTCGACATTTACCGCGCGAGGTCGTGCAAACAAGATGGCGGAGCGAGATATTCACGTCGTTTTAGTACTAGAAATTGAAAAGTATCCTGCATTGTATAATTATAAATTGGCGGAATATTCGAGAAAGGACGTTACAGAGAAAAAATTTTTCGTCATCTTGGGAAAGTTCTTTAGCCGCAACAAAAAATCGGCAATTAATATTATTTTCGATATAAGGATGACGCCAATAACGTTTTCTTTTTTTACGTAGGCGATAAACATAATAACACGCCAAAATATCGTCATCACTAGAAGACGATATCTTCGGTACTGCAGAATTTTATACCGAGAATATACCGATATGTGAGTAGGTGAAGGCAACGCGGTATCGTTTCGGTACAGACCTTACAGATCCCGCACCGCTCCCACACCGACAAGTCAGAAAACGGCCTAATGTTAAATTTACTACACCGATGATACATCGATCCGTGCGCTATTCGAATTCTGTACACGATTAAAGACGATTTATTATTTTAATGGCAAAAAAAAATAATGTCCCATTGGCCACTAGTGAACATTTTATAGCTGAAATAATGATGATGAAATCAAAATCTCTAACTTTGAACTAAGAAGCCGCGACAATAACAACTAAAGCAGAATTATGAATAAATTCCATTGTGATAATAATTCGATACGTTTGTGGAAATAGCCACTTAGATTTAAAACTCTTAAAGCCGATTCACACAGAGGCGGGTAGTACGGGAAAGCGATCGCGATCCGGGTAATATTTGTAATATTCGAATTTGTATGCAACCTGACACATAGCAAGCGGGCGCGATCCGGCGCTATTGCTATGCACTGGACCGCTATCGGATCGCTTTGTCGCGGCTCCCGCCTCTGTGTGAAACGGCCTTAATCTTTTGCTCCACGAATTAAAACATTTTTTCAGTTTAAATGGAAATAAAGAAAAAGTAAATTACAACCCGAGATTAGATTTTGTGATTCTAAAAGGAGTGAAAATACTTTTTATTTATGAGCAAAAAATTTTTTCGGTCACATAGTCCAATAACTTTATACATTACAGCATGCGTCAAATCTGGTAGTTTGTGATGTACTACTTGTTTATGATGTTGGCCTAATGTATAATCCAAGTTTGTGATCTCGAGCGCCGAACTTAAATAAACATTATGGATGTTCGCACATCTAATTTGGTCAGTAAATTTTTTGAATAGTATTATTTTATGCTAAAATTTTAGTTGCTGTTGTGTAACTTGAGTACCTACGGACAATATTGTTTGGGACCATAATACAGAAAAAAAGCTGTTGAAACTCATTTCAAGATTCTGTGTACGTAGTTACAATTGTGAGCGTCTGGTGGACGCGACGCGTGACCAAAATGATGTGGTTTATTTGGTTCAACGTATAAGCATTGCCATTCAGCGTGGCAATGCTGCCAGCATGCTGGGCACGATGCCAATTGACGTGAGTTTGGGCATTTAGATTATCTTTAGACTTTCAAAGATGTGCGTGGATGATCCAAATGCTTTTTTAAGGTTCCATAGTAAACCGAATAACCCTTTTAACTTCGCTGTGTCCATCCGTCTGTCTGTCCATCCTAGTGTTACAAAGGCTTATAACTTCCATATTTATGAATCAAATTACATTAAATTAAAAATTATGATAGTTTTAGTACAAATCTCAATTTTAAATACTTAAAATATTCAGAATCGTGTATTTTGGGGGTAGCTCTCATATATGTAAAGTGGGGATGAAATATTTTTAAAACCCCGACCCCTCATGTGGTGTATAGTCAAATAGGGTTTTTGAAATGAATGTAAGGTTTAGTAGGTAGTTTATAGACCATATTAAAAACCTTCTTTTAAAATTATTTTGAGTACTGTGGAATTATAACTTCGAGAAATAAAGATTTTTTTTTTCAATTGGAATGATCCAATTGATTGTATGTAGTATTATAATGTGTAGTCGTAAATAAATACACTTGCTCATTAAAAACCACGTAAAACAGGATATTGGCAAACTTCTTATTATTACCTGAAAAGTTATGTTTTGGTCTATTAAGCGTAGTAAAGGCGAACGTGCTGTCATTCAGTAAGTAAGTTCGCATAGGCCGGGTGGATAGCCCTAGTGTCAAAGTTTTTAAGCTGCCTGAAAGCCTGACATGGATAAACGGCTACAATTGAACTTGTCATTCGAGCCACGGTAGCACTCAGTTGTAAATGCCACGCGCGGTTGTTTAAGCTGTTTATTAGCCATGTCAGAGGCCGCGGTTGCCCATCCGAAGACTGACCGTGCTGCACACTGCTGTTCAGTGAAAATAAATAATAAGCAGCCATACTGCGAGAATTGGTTTATTATCTTAATAATGAAATTTGCCCTATTTTGTATTTAATGAAGTCAAGTCTTCTTTTTTTAATTTTATTTAATCTTAGAATAATTTATTATCTACTAGGTAATCAACTTACCTCCATTTAACAAACTATGATGACGTGTACTCGTATTGTTATAAATAAATGAGTATGAGACTGATAAACTACTTATACATATTTTTAAATACATACTTATATAGATAGTAACTAAATAACACCCAGACACAGCAAACGGTTCGTCGCCACTAGTACCATTAACAGTTCCATGGTGGAACTACACCTATGTTCATCACATAAATACTTTCCCTGGGTGGGGATCGAACCCACGCCTCTTTGACCCAGTAGTTAGGGTCACTAACCACTGAGCCACCGAGGCAGTCGTGATCATAATGAATATTATTCTCCTTAAAGGACGTTCAAATTATAATCACTCCGATGTTCATTGTGAAGGAATGTTATTTGTTAGATGTTGTAGTCGTGTACACAGTACATCAAGTCCTACAAAAACAATTTGCGTTCTATGAAAAAGTCACACTTAGTATTATAAAAAAAATCACATCGTCAACAACGTCGTGTATAGACACAATCACACACACATACACTAAACTACGCCTTGGCTCGTCAGTCGAACGATGGCGGCGCAACACCGACGCACTCACCACATGTATAAAAACCGGTCTCACTTGTCGGTTCACGACGTTCATTCTTGATTCTTTTTTATTTGGTCTGAGCATAATATAAGTATCTAAAAGTCGTAGGTATATAGAAGAGACTAAATTCGCCGAAAAGTTTGATATCCATCCAATTACGCTTAACCATTAATTACTTAACATACGTCTCACAGACTCCGTCGAATTTATGATAGTGAATATTTTTGCTTTCGACTCTGGTATGATCTTTTCCGTTCCTGCCCTTTTCCCCATGTACGTGGTGACCACTCTTTGATACTGAAAATTCATGTGTTTGTCACATATAATTATAAAAGTATCGTTGTAGGTCTACCAGACGTATTTTAGGTAATTGTGTGACAAAAACAAGTGCAAAATCCACTGCAAGACGCATGCCAACCCACGGAAGGTGATTGAGCCATATCCACCACACTGACCCTGTGCAGGTTGGTGGATGTATTACTTAGGTGATTAAAGTTTAAGCGACGAGGAGACTGGCTACAGACTTATAAAGCGGTTTTTAACCACGCCCGCTGCGGTTGCCGGACCACAGTTTCTGTAGAATGCAAATAATTGATGTAATAAATTAAAGCAGATCTCACGCCGCATATTTTACCCCTGCGCCACGGTAACTAACTAATACTAGTAGAATCGCGCGGGCCGCGGTCAACCGCAGCCTCGACGGGTTTTGACCGCGCGCTCTACGTTCTATTAGCGGTATGGTATGATCTCAAACTGATCGTCTTACAACCGCCCGTCTTGCGATCCGCCCATCCGTCCGTCACGTTTGCGGGTGATAATCTCAACCGCGACGGCTGCGTAACCGCACAAATAACCAATCGCGTGAATTTAGAAATAAAACTGCAATTCCACCACCGCAGCGGGCACGGGAATAAACCGCTCCGTGAGTTCTTAGCCTTAAGCCGCGTATCGACTTCGCGCTCCAAGAGGACGAACATTGGCGCGCGTTCCGGTCGCGCGAAATGGCTACCATTTTGGTACGCGCGCCAATTTTTTTGTTGGAACGCTCGAACTTAGAGCGGCCCATTCCATCTAAAGTCGGTTTTTTACCGCGCATCAAAGGATGACCGAACACTGGAACAGTTTCCACGCGTGCCATGCGCGCTTAGTTGATATCATTTAAATATTTGGATCGCGTTCCGCGAAACGCACTCTTGGCGCGGGCATTCATGGCACGCGCGCCAGGAGCGCATAATGGATACGCAGCTTTATTACTGTTTTGAATCTGTATGTTGCGTTCCATTCGACCGCTCGCATTTGCCGAGTGGAAATAATACGATTCGTGCGGAAGGTAACGAAGTAGATATCTATTGTGATGACTTTATTGGAGGATTGTGTTCCGCTATTACTGTGAGACTGTGAGTGGCGTACACGAGGAAGTCGTGTGTGTGCGTGTACCCTATGAATAATAACAATAATCAATATTCTTTCATTCTTGTTACTTACAAATAAATAATCTTGAGTCTTTGAATCTTGAATCAAGTGTAGAAAACAAAACAAACAACAACAGACTCTGGAGACTGCGATTAGTAATTTACAAAAAAAAAGCAAGCAACAAACAAACAACAACACTTTATTAGACAACTAGCAGCCTCTCTAATTTTTTTTAAATATAATGTAGCCTATGACACCCGGGGATTGTGTAGCTTCCCAACAGTGAAATAATTTTTCAAATCGGTTCAGTAGTTTCGGAACCTATTCAATGCAAACAAACAAACAATCAAATCTTTCCTCTTTATTATATTGGTATAGACTACATTACATAAGTAGCGCTCGTAGCGTAGTTTGACAAGGTGATTGTCATCGATCACCGAAATTAAGCAACGTTCCGCACGGTCAGTACATGGATGGGTGACCGCGGGTGGCATTTTCCAACTGAGCGCTACCGTGGCTCGGATGACACGTTAAATTGTAGGCCCCGGTTGTTTCAACCGTTTAGCCATGTCAGAGGCCTTCAGGCGGCCTAAAAACTCTGACACCAGGGCTAGCCACCCGGCCTATACGAACTTACTTATTACATAATTAACAGATTAAAAGGACAAAAACCAAACAATCAGTTAAGCGATTTCTTTCAGACAACCAAGCACGGATAGAAAATAGCAGTTGACAAAAAATGTAGCCCTAACAGAAATAAAATTTAAATATCATAGAAGCAAACACTATTAATTAACAAATTAATACTAGTCAATACTTAACAAATAAATTATATTTATAGAAATATATCCCTATACACATACATTGACTGCCTCGGTGGCTCAGTGGTTAGTGATCCTGACCTCTGGGTCAAAGAGGCGTGGGTTCGATCCCCACCCAGGGCAAACATTTTGTGTGATGAACATAGGTGTTTGCTCTGTGTCTGGGTGTTATTTAGGTACTATCTATATAAGTGTGTATTTAAAATATGTATATGTATAGTATATCAGTCTCTGGCATCCATATTTATTTTTATATTTTTATTTAATATTTAACAAAAAATAATTTTAATTTTTTTTTAACCTATGCTTGGCAAAGGTCTCTCTCCACTTCCCTCCATTTATCTGTACTGTAGCCAAATCCCGCCAACGTTCCCGCAAAGTGTATATTAAGATAATTTTTCGTAAAAAACACCGACTTCCACCGTGTAATGAATTCTACTAGTTTGCATGAGTCGATATGACATTCATTTATGTTGTTGATTTATCAAAAATGGCTCAGCCGATTTCGATAAAATTTAAATGGGACCACGTCGGGAGTATACTCTTTGAGCCTAAAAAAAAATTAAATAGATTCACAATTGGTGAATATTTCGATGAAGATACACAATAATAATGGGTAAATAATAATAATAACAATAATCGGTCGTAATGTCACTTGCTGGTTCCAACAGAATATCAGCGCTGGTTGCTCGTAAGCGCAACCAGCATTACGCTGAGTTGGGACCAGTTTTGTGACAGAAGTACTAGGTAAAATACTGTTGTTTTTTTTTTTGTGTTTTATCATTTGTTTTGTCGTTATGTATTGTACCCCTTATTTTTGTTGCAAATAAAAATTCTGTATTCTGTATTCTGTATTCAATAAAAATACATCCAGACGAACATAGTTCCTCCTCTTTTTGGAAGTCGGTAAAACTTCCTAGCTAGTTACTTGGTAGCTTGGGGGGGTCATGTGGTTCGCATGCACCCCGAGAGATGGGCAATCGTTACACAGTGGGTACCGGAGGGCAGAAGAAAGCAGGGATGTCTAAAAAAAATAAAAATAAAAAACTTGTAAAAGGGTCTCTCAGTGTTCTCTCAGCTTTGGCCCCATTGATGCCTATTTATGCTACGACTGCCTCAGTGGCTCAGTGGTTAATGACCCTAGCTTCTGGGTCTAAGAGGCATGGGTTTGATCCCCACCAAGGGCAAATATTTATGTGATGAACATAGGTGTTTGCTCTGTTTCTGGGTGTTATTTAGTTACTATATATACTAAGTATGTATTTAAAAATAAGTAAAATAAATGTAGTATATCAGTCTTTGGCAGCCATATAATCACAAGCTTTGCTTAGTTTGGGGTCAGAGACCGTGTATAAGATGTTTTATTAATATTATTTACTAGACGACCCGCCCCGGCTTCGCACAGGTGTATTATACATATAAACCTTCCTCTTGAATCACTCTATCCATTAAAAAAAACCGCATCAAAATCCGTTGCGTAGTTTTAAAGATTTAAGCATACAGACAAACAAACAGACAAAAATAGCGACTTTATTTTATACTATGTAAGGATTGCAAAAGACCAAGCTTTGCTTGTGAGGTTACGTAAACAATAATTTAATATAATTTGTTAAATTGTAAGTAAGATATGATCTACGACTATATCATGTATTTTCTGTGGTTTGTTTAGAGTGCCAATAAATAAATCTATCAATTAGTTATCTTGTGATTTCCAATCCCAGTTTTTTTTAATAGGGCTACTTTGGCTACCTACTTGCCTGATGGAAAGCGAAGTTGTAGCCGAAGATGGAGTATGTGGACCTAGAAGATACCTATTCGCTCTTGATTATTCTCTTTAACCCTTAACTAGGCGCATGGGGTCAAAGCAGTTAAGCATTAAAAAATTAAGGACTTTTCACAGCCCGATTTTCCCCGCGCCCCCAGCAGCTTCATAATCCTCGTCAAAGTTTGTATTCCAGTAGCAACCAAGTCACGGGAGTGGCTGGATACGTCGTTGCACTCTTAAGCGGTGACCCCATGCAAGTAATTACGTAACTTTTTTAGTCGCCTACTAATTGTTCAGTAAATTTAAAAAAAAATCCAAATTAATATTTAAGTAACATTTTAAGACCTAATGATTTGGATGCAAACAGATAAATCTGGTGATGAGCCTGAAAAACATATATTTTTTAAACTTTATCTCAGCCTTACGCAAATTGAGAACATGTGAATCGGAACAGAAGTTTTTTTTAATTTGTCAGTGATTTAAAGGCAAAGTTATGTACTAATTTTATAAAATTATAAACAATAAACTATTTTAATACCTACATTTAATTACATATTTATCATTTTTTTATTTCCTATACTTCATATTAAACATGTTGTTTGGGGTCTGTAGAGACCCCGTGCGAGTGATTACGGGATTTTCATCATGCGCCTAATTAAGGGTTAATTGGCCCAATCTTACAAGTTATAAGCGATGTAACCGCCATTAGACTTAATATACGTCAAGTTTATAGACTAGATAGGCTATACAGAAATACCTGCTAACTAATTACACGGCCTACATATTACTAAGTCGAGAATGTTTCATTACCTCTATGCCAAAGAGAAACTTCGACGTGGGCCACATTAGATAAGTACTTCGAAGTCCTCCTCTGAGACGGTTAACCCTTTATCAGCCTGGTGTCTAGGAGACCTACCTTTCAGAGAATTTTTTTTTGGGTTCCCTACCCAAAGGAAAAAAAAGAACCCTATTACTAAGACTACGTTGTCCGTCTATCTGTCTTTCTGTCACCAGTCTTTATCTCACGAACGGTGAATAACATAATAATGTCAGCTAGACAGCTGACATCTTGAGTTGTTCTGTTGACAGATGTAGTTTTGTTGCCGCTATTTCAATACATACTAAAAACAGAATTAAATAGATATTTAAGGGGCCCGGCTCCCATACAACAAACGTTTACTTTTTGGAATTGTTTCCTTGATATTAATAATGTCAACAGGTAGATGCTTGAAAGGGGGCTTGCTAAGGGGGCTCACATACGGTACGTAACCCTTCGTGCGCAAGTTTGAATTGGGCGATTTTAACCCCCGACGAAAAAGAGGGGTGTTATAAGTTTGACGCGTCTGTTTGTCTGTCTGTGGCATCATAGCGCCCGAACCACTGAACCGATTTCAGTTTAGTTTTTTTTGGATGAAAGGAGACTTAATCGAGAGTGTTCTTAGCTATGTTTTATAAAAATCTATTGAGCCGTTTAAGAGTTATGGTGGGTTAAAGTGGGGATGGAAGAACCAAAATTCTACAAATGTGCCCAAAACGGTTGTCAATTGAAAGTTTGTTGTCAAATATTTTTGTGTCGGGGGTTTTTTAATTAGGTATATTATTATACACAATTAGGCTACATTTGGCCGCCAACTCGGTTGAAAATATTATAAGGTGCTCCTTGGACGGCTATGAAGTTTGTCCTCCTATTGCTGAAACGCCAATGTGACATTTGATTAGTAGTTCAAGTGTCACTTGTGGCATAGAAGTTTCTTTGCCTTTTCGACGCCATCTTGTGATTTTATTAAAAGATGAAATGCCTAAGCTTGTACAGTTTTCTGTCATTAGGTATTTCAGCTCTTTAAATGCTTTCGGCTGCAAACGCAACTGGTAGCGTACGAGGATTATTTTTAGCATTTGACTTATATTTACTTACTCTGTGTTTGAGTCAGTTAAAAATTGCCCAAGTGCGAGTCAGACTTGCGCACTAAAGGATCTGTACCGTGTTGGAGCCCTTTAAGCACTATTGCTCTTGCCATTATTAATAGCGAGCAAAAAATATCCTAAACATTACGTTTGCTTTATGGGATGCTCTTAAATATTTATTTTATTCTACTTTTAGTACGTGTTGTTTTAATGGCAACAGAAATACATCATCTGTGAATTTCAGCTGCCTAGCTATCACGGTACATGAGATACAGACTGGTTACAGACAGACAGACGGACATCGGAGCCTTAGTAATAGGGTCCCGTTTTTAGCGTTGGGTACGGAAGCCACAAAACACAAAATCCTAAATTCAGATCTAGATTAGCAGCTCAAACATTACTGTTATCTAATCTCATTGAACAGAGTTTATATATTTAGAATGTTAGAATTGAACAGGAATGATGCAAAGTTTCCGGGCACAGTTCTCGATAGCAAATTGGAACGTCGATAATAACGATAACAATATTACCTGTAGGTTACGTCAGATACGTATCCATTATACAGATAAAATACAGTATCTTATAATTATAAGTTAAAGGTTTTGGCTAGCCTGGGCGTTGTTTGGGGGAGCCCATGTCCAGCAGTGGGCATCCTACGGCTGATAGATGGATGATATTGAACAAATTTCCTGATTACAATGCTGTTTTTTCAAGCTTTTATTTAACTTGCCATGGATGTATGTAAGTATGGGATGTAAGTTCGTGTGAATCTTGCAAGTCAAATTTGACCAACTTCACGGTTTCCGATTGAGCTGAAATT
Organism: Hypomecis atomaria; assembly: GCA_964007245.1. Taxonomy (NCBI): domain Eukaryota; kingdom Metazoa; phylum Arthropoda; class Insecta; order Lepidoptera; family Geometridae; genus Hypomecis; species Hypomecis atomaria. Next base: position 446,197 of record OZ023305.1, read on the forward strand.
TTTCACGCATATGTATATCGCGTGACAATGCAATAAAATGGTACCATGGAGTCAGCTCCATGATGGAGTCGGAAGGTGGCCAAGAACTCCTGTACTAAACAAGATAGACCCGTCGTGTTTGGGCTCGTTTTACTTGACTTGACTGCTACGAGTACATGATATCCAAAGTCTCAAAAGCTTGAATTTTTAAAAAGTTATATTTTTTAATAATTTATTTAAATCTGGCATAATCAATATGGTCTTCAATTTTATCTAGGTATTTCCAATACCCATTCATCCTTCTATCAGGCGTAATACGTCTACTATTAGACATAGGCCTCCGTAAGAATTCCTAAGAGAATTTTATGTTCAATCTTACATTTGTATCTAATTTTGTTCTGAGAGAGTTTATGTATTTAGAATGATAGAATGGAACAGGAATGATGCAAAGTTCCCGGGCACAGTTCACGATAGCAAATTGGATAGAGCTACGATAACAACAGGCTACGTCAGGTAACAGAGCAATATAAAACGCAGTATATCAACTTGTTTAATTCTGATCAACTGAAAATAATAAATAGATAGGATAGAAATATTAGATAGATAAAGACTACTTTATGTGCTAAAAATACATACACTACTACTCTAAATAGTCAAAGCTACTACATAAAAAGCAATTGGATCATTCACAGACCCTTGAAGGTCTAGATATAAACCAAATACTGGTTGACTACCAGAAAAACTTTTTTGAGTATGAAATATTATGTTGGTGACGTCAACAACCTCATAATTTTTCTTTATACTTAACTCAAAAAGTTATGATCACAGTGCTCAAAATAATTTTCAGGAATAGTTTTTGATGTGGTCTATATAAATGCAGAAAGTTTGAATATTCGAAACAACGTATATATGTATGTCGAGATTATAGGTAATCAATTTGATTGATGTGAATTGTCCAACGTGTGTTTTATTTGTCAATTTGATTTGTCCAAAGTTTTTTTTTACCATGGTAACCCTAAAACTACAATTGACGTTGAAATTATTACAATTGAACGTGTTGTCATTTTGCCTTCGGCGTATTACATAACTGCGAGCGTTTTTATACTGACGACGCCGTATGTAAACGGCGGAATCATACAAATTGCCTGCGACATTCATACCAAAATAACTTCTAAATAGTGTACAAACGTTTGCTATAACCTTCTGAAGTCCCCAATTTCTCTAACCATTCGAGTCAAAACAGTTTCAAGGCCCATCTAGTGCTAAATTGCTAGTCTAGACTTCGAGTTAGGCCTAAATTTCTCCACGTGTTCGGCCATAACCGTTTGTATAAAGTTAAAGATGATTTTATGCGCTAAATTTAATCTGTCTTGCAAAGTTTTTCTTTAATACTTAAATAGGTGCAAGAAACGCTTTTAGCTAAAATTCATCCGAAGCCGTGGTGGTCTAGTAGTAGTTACACCAGCCTTGCGATCGTAAGGTCGTGGGTTCAAATCCCGGTCCCGTACCAATGAGTTCTTTGGAACTTTCACACCACTGGATTTTCGGTGAAGGAAAACATCGTGAGGAAACCTGCATATTATTACATAATTATTATGTCCGTAGAAGAAATTCGATGGCGTATGTAAATCCACCAAACCGCACTGGGCCAGCGTGGTGGATATGGCCCAATCACTGTCGTGGGTAGGCCTACGTGCAGTGGACTATTAAAAAAAGGCTAGTACAGTACAGCAGGGTGACGTTAATAATGATATGATGATGATTATGAAATTGTTCAAATTAGCGAGTGAGATAGCTGCTAAACTCTGTCCCCCCTTAAACACTCCCAAATGCTAGGCCATAACCGTTTGTTCAAAGTTTAAGTACTGTTAGTCGCTTACAGAACGACATCTCTCGTTTCAACGTTTAGCTTATCTACCTTCTGATATTCATTGGATATGGGGAAACTTTTAGGCATAGTTGGAGAAATAGTTGAACTAGAAATTTGTAGTTGATTTTGTTTGGAATTGGTGCAGTGGCTCTGATTTTCAATTTAAAAAATAAGTTAGCAGTGTTATGTGTATTTTTGGGCAATTTAGAACTTTATAGTAATGGACAGAAAGTGTATTTTGCTATGTAGAGGAGGTGAAAAGTTGTTTTGATGTGTTTTGAACGAATTGGAATGCCATGGATAAGAAGTTTTTGAAATGTTTATGATCCAGATACAGAATTTAGCTTTAAATTAAAATATGTTTGTAAGATCCGAGTGGCTCACTCTAGCGTCAGAATTTTTAAGCCACTTAGAGGCCACACACTTGGATTACAATTAATACATTAGTTTTTCTTTGACATGTAACTTATATAGTTCTAAATAAATGAGTATGAGTATACAGATAAAATAACCAGGATCCACAATTTAACGTGTTACCTGAGTCACGGCTGCGCTCAGTTGTAAATGCCACCCCAGGTCACCCATCCAAAGACTGACCGTTGCGAACGTTGCTTAACTTCGGTGATCGTTGACAAACGCCTAGTCAAACTATGAGTCCTATGCTGTGCTAACTGTGTATGGTCTGTTTCAAAAGCGATCAAATATGAAATCTTCGTCGCGTATGACAAATACTTAGGTTCGTTTCAGCCATAGAAAGTCCACTGCTGGGCATAGGCCTCCTTTAAAGATGTCCAATAAGACCGGTTGGTAGCGGCCAATCCAACGAGATTTTGCGGTCTTAATGAGTTCATCCGTCCACCTTGTGGGTCCTAAGCTGCGTTTGCCGGAACGTAGTCTCCACTCGAGATCCTTACAACCCCATCGGTCATCAGTCATCCGACCTATGTGCCTTGCCCACTGCCATTTTAACTTGCCAATCCGCTAGGCTATGTTGGTAACTTTGGATCTTCGGCGGATCTCCTCATTTCTGATTCGATCTCGCAGAGAAAATCCGAGCATAGCCCTCTCCATAACTCGTTATGCAACTTGGAGCCTATTAATAAAACCCAGAGTGAGAGACCATTGCACGTATCTTTGCCATCAATCATTACTAGCAACACACACTGGTCGAAAACTTTGCACTTGAGACACTGAGGTATGTCAGACGAAATTCTGACTGTACGAATTTATTTCATACAAGAGAAGTCCAATTCGAATCGCCACATAAACTCCGAGACGGAGGGTAACGGGACAAAATGGCGGCTCACCCTGTAGTCCTCATGTTACGACCGTTTTATGCACTTTTAAAATCATTTTCAGACAAGAAAGTGCATACATTTTCAGTTACTACGTTTTAGTCGTGGTATACTAAGCGCCACACAAATCGGCGGATGAGAAGTTAGCCGCAGATGACACTTCGCCGTGATTCGCTAATTATTGCGCATGTGTGCACAATTCCGACGCCGCGTGGCGTGGTGTTGAGCACGGGCGTAGGGAGCGCGCGGGAGGCTTGAGGTTGGCGGGCGGGTGTGCTCCGACGTCTCGTCTCTCTGGCTCCCGCGCATACCTATTTTTCGGCTTTTGCGCAGCGTTTTGCGCCTAACTTCCCATCCGCCGATTTGTGTGGCGCTTAGTATATTGTAGTGGTATAGGCCGAATCATACAAGTTGGCGGATGTGAAGTTAGCTACAAGCTGCGCGAAACCCAATCAACGCGCAGCTTTATGTGAGCTTCAGTCAGGATTGGATATTGCGCAGCTTGTAGCTAACTTCACATCCGCCGATTTGTAGATAGATTTATTTATTTTCAGTAAGGATAATTACATACATAGGTATACAACAATATACTATGAGCAACACCTTACGAATTGTCAAAATAACAATTATTTTTCATTATATACTCAACAGAATTATTAGGCATAATATTACAATAAATTAATTAAAATTTGGTGCATTACACAAAATTAAAAATACAATATTAAAAAATTAAGATGTCACAAATACCTACTGTAATTGAAATGTCTGCAATATACGAGTATGACATATGATCCAGCCTATAGTAACACCCATAAGACAATTGTGGGTTTGAATCCCGGTCACGTAACAATTAAGTACTTAATTGAATTTAGGAATGGAAAACATCTTGAAACAATCTGCATACCTACGTAGAAGAAATTAATTACCTGGCGTATTTTTGTGAATTCACCAACCCGCACTGGGTCAGCGGTGTGGATATGGCCCATTCTGCCCTTCGTGGGTAGACTATGTTCAGCAGTGGACTATTAGAAGGCCGGTACCTACGGCTGATAATAATGACATGACAGTATAGCATTAATAGTAGTTTATGCAACTGTCATATAATGAAGGGTATTAAAACACGAGTGTGAGTTTATGAAACGAGCGCAGCGAGTTTCATAATAGTAACGAGTGTTTAAATACCCGTGTTATATGCAGTTGCATACACTACTTTATCTTCACTAATAAAAATAAAATAAAAACATATTGCGAAACATTAAATTCACGCGTACGTGTATTGTCACAGTGAACTTGGCGCCATTAAAATCTAACCAATGAGAGCGCAGCTGCGCGTGCAGGGCCAATCAGGAGCGAGCGCGCGATGTTATAATGAGATTTTACGATATCGATGTGGATATTATAACATCATGTGAAATTGCTTGAATTGAGTGTTTTGTTGTCTGCGCTATAACAGTAGTCATTATAAGTCAAGTATTGGAAACATAAGTAGAATGTTATAACATTAGTGTAGATTAAAGTTTTTAAAAAGCTAGATTGTCAAGGTCTTGATTTTACAAAATATTATTATGTTATTTCGTAATAACCAACTTCAACCGTGTACAAGTAGAGGCGCGTAACGTAAGTGTAGCGCTGAGAGTACTGTGGAGGGGATGGCTGCGCATGTTGACCGCCATACTAAACTCATGCTCAGCCATCCCCTCCACACTTCGCTTAGCGCTAGACTTATATGCCGTGACCCTTCAAATAGTTCGCACAGATCGATGTAAATTTTCACATTATTAATGTTTTATCAAAAATGGCTCAGCCGATTTCGATATATAAAAGAAACTACCTGTGAAAATTGATCTACTAAACAAAAAAATTAATAACTGAAATCGGGGTACTCTGTAAAAAGTTATGAGGGTCATACATACCTCCTTAATTTCGTCGGTTAAAAAAATTGCGCTCCATTTTTAGGGTTCCGTACCCAAAGGGAAAAACGGGACCCTTTTACTAAGACTTCGATGTCCGTCTGTCCGTCTGTCTGTCCGTCTGTCACCGGGCTGTATCTCATGAACCATGATAGCTAGGCAGCTGAAATTTTCACAGATGATGTATTTCGATTGCCGCTGTAACAACAAATACTAAAAACAAAATAAAATAATTTTTAAGGGGGGCTCCCATACAACAAACCTGAATTTTTAGACGTTTTTCGCTCTATATTAATAATGGTAATAGGTAGATGCTTGAAATTTTCACAGAATGTTTAGTTTTATATTCACTTCAATAATAAATAATAAAATTAATAAAAAATAAATATTGAAGGGGGACTCCCATACAGTACGGAATCCTTCGTGCGCGAGTCCTACTCGTACTTGGCCGATTATTGTAAACAGTGGTGTGAACAAAGTTGGGAAAAGCCTAGTATTTTGTAATTTCACTGAATGCCAGCAGACAATGTAAGAATGGAATAATTTTTGAGGGCCTTTCAAATTCAAATATCCGACATAAAAGACTGTTTAGGTTCCATTTCATTTCAAAAGGAACTAGAAAGTGTAAAGAGATCAAAGAGACAAAAAGATTTAGCCATGATAGATATTTTTAGATGGCTTACAAATTGAAAAAGGTAGGTTCGTACCTAACTGATATAATCAAACCTAGAAATCTTTTAAAATTCCGTTTAATTTTAAAAGAAACCAGACATTTTAAATCTCGTTCAAATTCACACCTCCATCCATCAGCCATAAGAAGTCCACTGCTGGACATAGACCTCCCCTATGGATCTCCAATAAGACCGGTGTGAAGCGGCTTGCATGCAGCGCGATCCTGCGGTCCTAATAAGGTTATCCGTCCACCTTGTGGGTGGACGTCCTACGTTGCGCTTGCCGGTACGTGGTATCCACTCGAGAACTTTTCGACCCCATCGGTCATCAGTCCTCCGCGCTATGTGCCCTGCCCATTGCCATTTCAACTTGCCAATCCGTTGGGCTATGTCGGTAACTTTGGTTTTTCTTCGGATCTCCTCATTTCTGATTCGATCTCGCAGAGAGACTCCGAGCATAGCCCTCTCCATAGCTCGTTGGGCTACTTGGAGCTTATAGTCACAAAATGTCAAATCCATGGATGTATTACATAAAAAATCCTTGGTCGAATCTGAGCACGTAGATAAAATTTTGGTGTAACCTGTTAGCTTAGAGCAGAGTTTGTGAAGTCAGCAGCGCCACCTGCCGGGGGCGTGCGTCCGGCGTTGAAGATACGCGGTAAGCTGTAGGCGAGGAGTAAGAATCCAACCGCCTTACAACAAAAGATTTAAACACGCTGTAAACACTGTTTAACCGTGCAATTTTTACTGATAATAATTGTCTAAAACCCGCTTAAAACTTTTGTTGTAAGACGGCAAGTTTTTTAGGATTCCGTGCCCAAAGGGAAAAACGGGACCCTATTACTAAGACTTCGATGTCCGTCTGTCACCGGGCTGTATCTCATGAACCATGATAGCTAGGCAGCTGAAATTTTCACAGATGATGTATTTCGGTTGCCGCTATAACAACAAATACTAAAAACAAAATAAAATAAATATTTAAGGGGGGCTCCCATACAACAAACCTGAATTTGTAGACGTTTTTCGCGCTATATTAATACCAGGTAGATGCTTGAAATTTTCGCAGATTATTTAGTTTTATGTTCCCATCAATAATAAAATTAAAATAAAATAAATATTTAAGGGGGGCTCCCATACAGTACGGAACCCTCCGTGCGCGAGTCCGACTCGTACTTGGCGAATTATTATTGAAAGTTTAGATGAAATTAAGTTATTAGTTTCAATAACATTCATATAAAAACACTCCTGACTAAGTAATTTACGTTTCAATCAATAATTATTTTTCTCAAAGAATGGTAAAACCGCCTTCCATCGCTTCCAAAATTCGAATATTTCGTTCGAATTGCTTACATAATTGTTAATTTATCAAAAACGGCTCAGCCGATTTCTGTGAAATTTAAATGGTACCACCTCGGGAGTACACCCTTTTGAACTAAAAAAAGATTTTTTCGATTCAGTTCAGTATTGGCGAAATTATCGATGAACATACACAAAAAAAATCATACAGATGAACATAGAACCTCCTCCTTTTTTGGATGTCGTTTAGAAACCCGAGAAATTGTAACGTATTTATGAGAACAGATTACTCGGAATTACCAAACTAGCAAATCAACAAAGTAACATCCTCTGACTTCAAGCAACTCCGCTTGCTTGGTCGATGAAAGATATTCTGAACAATAAAATAATAAGTAAATAATCAGCCAAGTACAAGTAGGACTCGCGCACGAAGGGTTCCGTACTATATGGGAGCCCCCCTTAAATATTTATGTTATTTTAATTTAATTATTTATTGTTGAATTGAATAAACAACTAAATATTCTGTGAATATTTCGAGCATGTAACTGTTATTAATATCGAGTGAAAAACGGTTCAAAATTCAGGTTTGTTGTATGGGAGCCCCCCTTAAATATTAATTTTATTCTTTCTTTATTTGTTCTTTTAGCGGCAACAAAAATGCAGCATTTGTGGAAATTACAGCTTTCTAGCTATAACGGTTCATGAAATTCAGCCTGGTGACAGACAGACAGACGGACGGCAACGGAGTCTTAGTAATAGGGTCCCGTTATTACCCTTTGGGTACGGAACCCCAAAAATATATTTTTAAAGATCTTCTGAAAAGCTGAGACTCCTTTCTAAGTAACGCCGTCGTCTCTCCTTTCCATGACCGAAGCTAGTCCTAGAGCTGGGTAATATTTCACCATTTATCTGAATTTTGCAGTTGGCTCAGCTCAGATTGTACGAACTTTTGAATGGTGGTTACTTCTAATTTTTAGCAGATTTGAAAAAAAAAACTTACATATTATGATTATTTTTGTAACCACTATTTATTTCAATAATTACCACTAAATAACAAGCAATTGGATCATCCACATACCCTTGAAGCACGGTCTTGAAAGTCTAAAGATAATCCAAATGCTCAAGCCCATTTGGCAGCGTGCCCAGCATGCTGGCAGCATTGCCACGCTGAATGGCTATGCTTATACGTTGAGCCAAATAAACACCAGCATTTTGGTCACGCGTCGCGTCTACCAGACGCTCAGAAAGACTTTTGAAAACAAGATGAGCTCCCGGCCCGCACGGACCCAATGTCTCAACTCCAAACGGCTCAAATATGTAACCACTGCTGAGGTTAGCATGCATTGCACCGTTTATGCTGTTCCGGCGAATTGAATTTATTTCAATTAATTAAGTAAAATCATAAAGTTTAACCACCTCTCCAAGTGACACCGACAGCTCTCCTATCTACGGCCACAGCTAGTCCTAGAGCTGGGTAATATTTCACCGTTTATCTGGATTTTGCTCGTCGCGAGCTCAGTTCACTCTCTCAGATTGTACGGAACTTTTAACTGATGGACACTTACGATTTCTAGGACTCTTGAAAAAAACTGTCTTATGATCATTTGTACTCGTATAACCACCGCACTATTAAGAAGGATGTTATTTTGATCAGTGTCATTGGACATTTATATAAATGGCTGATATCTAATTAATATTAAATTTATGTTGTACCTACTGTATGTTACTTTATTTTTGTCACAATTTTAAGATGTCTAGCCAAAGAAGTACTTGATAATTATAATGATAATGGGGTGTCATTGCATCTTTGACTAATGTCTTTGAATTAGAAGATCATTGTATAACTAGCGACCCGCCCCGGCTTCGCACAGGTGTATTATGCATATAAACCTTCTTGAATCACTCTATCTATTTAAAAAAACCGCATTAAAATCCGTTGCGTAGTTTTAAAGATATAAACATACATAGGGACAGACAGCGGGAAGCTACTTTGTTTTATACTATGTAATGATACGACGTACCTGACAATGCTTTTACAATGAACATAATTAAAAATATTATTATAATTCGACTTATTTCCTTGAAAATTGGTAACTTGGTTATTAATACCTGTCCAGTAAGATTTATTTTATCCAGTAAGATGGTTTTTTAGCTCTTTGTACTTGGGTGAGTTTATTGATGAATTTTAAAATAATGTTTACGAGTACGTCAGTTCATTCGTTGATCAAAATATTTGACGTTTATAAAAATAAAATGTTGAATCGCATGTCACAATAAACCGTAGACAGAGCAATAAACACACATTTTTGGTAAGCGTTGCAAAACACAAAATGGCTTGTGTCAAAAATACATAATGCTTGTACTAACATCAGTATTATATTGTCCTACCAGAGGCGAGAGCGACATTGTAGTGAAGCTAGGCGATTATTTTTCTAGTAAGCGATAGTAGGCGTAACTCAATACGGGCACCTTTTCGCACCGTGCCGCCTCGACAGCGCTTCGCTCCACCCACACCAATCTATACATCTTCTATACATTTAAATAAAATGGAGTGTCTGTCTGTCATATTGAATTAACCGTTTTTTACTACATGTATATGAATATATATACGGTGCATACAACAAAATAACATTATCTACAATTTTTGTCTGTCTGTCTGTCAGTTTGTTCCGGCTAATCTCTTAAATGGCTGGACCAATTTTGACGGGATTTTTATTGGCAAGTAGCTGATGTAATAAGGAGTAACTTAGGCTACGTTTATTTTAGAAAAAATCTTTAAATATCGGGCTAACGCGGATAACACCGCGGGGCGCAGCTAGTGTAAAATAAAATGTAATGTAGATGTAAATTGTTTAATATTTGACTGAATTTAACTTGGTTTTTATAATGTAGATAAGAATAACAAATGAATTGTTATTTAACGTTAGTAATTTATAAACATGTGAGTAATTAGTTTTCTTTTAAGTGTACACTGTATTGTAGATTGTTTTTGACGATTCAAAAGTGTGTCTGTGACACTTATTTAAATAAACTGAAACTGACCAATGACGATGTGTCGGAACATCATACGTACACATCTTCATCCTACAATTCAGAACCAAACCAGCAAATGGACGTACAAGGGCGACAGCACTAGTATAAAAACAATACAGTCGTTCCGGTCCCAGCGCAACACAATAAGATAAGATTAGATAACGTTTATTTGCACAAATAAGTTGCATGTTTTGGAGTTAGTAAATGTAGATAATTCTTAAAGTAGTGTTAGTAGGTACTTAGATTAAATTTACAAACTTCCAGAGTGGAACCCTAAATCTCACACTAGGGTGGTCGTGTGTTGTGAGATTTAGTCTCGTAAATATTTCTTCTAATCTTAAATAGAGATAAAAATGAATAAGAAGCAAAATTGCATTTAATTTCGACTTAAAAGATTAAGACATCTCATAATTTGCCTAATTAGTAATTTAAAGTAGCCCAGCGACTGCCAATTTGGCTACAGAGGACTGGGAATGGGACGCATCGTTATATCAATATTCCCCTTCCCTTGCAGTCTCACCACCTCCACCATCAAAACGGTGGTGACCCCGTTGAGGTCAGGAAAGTAGGAAAAGTTATAACAACAGACCAGTACCTAGTCATCTAACTCGCGGCCCCACAACCTTTGGTACAGGTCGCGGCATATAAGTCTAGCGCTGAGCGAAGTGTGGAGGGAATGGCTGCGCATGAGTTTAGTATGGCGGTCAACATGCGCAGCCATCCCCTCCACAGTACCCTCAGCGCTAGACTTACGTGCCGCTACTTGTAGTGCCACTATTACGACATTGTAGCGAACTTCAGTTGATCTGCCGCTCATATGGCATCCAGCCGAAGTGCTGATGACAGGCTACTTCATCAGGGGCTTGAAAAGAAAGTTCTGAGAAACGCCTCGACTTAGTATGTTTTCTGTTTTAAAGAGAAACGGCACCATCTCTGTATAATTATCTACATCGTATTATCGTATAAGCATTGTGTCAGGTATAGCTCAGTAAAAATAGAATATAAATTAATAAATCGTAAATGGTAAGTTTTACAAAAAAGTTTACAGGTAACAAAAGATGCGAAATTTTATTTTCTACAATAACGGTCTCCATGCCTTTTGCCCTAAAGTGCATAGTTTCTGAGATATCGGCCAAAACATTTTTCAAGATGGCGCTTGAAGCTCCACGTCCTTAGCTCCCGAACTGTTGGACCGATTATGATTGTTTTTTATTTGAAAGGTAAATAAATCGGAAGTGGTTAGATATGCTTCATGAAAATCGGTTTAGCCGTTTCAAAATTTTCAGCTTTTTTGTTAGCTTTATTAAATAGGAAATATTAGGACATTAAATGAATAAATGAAATAAATTGCTCGTAGAAGGAATCTCACTGTCGATTTTCCTTTGATACGTACGAAGTTGTTTGACTCAACATTTCGTCGTGCCGCCAGGGAATTGAACAGTCTTCCTGCTTTCCTGTTTCCTAAGAGATATAATCTAAAGCTTTTCAAGATCAGAGTGGATAGGTATATTCTAGGATTGCGTGCTTTATCTTCGACCACAACGTCGCTTACCATCAGGCGAGTTGGTGGTCAAGCGTGGACTTATCCACAATAAGTCCACGCTTGACCACCAACTGCGCTGGTGTGATTCTTACACGCGAAATCGCTCTCAGTTGGTCGTAGTTCGCGGCTTCAAGTCTGAAATCCATTACATACCCTCCGGTGTACCACAGGGTTCACACCTTGGCCCTCTATTCTTTTTATTGTTTATTAACGATTTGTGCTCTACTTTAACTTCCAAATACAAATTGTTTGCAGATGACTTAAAAATCTACAAAATAATAAATACTAAGAAGGACATAGATATTCTGCAAAACGATCTGGATCGTATAAATATGTGGTGTCAAGAAAATAACATGATCCTGAATCCAACTAAGTGTCACCACATTAAATTTACTCGGAAGAGAAATCCGCTCGCTGCATCTTACCATATAAATGGAACACAGGTTAAGGAAGTACTTAGTACTCGTGACTTGGGAGTTATCGTGGATCAAAAGATGGATTTTAGAGAGCATATTGATCACATCGTTAAAAAGGGTGGTACGAGTAGATTGGCGGGGTTTGTCCTGCGACAAACGAAGTTATTTAGAAATCCTGAAATCTCTATCATTCTTTTTAACTGCTACGTACGAAGCATTTTAGAATATTGTAGTCCTATATGGAACCCTTGTTACGCAGTTCACGCCAAGAGAATTGAAGGTTTACAAAAAAAGTTTTTCTATCACCTCTCGTATGCCAACAATAAATGCCGCAGTCTTAAAAGTTACGATTCCAGACTCGTCCACTATAGAGCCACTTCACTTAGTCATCGGCGTAAAGCAGCTGATGTTGCTTTTCTCTACAAAATCATACACGGTAAATTAGACAGCCCGGACTTGATCCAAAATATTAATTTTTCTGTACTCCGCGAAGTTAGGTCACGCCGAGAAATTAAGACTTTTTCTCTGCCTATTTGTCGAACCAATTATGCTCAAAATTCACCCATAAATCGCTTGTGTCGTACTTACAACAGTGTGTGTCATGATGTTGACATTTTCAACACGTCGGTCAACAAAATCAAAAAATACTTTTTTTGATAATCTTAAGTTAGTATAATATGTATTGAAAAATTTTTCAGATTCTTTATTGTTGTAATTATTTGTTTCTCATATTCATTACTTTATTTTTTTTTCTTACTTGCCAAATTTCTAGCGCTCCATTTATATGCACTGTGTTTGCACCTAGAAGGTTGGACAGCCTAACATGTTCTATTGTTTTGTATCACTTAATAATTTTGACTGTATCAACCAGTTTGTTAACCATTAATAAAAATAAAAATAAAATTATATTACGATGGGAGTATTTTCAATTTAATCTTGTTCAATGATAGCAAGCCTTCGTAGGACAACATCTCATCTGAAAACTGCTGAGATCAGCGTCACATTTACAAACAAACATGAAAACACGGTGGTTTATAGCGCGGGCGGCGATAAAAATATAATTTACGTTCCGCGTGGAACTGTCGAGTGGTCTCTTAAATAAAACGATGTCAACTGACTGTGTGAATGGGATGGCAAGATGTAAGGCCGATTAGAGAGAAAGAAATAATGATATATTTGTAACCATCTTCCAAAAGGAGGGAGCTTCTTTTTGTTATGTATAAAAAAAAACTATTAATTATTAATTCGTCTACTTATAATGTTTTTTTTCCTGTTTTTTTTTAATACACATAATATTATACGTTATCCTTGGTTTGCCCTATACTGTGAGGCTTTCATATTTTTTTGGCTTATTTCAGAACTGTGGTATACTTGGTTAGGCAGTAAATGTGGGTAGACTTGGTTAAATGTATTGTATGTAGGTAGGTAGGGAAATTATTAAATAAAATCAGTTCTGTCACCGACCTCTTCGTTTCACTTGCCGCTCCGCCGAATATTCCTCAAATATTCTATTAGGAAAATTGAATTTTATTAAAACAACGTCAACAGATTGTACAAAAGAGAGAACTAGATACATTTTATTTTGTATGATTCTAACATATAAAAAAGTTAGCAAAAAATGTTATATGGTAAGTATCTACACCAATTTTACTGTAATATGTAGTTACTGACAATAAACTCATTTCTAATATTACTTTTAATCGGGCAAGAGTGCCTTAATGAAATACAACAAAATACAATAGGTTTTATATATGCTAAAACTACCTACACTACTACTACCTATACATAAAAAGCATTGGATCATCCACAGACCCTTGAAGGTCTAAAGATAATCCAAAAGCTCAAGCCCACTGCCAGTTGGCAGCGTGCCCAGCATGCTGGCAGCATTGTCACGCTGAATGGCAATGCTTATGCGTTGAGCCAAATAAACGCCAGCATTTTGGTCACGCGTCGCGTTCACCAGACGCTCAGAAAGACTTTTGAAAATAAGATGAGCTCTAATATAATTAATAATTCTATTCAGATTAATAATTTCTATTTATTAATCTGAATAGTATTTGTTGGTTACTTTTTCACGCAGCAATGGAAAGCTAGTTTATAAAAATAACTATGACGTTTGTTTTTTCATAAAAACTAACGTGATTTCCTCCAAAATTTCGCTTGGATAACTATTCCTATTAAACATTAGTCAGAAATTTTCCAAGAAATAAATTTGATCCTGTACTTGTTCAAGCTACGTTGGAATTATTAAGTCTCCTGATTCTCAGGCGGTACTATTAAATAGTTTGGTGAAAATTTACTTTGGTCAGCAACTTGTGATCAGCAGGTATGTATTTAAATAATAACTAAATAAATAAAAAAATAGGGGACATCTTACCCCGAACTAAGCAAACTTTGTGACATGGCCAATAAAAACTGATATAATACATAGATATTAATTAATATAAATTATGCATGTTGATCACTCTTAAAAACCCGTAGGGTATATAATTGTGGTAATATTATTGTTAACCCGATATTATTGGTATATTATTGTTAACAATACTCAATTACCCACTTTAAAAAAAAAAAAAAACTTAGTAATCATTATAATACCTAATAATGTATCATTTTTTATGTTTGTAATAAAGTGTATTGTGATGATATAAACATACGAAGTAGCCCAGTAGTATGTAAGTAGTATTTACGCCTAATCAATTTACTATGTACCCGCAATTTTATGTTTTAATGAGTAGTCTAATTCCTAACAGCAATTGTTAGCTTAAAGTTTTAAAAAGGCGTCACTAGCCTATAAAACAATGAAACTTATTAAGTTAAATGTTATTTAAGCTATGTAATGCTAAATACACATTGTATCATTTATTATTGTCAATAAAGAATTTTCAAAATCAAATCAATACATAGATATGTATATACATCAATATTTTTAGATGCCTAGGTACTTATTAAATATGGATAACTAGCTTTTGCCCGCAACTCCGCCTGCGTGTATTTTGATATTTGTGCTAACCCACGGCAACATGTTACTTTCCCGGAATAAAAAGTAGCCTATGTCACTTTCCAGCCTTTGAATTATACCAAATTTCACTTTCATGTCAAGTCTATCTGATGCTCTGTTGCTGCGTGAAAGCGGAACAAACAAACTTACTTTCATATTTATAATAAGTAGGTCCAGTTATCCAGACACACCAAATACTCATGTCCATCACAAAAATGCTCCTCTGGGTAGGAATCGAAATCCCTTTCGGCTTGGAGTCAGTGTCACGAACCACTGGGCCATCGAGCCAGACGTTTTATATTTGCAAGAATGTACGGTAAGTACATAAGTACATATTGATCTTACGATACTGACGTTAACTGATTTATGAATTGGAATTTCTGTTGGATTTATTTTCTGTAGAAGACTTACGTTCAGCAGTGGACAACAGTGTAACATTTGTTGAGTATTTTTTGATGAATCAATCTTATGGTAAATTATTTTTTCGGTTGACTGCAAATCATCTAGCTCTCTTCCTACTAACTTCTTAGCTTTTCAGCCAACCCGGAATTCGAAATTCAGTTTTTCCAAACAGAATTGCAACTCGGCATCGACAAAATAAATTGATGAAACAGCTGATTAGTTTTACAAATTTCGGGTTGGCCGTTGGCCTTATAGTAAAAGTCGTTCATAACAATGGTCTTAATTACCCTCTTTCGGGGTACAGGTACAGGGCGAGCAGATAACCCACTAACTAACGATATCTCACATGGTATTCAAGTCAGCCTTTTTCACAAGTTATATAACAAAAAGGTAAATTCTGCTAACCAAAAATAAAATTTAATAAAGAAAGACACTACATCTTTGCGGACCATTTAAATCGCAGCGTTTTGAAGCAAGATCTCATTATCATATTTCATGAGAAACTCTGTCTTTTTAAATCTTTTCTCAGACAATTCTCGCAGTTTTCAGTTTCTACTTCTGAATGGAGCGGGAATTATGCTAAAATGAAACCCAGACTGAACTGAAACCTGGACCACCTGGGTTGTGCGACTAGTTGCACTACTTATTGGGCATTAGCTCTAATTATAGTTTTTATAAGAAAAATAAACAATGACAGTGTAACTATGGAAATATGAATTGGTATATTAAGGTAGTTTAACTTAGACAGCGCGCGATTTTTTTTTGAGGGCTTTTTGGCATTGGTAGATAAACGAAAGCCACGAAAATAACTCTTTTTGACGTGTAAATGAGTGTACTTTGCAATATCAGTGGGCAGAGCACATAGCGCGGTCGACTGATGACCGATGGGGTCGAAAAGTTGTCGAGTGGAGATCACGCATAGGCAAGCGCAGTGTAGGACGTCCACCCACATGGTGGACGGATGACCTCATTATGACCGCAGGATCGCGCTGGATGCAAGCCGCTACCAACCGGTCTTATTAGAGATCTACAGGGGAGGCCTATGTCCAGCAGTGGACGTCCTATGGCTGATGGATGGATGACTTTGCAATATCGCTATCACGTTTTAATACGTCGAAAGAAATATTTCGTGGTGCGTATCCTAGCTCGGCTGGTGATACTCAATACGGCAACTAAACAAAACGACAGCTTGTGGAGAAGTTTAGTTTTCTGTACAGAGCGTAGAGTGCTGATGCAATTTTGATAGTTTTCACGCGCTAATGTAAAATGTATCACGAGCTGGGTATTAGTAAGTATGACAGTTAATTTTTACTTTCCTACCTTTAGAAAAGGACAAAGCTATCTCGATCTTTAGGAATTTTCGTGTGGAAACCTGCATAGTGCATACATCATCATCATCACTATCTGCTCGTAGCGTAGTTTGACTAGGTGTTTGTCAGCGATCACCGAAATAAGCAACGTTCCGCACGGTCAGTATTTGGATGGGTGACCGCGGGTGGCATTTTCGAACTGAGCACTACCGTGGCTCGGATGATACGTTAAATTGTAGGTCCCGGTTGTTTTAACCGTTTAGCCATGTCAGAACCTTTAGGCGGCCTAAAAACTATGACACCAGGGCTAGCCACCCGGCCTATACGAACTTACTTACTTATCACTATCCGCAGCCTTCTCGATCCCACTGTTGGGTGTAGGTCTCTCTCTTACGGTGCTATTTGGATACGTGCGGAGAAGAAATTCAACGGCGTATTCGAATCAACCGTAAATAATAGAAAGTAGATCCAGAGCTTCGTAATTCATCATAGCAATATCAAAATTGAAACCATTTGAACTTGGTTCGCCATACTGCTGAATTCTCAAGATTCAAGATAATTTATTTATCAGAAACATGGACTCAACGTAGAATTTGATTGTAGTTCAAGTGAGAATAACGATAATTTGACTTTGAGTTTTAACATTTATTTCCTTTTTTTTTTTTTACCTGGGGAAATCTTTTAAAGATACCACCGCACCTCAGGGCAGGCGGGTGGTTATGTGGGAGTCCCCGCCCATTGCTGGACGGTATACCCACCAAAACCGCCACTGCGCTATGTGTCGGGGCTACGGGCACGCTTGTGCACTCCTCCGCGGCACCCGACACGCTGGCCCAACTCGGGCCCCACCACGGAGCTTCGGCTCCCGCCAGAATGATGATGTGCCGAACACCAGACACATCCACCACCTGGGACCATCCGGCACTGGGCGTCAGACAGCACCCGTATCCGACAGCCCTGGTCCCGATGCAACGGGTCAATTAAAGTGGCCCCGCGCCTGCCACTACGACTGCAGAGGATAGGGAGAACGGCCGTCGCGATACCGACACTCCTCTTCCCCTGCAGCCCCACCGCCTCCGCCAACACGTTGGCGGCACCCGTTAGGGCCGCTGGCAGGATGGATAGGCAGCGGCACACTCGCCGCCCGTCCATCCCGTCGCCGCCTCGATGGGCTCGGCCGCGGCATCGCGACAAGCGCGACACCTACACCTAAATCTTCATCATGGAAACCTAATCGTGGTCAAAGTTAATTACAAGACTTTTCTAAGAAATCCAAAACAGCTATGATTTTCTATTATGAAGTTCCAGTTCATATCTTGCGGCTCCATCATCAGATCAGTGCGACAGTACCATGTTATTGTATTGTGATCAGAACTACATACAGCTGCCAATTTTCATCACGCTACGACCCTTGGAAGATGGTTAAATTAGTTACCTTAGGTACAGGTCCAGTTCCATCACATAGTTACCTGATAAAAGTGTGTTAAAAACAGGCAACAATAGATGATATAAATTATGTTCATTATTTTAGACGTATAACATACTTGATATAAACCTTTACTATCGAGATGATAAGGCCAGATGGAAGCAGATTCCACCCTGAGTATTTTTTGACTCGTATCATCTGTCTACCTTTTTGGTGAACGTCTTTCGTTGTGATGTACATGTACGTTTTTTTTTATTCCGAACAGGTTTGCGTTTGACTACATACTGCCTGATGTTGAGCAGATGTGCGGTCTAGGTTGTAGCACGCTTATCTAGAAGATACCTATTTACCGAGATTTGAAGACACCTATGATGTGTTTAAGCGAGAAGACAGACCCAGGCAAAGCGTTCCACATTCAGGCTGTTCGAATAAGAAATGAGGATTCGAAACGCTTTGTTCTAACGCGCGGAATATCCACCATATAAGGGTGGCGCTTTGGTCGCGTCCGTCTAGCCGTACGATAGAAGAATGGAGCAGGTGGGACCAGATTGTACAACTCCTGGGCGCACTCTCCGAAGTGTATCCGGTAAAAGCCTGTTAAACACGCGCTATTCGGTATACGCCTTCACGCTACCTCTGCGTGGTCGACCATGCAGACGGACTACGTGCTCTCCATCTAAAAATGTTACAACCATATTAACCAACTTTTTTACGACCAATGATCCCTGTCTACTGCCACTTCATCTTAATTGTGGAGCTATTTGAGCTATTTCTGACACAATAAACCACAAGACTTTCTGAACTGTGAACCTTTGAAAACAGTTTGAACAATCACACACACGTTCTGAACTAATTAGCGAAATGGCGAACTATTCTCAACTTGGTTCATTACCAAACTATCATTTAAATACCAACAACGAACCTGAGAAACTTTCTCGATCGTTGTTAAGACGCCGTGTAATGATAGCTATTAAGTTTTGTTTGAAGTTAAACTTAGGCATAGGTAGGTAAGTAAGTTTGTATAGGCCAAGTGGCTAGCCCTGGTGTCAGAGTTTGAAGCCGCCTGAAGGCCTCCGGTGGGCCATGCTAGGCATTAGCTTAAGAGACCGAGTCCTCAAACGGAATTCCGATGACGGACAAAGGTTGTAGATGTTGCAAGCCGTATTGCGCGACTCAAGTGACGCTGGGCAAGACACGTGGCCAGACATGATGACGGTAAGTGGAGTAGATCTTCGACTGAGTGGCTTCCATATATCAAACGTGATTTTTAGGAGTTTTTTTGCTCGCTATTAATAATGGCAAGAGGAATGGGGCTAAGGGACTCCAATACGGTACGGAACCCTTCGTGCGCTAGACCGACTCGTACTTGACAGATTATTTAATAGTTGGTAAGATGTTTAGGCCTACACGAAAGGTGATTGTTCAAATCCACCACGCTGGCGCGGTGTGGGTTGGTGGATTCACATACGGCAGCGAATCAATAAACCAATTAGCAATCATGTCCATTGGATATCTTGCAAGTGAGTCTATTTCATTAATTTTGGCTTGAAATTGTGTGAAATTTGTTCGTAATTAGAGTTCCTGACACAGGTTTAATACCTAGTAGATTCAGTTTTATTCAAACTTGATATAAGAGCCAGGATCTTGTCGAAATAGTAACTTCTCGAAGTCCTTTGCCAGTGCTTTTACCTCCCTGTACGATATGTCATCTATACTGTATTGTACCAGCCTTTTTAATAATCTACTGCAGGACGTAGGCCTACCCACGACGGTTGATTGGGCCATATCCACCACAACGGCCCAGTGCGGGTTGGTGGATTCACATATGCCATCGAATTTCTTCTACGGACGTATGCAGGTTACCTCACAATGTTTTCCTTCACCGAAAAGACAGTGATGTGAAATTCTGTACATAAATTCCAAAGAACTCATTGATACGGGACCGGGATCAGAACCCGCGACCTCATGATTGGAGTCACTGACACTAGACCACTACGGCTTTTACAACATGAAATCTACCTTTTCTTTAATTTGATCTATAAATGCTCTTCGTAGTCTTCCCTTTCTTTTTCTTTCTTCTTGATAGATTCTGATACATTCATAGAAGTATTTTACCATTCAGAAGACGTTATCTCGTCAAACTATAATATAATGAAATTAAAACTCAAGATAGTATAAAGAAAAGACAACCAATAGCATAAATACCAACCGTTATACTCCGCGCCACACAAGTTGATGGATGTGAAGTTAGCCACTAGCTGCGCAATAGCCAATCAACGTGCGGCTTCCACGTCACGTCCCGTCAGGATTGGCTATTGCGCAGCTAGTGACTAACTTCACATCCATCAACTTGTGTGACGCGGAGTATACTAAAGTTAAATCTCCACTGCCCTAAACATTCCAAAACCGGTACAAACAGTGTTATATACAAAATGGAAAGTATACAGTCAAATTCATAATTATCAGTTTTTTTTCTGTATTTTGAGGACACTTCATCATGAAATATTAAAAACAAATCCATCACTAGAATAATTTAGGTTATCAAACCTAAGATAATATTTACAAGACAAGACAATCAATAGCATAAATTCCGACAGTTACTAAAGTTAAATCCTCACTGCACATAAATATGCCAAAACAAGCGCGAACAGGCTTCCAGGTGTTCAACTCCTGTAATAATGACGCATGGCCTGCGAGGGACTGACGCTCCGGACTCCAGGGACTGATTAATGACGGCCTAACACTTTCCCTGAAATTAGTTGAGCTTGTTAGGTTTTTGTTTTCGAGTGAAATTGAGTCATAGAGCAATGTATACTAAAGCCAAACTCGATGTGAAATAAATGTAAACAAACAAAAAAATTCAATTTTAGGGTTATCACTTCAAGACAGTGTTACGGATATCAGAATTTCTATAGTTTGTCATATAAATCGTCCAGACTTTTCTTAATTTCAATCGTTCAAAGTCATGTTTACTATATTTATAGATCAATAGCAATTACGAATTGCCAAGAAGTGAGTTTTAAAAGAAATCAGAATATTCAGTAATTACTTACATTGAAATTTGCATCAACCCTAGCCATTTTTTCGTTTGAGTGCAGAAATCTCAAACAATTGGTTTTAGTTTGTCGTGACGTTCATCCAATGTTGAAGTCGGTTAATAGTTTGAGTTATAGTACCTAGTAATGTTTTAATAGTTTATGTAAGTACCTACCTACTTACTTATATGCCAGTACGGAAGCCTTGGAGTGCGAGCTTAACTAGTTTTTTATAATACAAAATCGCGTTAAATATAATCGAGATGCATATAGTCGATAAATTTGGCGCTCTTGTGTAAGAGCCTTTAGATCCCTCTCTCATTATAAATTTACAATAAAGCGAGTGAAGCCACGGGCAGAAGCATGAGCAATTGAGAATTAAAAAAAAAAGTTCTCTACCCCTGCTGTCAGTGGTTGCTAGGCAACGCTTTGTTGGTAAACATTTCACATCGAATTTGGCGGAAGTATAGGTAGGAGTATACATAGTTATTTTTCTCAAAAAATGGCATAACCGACTTCAACCGTGTACAGAATTCGACTAGTTTTGAACGGATCGGTGTAGTAATTTTCTTATTATTGTTGATTTATAAAAAAAAAACTAGCTGTCAGTCTCGGCTTCGCCCGGATACGTTTGCCTAAAGAAGACAAATAATAAGGATCTCTAATTTTTTTAAAAATAAAATATAGCCTATGTTCACCGGGGATAGTGTAGTTTTCCAAAAGCGAAAGAATTTTCCAAATCGGTTTAGTAGTTTCGGAGACTATCCGATGCAAACAAACACACAAATCTTTCCTCTTTACAATATTTTATTATAAAAATAACTCAACCGATTCCAATATAATAAAATTCAACGGTTGACATCCAACAGTGCTTCAGACAGAAATCTCAACAATTTTCCGATGTCCGGTAGGCTGGTATGGTTGGACCCAAACGTCTCTTATAATAATTATGTAGGATAGACAAGTTTCACACGACCTGACTACATGGTTGGCTGAAACTAAATCGGAACGTGTAATAAGGCTACAAATTAAATATATCCGTGATATGTAAACACAAAAGTGGAAGTTACTTGCTGTGGCAACGAGACACAAAGTTTGGTAAGTTACGTAGTTTTCCTTTAGCCGGAAGAGGAAGTTTGGGAACCACATCACCGCAGCATCGCGGGTAATCACAAATTATCATATCTCAGCTGCTGACGCGAATTGTGTCACTAGTGGTGGGGTGTTTGGCCGGATATGTTTTTGCCGGAAAGTTTGGCCGGATATGACTCTTAATCTTTCGTTATCAATTTTTTTTTTATTCGCATAGGTTTGACTTTTACTACATTCTGCATGTTGTTAAGCAGATATATGGTCTAGGCTGTAGCACGCTTGTCCAGAAGATACCTATTTACTCGGGATTTATAGACACCCACTTTGTACTTTAGAAGGAAGACAGACCCAGGCAAATCATTCCACATCCTAACTTTTTGTATGGGTTTCGAATCCACTTTGGATTCGAACGCTTGGTTCTAACGCGCGGAATGTCCACCATAAAATGATGAGGCTTCGGTCAGATTCTATCTAGCCGTACGATAGAAGAAAGGAGCAGGTGGGACCAAATTGTGCATCAGGCATCGCTTTGATAGGACAAATAACACACAAAACTGGTGATCAATAATGTCGTAGTAAAGATGGAAATCAAGCATTGGTAAGCATAGCTTAGAACATCCAACAAAAAAAACAGATGATTTGCTTTTATCACTCCGAATCCGCATCCACTGTTGGAGATAAATCCAAGAGATTTATGTCCAACAGTGAATGTCCTGGCGCTGTTCGTGGTTTTGATTACAAGTAATTCCTTTATGAACAAAACCATAAAAATGCAAAGATAAAGTGATATTACCAATGCCTGGCATTACCGGCAAAATTATCGTTATAACGTTATCTCATCTCTAGCGTAAACTTAACGAAACAACAGAAACTATCGCGCACAATGCACGAAGTAACACTTTACCATGACGTCCCGTTAAAAATATTTAGTAGAGCTTTCAGTTTCGTCAGCCCCAGAATTACTTAACCGACTTAGCCCGACCAGACAGGAAAGAAGTTTAAGGATCCGAAAACACCGTGAAATTAAAGAGCTAGTTGCGAAGCCCAATACTGTTGGTGAAATTAAATCCTACAGACTGCGCTGTCTTGGACACCTGGAAAGGATGGTAGTAGATCGTGTCGTAAAGAAGGCTTATTTGGGCATGCTGTAAGGGCGAAGACCGTCCCAAAACGGAAGGGCGTTCCAAGTATAGAGGGAAAGATAAAGTAGCCAAAGACTTGCTGGAGATTGAGGTGCAAGACTGGCACGCACTTGCGCAGAATAGGGACAGATGGTGGACCTTGGTATTGGAGGCCAAGACCCACTTTGAATATAGATATTTACATTAAATAATTCACAATTACCCGTTTTCTCGAATCTCGACGTGTCACCTAATTGGTGCTTATAACTGAGCACATTGGCATCGCGCGGCGTAGTACTCGGCGTGCTATCGCCTTACAACTAACTAAAAAGCCTGCCCACACAGCTTGGGCAGAGTTTGCCTCGGACACTTTTTTGCACGATTGTGACTATAAATATTTGCTCGAAGCTCATACCCATTAAAGGACTAGGTACACACATTAATAGTAGTTTATGCAACTGTCATATAATGAAGGGTATTAAAACACGAGTATGAGCTTATGAAACGAGCGCAGCGAGTTTCATAATAGTAACAAGTTTTTTAATACCCGTGTTATACGAGTATGCAGTTGCATACACTACTTTATCTTCACTAATAATTAAAACATATTGCGACGGGACGGGATGGGACGGGACGGGACAGGACGGGACGGGACGGGACGGGGCGGGACGGGACGGGACGGGACGGGACGGGACGGGACGGGACAGGACGGGACGGGACGGGACGGGACGGAACGGGACGGGACGGAACGGGACGGAACGGGACGGGACGGGACGGGACGGGAAAGGACGGGACGGGACGGGGCAGGACGGGACGGGACGGGACGGGACGGGACGGGACGGGGCAGGACGGGACGGGACGGGACGGTACGGGACGGTTTTTGGGTTCTTATTCTTAGGATTCACGCGTACGTGTATTGTCACAGTGAACTTGGCGCCATTAAAATCTAACCAATGAGAGCGCAGCTGCGCGCGCAGGGGCAATCAGGAGCGAGCGCGCGATGTTATAATGAGATTTTACGATATCGATGTGGATATTATAACATCAATTGACATTGCTTAAATTGAGTGTTTTGTTGTCTGCGCTATAACAGTAGTCATTATAAGTCAAGTATTGGAAACATATAAGTAGAATGTTACAACATTATGTAGTGTAGATAAACAATATTTATTTATTTAATATTATTTTGGAGGGGTGGGCCATGATTGTAGAAGATCTCCACGGTCTTCTACGACAACAGTGCCACACACGTTGTCGTCCTCCCCGGACTCGTTTGAGTAAATAGCAAGAGCTTCATCTCTAACCATTCACGAGCCTAGATCCCGAGCCTAGGCCCCTTTTTTAGCAGGCTCTTACTACAGACAGGTGAAACCGATGCTGTATTACTACCGATGATAATTTTTTTGCCACACTGATTTTTATAAATTTTTGTTTGTTAGATATTAATAAGTTAATGAAATCAATGTACCTCTAATATTATTTTTATTTAATTTGAATTATTGTTATTTATAACGTTTATATGATGACGTGCAACTTATTGTTATAAATAAATGAGTACGAGTATTCTATTGCGGCATCAGAGCTTTTATCCCATCCCTAGCCCAAACTCAGCGAGACAACAGAAACTATCGCGCACAAAGCACGAAGTAAGTCCTTATCATAGCGTCCGTTAAAAACTTTCGGTAGAGCTTTCAGTTTATTTGTTTGTTTGTATCTCAGATATGTTTCGTAAGCTTCGGCAGACTTAGGCGCTGTTTACACGAGCGGTAAATGAGTTGTTAGGACTAATTAGTGTTTATTGTGAGATGGCTTACTAATGAAAACGGTAAGCGACTACATTTTATTTCTATGTACGATAATAGTAGCTTATGCAACTGTCATATAATGAAGAGTATTAAAACACGAGTGTGAGTTTCATAATAGTAACGAGTGTTTTAATACCCGTGTTATATGCAGTTGCATACACTACTTTATCTTCACTAATAAAAAATAAAAATAAAAACATATTGCGAAACATTAAATTCACGCGTACGTGTATTGTCACAGTGAACTTGGCGCCATTAAAATCTAACCGATGAGAGCGCAGCTGCGCGCGCAGGGCCAATCAGGAGCGAGCGCGCGATGTTATAATGAGATTTTACGATATCGATGTGGATATTATAACATCATGTGAAATTGCTTAAATTGGGTGTTTTGTTGTCTGCGCTATAACAGTAGTCATTATAAGTCAAGTATTGGAAACTTAAGTAGAATGTTACAACATTAGTGTAGATAAATAATATTATGGTATCTACTGCCGATTCCACCGAGTGGGTTAGTAAGTTCGTATAGACCGGGTGGCTAGCTCTACCGAATCTACTCCTGCACCCGGCGGTTGCAGGTCGTGAAGACTCCTATTCCAGGACATCCACAACGCCATGACGGCAAACGCAAGTTTGTCAGATTGGCGGGGTCGAGGGCGCTGAGAGATGCCGCCCGTCCTCGCGGACGGGATTGGGTACTCGCGCCCTCCCTTAAGTTGCCCTACAGCCAGTGAGGTGTAGCGTCCAGCCCCGATAAAGAGGGTTACCTCGAGGCCGGTCCCTTCACTCAGAATGAGGGTAGACGTACAAGATGACCATCTCAAAGTCAAATTCTCGTTATTTCTTAGACACATTACATGTTCTTGAAAACGTCCGATAACAATGTTTTAAATATTATGCGTTTAGAATAATTTCTTAATAACTATTTTTCACAAAAAATGGCAAAATCGCCGTACAAAATTCGAATATTTCGATCGAATTGTTTACATTATTCTTGATTTATCAAAAACGGCTCAGCAGATTTCTGTAAAATTTAAATGGGCCCAACTCGGGAGTATACCCTTTCGAACTAAAAAAGAATTTTTCGATTCGGTTCAGAATTGGCGAAATTATCGATGAACATACACAATAAAACAAACACACGAACATAGAACCTCCTCCTTTTTGGAAGTCGGTTAAAAAATATATTTTAAAAAATAAAATATAATCTAAAATCTTCTCAATTGTTCTTTTATAAGCATAGACCGAGTCTAGTCTAGGTACACCTAAATACCTATGTACATGTGCAGGTTTATCACTGTTCACTTTCATAGAGCAACTTCAGCAAAGTCTGGTGCTTACGTAAACCTAAATTGGTTTTCAATTACAATACCATTGGCTTGGAAAATTAAATTTAGACTCGAGTCTGCGGAGAAATGATTACTACTAACAAGCGTCTGAGGTATTTGCAATTTTGTATCGTAGGTATTTTGTATTGAAATATTGATGGAACGAAAATAATCTTTATTGAAAAGGACAACATTTTTGATGTATTCACTGGTTATAATTTAAAAATTGATTGCTTGAAATTTTCTTCATCGAAATTGAAAAATATGCATATTAAGTATATTAGAACTAACCTCTAAATCTCACTATATATTTTCATCAGTAGGACGTCCTCTGTTGGACCTTTCCTACAGATTTTCAATAAAACCGATCGTAAACAGCTTGTTTTCAGCGTAATAATGCGGTCTTAGTCATGCATCATCATGAAAAAGTTTTTTTTCCGTATAGGTTTGCGTTTGACTACATACTGCCTGATGTTGAGCAGAAGTGCGGTCTAGGTTGTAGCACGCTTACCTAGAAGATACCTATTTACTCGAGATTTGAAGACACCCACGTTGTTTACTTTAGCGGGAAGACCCAGGTAAAACGTTACACATTCTGGCGGTTCGTATGAGGAATGAGGATTCAAAACGCCTTGCTTCTAACGCGCGGAATGTCCACCATAAAAGGGTGGCGCTTTGGTCGCGTCTGTCTAGCCGTACGATAGAAAAAAGGGGCAGGTGGGACCAGATTGTGCAGCTCCTGGGCGCACTCTCCGAAGCGTATCCGGTAAAAGGCCGATAAACACGCTACCTTACGTCAATGCTCGAGACTTTGCAGCTGCGACTTAGTCAAGGTGTCGTTGTCAATCAGCCTCTCAGTCGACTCCAGAGTCTCCAGTTAATATTTGGCGGAGCCATCCCAAAGGTGAGAGAGAATTTGAAGTAATTTATCGGTCATCATGATAACTTTGGGTGGATCTACTTTTTACTTGCCAGTACATGGTCTCCATTTCATCTCCAAAACTTTGAGTCCCGAAGATGCGCACCACGGAGTTTATCTTTCGACG
The DNA here is from genome assembly GCA_964007245.1 of Hypomecis atomaria. NCBI lineage: Eukaryota > Metazoa > Arthropoda > Insecta > Lepidoptera > Geometridae > Hypomecis > Hypomecis atomaria. The sequence goes on from OZ023305.1 coordinate 473,770, forward strand.
TGTCTTAACGTGACAGAGTTATGTCGAAGTATGTGTATATATCTGTCACTTTTTCACACGTCGAAAAGATTTATTTTCGTGGCTTTTCGTGGTCGCATGCTAAGCTAAGCATGTCGGTAAATGTCCTTCGCTACGCTTGCCGGTGCGTGGTTTCTATTCAAGAATTTAGGTAGCTGCGTCATCAACCAACCATCGGACTATTTACCTTGTATACAGCAATTTCAACTTTGTTTCAACTTACTAATCCGCTAGGCTATATCGTCATTCCTGATTTGACCCCATAAAGAGAGACTCTGAGCATAGCCCTCTCCATAGCACGTAAGGCTATTTTGAGCTTATTCAAAAGGCTCACAAAAGCTCACTTCAATCAATTTTTTCATCAACCCATCCATCCATCAGCCATAAAACCTCCACTGCTGGACATAGACCTCCCATATGGATTTTTATTAAGACTAGTTGGTATTGGTATGAATTTTTATATCCGAATTATTAGTATAGCTAAACCAAAAATAATATTATTTCAGTCAAAAAGACTTAAAACAAAACATTAACCGCCTTACCACAAAAGATTCAAACTCGCCTTTTTTTTTAAAACACAGTTTAACCGTGCAATTTTTACTGCTCAACAATGTCTAAAGCGTGCGTACAACTTTTGTGGACTGTAAGTTACCAAACATGTCCGTAACTGAGCCATTCTTGTTTATATCCGATTCAGATCGTGCTTACACGAGTTTTCGCCGGAAAAAGGCGGATATAACTGGATCGAACCGCTTAGTACTGGATTACTGAGCGCTTTGATGTTCTAATGGTTTGATTTTACTCGATCCTACCTTTGTTCTTGGCTTGTTAAATCTTTTTGACATTTTCATACTGTACAGACTTCTATAACATTAAATTGTACATGTAAAAAGGCCCAGAAATACGAAAAACGCGATTGAAATCCTTTATTATCAACTTTTTGTTAGTTGTTCAACAAAGTTGTTCATGATGGTATGAATTAGGACATTTCGGCTTAGTTCATATTTAAGTGAAATACTCGTTTGTATTGAAAATGAGTCGTAGTGAAGTTAAGCAGGAGCTGCGGTAGCAGAATTTTTATCAAAACAGTTTGAATACTGTGGCTTTTTTTATTGCAAATTAGTCCGCGCTTGACCACTAACTCGCCTGATGGTAAGCGACGTTGTGGTCGAAGATGAAGCACGCAGACCTAGAAGATACCTATTCACTCTGACTCCATACTATATCATGACTGCCTCGGTGGCTCAGTGGTTAGTGACTCTGACTTCTGGATCAAAGAGGCGTGGGTTCGATTCCCACCCAGGGCAAGTATTTATGTGATGAACATAGGCGTTTGCTCTGTGTCTGGGTGTTATTTAGGTACTATCCACATAAGTATGTATTTAAAAATATGTAGTATCATGTAGTATATCAGTCTCTGGCAGCCATATCACAAGCTTTGCTTAGTTTGGCGTCAGAGACCGTGTGTAAGATGTCCCCTAATATTTATTTATTTATTTAAAATATGTTATGTTATGTTATTCCCTGGCGGTTTATCAGAAAAAGTGAGTCAAACCGCTTCGTACGTATCGAGGGAAAATCGACAGTGCAGGGGTGGTAATGTGGCGTCCTCCTACTTGTCCTGTAGTAAAAAGGGGATGGTAGGATAAGGTCGTGCAGCTCAGATGCACACTCTCCCAAATGAATCCTATAGAAAATGGACAGACTCGCTCGATTAATCAATTTATAATTCATTTTTTCTGCTTCCATAAAGTACTTGTTGGTAAAAAATATAAATTTGGGTACACAGTGGCGTATGGACCCCATCGGGTGCAGCAAAATCAGAAGAGAGAAAGGCATCATAATTAGGTCATATTAATTTATTTGTAACTAGCGACCCGTCCCAGCTTCGCGCAGGTGTATTCTACATATAAACCTTCCTCTTGAATTACTCTGTCTATTAAAAAAAACATCAAAATCCGTTGCGTAGTTTAAAGATAGCATACATGGGGACAGACAGCGGGAAGCGAATTGGTTTTATACTATGTAGTGAAAAAACATCACTAATGCATACGTAAATAAATTTCCACTAAATATAACAAATTAAAATCTAATAGCTACCTAAGTGTAATATGTATCGAAAATGAGTCGTAACGAAGTTGAGCACGAGCTGCTGCGGAGGGCCCTAATTTAACAAATATAACGAGAGTAACTTCGGGACAGACCGCACGCTGCGGTCGGACCAATCAGCGCGCGGAATTTACTGACACAGCGCAACGTCAGTGGAAGACCAACTTTATCAGTTTATAATTTTAGTTTATAAAGTATGTTTGTTAGTACAGTCAGTGATTACAAAACAAATCAACATTAATACGAATTACCTAAAGAAATCACTGAATTTCACCATTATTTCACAATTTTTTTCTAAGTACAAAAGAACAACGAAAACAGTCTCGCGGCCAATGAGTGAAACAAATGACAGTCGACAGACCAACTTTGTCATTACGGCAACGCATTTACTTTTTTAAAGAAAATATGAAAGTAATTTAGGTGTAATACTCGTATGTGTTGAAAATGCGTAGTAATGAAGTTTAGCACAAGCTGCTGCGGAGGGCCCTAATTTAACAAATATAACGAGAGTAACTTCGGGACAGACCGCACGCTGCGGTAGGACCAATCAGCGCGCGGAATTTACTGACACAGCGCAGCATTAGTAGAAGACCAACTTTCTCACTTTATAATTTTAGTATATAAAGTATGCATGTTACTACAGTCAGTGATTACAAACAATCAATAAAGAAATCACTGAATTTCACCGTTATTTCACAATTTTTCCTTAATTACAAAAACAACAACGAAAACAGTCTTGCGGCCAATGAGTGAAACGAATAACAGATCAACTTTGTCACTATGGCAACGCATGTGATTAGCTTTTTAAGACAATATGAAAGTAGTATAGTTTAGGTAATATATATTAATATTGAAAATAAGTAGTAATGAAGTTTAGAGGAGCTATCGAAGTGGGCCTTAATACGAATATAAAGAGTGCACATGTCGCGGCATATGAGACTAGCGCTGAGCGAATTCTGGAGGGGATGGCTGCGCATGAGTTTAGTATGGCGGTCACCATGCGCAGCCATCCCCTCCACAGTAGTCCACAGTACCCTCAGTGCTAGACTTACGTGCCGCTACTTGTAATCTCGGGACAGACCGCGCTGCGGTCGGACCAATCAACTCGTGGAGTTTACTGACACAGCACAGCGTTAGTAGAAGACTAACTTCAGTTTACGAATTCTCTTCATATAATTACCTACTATACGTAATGTTTATGAAAATCACTGCATTTTTCTAGGATATAGTTGTCTCAAATAAGGTCAACTTTTACCTACTATTAGGCAAAGTGATGTGAGCAAAAAATTTCTTGCAATATAAATAACTAGCTGCCCGTCCCAACTACAAATGAATTTCAGTTTTAAGCCTTTCGAAAATAACATTCTAAAAGATAGTGACGACCGCAGTCGCATTTCTATCAGTTGTCTAGTTTTGAAGATTTAAGAGCATACACAGACAGACAGACACGCAAAAAGATCGTGATCAGCGGCAGTGAACCTAATTTAAGGCAGCCGCATACGTAACGGGTTTTTTCACGGACGGGACGGAACGGGAAATTTTAGAAATATCGTTTCATACAAAATGTATATAGAAGCGCATATGTCACGGAGCATATGTTGGCAGCTTATACGTTCTCTCACTATACAAAGAGGGTAGGTACAGAGAGCTGACGCCGTCATTGAATGAAATCACATACCTATTTGGCCTTCTGTTTTAAAGCTTCCGACATATTTTGTATTTAATAAATTAAGCTATTTACAGTGCCACCAACTTAGCTGTTCAGTTGACGGCGTTGCTAGTGGCGCAAATTCAATGACGAATTCAAAATGGCGACTGACGTACATCTAGTTCCAATTTTGCCCACCTGGACAGCTAAGTTGGTGGCACTGTATACGGTTATGAACAATTTACTAAAACTTTATTTCAGAGCAACCTGTATCTTAGTGAGCAGACGACGACATAATTCAGACCGCAGGAACGCGCTGAATGCGAGCAGCTTCCAACCAGGCCTACTGGAAGTAAATAAGGGAGGCCTATGTCCAGCAGTGGATGTCCTACAGTTGATGGGGATGGATGAGCACGGAAACACGAACAAACTTTCAATATAAATAATATTCAAAAGCATACTTAAATTTCAATACCTACTCGCCACTAGAACAGAATCACTAACCAAGCTAAGACAAATCTAACGAGATTAAACAAAAAAGTATTATATTTCAAAATAAATAAAGAAAAACAGCTTTTACTGAACAAATACTCGCCAAGACAAATCAAACGAGCTGAAACTCGATAGGGTTGCGTCGTTTCAGTACAGAGTTCTTCTGACCACCTTCCAGCTCCATCATCAAACCCTGGTTACCATTGGAAGACAAACTATACTCGCCAAGACCATTCAAATAAACCCAAACTCGATTGTGTCATTTCATTGATAAGTTCTTTTGACTACGTTCCAGTCCCATCATCAAATCAGCACCATGTCAACGTAATATTGAATTATGATGCGATTTACACATGCACGCAATATTTAAGCTCAATCGGTAACCGGGAAGTGGATCAAATATAACTTGCAAGATTTGATTACAGAACGACAGACAGACAATGGTACAGGTGAAATTAAATAAAAGCTTAAAAAAAGAGTTATTTTTATTTCACTGGCAAGTTCAAGTGTCTACTTTTCTGTCTTAACAATTCACCTCTATGTCGTAATAATTTCGCATTATCAGTTTAAGCTACGGTAAAAATTACGCAAAATAAAATGATCGACTTTTCTACACTGTGTCAATCAGCGTACCTTGTCATCAATTACCCTAACAGCGATTCGTTAACACGTCAAACTGATCCTCGGCGTAACGAGCACGCGGCAAACACGCGGCAAATACGTAGCAAACACGTTGCAAACACGGCAAACATAGCAAACACGCTGCTAACACATCGCGAACGACAATCAGGCCGGGGAGTTCGAACATAGAAAATAATTGGATCTGCTCCATGCTTTGATTATACACTAATCATTCATTACTGACATTATTAATGTAGGACGTCCACGACATCATCCATTCATCCATCAGCCATAGGACGTCTACTGCTGAATTGTTTTTTTAAATTGAGATATGTAGATAATTATTGTAATGATTTGATTTTTAATTTTTAATTGATATGAATGTTATTGATTGTATTTATTCTTAACTACTTAATGTTGTTGAGTGAATTTTAATGTTTTTAAATTGAAAGTGAAATAATTGTAAGATTTATATGAACTGTAACTAATTGTTATTAATAAGATAAAAAAGTATGAGTGTGAGTATGAACATCGGCCTCCCCTATAGATCTCCAATAAGACCAGTTGGTAGCGGCTTGCATCCAGCGCGATCCTGCGGTCTTAATGAGGTCATCTGTCCACCTTGTGGGTGGATATCCTACGCTGCGCTTGCCGGTGCGTGGTACTCGAGAACTTTTCTACCCCATCGGTCAACAACTGTTCGATATAGGCTTTTCCTATTGTATGAAGCAGTTTGTATCCAACGCGTCCTTGCAGCCTTAATTATATCATCGCTTATTGTCGGTGGCGTTCTACGTTGCGCTTTCCAGTCTATTTGAGAACATCATGACCCCCGTCTGCCACACATCTACGAACTTTGTGCCCTACCGATTGCCATTTAAATTCGCTAATTAGCTGGGTTATAATGTATCGATAGCTATCTTCGAGCAAATATCTATAGAGTCACGATCGTGCAATAAAAGTGTCCGAGCCAAAACTCTGCCCAAGCTACGTAGAGGGCGCGCTTTTTAGTTAATTGTAAGGCGATTGCAAGCCAACTACAACGCCGCGCGGTGCCAAAGTGCTCGGTTACAAGCACTACACGGTGTAGTGCTTGTCAACGAAATTCAGGTGACATAACGTCGAGATTCGAGAAAACAGGTCATTGTGAATTATTTAATGCAAATACATAAGTTGGTATGTATGACGGCGCTCGAACATTTTTTTACTATTTTCGCTTAGGGACTGTGGCTCTGTAGATATTTGCTCGAAGCATCGCCTTCAGTAAATAAGAATACACTTGTACTTGTATCAGCCTTTTTAATAGTCCGCTGCAGGACGTAGGCCTACCCACGAAGGGTGATCGGGCCATACCCACCACGCTGGCCCAGTGCGGGCTGGTGGATTCTGATACGCCATCGAATTTCTTCTACGGACGTATGCAGGTTGCCTCACGATGTTTTCTTTCACCAAAAAGCCAGTGGTGTAGATCTCCGTACGTAAATTCTAAAGAACTTATTGGTACAGGACCGGGGTTTGAACCCATAACCTCACGAAGAATACACATTACACCGAAAATTCCATACAATTTATCTTTTTCACATCTTTTAGTAAATCGCGTCATGATTGGTCGCCTCGGATCACAATACACGCATCAGTCGGTACAAAGGCGCAAATTGGCGTCGCTTGACGTGGAGGCTTGAAATCAAGCCACGGCTGGCGTCACGCTTGATCTTATATTGAAAGTTACAGTAGCTTAGCTTAAAACATCCATTTTATAACAATAATCAGTCGTGACTAAAACACAAATTGGCGTCGCTTGACGTGGAGGCTTGATATCAAGCCACGCCTGACGTCATGCTTGATCTTATATTGAAAGTTACAGTAGCTTAGCTTATAAACGTCCATTTAATAACAATAATCAGTCGTGACAAAGACACAAATAGACGCCGTTTGACGTGGTGGCTTGATATCAAGACACGGCTGAAAAACGCGCTTGATCCCGTATTGAACATTGTAGTAGTTTAGGTTATTTACGTCAATTTTCTAATAACAAGCGGGCGCGAGCGTCTCTCTCTAAAAATCTCGTTATTCTTAATGTTATCATAAATCGGAAAGCGGTTCGTTACTGTAACGTCGCCTGCACCGAAATAGCGGCTCTATTACATTTCGGGACAATTTCGATTTTATGTTTTTTTGATTTAAAGTAGTAGAGCTGCCACGCCCACACTGCTTGCGCGCCGGTGACAAGATGGCGAAGAGTATTCATCTTCGATCTACCTCTGCTCCCGATTGTATGAATACAGGTACATGACAGTTGCAAGCTGTCAACTGCGTTTGCTACCGCCTTTTGGAATTATCGCTCTGATCTAGTAATAATAGAACATAGATTACCGGAATGATACAGTTACTCTTTCACGCAGCAATAGATCAGCGGATAGAATTTTATACTTGATTTTTGGCATCATTCAAATATCTACTTGCAATATCGTTAAAATAAAAGGTTCCTGGGGTCCACATATCACGCGGGCAAAGTCGTAAGCAATAGATATTATTACAGTATTTCATAGCGTTTTAGTAAATTGAATCACCATTGTGTAGAGATAGGAAAAAAATGATAATTGGTTAATCTGTAATTGAATTACTTCAACAATCATCTCGTATTTTACTATCGTTACGCGGCGTTCAGTATGTCAAACTGAAAATAAAAGTAAATTCACTGACTCTTATTCCACAAGGTCTTAGCTAGTAAAAATACTGACAAGAGAGTTGGCAACACGCCGCCAAAATACCTACTTTTTGTTATTTGGGGATAAAAGGTTTACTAAATAAAGCTGTTACCGAAACTCGATTTCTCATGTCGGTTTATTGTTCAGAGCAACTTTTACGTGTTACGGTGCCTTAAATAATGTTTAATAAGACCGTGTTTACACTGGCGATAACTTCTTGCAATAAACGAACAGTTTTACTTAGTTCTCTGACAGGTTTACTATGTCACTACATAGTATAAAACAAAGTCGCTTCCGCTGCCCCCATGTCCCCGTGTATGCTTATATCTTTAAAACTACACAACAAATTTTGATGCGATTTTTTTAAATAGATAGAGTGATTCAAGAGGAAGGTTTATATGTATAATAAACCTGTGCGAAGCCGGGGCGGGTCGCTAGTGTAATATAAAATGTAGGGTTGTACTGATTACTTTTTAGATACGTATTTTGGTTCTGTATTAACTACTCCATCCATCCCATCCGTCAGCTATAGGACTTCCACTTCTGGACATAGGAATCTCCTATGGATCTTGAATAAGACCCGTTGGAAGCGGCTTGCATCCAGCGCGACTTTGTACAGGTTCTAAGCTGCGCTTGCCGGTGCGCGGTCTCTACTCGAGTATTCCCAACGGTCATCACTTCATTAGTCTTCCGTGCTACGTGCCCTGCCTATCCTTACTATCCTAACTAATATGATAAATCCGTAAGTGCGTTTTTACTCAAACCAAACCTCTTTCATGCAGTTCAGGAAACGGTGCAACAGATTGACTTGATTTAAAAGACGGAAAGTGACAAGTGGCTACTTTTTATCCCGAAAAAATAAATGTTTAGGTTAAAAGAAAAAGGTTAAAGGATAGCACAAAAATCAAAATATCATGCGGGCGAAGCCGCGGGCGAAAACTGGTCCTTACTAATATTTAAAAGAAAAAGGATTTTTTAACGCGAATAAGTCTGCGCTTGACCACCAACTCGCCTGATAGTAAGCGACGTTGTGGTCGATGATGAAGCACGCAGACCTAGAAGATACCTATTAACTCTGACCTTGAATAGCTTTAGTTTATTTTTTTTATTATATCTCTTAGGAAACAGGAAAGCAGGAAGACTGTTCCATTCCCTGGCGTTACGAATCAGAAATGTTGAGTCAAACCGCTTCGTACGCATCGAAGGAAAATTGACATCGAGGTGTGTTTGTTTCACTTTAACGAAAAAATTGACTCGTTCGGCACGGTCTGTCTTTGGATGGGTGACCGCGGGTAGCATTTACAACTGAGCTCTATAGTGGTTCTAACGCCACGTTAAATTGTAGGCCCCGGTTGTTTTAACCGTTTAGCCATGTCAGAGGCCTTCAGGCGGCCTAAAAACTCTGACACCAGGGCTAGCCACCTGTTCTATACGAACTTACTTACTTTAACGAAGCAACGGAGCAACGAATTGATTTAATTTTTGGCATGGACATAATTTGAAAGAAGGAAATTGATAAAAGATACTTTTTATTACAGAAAATCAAAATGCTCCCCTGGATAGCTCAAAAATTAAAATACCCGCCAGCGAAGCCGCGGGTAAAAGGTACTATTTTATAAATTGACTTGTAGAACTCGGCGCAAGTTTTCTCCCAAGTGTAAACTTAGTTTTACGGGTGGCAAGGTAAAGTGTTGCGTCATATTGTAGATTTTATTGAGTGTAAGATATTGGGCAGATTGTTTTGGGTTGAAGAAGGCGTGAAGGCAATGGCGTGAAGAGGGTGAATACATGGTTTTATTTTGAAGAATTTTGCGTAAACTTATCGAAAACCAGCCATAAATTATATTGGAATAAAAAAAAATAAGGCAGATATTTGGTAGAGTTTTTAATATTAATGACAACTCATTTATTCAAGTACCAAAGGCTTCATATTTATTTTAAGCCGCCTTAAGTCTCTGACATGGCTAAACAGTTACACCCAGGACAAAACAACCAGACCTACAATTTAACGTGGCGTTAGAACCACTATAGAGCTCAGTTGTAAATGCCACCCGTGGTCACCCATCCTAAGGCAGACCGTGCCGATCGAACGATGCTGAACTTTGCTGATCCCCTACAAACTTATAGTCAAACTACGCCATGTAAAAAACTGAAATAATGCATATTATATTTTAGATTCTTTTCTAGACACTTCACTACATAGTATAAAACAAAGTCACTTACCGCTCTATCTGTCCCTAAGTATGTTTATATCTTTAAAACTACGCAACGGATTTTGATGTTTTTTTTCAAATAGATAGACTGAATAAAGAGGAAGGTTGATATGTATTAGGTTGATATGTTATATGTAGGTTGTTCGAAGCCGGGGCGGGTCGCTAGTATTTATTAAAATAAGAATTAAATTACAATTTTGAAATCATAGCAGTTCAAAAAGAATTTTTAAAATAAGCAAATTAATCAAATTCAAACAAAGAGAATCACACGAACCATTCATCATGTATAATTCCCTCATTCTCACCAAAAAAAATAACAATTTTGGCAAAATTCATCAGCGGCCCATAAAGGCAGCACCATAGAGCCTTAGAGAAAGGCCTTCTTTACCTGGCCTGATAAAGAAGGCCTTTTTCTATTTTCCAACTGAGCGCTGCCGTGGCTCGGATGACACGTTAAATTGTAGGCCCCGGTTGTTTCAACCGTTTAGCCATGTCAGAGGCCTTCAGGCGGCCTAAAAACTCTGACACCAGGGCTAGCCACCCGGCCTATACGAATTTACTTTTTTACCTGGCCTGAGACTTATATGTAGCAAATACTCATATACTTACCGCAAAAAATATGTCTACAAATCATACGTTTACCATTTTTTTATACCATAGGTACAGTATAAAGTCAACATTCGTACAATCTTTAAGCTTTACTCAAGAAATAAATAATACTTTTTTTTTAATTCTTGGGGTTACGCATACTTGTATTTAAAACTAATGCGTGTGTTTTATTACGATACACACACACACACACACATGACTTAAGTCTCAAAGACTATCGCGGAGTATCTCATAACCATAACATTTCATTGAAGACTTACCCTTAAATGTAGGTATAGCCAAGTCAAATCACGAGCAATTGAATTACATAAGTAAATCCCTTTAGAATGTTGTAGGTATATTCTTGTAGCTGAAATTCCAGGATTTTCTACAGAAGACTTGGCCCCCTGTAGATCTCAATTCTTTTGGTGGCGAAAACTTTGCCTTCCATTTCACATTATGTTTTTGATGAGAAAACTATATTTTATATGGTGATTCGTATCCAAGAATAAATTCTTGAGAACCTCGGTATCACAGTGGTATCACAGGTCAACTAAGGGTCAAATTAGACAATTGCTGACTTTATCTGTCATCAAAATTAGGAAAATAAATAATCAATTTGTAGTTATTTTATACCGTTTTTAGGTTTCCGTACCCAAAGGGTAAAAACGGGACCCTATTATTAAGACTTCGATGTCCGTCTGTCTGTCTGTCTGTCACAGGGCTGTATCTCAATAACCATGATAGCTAGGCAGCTGAAATTTTCACAGATGATGTATTTCTGTTGCCGCTATAACAACAAATACTTAGCACAGAATAAAATAAATGTTTAAGGGGGGCTCCCATACAACAAACGTGATTTTTAGGAGTTTTTTGCTCGTTTTTTTTTCGGAGTTTTTTCCTCCGTTTCGTCGGTCGATGAAGAGGCCCCCGCTAGAACGAGTCAACGTCCCGTCTTGAGAGATCTGTGGAGACCACAACCAGCACCATTTGCATTCCTGAAGCAAAAAACCGCCTTAAATCTTTCAACTGGTATTTATTAGCTTGTTTCGCCCTAAATATTATGGAAATAAGGTTTCGCCAAGCGCAATGACAAGAAATAAATTGTACAAGTCTTGTTGAGGCGGGAAATGGAAAATACGGGCAGGTACAATGTAATTTTGATGATTTTCAACCAATTTCCAAAAAATAAAAAATATGGCCAAGCTCGAGTCGGCCTCGCGCACGAAGGGTTCCGTACCGTTTTGGAGCCCCATTCCTCATGCCATAATTAGTAGCGAGCAAAAAAAACTCTTAAAAATCACGTTTGTTGTATTGGAGCCCCCCTTAAATATTTATTTTATTCAGTTTTTAGTATTTGTTGTTATAGCGGCAACAGAAATACATCATCTGTAAAATTTTAGCGGTCTAGCTATCACGGTTCATGAGATACAGCCTGGAGACAGATAGATAGATGGACAGACGTACAGACGGACATCGGAATTTTAGTAATAGGGTTCCGTTTTTAACCTCTGGGTATGGAACCCTAAAAAGGAGTTTCTTCTGATGATGCCTTAATTCTCAGTTACCTATTTGTTCACGTAGAGTTACTTTCAGTTAATTTGAACAGCTAATTTCTGAATACCCACTGTAGTTTTTACCGACTTCAAAAAGGAGGAGGTACCTACTATGGTCGTCAGTATGTTTTTTTTGGTGTATGTTCATCAATATTTTCGTCAATTCAAAAACAACGTCAAACAAAAAATTAGGAAAGGTATACTTCCGAAGTGGTTCAATTTAAATATTATTGAAATCAGCTGAACCGTTTTTGATAAATCAACAATCATGTCACATTGATTCGTGCAAACTATTGGAATTCTGTACACGGTGGAAATCGGTGGTGTGATTTTTTTTTCGAAAAATAATTATAATTAAATTTTTTAATTTGCATTTTACAGTAAATACTTATGCGTTATGCATTAGATAACTTTAATTTTCAACTTCATCGGCCATTCTTTTCAACAAACATGTATCCTACCCACTGCCACATTAACTTGCTAATCCACCGGGCTAGATCGGCACCAGTCATTTGTTTACAAATCTAGTTGTTCCCATTACAATTTCCGGTGATGTGTCACCAAATTTCTCTTTGGATGTACTGAACTTACGTAGAGGTATATTATGTACGTCTTTACTGTACTGTATCAGCCTTTTAATAGTCCACTGCAGGACGTATAATATATGTCGGAGAGCAGCCCCTTGAGCTGATTTGCTTTATTTAATTACTGGCAATACACAGACAGATAATATTTCGAGATGCATTTGACAGATGACTTTTCTGTCAACTTCAATGTCGTGCCCACGTCACACTGACGTACACATTGGCGGGAAAAGGCGTGGCTTGAGTCACTTTTTGTTTTGACGAAAATACAAGAAGATGTTGGAAAATCATCGGAGTGTTGTTTGTTTGATTCGAAGACAATTACTGTAATTTTTGAAGAATTACTCTGTAAGCAGAATAAAGTTGATATCGGAAATTCGCTGGTGTTCATATTTCAATAACTAGCACTATGATCAAGGAGGTTATCGAGACAATAATACACGTTTGTTGACCCCTCCCGTCATATATAATAGGCCTACTCACGAAGGGTGAATGTATTTACTATCTACTGCATACTCAAGTTTCTCCACGATGTTTTCTTTCACCAAAAACCCTGGTAAAAATTAAACCGTAATTGCATTGAATTCACAGTATAAATTAACTTTACTCAAACCTTTTAAAATAGTCTTACAATTTTAATTCGAAAAACAAAATAAATCCTCCTCCCCTGTGGTTCCGTAGTTCGCGGCAGAATTCTTTGCTTCTTTTGCTCCTCAGCTCGTTAGTGAGGTCTTTCTATGCAACAATTACAAAGATTCCGCAGTTCATTCGGTCTTCTCGTTCTTTAGTTCTCGTTCTTTCGTTCATTTTTGCTCTCGAGAATTTTTATAGGGTTTTATCAGGCTTAATGGTGGAAATGCGATTGTTTTTAATATTTTTTCGTTTTGGTATTGTAGAATGGTTTGTTTTTAAAACTTTTGCTTTAAAGTTGATTGTTACTGTGGAATTAAATGTGAATTATATTAATGAGTGGACAGAATCAATTTGTATTTTCTTTAATCCTTTTGATTGCAAAATTATTAATCTCTCCGTACTTGTGTGGGTATTTAATTCACATGTTTTTTTTTTTTTGCATTTCACGTAGGTAGCACGTAGCTGTGTTTCAAGCCCTGCAGTCAGAATTTATAAGTCTCTGACTCTGGAGTGGCTAAACGGTTAAGACAACCAGAGTACAAGTAGCGGCACGTAAGTCTAGCACTGAGGGTACTGTGGAGAGGATGGCTGTGCATGGTGAACGCCCTATTACGCCCTATGCGCAGTCAACCCCTCCACACGACGCTTAAAAAAAAATCATTTATTTCAGGCATGTAGGGCTCATATTAGCAAAAATAGAAAATTACACATCATAAGGATTAGCGCTAGACTTATAAGCCGCGACCGTGACCTGTAACAAAAAAAAATCAGCCAAGTGCGAGTCGGACTCGCGCACGAAGGGTTCCGTACCGTATGGGAGCTCCATTCCTCTTGCCGTTATTAATACCGAGCAAAAAACTCCTAAAAATCACGTTTATGGTATGGGGAGCCCCACTTTAATATTTATACTTTTATTATTATATTTTTAGCATTTGTTGTTATAGCGGCAACAGAAATACATCAGCTGTGAAAATTTCAGCTGCCTAGCTATCACGGTTCATGAGATACAGCCCGGTGACAGACAGACAGACGGACATCGAAGTCTTAGTAATAAGGTCCCGTTTTTACCCTTTGGGTACGGAACCCTAAAAAGGACCTACGTTAGCATACCTACTCTAACCTATTCTAGTAGACAAAACTGTCCCTTTTTCAACGGTCGGTCAATATACCTGAAAAATCAGCCAAGTGCAAGACGGGCTCGCACACGAAGGGTTCCGTACCGTATGAGAGGCCCATTTCTCTTGCCGTTATTAATAGCAAGCAAGAAAACTCCTAAAAATCACGTTTGTTGTGTGGGAGCCCTCAAACATTTATTTTATTCCGCCTTTAGTATTTGTTGTTATAGCGGCAACAGAAATATATCATCTGTGAAAATTTTAGCAGCCTAGCTATCATGGTTCATGAGATACAGCCCGGTGACAGACAGACGGACAGACGGACATCGAAGTCATTACATTAGTAATGGGGTCCCGTTTTTACCCTTTGGGTGCGGAACCCTAAAAAGTATTCTCGCACACTTTACTCGTTCCCACACAGTTTTGTTTAACCCTAGAGAGATAATCTGCGTAAAAAATACGCATGCGCCATTGAAATATTGCTCTCTCTTTCTTATTTGCGCGAATCGGGCGCTGAGCTTTTAAGTAATCTCAGTCGTCGCATGGAGCTTGCGTGTGGCGTCTGTGTCGCTGAGGTAAGTGCCACCATTTTTGAAATATAACGGCAGCGGAGTCAAAATTACCCATGATTATCTTTTAGGCTAATGTAATAAAACATACTTTTAGGCTAATATAATAAAACATATCTCAAATATTTAGAATGTAAGTTAAAATTACCAGTTATCAGTAAAAAAATATATATTTGTGCCCAAAGAATAATAGTTCCTACGTTTTGTTAACTTTGCAGAAGTAAAGTTTTTTTAAAGTCAAATAAACGAATATATATTAATATAATCTTGTTTATATTATTTATTAATACATAGAACCAATCAAAGAGGCTTTTTTTAAGTATCAGTAAGAAAAATAGTAGTTTATAGCCTGTTAAAACTCATGCGTCGATTTTACGCATGATTATCTTTAACGCACACTCATTTATGATTATCTTTCTAGGGTTAATTTGAGTTTGGCAGTTTTTTATTGAATAGTACCTAAGTGGGTAGTTTTCGAAATATATTCCGCTGCACTTACTGAAAGAAGTTACGAAAGTTTTGAGTTACCTAACTTTGTGATCGTCTCGCGAATCGTATGGATGAATTTGTTGAAAAATAGGAAAGTGAATGATAATTGTGTTATGAAAATTCTTGATTAGCCTAGGTATTTAAAGATTTTTTTCACTAATTTGCCACAACCGACTTTAATCGCATAAAATTCAAATAATTCGCGCGTATCAATATACAGTTCAATATTCTTTTAGGGGCTTATTCTGTAAAGTTTGATAACCAAAAGAAAAATACATAGCTATTGTAGTACATAAAGCGAGAAACAAATTATTACAGTTGATTTCGATTATGTCTGATCCATAACAGCATTGCCTTAAATAAAAAAAAAACCTTGTACATCAAAACTAACAATTTTTTTTACGAATTTTGTCACAACTAAAAAAAACAGCTGTTCCATACATTTTATCGAGTGAGAACGATATTTTTCTATGGAACAGCATTTTTTTTAAACATTTAATGAATATCGTAAAACTAAAGTTTGTTTGTTTGATGTACAGAATAAGCCCCTAAAAGGGTGCTAATTGATTACCGATAACCCTGTATATACCCCTTTTTTGATAAAATTTGATTTTTCAAAATCAGCTCAGAATATTTGGATAAAATATTTATAAACTAGCTGACCCGGTGAACTTCATCTCACCATCTGTCCACTGGAAGGATTTTTGTTTATGTAATACATCCATGGTCAACTGTCAATGACAACTTTTACATGCAGAAACATTTTGTATGGGAAAATTAAATTCGTGATTTTATTAAATACTCCGTAAATAAATGGTTGCCCTGGATGGGGATCGAACCCACGCCTCTTAAATCCAGAAATCAGGGTGACTAACCACTGAGCAACCGAGGCAGGTATATAATTAAGCATCGAAAGTTAAAAAGACGCGTTCTCAAATCTTCGCCCCGATCAGAAACAAAATGGCCGCCAACATGAAAGCTCGCGTTTGATGGAAATAAAATGCCATTGATTACGGAAAGCCCCTGATTTATTAGACTTCACCTGCAGTGACGTGAGGTCACAGCGCTTGCTGCGTATAGCGGCGGAACTAGCGGGATATTCTCATTTTAGTTTTAAGTTATAAAATACTAACCTTTGCCCGCGGCTTTACCCGCGCTTACTTTGTAGCCTATGACACTTACAAATAATGTGGCTTTCCATTGGTAAAATAATTTTTAAAATCGGTTCAGTAGTTCCAGAGATTACCCCCTACAACCTCACAAACTAACAAACTTTACTTCTTTATTATATTATTACTAGCTTATGCCCGCGGTTTCGCCCGCGCTTACTTTATAGCCTATGACACTCACAGATAATATGGCTACCTATTGGTAAAAGAATGGAAGAAATCGCTTGAAGCGATAAGGCCGCCATTTAGTATAACTTTGTAATGTTTTTATTTTTCGTATGTTTTTTGTATTGAAATTGTGGTTAAACTAATAAAGAACTATCTATCTATCTATCTATCGAAATCGGTCCAGTAGATCCAGAGATTACCCCCTACAACCTCACAAACTTTACTTCTTTATTATATTAGTATAGATAAGTAAAGATGATTTATTATCCTACTAATATTATAAACGCGAAAGTTTGTGAGTATGTATGGATGTTTGTTACTCTTTCACGCACAAACGGCTGAGCCGATTTGGATGAAATTCGGTATTAAGATAGTTTAGACCTTGGATTGACACATGGCTACTTATTATCTTAGGCTAAAGCAGGTAACGCCGCGGGGGCCAGTTAGTAATAAATAAAACAAAATATTGGTTATCTGTTAAATCGATTTTCGGACGATAATTTTATGTGATAACGTCTAAAGGAAACATTGTTGAATCAACAACTGAAACAAGCCAAATGCTTAGGCTGATCTTGTCTCTCTATTGCTTATTCCGCGCTCTCGCTTGCACGCTCAGCTCACACGCTACGTGACATTTTTTCGTACGTGCAGCCGGCGTTTATCGATTTTTAGGGTTCCGTACCCAAAGGGAAAAACGGGACCCTATTACTAAGACTTCGATGTCCGTCTGTCCGTCTGTCATGTCTGTCTGTATCTCATGAACCATGATAGCTAGGCAGCTGAAAATTTCACAGATGATGTATTTCTGTTGCCGCTATACTAAAAGGAAAATGAAATAAATATTTAAGGGGGCTCCCATACAACAAACCTGATTTTTTAGACATTTTCGCTCTATATTAATAATGGTAACAGGTAGATGCGTGAAATTTTCACAGAATATTTAGTTTTATATTCACTTTGATAATATAGGGTCATATGTGTATAACTTTTGAAACATGTTATTTAAGATCTACATGACTGTATTACCACATATGTTGCAATAAAGATTATTGATTGATTGATTGAATAAATAATAAAATAAAAACAAAAGGGGGGCTCCCATACAGTACGAAACCCTCCGTGCGCGAGTCCGACTCGTACTTGGCCGATTATAAAGACATAAGCACTGACATTTATCGTGGCAGTGCTGCCATCATGCTGTGAATTAAGGATCACCGCTAGAGGCAGCGTACGAAATTCAATTTATTGACGTGATAACGTCTTACAACTCGATGAACGTCAGTTGCACGTACAAAAAGTGTTAAGTAACGTTCCTCCTGAGCCGAGCTCGTGCAAGCGAGAGCGCGGAAAAAGCGATAGAGAGGCACGATTGGCGTTCGGCTTGTTTCAGTTGTTGATTCAATGTTTTCATATGACGTTATCACGTAAAGTTATCGTCCTTAAATCGGCTTTACAGACAACAATTTTTTTTGAGTATTTTTGCAATTTGTTACAGGTCGCGGCATATAAGTGTAGCGCTGAGCGAAGTGTGGAGGGGATGGCTGCGCATGGGTTTAGTAAGGCCGTCAACATGCGCAGCCATTCCCTCCACGCTACCCTCAGCGCTAGACTTACGTGCCGCTACCTATACCTAACTAAAACTTCAAAATATATTATGTTAATTTTAATTTTACTTTCTTGTAATTTTTCTCTTGGTAATCTGTTTAAAATTGGGAGAAGCCCCTGGCTTTAGAAATACAGTTGCAAGACTAGTTCGGAGACAGTGGATTCAAATAAGTTTTGTCACCTGTTTTTGATTCAATAAATAAACATTTGAATTTGAATTTGAACTACTAACTTGGGATTTTTACTACGCAAAAAGGTTGATTTAACCAAAATTATCATGATGATCACCCAATTGACAGTATGAGCTACAATAAACCAATGTAAGTTTTAATAGTGGCTGTAATAATTTGATAATAGTAGTTTATGCAACTGTCATATAATGAAGGGTATTAAAACACGAGTGTGAGTTTATGAAACGAGCGCAGCGAGTTTCATAATAGTAACGAGTGTTTTAATACCCGTGTTATATGCAGTTGCATACACTACTTTATCTTCACTAATAAAATAAAAATAAAACATATTGCGAAACATTAAATTCACGCGTACGTGTATTGTCACAGTGAACTTGGCGCCATTAAAATCTAACCAATGATCTATGCTGCGCGCGCAGGGCCAATCAGGAGCGAGCGCGCGCTGTTCTTTTTTTATTTCATTGGCACAAGATCTTACCAAAGAGTTTTGTGTATGTAAGTTTAGTAGTTTCGACGAAGTTTTCACGTATAACCCAACTGTTTTCAAAAGCCAGCCTAATATCAAAATTTTATACAACTTGTATGAGGATTTTGACATAAGGCTCGCCAGGTTAATTGGTCGCGTTTTATTGATGTTATAATGAGATTTTACGATATCGATGTGGATATTATAACATCATGTGAAATTGCTTAAATTGAGTGTTTTGTTGTCTGCGCTATAACAGTAGTCATTATAAGTCAAGTATTGGAAACATAAGTAGAATGTTACAACATTAGTGTAGATAAAAGGTATTCATAGCCACAAAAACAGATTTCGTAAATCCAAGGTGAACAATATTTCTGCAATAAATTTCTTAAAATCCCAAAAAAAAATATTTCAGGCATTGAATCTAGCTACTTTGCCAGCCTTTTTTAATAGTCTAATCCAGGACGTAGGCCTACCCACGAAGGGTGATTGGGCCATATCCACCACGCTAGATGTGCGGGTTGGTGGATTCACATACACCATCGAATTTCTTCCACGGACACATGCAGGTTGCCTCAAGCTGTTTTCCTTCATTGAAAAGCCAGTGGTGTGAAATTCCGTACATAAATTCCAAGAAATTTATTGGTAAGGGATGGGGATTTGAACGCACGACCTTACGTTTGTAAGGCGGGTGTCATTACCACAAGACCACCAAGGCTACACTCTAGCGTTGACTCTATCGTTTTACCTTAATCGTGAAACCGATAGCATTATTTCCATGGTTCCTCTAAAGAACTTGAGCATTGCCATTCAGCGTGGCAATGCAGCCAGCATGCTGGGCACGCTGCCAACTAGCAGTGGGCTTGAGCATTTGGATTATCTTTAGACCTTCAAAGGTCTGAGGATGATCCAATGCTTTTTGTGTAATAGTAGTGTTGTTTTGTTGTAGTTAATAAAGGCACTTTTGCCAGAAAAAAAAAACAACTTTAAATTAATGTTAATTTTCCTTGTTTCAGGTAAGTTACGGAACATCTCGTAATCACTATGGCATATAAAAATTTATCAGCTATGTTTTGCAGACATCGTGAATGATTTTACCTTAGAAACAAGGTAAGACAGATCACATTTTAAACGATATAAAACGGGACTCACTCACGTGTTCGTATAGTCTTAACAAGACTATAGTTTCGGTCGCGTTCGGCGACCTTTCTCAAGTTGGCGAGTGCTAGCACGCGGAGCCGTCTCGCAATGCACTGCGGGCAGCGGCGCGTAGCGCTCACGATGACAGCGGTTGCGGTGGCGGGGCGGGGGCGGGTAGAGAGGATTGTTGTGTCGGCGCGCACTGAACTATACGAATACGAACACGAACACGTGAGTGAGTCCCGTTTTATATCGTTTAAAATGTGTGAAAACCACGTAAATTTCCATAGTAAAATAAGACAGATTAATTGAATAATTATTCCACGTAATTTACCCAAACAACATGATAGACCTTCACTAAGATAAATTATTATCTAACTTCCTTCACAATCATCAAATACTAGAATCCGAATTCCCATAATATAGACATGAACAAGTAATCACGTCAATAACCCAATCATTATAATGAATAGATCATCTTTATCTGTTCATCTTACGGCCGTTACGTCAATCCGTTATCCGTTAATCTATTCATCCCGTTATCCGTTATTATCGTTAATAGTGTATAATAGGCATGTTAACGGCCGTGTTCCCTGAACATTCAATTATGAAAAGCGAGATTACGTGTATAAACAGATATTGTGAGATAATAGCAGGGCTATAGCTACCTGTTTCTGTCTAAGAGGGGTTTTAAGGACAAAGCATACCTATTTACCAAAATTTAATACAGATAAGTTTGTGTATAAGGTGTGGCCATTACTGACTAAACATACTTAATGCAGGGGCTTTTAGGATTATACATTTATAACGTTGTTTTGGCATAATAAAAAAATCTGAAGGTCATCTTTGTCACCATAGCGTTCAAAAATAGCTTACCTATTTTCAGACCTATTTACTTGTAAACTACATACTTCGATAAATAAAATATAAAGATTAAGCCGTTTCGGTGGAGTTTTTTAACTTTTTGTCATATTTATGAAGGTCTAATCGCCAAGACACAGATTTTACCTGGTATTGTAATGTGCTGAAATAAATTATTTTAAATAATTTAATTTTAAACTAGACCTTTCTCCAGGAGTGAGATAGTTAAAAGGTAGCCAGTATAGGTTAAAAAAAAGAAAAAAAAATTGTGTTCGATAACAAAGTGATCAAAGTATGTGTTAGAAGATTTATTATTTGGCTAAAAGGACAAGTGTTTTTACTAACTACACCAAAATAAAATACGACTTACTCAAGGTAAAACTACATTCTTAAACTACAGACTACTACATAACAAGTAATTGGATCATCCACAGACCCTTAGGAGCTCTAAAGATAATCTAAATGCTCAAACCCACTGCCAGTTTACAGCGTACCTAGCACGCTGGCTGCATCAGACCTTCAAGGGTCTGTGGATGATCTTATTGCTTTTTATGTAGTATTAGTTTAATTATGTAGTTGTATATTATCAGGTCTTAGACATCTCTCGGATCAATCAGACGATCCTTATAGATCACGTACCTAATTGTGTAGGAATTTTGTGTTAACATTTTAGATAGACCACAAAATTTACTCACTACAAGTTTTCTCATTATGTTTTTTGACCTACGAAACGCAGGAGGTTATCAAGTCGACGCGTACATTTTATTTATTTATGAATACGGATATTTTTTACAAAGTAGTCTGATTTCAATAATTCTATCTTATTAGAAAGATATTATTTATTAAAAATGTCCCAAATAAAATTTATTGAAACTGGTTTGTTGGTTTTTGAGAATTTAACAATAATCTAAAAATGGAATACCTAAGTACGTCGATTTGAGCGAACTATTCGAATTTAGTACGTAAATTGCAATGGCCGGTTTTGCTGTTTTTGGCAATAGATAAATCCTACACAAAATAGCCAGAGTTATGAAAATCGATTCATAACTCTACTACAGTGAAAGTGCTACCTAACCTAGTGCGCAGTATAATACAGGTAAGCTGCTAGTAAGCCCTCGTACGATAATGAACTTGTTGTCGATAATAACCTGTAGCGCCTGCATGCAATTGGATTCTACACTTATGTAGGTATACCTACACCTGTGTGAGGTAGGGATGGGATAAAATGTACTTGGGTTACGGAACTTTGACTGGTTTTAAACTCGCGTCAGGAGACTTGACCTGATCGAGAATTTGTAAGACGGAGGGAGCTACTCTCCCTCCCCGCCGGCGCAGCGTAGGAGAGGAAGATCTCTCTCTCTTTCTACCGCGCGGCGAAAATGTATGCCTGCTCCTGCTGTTTCGTTTAAGCGGTGCAGGGCACTTGCGCGAGTGTGCGTGCGAAATTATTCGCTAACCATTCCAAAATATTCGTTAATGCACAACTTTAATGTTCATGTTTTCACTTCGGCCGGCACACCCAGCGTGCAACCCGTTGTTGTTTTTAATTTCTTACTATGAGGCGTTTTAGAAAAGGTGGGTTAAGAAATTAGACAAAACACTTTTAGCATTGCAGTTGTCTATAAAAACAGTAACTGTCTACCAAAACGAAGTTTATCAGCTGGTTTACAAGCTTTCTCATCACCATCAGCATCTATGGAAAACTCACTGTTAGTTAAAGACCTCTTCTCAATTGTGTCATTTTATCACAATAATAATTCATAATGATTGGGCCATATACACCACGCTGGCCCAATTGGGGTTGGTGGATTCACATACGCTATCGAATTTCTTCTAAGTCAGCACCATGTCATCATAATATTGCATTGTCACGCGATTTGGATGCAAAATTTTAGCTCCTTCGGTAATCGGGAAGTGAATCTTTAACTTGCAAGATTTGATTACAGACCGACATACAGACAACGGGACAGGTGAAATTAAATAAAAGCTTGTAATTAAGTACAAAGATCGTTAAGTACGGGACCGGGATTTAAGTCCACGACCTCACGATTGTAAGACAGGTGTTATTACCACTAGACCATCACGGAATTTTAATAATATAAACTACCTTTAACTTTTTTCAAGTTCAAGACTAAACTCTCTCGCTGTCACAGCCCTCCTGTGACAAGTTCGGCCCTAACTCGTGTGAGCGTCTTAAAAGCGCGCAAACGAGCTCCCCGCTCGACAGGTAACCTGGTTACCCCACTCTATGGTGATGTTGTTGGATAGTAAACTGTAGGCAGTTCACGGGTTTTGCTATTAGACACGTTTTGTTAACATATTTATGACCTTTTTGCGAATTTTGTTGCGATAATTATGACGTTTTTGCAAAAGTTGTTTGAAAAATTAGACAAAGCGCTGGAAACATACTCAAACATTTTTAGGGTTGCAGATGTTTTATGTTGTTGAAACCTAAAGTGTTATCTAAAATAAATAAACAAGTAACTATTATTAACAATAGTTAATTTATTATAATTAATATTTAAAATTTGTATAGTATATCAGTCTCTGGCAGCCATATCACAAGCTTTGCTTAGTTTGGGGTCAGAGACCGTGTGTAAGATGTCCCCTAATATATATTTATATATTTATTACACTATATTTTACATGGTCTCTGAACCCAACTAGGCAAAGTTTGTAATGTGGCTGACATAGAGCGGTAGCCAGTTTTAAAGGCAGCGTTTTACTGTCAAGAGATCCGCAACATCTTACTGTCAAGACAGTTTGCTTGCTTGATTACTTGCTTTTATCAGCATCATCATCGGCGTACGTCGACCTTCTGCAAGGTACAGGATTAGTTTCCCTTGTGCCATTGTTACACACAATATCATTCTTAATACCACGGTAATGGTATCTAAGTAGTATTGAGACTCGGTTCTTGAAATAAATAGCTACAGCTCCGCGTGACAACGCAGTACGCAACACACGCTAGGGCTGCCCACCTGGTAGTTAAATTGCACGCTTACTGATTACAAACCCACACGTTTGATTCTTCACTACTACGGCGCGGCGCAGCACGCCCCTGCTACTGTTGTGTACCGGACTCCGAGGCTCGTAGGTATGATTCGCGTTCCGACCTTTTGTATGAAGACGGAATACTGGATATATACCATTACCGTGTTAATACTAAGGCTCCCAGCTCGACAGGTAACCTGGTTTCCCTGGTCACTCTATGTTGATGTCGTTGGATAGTAAACTGTGAGCCGTTCTCTTGTTCTGATATTAGACACGTTTTGGTTGGTACGATATTTAAGTGTAATTTTTTGCTTTTTTGCTAGACATTATTGTTATTAAACAAAAAAAAACAAATTACGCCACCTCCTAACGCAAAAGTGCTATTATACCCTAGATGATTTTTTCGAAGACAAATTATGAACACTAGATATAATTCAACCTACTTATAGAGCAGAAGCAGATTTATACATAAGGGTCTAGTAATAAAGCTCAATTAAATAAGGTCAGCCATATAATTACTATAATTATTGTAGTTCTATTTAGATATAATATATTGAGGAGTATTCAATGTAATGTACCTACATTAAGTACTACTATGCAAATGTACATACCTATTTATGAAAATTATAATTTTTATTGTTAAATTTAATACACTGTCTGGCATTAATTCTGTTAATACTCTAATAATAATTATGCTACGCCCTATTAAACAGGGTGAATATGTACAACATTTAGCAATAAGTATTATTAGTCTTAATACGCTAAGTACTAATTGTATTGTATTTGTACATATATCTTGCATACATAAATAAAGTAAAGTAAAGTAAAGTATTATAGGCAGAATATCTAGTTTATATAACAGGGGCAGCGTTATTGGTATTACAGTGTTTTTATAAAACCAAATTTTTCTGTTCGAAATAAAATAAAGTTGAAATGTATCATTTCAGTAAACCCGTTTCAATTATCATATTACATGATATACCTTTATTTCCAACTGGTTTAGTTGATTAAATTCCTGTTCACCCATATTCATGGGCTGTTTCAAACACGTAGTAATAAAATAAACGAAATATTTATCTATTTGAGTTTGCAAATAGTAAAACAGCGTTATCGTGTGTTGCGAAAACGTTGCAAAATATCAAACCGCCAAAAACTGTTTGTAAAACTGCAGATACATTCCATTTGGGGCTCGCAGTCGCACTTTAGGGTTAATATCTACTAAATTTATGATGCGTCGCAAAAAATTACGATATATTTTGGTGTTACATCAATTTTTGGGCCAATCTACTTGATAATCTAGAGTGTTCATCGTAATATACCTACATTTTGTATTTATATCTTTATTTACAAAATTAATGTCGCTGCTACGTATTGGTTTCTCGGCGCCATTGTTTTGCTAGCCGTGACAACTGTGGCCCATTCTTCCTTCATGGATGAGCGTATGTAAAGTAGATTGTCAAAAAGTTGGCACAGTAAGACATAATAATTATTCGCGAAAATAAGGACGTCTGAAAAAAACTGCGTATATAATTAAAAGTCAAAGTTCACATCAAGAAGTAGGCTAAAACTGTAGTAATAGTACCTATTTAGCGTGTTGTGTGCAGTCACCATGTTTTATTGAACGAAGTTACGATGTAAAATTAGGATAAAATGTGTATTGCTATTTTTGATTTATAAAGCTGCATTGGAACTATGAAGTGCATTTTTTTTTTGTATAAGGGTAAGTCTCGTCGTTCGACTAGGTATTTCTCAAGAAAGCTCCAATTATGCGTACAAAATACTCACTGTCCTATGAATAAATAAATAAATATTAGGAGACATCTTAGACACGTTCTCTGGAAGAAATCGCCATGGGTGATAAGGCCGCTATTTTATAATCATATTTTTTGTCATAATATATATGTGTAGTGTTTAACCTATCTGCCTGTCTGTGACCCCGAAACTAAGCAACGGTTGTATATGGCTGCCAAAGACTGACTACTGATTTATTGAATGTGTCATATTCAAGTGCGTTCTGACCTCAAGGATTTGAAATCCATTTCCGTGCAGCTTGGCGGCAGCACTGTCGCGAATCCATTTGCACTTTGTTGTATTGGATCAGAAATAAATTGCATTTTGCAACGCGCTCCGCCTCGCAGCTGTGTGGAGTTGGCTTTATATGATTGTTTCGTTCAGGTTTATGTAGAAATTAGAATTGTGTTTGTTACTTTATAATTGTAGTCACCATATAACAGCCACTGTTTAATATAGGCCAAAATAATAATCGTGCATTGACGATTGGCGGTGATTGTTTCATCCGAGTATCACGTAGCTATATTGCTTATATATCAGGTTATTGAAGTATATATACAGGCTTATTTCTAATCAATTAGCATCCTTTTAGGGGCTTATTTTGTACATCATAACGAACAACGTTTGTTCTATGACTTTTCTCAAAACTCAAAATAAAGTCAGCTGTTCCATACATTTTGTCGAGGGTGAACAACATTTTTCTATGGAACACAACAACTTTTTTTTTGAGAATTAATGAAAGTCGCAGAACAAAAGTTGTTAGTTTTCATTTACAGAATAAGCCCCCAAAAGGATGTTAATTGATTAGAAATACACAGACATACACAAACTTGAAAAACCAGATTTTTAAAGTTCGTGTAACTTGTCGTTTTCATTTTGATTTTTCTTGTATTTTATGAGTTGAATGCGTGCCAGTGGTATTGTGACGGCATTTAATTTTAGCATTGTTTAAATACTTAATTCATCGACTTAATGACCAAGTTCCAGAACAAAACATTCGGCCAAAATCTAATTCATCGATCACTAAAAAAACTATGCACAAGGTCGAACAGCAAAAGAATGAAAGACCTAAGACTGTGACGAAATCCTACTAAGAAATAAATTCTATGACCGCGCAACGTCCATATAACTCCATCATCTACTATATATCAGCTTTATGCCCCTCCAAACGTCCAGCGGACGTAACACAATCACTAATAAAACTATTCATGAAGTAATCTAATTCTTCAATCACTAAGAAAAAAATTGCACAAGGTCGAACAAAAAAAAACACATGGCGTGGCTGGCACATGCGTCACACTCGTGATCGGGTGCTGCATGCGGGTCGCCGGTTTGCTCGCGGCATTCACGCAATGCACTCAAACTACTAACTTAGACTAAGATTTAAGAGCCTGGTTGGTCTGTAATTTTTCATACAAATGTATTACGCTGTTTTCTTCCTATAAAATACTTATAGAGCTTCAATTTTTTGTCATAAAATTAAATTATGCTGTTTAGACTACTCTGTCTTTTCTTTTTCTTGATAAATTAATAAGCAAGAAAAATATGACCCTTCAAAATCACAAAAAAATTCACCATTATTACCGACATCTTAAGAGACCTACCAGAAGAGACTAAATAATATCTAACAAAATATAAAATGACAGAATCATGAGCACATATTTTTTTTAAATTTTGACTTAAAAAAGTACTTGATTGAAATAGTTTTTGAAGAAGAAAACAGCGTAATACGAAACGTTGTCTCGCCAAGTTTTTTGTAGGTATAAATCGCTCTGAGCTGCAATTGTCCCTATCGCACGATGCGGGGGTAGGGTCGAGGTAAGGGAGGTTCAAACCTATACGTACACAAGTACTAGGGATGTAGTAATAGTCGATATTTTTGTCGATGCTCTAGTGATGTCCATCGATATCGATGTTTATTAAAAATATTAGTTATTTTTTCCAATCTTATGATTTGACCGTAGTATGTTTGTTACTTTTGAATATAAGATTTTATCTATGGAATATAGACGTTTAGTTGCTACGACATATAGCAGCGATTATACAGAACATCGTGTTGTATCCGCATACATCTAAATGAGTTAGGCGCAGAATAACCAATTAGCGTAATGCCCAAGTAATCCGGGAAGGCTCAATTCTACGAAAGCATAATTCTATGAAGGCCCAATTCTCAAAATGGCAACATAATTTTGATTAGAAATTTTCTAAAAAAATCACACATATTAAATACATATAAGAGCTTACCGGTACCTAGAACAACCTCCTTTGGCGAGTTAAGTACATCATAACTTTTACTATGGGACCGACCAGAGCCGAATCCGCGAGAAATATCAACTATACCATAGAAAAAGTCCGTTGATAATGGACAAAGTATATGGAACAGCTGGTTTTTATCGCCAATTCGGAGTTAGTTGCTCCCATAGTAAAAGTTGTTCTTTTTAAACCTATTAACTTTGCCCTAAAGAGGTGGTGCTTTAATTAAAGCACAGAATGCTCAATTCTCAAAATGGCATTCATTCTTATAATTGAGCTTTCTTAGAACTGTGTGCCATTATTAGAATTCTGCGCCTAAAGCGAAATAATGGTTCTAATCAGGAAAATCACGTGCTCTCTAAAATCGTGTAATAACTGTAACGTATAAATATAATTATCCTTAGTCCATCTACCTAAGCAAAAAACATTCTATTAAATTATTCAAGTATCAGAGACTCAACTTTAAATAATTAAAATACACATAATCAGTCACATTACAAACACAACAAAATAAATAAATCTAGATCTAATAAAATAAATAAGTTCATTGCTGCGCTTGCCAGTATAGGTAGCGCCACACAAGTCGGCGGATGAGATGTTAGCCGCAGATGACACTTCGCCGTAATTCGCTAATTATTGCGCATGTGTGCACAATGCCGATGCCGCGTGGCGTAGTGGTAAGCACAGGAGTGCACGCGGGAGACATGAGGTTAGCGGGCGGGTGTGCCCCGGCGTCTTGTCTCTCAAACTCAATTCATATATTGCAACATATGAACATGCGGTTTTTAGTTAACATGTTTTGTATAGTTATACATATGACCCTATAAGGGTATGGCAATTTTATTATTTGTATTGGAACGATTTATTATTACGTTTTCTAGATTATCGTTAAAAAATTCGTCTAATGTATAATAGGATTTCGATAATAGGAAAATTTTTAGTTGTTTTATGAAACAGTTTTATCTTTCGATATCTTTTAAATTATTTGGCAATTTACAAAATATTTTTATAGCCATAGAATTTGGGCTAGAACGGTGCATTGTTCTCTCTGGCTCCTGCGCATACCTATTTTTTGCCTTTTGCACAGCATTCTGCGCCTAACTTTTCATCCGCCGACTTGTGTGGCGCGGATCGTAGGTGAGATCCATTCGAGAAAACAGCCCCATCGGCTATCCGTCCATTGAACTACGTGCCTTGCCCTCTGTCATTTTAACTTGCCAATCCACTGAGTTTTGCTGAAAAGTTCAAATACTTAGAAGTGTTTCAATCAGTTTGTCTCTACCTATTTTGTAGATATTCTAGCCTGTATTTCTATGGTGTGTGCCCTATTCACTGCTGCTTTAATTTGCTAATTGCTATAACTTTTTTTTAACGTATTTAAATTAGAACCAAAGTATGACAAGCAGTTCTCCAAACAGTAAGCCTAGCATCTGATCTGTTTAATTGAATTCTCAATTCAATTAAACAGATGCGAGGTACGAGTACATTTCGCTGTGATGCGCTAATTATTGTGCATATGTGCACCATGCCGACACCGCGTGGCCTAGTGGAGTGCACGGACGCAGGGAGCGCGCGGGAGGCATGAGTTTGGCGGGCGAGTGTGCCCCTTTCTGGCTCCCGCGCATACCTATATTTTGCCTTTTGCGCAGCGTTCTGCGCCCAACTTTCCATCCGCCGACTTGTGTGGCGCGGATTATACGTGAGATTCATTCGAGAAAACAGCCCCATTGGCTATCCGTTCATTGAACTATGTGCCTTGCCCTCTGTCATTTTAACTTGCCAATCCACTGAATTTGGAGAGAGCTGAAAAGTTCAATTAGAAGTGCTTTAAATGCTTTAATCAGTACATATCTACCTACTTTGTAGATGTTCTATCCTGTATTACCTACTATGGTGTGTGTCCTACCCACTGCTGCTTTAATTTGCTGATTGTTTTAGTTTTTTTAAACGTGTTTAAAGTATTAGCAAGGTATGACAAGCCGTTCTCTAAACAGTAAACCTCGCATCTGTTTTATTGAATCCTCTATTATTTTTTATACTATGGAACTAATAGCGGAATGAAAATATGGTACGAGTAGGTACCATATAAAAGGCAAGAAGTTTTAGATGTGCAGGTGTATACAGTAATATAACGAGACCCTATTACTAAGACTCCTCTGTCCGTCTGTCTGTTGGTCACTTGGCTGTACCTATCTCATGAACCGTAATAGCTAAACAGTTAAAATTTGCACAGATGATGTATTTATGTTTCCATTATAACAACAAATACTTACTAAAAATAGAATGAAATAAATATCGACTTCAACTGTGCACAGAATTCGCGCGGATCGATGTAGCATTTTTCACATTATTGTTGATTTATCAAATATGGCTCAGCCGATTTCAAGAAAATTTAAATGGGACCAACTTCGACGTATACCCTTTCCAAAAAAAAAATACGCGTCAAATTGCGTACCTCCTCCGTTTCATCAGTCAAACTATAGAATAAAATAAATATTTATTCATACAACAGATGTGAGTTTTTGCACGATAATTATTAATAAACACAACAGGTAGACGCTTGACATATTCTCAGAGTATTTAGTAATATAATACATCAATTTAAAAAACAAATAATTGAAAAACGACTACATATTTAGCTCCCATACGGTACGAACCCTTTCAAGCGCGAGTCCATATTTATTTTAGTTTGTAGAAGAACTATGTTAGATATTTAAATAAAAAATAATTAACTTAAAATTAGAAAGAAGTAATTTCAGTCCAAATAAATAATGTAAACTGCAACGCCTACAGAAATCAAATAGCCAAATTGCTACTTTTACTCCCTGCTTTGGGTTCAAGATCAATTGTATATGATGTTAGTTGGGTACATTTTATGTTTTTGTACAACAATAATAAAATAATTTGAAAGAAAATAAATAAGCCTATAAAAAAAATAACCTATGTCACAAATAATGTAGCTTCCTAATGGCAGAAAAATAAAGAATCATTGGCAGGATTATTTTTGTTTGCTTTCCGCCTTACCTTCTAGGAAACTAGATTATACGTAGAATACGCGTAAGAAAGCTCTACGTACGGCCAAAATCAGGAACAAATTCTATGCTGCCAGGGAATACGGAATGCTAGTGAAATAACGTACGTGGCGCCACGACTCGCGCGCAGAGTTATCTTGTGCGCACTCTACGTAATATCATATTTTGCTACAATTCAAAATCAAACTTCGGTCGGCCACGCTGGTTCTTTGAGGCGCGGGCGGGGTGCGGGGACAGTTCGAGCGCAGTCCGCACACAAATACAATTGCATCACACACACATTGAAGCTCCCTGGTTTGGGCGCATCGCGACGGCTATAGTTTAGTCCAAATACCTATTTCTCAATTTCTTCGTCACTAGGCTACGCTCTTAAACTAACCCATCTCTATTCTACAGTCGCATTCTTTCGATTGTAACTTAGTTAACAAAGGGCACAAACTCTGGAGTCTGTGGATCATTAATTTAAATTAAAAAAAAATATATACAAAAGACCTAAGACTGTACCGAAATCAAAACTCTGGAGTCTGTGGATCATTAATTTAAATTAAAAAAAAAATATATACAAAAGACCTAAGACTGTACCGAAATCAAAAACCTACTAAGAAATAAATTATATTACCGCAAAGTCCATATAACTCCAACATCTATATAAATACGCGTCCATTCAGCTTTATGCCCTCCAAACGTCCGGCGTCCAGCGGACGTAACACAAGCACTAATAAACAGAAATTAAATCGGAAGCCTCGGACTGTCTCGTGTAAACACCATTACGGGACGCCAACTTAACTCTGCGGGTGGCAGAATGGACGAACTAACATTTTCTTTCACACACTCGCAGATATGTTAAGGCGATTAGGCAGCGATAGAAATACAAAAAGATCGGTTTTAGGTATGATTTATATAAGGACGGTGCAGGCGCGGGACGGACTGGACCACGGGGCCCGTACGTCGGCCCGTACGATGCACGTTACATACATCTTTATTGTGGCTCGTACGACGCCTGAACGACGCCCGGACGGAGCCCGTCCGGGCTTTTACACAAAATGTATGGAACGGGACCTCGTCCGGCCCGTCCCGCGCCCGCTTTGTCCTAATATAAATCATGCTACTATATGCTGATGTAGGTATCCTTACTTCCTTACTTTTGTTTTCAAACCATGTCATGTAATCACAACGAGTGTTTGTTGAATTGTTTCTCATTTTTTTACGCCGCAATAGAGGGAAGAAAATTCCTAACATTTGTATGAAAATTTATTTATTTTTAAGCTATCCTATATTGAAAACCTCAGAATTATAATTATGGTATGATATGGTAAATACTTAAGGTAATCCTACTAATATTATAAACGTGAAAGTTTGTAAGGATGGATGGGTGGATGTATGGATGTTTGTTACTCTTTCACGCAAAAACTACTGAACAGATTGAGATGAAACTTTGGAATTATATAGCTGATACATCAGAATAACAAATAGGCTATAAATTATAATGATACTGTGTAAATTTTTCATATTATAACAATAAGTGTTAAATAAGTAAGAAAAATTCTGCCATCTGCGAGCTATTCTAGCGTGCGCTCCAAGAAATTTCAAAAAAGAACTGTCAAATCAAACAAATGTCAACTCGATTTTTTTGTTTTTTTATTTTATTTTTCACCTCCTTTATTAAGGGTGGTAAGGTTGGGCCTCGAAATATCATGCGGGCAACGCCGCGGGCAAAATCTAGTTACACATAATTTTGTGAGTACATATTGGTTTGAGTGGTCACAAAAGTATCGTCATTCTTTTGCCATATTATACAAGTCCTAACTAGGTTGCCCTGTATACAGGATATCAGTGATGATAGTGGAAATGATAAGCCAAGTGCGAGTCGGACTCGCACACGAATGGTTCCGTACGGCATGTAAGGGTTGCCTGGAAGAGATTGCTGTAAGCAATCAGGCCGCCCTTTGTTGCACTAGTTTTAAGTTACTTTATTTGTCCTTTCTGTGTATTTTTCTGTAATTTGTGTTAACAATAAAGTGTTCATTCATTCATTCATTCATTCAAGCCCTCGTTAGTATATTTTATATTCATTTAATTTTTTAGTTGTGGAAAGAACATAGTCATTCTTTTTTAGTATTTGTTGTAGCGGGAAAAGAAATACATCATCTGTAAAAATTTCAACTCTAGCATCACGGTTCATGAGATAGGTACAACCTGGTGACAGACAAACAGACAGACTGACACCAGAGTCTCAGTAATAGGGTCCCGCTCTTGCCCTTTAAGCACGGAACCCTCGATAGCAAAATTTATTTTAAAAAATCGGCCTAGTGCGATTTGGACTCGCGCACCTAGGGTTCCGTACCGTATGGGAGCCCTATTCCTCTTGCCGTTATTAATAGCGAGAAAAAAACTCATAAAAACCACGTTTGTTGTATGGGAGCCCCCCTTAGCTATTTATTTTATCCTATTTTTAAGGTTTTGTTTTTATAGCGGCAACAAAATTACGTTATCTGTGAAAATTTCAACTGCCTAGCTGTCACGGTTCATGAGATACAGCCCGGTGACAGACAGATTGATAAATTAAGTCTTAGTAATAGGGTCTCGTTTTTACCCTTGAGGTACGGAACCCTAATAATATTTCTTGCTACAGTATCCCCTTAAAAAGATCCAACCAGTCGCTCCGTCTTCAGACCGAGTGTGTAAATTTGTCGCGCACTACGTGAAGTTTTCTCCCTCCCACCCCCCACTCTACCACCTTCAGGAGTGTGTGGAGTTGCCACGTTGAAGTAGTTTTATTGAACTAAGTTATGTTGTGAAATTGCGATGAAAATGTGTTGCGATTTTAATTTTTATCTTTAAAGCTGTATTTGAACTGCTACGTGCGAAGTACTTTTGCATTAGCGTTGTGTTCACAGCGTATTTTGACTTATTTGTTAGCGATAAGTTAAGCAACATTCAGCACGGTTAGTCTTCGGATGGGTGACCGCGGGTGGTATTTACAACTGGCTCGGATGATAAGCTAAATTATAGGTCCCTGTTATTTTTACCATTTAGCTTTTCAGAGTGCCATCAGGTGGCTTTTAACACAAGTGTACACGAGCCCACTTTTTAAATCAGTACATGCGTGGCCTACTATGGTAATGGCTGTAAGTTTTAATAGTAAAAATGAAATAATTTTTTTTAGCAAATCAACCTAGGTATTTTTTTTAGATTATTACTACTTTAAATAGATAAATATATAAATAAATAAATATTAGGGGACATCTTACACACGGTCTCTGACCCCAAACTAAGCATAGCTTGTGATATGGCTGCCAGAGACTGATATACTACAATTATATCCTACTTTATGAAGGGAACAATTTTGATTAATTGTATATTTGATAATAATTAATGTAATTGTATAATTGATTTGACCTGTAACAATGGTGTTATTAATAAAAATATTGTATTGTATTGTATACATATTTTAAATACATACTTATATAGATAGTACCTAAATAACACCCAGACACAGAGCAAACACCTATGTTCATCACACAAATGTTTGCCCTGGGTGGGGATCGAACCCACGCCTCTTTGATCCAGAAGTCAGGGTCACTAACCACTGAGCCAACGAGGCAGTCACTTTAAATAGAGGATGAGGATATCTCGGAAAGAGTAACCTTCGACCAATCTGGTCCGTTTTTGGTACGATATCGTTTTGTACCACGGATGAGATATATTACTAGCATTTCTATTCTACATAACAGCTGAAAAGTTTTATCTTCATCATCATTAGTTGCCGTCAGCCATATTTCCAATCAATTAATCAATAACACATTGATAGACAACCACATTACATAAATAATCGACCAAATACGAGTCGGACTCGCGCACGGAGGGTTCCGTACTGTATGGCAGCCCCCCTTAAATGTTTATTTTAATATTATTATTTATTATTGAAGTGAATATACAACTGAATATTTTGAGAAAATTTC
The DNA here is from genome assembly GCA_964007245.1 of Hypomecis atomaria. Lineage (NCBI taxonomy): Eukaryota > Metazoa > Arthropoda > Insecta > Lepidoptera > Geometridae > Hypomecis > Hypomecis atomaria. The sequence continues at coordinate 508,745 of OZ023305.1, forward strand.
AATTATCTACCTATTACCATTATTAATATAGAGCGAATAACGGCTAAAAATCAGGTTTGTTGTATGGAAGCCCCCCTTAATTATTAATGTCATTCTGTTTTTATTATTGGCTGTTAAAGCGGCAACAGAAATACATCATCTGTGAATTTCTTAGCTTGCTAGCTATAACGGTTCATGAGATACAGCCTGGAGACAGACAGACAGACGGACAGCGGAGTCTTAGTAATAGGGTCCCATTTTTACCCTTTGGGTACGGAACCCTAAAAACAAATCACAGGGACAAAACAATACAATTTATAGGTTTCTGACTGGCGGCCTTATCGCTTTAAGCGATTTCTTCCAGGCAATAGTGCCATCCTAGATTCATACCTGACGAAATTAGGGATAAATCTACAAAAAAATATGATAGGAAAAATATTCCTATAACACGTTTCTATTTACAATCAACCAAAACTAAAAATGGCATAAAATCCTAACAAACCAAATAAAATAAAAACTTACATCTAATTTTGGTACACCAATACACGCGCGGACTATTATTGTAGGCCCGCGGTTTTGGCGCCAATCATTATAAATTGGGTCTCATTAGTAAAAATGTTTTTATTTTAGCTATTTCAAGGTAGTTTAATCAGAGTTGCCAGAAATAATCTACCTATTCTGTCATTTATATTTATAAAGCCTAAAAAGTTCAAATTTAATTTTAAAAAAATCGGAGGTCTCTTTCAACTGGTGTAATATACTCAGAGTAAGATGTAATGCATGTTGTAGTTAGATATTTTGATTATTATTACATATACCAGCCTCCATACATTTTGTGGACCATTCCTTTCTTCTGCACAACAATTGTGTTCCCTTGTGTTCACATACCCGGTATATATGCGGCCTATACTGTGACTGAAATTGACGTTGTTTTGAAGATTTTTTCGGATTGTACCTACATAAATTCTAAAGAACTCATTTTTACCGGAATTAGAATCCACGAACTCATGTAAGGCGCTAGGTGGGTATTACGACCCTCACCGCTTTGTATGCTAGCTGTATTCATGAATACTCGTATTTGTGTGTTCTTCATTAGTAGCTATAAGAAGTAGCTTTTATCCCGGGAAAACCACTAATTGTGATTTACCTCTGCCGCGTAATTGTCGAGTAGAACACATTTGTGCTACGCCCTAGGGACTAGATACAAAATAGTAGATACAGGTTTATTTACCAGAGGGCTCCTCTGTCTTATACTACATAACATATTATTAGGTAGGTATGTTTTGCTTGGTACATAACATACTTAGGTACGTTTTGTTTACTACAGAAGACGTTATACGATTGGTCTACTTTTTAGAGTTCCGTACCCAAAGGGTAAAAACGGGATCCTATTACTAAGACTCCGCTGTCCGTCTGTCTGTCTGTAACCAGGCTGTGTCTCAAGAACCGTGATAGTTGAAATTTTCACAGATTATTTCTTTGTCCGCCACAACAATAAAATAAATATTTAAGGGGGCTTCCATACCTGGATTTTTAGCCGTTTCTCGCTTGATAATAATAACGGTGACAGGTAGATGCTTGAAATATTCACAAAACATTAAGTTAAATATTCTCTTTAAAAATAAATAATTCAACTGATATAAAATAAATATTTAAGGGGGCTCCCATACAAGACACGTGATGTTTTTGCTCGATATTAATAGCGGCAACAGGAAGGTGCTTGAAATTCACAGAATGTTAAAAAAAATTAGAAATTAAATAGTATAGTCGTATATTAAGGGGGGCTTCCATATGGCACGGAATCCTTCGTACGCGAGTCCAACTCGCACTTGGTCGATTATTTATAGTGCTTTCCCACAATTTCAAAGGTGTCGCCGCCATCGCTATTAGTTGGTAAAGGCGTGGGCGTCGAGAAGCGGACTAGTTTAGTTGGTAACACAGAACAACAGAACTCACTATTCTGTGGTTGGTAAAGCGTCGGGCTGGTGATACAAAAGAGCCAGGTTCAAATCCTGCGACGCGACACATTTTTGAAATGTTTATCATAAAAATAACTCTATGACATTAAATAATAACATTGTACCGATTGATAATTTGAAATAAAATATATGTAACTGCACGTTATTTCTATGGCAGGCAGCAAGTCTAGTCAGTATGATGGGCTTGGGCATGTCGCCAACTGGCAGTGAGCTTTTGGCATTTGGATTATCTTTAGACCTTCATCAAAGGTCTGTGGATGATCCAATTGCTTTTTATGTAGTAGTAGCTTAATTATGTAAAGCCTTCCTATACTATACTTACACATATAACATTTGTGGCCAGTTGCACTGTGCGCCCTACAATAGGTCTTTCAAAAACAAATTCGGTTTTGCGAGCCATATCAGAGCTCACAACCGCTAACATTCTAACCAGGGATCGCCATTGACGGACACGTCGAGGAAGACGATTTAATTATGTAATATTGTATAAAAATACAATAGATTTAGCATAAAAACTATAGAAGCACAGTATTGGTTATGGTGTTAAATTACATTTTACAAGTCGTGAGTTGGTTCATCAGAACAAAACTCTTCAGTTTTCAACCCCTTGCGTTTCCATGTGTTTTTGCATGTGTATCCTTTGACCTTCACCGCGTAGTTTGCATCATCCATGGCCTTCTTCAACCAGTGCATACTGCAGCCGCAATTGGGTAGTTGCTTCAGACTGAAAAGTTAAAAAAAATAACTATTAACTTAGTTTGGGGTCAGAGACCGTGTGTATTATGTCCCCAAATATTTATTTATTATCACTACATAGTTTAAAACAAAGTCGCTTCCCGCTCTCTCTGTCCCTATGTATGCTTATATCTTTAATCTACGCAACGGATTTTGATGCGATTTTTTATTAGATAGAGTGATTCAAGAGGAATGTTTATATGTATAATACACTTGTGCAAAGCCGGGGCGGGTTGCTAGTTTATAAATAAAAAAAATGTGTATTTCTTTGTGTGTGTGGATATTACATGTATTTTTTGTGCATGTATGTTTTTTGTTGTTATTTTGTAGTGTGTAGTAAGATAGTCAAAAATCTTCTTTTGCACCCCGTCACAGGCACAGAGGTTAAAATAAAATAAAATAAAAATCAAATTGTTTATTTGGGCATAAGTTTACAATAGTTTGAATAATTTGCCCAAAGGCTCCTAAACTAGAACTAGTTGCCTGGAAGAAATCGCTTCCAGCGATAAGGCTGCCATTTGTTTAAACTAGCTAAGTGTAAATTGTATTTCTGTCTTTGGTGTGAAGCAATAAAGTTTTATTTTTTATTTATTTTACTTATTTAATAATCGGCTAGTATAAGGCTAGTTGTTAAGGTGTAGTAAATTTATAGGTCACCCGGGGTGAGGGTTGGGGTTTCCGCAACTTGGAGCTAACGTCACAGACGCCATTGTGTTGGATTTGATCTACTAAAATATTGAATAATCGGCCAAGTACGAGTTGGACCCGCGCACGAAGGGTTCCGTACTGTATGGGAGCCCCCTTAAATATTTATTTAATTTAATTATTAACTATTGAATATACAATTTAATATTCTGTAAATGTTTCAAGTAGATACTGTTACCATTATTACCTAATATCGGGCAAAAACGACAAAAAAATGTTGTTTGTTGTGTGGGAACTCCCCTTAAATAATTATTTTTTTATGTTTTTAGTATTTGTTGTTATAGCGGCAACAGAAATACATCATCTGTGAAAATTTCAGCTTTCTAACTATAACGGTTCATGAAATACAGCGTGGTGACAGTCAGACGTACAGCGGAGTCTTAGTAATAGGGTCCCGTTTTTACCTTTTAGGTACGGAACCCTAGAAACTCGTTGAAAAATTCGACATGCAGACGAAAAACAACATCCGGACAGACGAAAGCAAAACGCCGTCGTTTAAATAAGACCTTTACTAATAAAAGGAAATATCTGATGAAACCTTTGCTCTTCGAGCAAATATCTACAAAGCCAGAGTCCCTTAGTAAAAGTAGCAAAAAAATTTCCGAGCGCCGTCATACATACCGACTTAGATATTTACACGAAATAATTCACAATGACCCGTTTTCTGGAATTTCGACGTTATGTCTAATTAGTGCTTGCAACCGAGTATTTAGGCATCGCGCGGCGTTGTAGTCGGCTTGCAGTTGCCTGACGACTAACTAAAAAGCCTGCCCACTACGTAGCTTGGGCAGGGTTTTGGCTCGGACAATTTTTTTGCACGATCGTGGCTCTATAGATATTTGCTCGAAGGCTTTGTTCCACTTTAGTCAAAAATCTAGAACACTTGCCTATTGGCTGGAGTCGAAGGCGTTTTTTCTTGGAAATTTACTGTGGCGCCTCTTGTAGTAGTTGTCAGAGCGTTCTTGTAATCATCTTCTGAAAACCTTATTTCGACGCCATGATGAATTGCCACTTCAGCTTCAATAGATGGATCTCTAAAGTATTGTAGATCATCGTACTGTAAACAAAAAATATTTTTAACGACTCCAAAAAGGAGGTTATCAAATAAATAAATATTAGGGGACATCTTACACACGGTCTCTGACCCCAAACTAAGCAAAGCTTGTGATATGGCTGCCAGAGACTGAAATACTACTCATAGGTAGTTAACTTTCGGAAGCGCGAGAGAATGTTTCTTAAAAACTAGAAATAAAACTAAGATGTTGCCGATGAGAAGGCACTATAATTAATGAATAAAATACACTGATACATCTTACAAGATAACTTAGGCATCTAGGTGGTCTTATTTGCAGACGCATAGTCAGCTCTACTGATAAGACCAGTGCTCGGTTTGTTTCTGCGAACCAGCCGCTTATCTCTAGTATTGAATTACGTGGGAACATACATCGAATTACATCGCTTAGAGTAATAGAGGTGGTGCTGTTCGATAAGAGAACATAACGTCTCCCTCCCTAAGCGAAAAATTATCGGAGCACTCGATTTTCGAGGGATTCCGATAATTTTGAATGAAAGGATTAATTTTGGTGTACAAAACATAAAAACAATCAAAACTATACTTAATACTACTAATCCTAATGCTATAACACTAATTATAGATTCCGTTTATTTGCTATCAACGAAAATTTCACTGTTCTTCAAAGCAAAGGCCATGTATTTAACTTCGTCAAGTGCAATCTCTCGTATGTTGAGTGCATGTGCACTGGATATTTCTTCGACCGCGCGTAATTTTGGTAAGTTGATGATGAGTAGTGGGGTCCTTTGGTCCACTTCGGTGTAAAGACGGTGGCGCCGGATGGTCGTCCCGTTGACAGTGACATCACAGGGTCTGTTCAGCGTCACAACATGCGTTCCGCATATCTGCTGCTTCGAAGCCTCTTCGCCGCAAGTCTCTGTGAGGGTTGTTTCCGATCTGGTGAATAGTATACACTTGTTTCTATCTATTTTCAGCAGCTTCACATCCTCGAAGTGAATGGGGTGCTGCTTGCAGATGCCAGTGACGTCCTCGTATCTCATTAGTTTTTCCTAGCAGGAGGGTCCGCTATATGGGGCGTGGTTGTCATCGTCGCAGAGAAACTCGTCTCCAGCAGCGAGTGAACGGTACGGCTTTGCGATCGGCTGATACTTCAGCCCTTTCGCCAATAGGAATGGGTACTTAGGAAATATGGCAACGGTTAGGTTTTCAAGTTTGAGGAGGATGGGTAATGTGTACAATTTAAAATAGTTATACGTAACATTATCGGTCAGAGGGATTTCCAATATAAAGGTAATTTGGTCCTTTTTGATAAAAGATTTAATATCAATAGTTTCCTCAATCTTAATTAAATTAAATTCATTAGGTACATATACCAGGTTTCTAGATTCTGCTATCAAGTTCAAATGGTATAGCAGTTCGGTGGAATTAATTATAGACTGGTATAGTATGGAGCTCTTGCTTAGAGCTAGAGCGGTTTCGATTTCACTTAATCTAACGAATATAGTCCTAAAACTACTTATGAATAGATTATATAGTTCTAACGCATAACATGATATCCCTAAATTGTTTTCTCGGATTACAGTCTCTTTAAGGGTCCCGTTAAGCAAGCAAAAGTTGCAATAACATTACTGAAAGTAACATTAACGAGCCTATAACTTACAAAGATGTGGTTGCAACGTTCATGCAAACTTATAGCGAGCTTGAAACGAAGCCCTAACGGCCACGCTGTAAATAAACTTGCCCAGAGCTGATCTCCTAAACTTTTTAAAACTAAAACGTGAAGTTGCAGTAACATTACTCATGAAATATATCTGAAAGTTGTAAAGTTTACTTTCCGCAAGTATAACGTTCAACATTTCCACAACTTTAAATATAAAAGGTAATAGTAACTTGTCTCATGTCTTGTTAAAAGGTTACAAAATATTACAAATGAAACTTGCACATGGCTTGCATTTATTTAGTTGCCGCAAAGTTACATTTCTAGGTTTTCAGTTTCTAAAAAATCATATTTATTTCTAAATTTTGTTGAGGCTATAGTTCTAAGTACATGTTCTAGAGGTGGGAATGTGTGAGACTATTCCTCTATCCGCTGTAAGGAATGCTATAATCAAATTTAAAAATGGGAATACCAATTTCTGCAAACACAACGCCACAGCGATGCAGAATTTCAATGTGCGATGCTAGTTTTTCATTGTTAAGTAAGAAACTCTACAGTAACATTTGATAACTTTCGAAAATTAAGTTCCAGCAACATTACTTACATAGGTTATTTAAATAAAAAGAACAATTCGTAATGTTGTAGGAAAGTTCATAAAAAATATAACAATAGACTTATTGTCGCAATGTTATACTATAACATTTCAGAAACTTTCATTTGTAAAGTACAGGCAATGCCAGACAGTGAAGTTAGTAAAATTATATTGCAGCGACGTTTTATTTTGTAACGTCCCAATCAAATTTTTGCAACAACGTTAATTACTTAGGTACATTTAGGTATGTTTGGGAGGCTATATCCCTGCAAAGTTGAAACGTAAACTTTCATGCGAAATATAACAGTAACATATAATAAAATAATTTACAATAAGTTTCAACATAACAATAAGAACTATGTAAGTGACATGTTCCTGCAAGATGATGTTTGAAATTCACAAATGTGCCATGTACGAACTTACTACAACTTATTGCAAGTTTCATGCTTAGTGGGGTACTTGTATTCGAAGTCGTTTGAATGGTCATATTTGTATAGTCCGTACATGTCGTTTTTGTGAGTATAAGGGTAAGTATCATCAGGGTAACAATTTTGTTCATCGTCGTCACCGGTTATCTCGTTAAGCTTAAATCCAATAGAACGGGCGGTCCTTAAGGATACGTCGCCGGATTGCAAGTGTGGCGGGTTAACTTGTTGAGGTTGTTCATAGGGTGGCTTGTACCCAAATTGGGGTGGCTTGTACCCAAATTGGGGTGGCCTATAACCTAGCTGAAGGGACGTCCCTAATCGGGGTCTGAACCCTTGCTGCGGTCTTGATTGTGGGCCTAATTTACCAAACTGAGGTGCGGAGCCTAGCTGCGGGCGGTAGCCAAATCGAAGCTGTGCGAACGTTGGAACCGGTGGTCTATTTAAATTTTGGTTCCCAGGTATACCGAACTGGAATTGACGCGCGGGAATCGCGGGCCTCATGGTATTCTGGCTACAAGGCATTGAAAACTGAGATCTTAGTAAATTTGACTTCATCCCTGTTCCTTGTTCCTTGAAGTTTACTTCTTCCAGCACAACTTTTAGAGCATCCTTTTTTGGGATTTCCGTTTGTGCAAGAGTAGCAGCTATATGTTCTTGCGCCATTTCTAATTAATACTATTTTAATATAACTAAAACAAAATAATTCAAACCTAATTTAGAGTCTCGGTAGAGTTTACACCGACACTATTACTTAATATTAAATATTATATCCTTAATTAGCAAAATTTTATCGATTTGAGACAAAATTATCTAATACTATTACTATTATTAAATACCTATCCTTAACTAACACAATTTAATCGATTTGAGACTAAATGTTCCGATACTATTACTTACTTTTATTAAATATCCTTAACTAAAACAGTTCAATCGATTTGAGATTAAATGTTCCTATACTATTACTTACTTTTATTAAATGTCCTTAATTAAAACAATTCAATCGATTTGAGATTAAATGTTCTGATACTATTACTATTATTACCTAAATATCCTTAATTAACACAATTCAATCGATTTGAGATTAAATGTTCCTATACTATTACTTACTTTTATTAAATGTCCTTAATTAAAACAATTCAATCGATTTGAGACCAAATTTTCCGATACTACTACTATTCTTAAATAATATATCTTAATTAACACAATTCAATCGATTTGAGACCAAATTGTCTAATTATACAATTAACACAAGCAAATCTGACCGATGACCAAGGTCTAAATTTACAATATTCGAGGAAAATGGGGGTGGAAGGTTAAGGAAGGCGAAAAAGGCTTACTCACCAACCGACCTGCATCTTCTGCGCCCGTAGATAACTTATTTGTTTGGTTCGTGTGGATAGCCAGAACGGATACAACTGAATTCAGTATTAACACCGTTTACTTAATACTGCACAACGCGGGGGAAATTCACCGAATTTAAGAGCGAACTTTTCGCGCTGGCAGCAGCCGACTATCCTACCGGCTGCGCCAGTTAACTTTCGGAAGCGCGAGAGAATGTTTCTTAAAAACTAGAAATAAAACTAAGATGTTGCCGATGAGAAGGCACTATAATTAATGAATAAAATACACTGATACATCTTACAAGATAACTTAGGCATCTAGGTGGTCTTATTTGCAGACGCATAGTCAGCTCTACTGATAAGACCAGTGCTCGGTTTGTTTCTGCGAACCAGCCGCTTATCTCTAGTATTGAATTACGTGGGAACATACATCGAATTACATCGCTTAGAGTAATAGAGGTGGTGCTGTTCGATAAGAGAACATAACGAGGTACATATTTTAAATACATACTTACACATATAGATAGTGCCTAAATAACAACCAGACACAGAGCAAACACGTATGTTCATCACACAAATGTTTGTCCTGGGTGGGGATCGAACCCACGCCTCTTTGATCCATAAGTCAGGGCCACTAACCACTGAGCCACCGATGCAGTCGGCTCAAATCGACTGTATGTTTCAGACGAGAGTAAGTCTTTAAATTGCAATATAGGGAGGAAAGTTAAAATAATCGGCCAAGTGCCAGTTGGACTCGCGTACAACCCGGTCACAATATCTGTGCACCTGACTTCTTATATATACATTACCGGACGTCTAGTATACCAACGTACGTAAATTATTATCGGGACGTGTATCGGCAACGAAGATGCTAACCGTACTGTCGCACCGGGGAGTGCGCGGAGAGGTGACAGGGGAAGCGGGAGAGGCGTCGCATTCCAGCGAGGTGCACAGATATTCTCACCGGGTTAAACAAAGGGTTTTCATTCGGTCTATAATATTCCGCTGTAAACAAGTACCATTTGTTTTAGTTTGGCCTTAATCACTTACCTTTAACTGTGCAATATTTGTATTAATCAGGTTTAGATATTTCAAATGGATTAGATTTTCACGCCAATCGCGACAGATATGGTCAACTTTAGTGTTCGATAAATCCAAAATCTCCAAATTGATCAAGTTTCGTAAATCTAAATAACCTGCGGACAAGAAATAAAAATTTAGATACAATTTTTTAAGTTCTATTGACTTTTTAATCGACTTCCAATAAGAGGAGGTTCTATTTTCGTATGTATGTTTTTTTTTGTATGTTCATCGGTACGTGCGCCCATTGTGAACCGAATCGAAAAATTCTTTTTTAATTCCAAAGGGTATCCTTCTAAATAGTCCCATTAAAATTTTACTGAAATCGGCTGAGCCGTTATTGAAAAACCAACAATGATGTAAGCAATTTTAGCGAAATATTCGAATTTTGTACACGATGGAAGGTGGTTTTGCCATTTTTTGCGAAAAATATTTTTTAAAGGATTATTGCGTAACCTACCATGACGGTAAAAAAAAAACATGAGATTGTGTAGGACGAATCATAAAAATCGATGGATGTGAAGTGAGCAACAAGTTTGTCTCGGTAAAATAGAAGATTCTTATGGGATAGCAAAAAGTCAAAATATGATGCGAAGCCGGAAAAGCTGAAACTCACCAGAATCATCGCATGAATAATTGATATTATTCCCTCTAAGGTTGAGGTCAGTGAGAGAAGTCAGTGACGCCACCGCGGTGAGGGCATCTTCCGTCAGGAGATTGGTTTGCAAGTTCAAGACCTGCAACGGCAGGCCTATGAATATATCACTGTAACAAAAATACAAAATGAATCATTATAATATTAACATCGGTCGTCCCAAATACAGATGAAAAGGCAATGGAAAGTAGGAAAAGATCTCCGTGAGCTTGGAATTGATGCCTAGCATGATTGAGCTCAAGACAGAGTAGAGTGGCGATTATTGGTACAGAAGGACAAGACACATATCGGATCGCTGCGTCAACTTGGTAGGCATATGCTGGATGGAAATTGACCATTAGTCTAAAAAAAATATAAGGCTCGTACATACAGCAGAGTACATCATGAAGTGAATCATCATCATCCTGCCCTTATCCCACTAGGTGGGGTCGGCACAGCACAATTCTTTTCGCAATCTATCATACGTCATCTCATCATCATGAAGTGAATAATATGAGCAAAAAGTGAGTTCTGATAAGCTGTACATAATGGGTTTCCTCCAGCGTAGCGGGAAACAGCATATATATATCTGACAGATTAGGTAAAACTGCAGGAACAGACATGGAAAGAAAGTGTCGATGATGCTTACTTAGAAATGTGTCTAAGCTTATTGTTTGACAGGTTTAGTTCACGCAAATTTGGTGCACCTTGGAAGAATCCGTCTGGCAGCGACTCAATCTGGCTGTATTTGATTTCAAGACGCTTCAGAGACTTTGCACCTTCTAAAAACTTTGATGGCAATTCTGTAATATTTTCCGAGAATCTAATGCTCAGTCCTTCCAAACGCGGGCACTCAGCTACAAACCGATCTGGTAACTTCTCAACTCTAGATTGAATTATATCTAAAGTCCGAAGACGATTGTTTCTCTGCAACGGCATCAACTGTTTCTCTAACCAACGATTAATCGTAAGAGCTTCAATCGACGCTTCATTCTGTTGATTATCTTGTACTTTAATCTCGTTTGTAGCAGTTGGCTCAGAATCAACATAATAATATCCAGATGCATCAAGACTTAAAATCTTCAACTTAGGCATGGCTTGTGATACTTCTGCAACGGCTTCAGGAAAAGTGCTTGACAACATTTTTAAACTATTACCTCTAAGGTTAAGAGAAATTAAAGACTGCGGTAGCTGGTTAAGCTCTCCAGATATGATTTGAATACCAAACAACGTCAAAGAACGTAGATTTGACAGTTTAGAGAATATGCCTGCCGAAATTTCAGGATCATACTTCTCAAATGTCATTATTGTTAAGTTTGTTAGAAATTCGAAACCAGAAAAGTGATGGGGCTTGAGTTGATCCACTAACTTGAAATCAAACAGATGGAGAAACGTTTCTCCATTGACTGAAGTCATAGTGACGTTTAGAGCTTTAAATGTATCTGATATGGAGGCATTTCCCTGCGGTAGGGGGCAGTCTGATAAGTATATTTGGTCTGTGTAGATTTCAGTCAGGAAACGAGGCATTGATGACGATTCCAAAGCATTCCATCCATGACATTTCACGAACAAAGATCCTGAACTGCTATGATTAATTTCAACATTTCCACCTGTAAGAGTAATATTTAATTTTTGATTAGTTGTATTCATCAACGTGTCAAAAAAATTACATATGATTAAACCATTATGTGATGCCGTGATGGCCTAGTGGTAGTAACGCTCACCTAGCAATCCTAAGTTAGAGAGTTCTAATGCAAATACCGTACCAATGATTATGTTGGAATTTGTGTACGGAATTTTTTTATCACTGGCTTCGCGTTGAAAGCAGAAACGTATTTTTACGGCATCTATTTGAATTCATCTGGTAGTGGTACTTGGGTAATGATACTTTTTTGAGTAAACCTATGTGTAACAGTGGACAAACTATATTTCTTAATTATCTAGCCAATTTTAGGCCATCTTAAATGTTTTGACTTACCTTCAAGCTCGAATGTAGTCCCAGAACTGCCATCGAAGTGCGCGGTGCAGTAAGGAGCTTCACAGAGGAACTCTAAGGCTGTCGCAGCACTTAAACTTACACATAATAATAACCACTGCATTTTACAAATCTCTGTAAGTACATTCAAATATTAGGGGGAGAGACGTGGAAGAACGACCTTCACCCATCTGATAACCAGATGAGACATACTTTTTATAAAGTAAGTCAGTAAGTTCGTATAGGCCGGGTGGCTAGCCCTGGTGTCAGAGTTTGAAATGTTATTTACATACACGATAGCTCGCCTATCGAAAAGTGTTGATAACAATTTTTAATTTTTTTTTTTTTTACCTTCACTCTTTTGGTAGCCCGTATTTTTTTTTATTCCAACTAATAGTTTTTAACGTAGATAATATACCTTGGTAGGTTTGTTTACTTAATTTTGTTCATACTACCTAGCAAGTGTACTGTACAAATATGTCAATATAAAAACGAAACTGATCTTACAACCGGTTGAATCGGTATCATAAGAAAGATAAGTATCAAACAAATTTAGTTACAAAATTAACCATACAGGCTTGCTTAAAAAAATCGTTAATTACATATTTTAATAGTAAAAAACAACCATGATCACTTTTCGATAGGCAAGCAACCATAGGCGTCTTTATAAATAAATAACAGTTTAGAAACAATACGTCACATCTTGTTATTACATGGGTGAAGGTCGATCTTCGGCGGCTCTCAGACCATATTTAGTTTCAAAAGAATAAACTGTACAGATCTAAAAATGATTCAAATATTTTACTACATATAAATAAACCAATATTGACAAAATATTAAAAACTGAAATATCATTTTGCATCAGTTTTTAAAATAGGTACCAAAATTCATTTGTAACGATCATTATTTATTTTCCATAGGGGAGGCCTATGTCCAGCAGTGGACTTCTTATGGCTGATGGATGATTATTTATTTTTAGTTAAGTTTTTATAAAAGCGTTAAAAATAGCGTTTTAACTTTAATTCTTTGTATAATTTATTTCGAAACTAGTTGGTGAAGTGATCATGACAATAAAAACCCAATTTACACATTCAAAACATTACTAGTTTTTATCCAACATAGTTATAATACTATCCCGTTAGTTTCAACACTTACCCAATGCCAGGGTAAATGCAATCATTTTGCGAGCAACAACATAACTAACATAGATATAATACTATCCCATGAGTTTCAATACTTGTAGGTTATAAAAAGTTAGTTGCAAAAAAACTTCATAGCCTGGTGCATAGCTGTAGGGTTGCGAGTCTGTCCATTTTTTTTAAAGGATTCATTTCGGAGAGTGGGCATCTGAGCTGCACGACCTACCATCCCCTCTTTACTACAGGACAAGTAGGAAGACGCCACATGACCATCCCTACACTGTCAATTTTCCTTCGATTCGTACGAAGCGGTTTGACTCAACATTTCTGATTCGTACCGCCAGGGAATGGAACAGTCTTCCTGCTTTCCTGCTTTCCTAAGAGATATAATCTCAAGCTTTTCAAGGTCAGAGTGAATAGGTATCTTCTAGGTCTGCGTGCTTCATCTTTGTCGTCGCTTACCATCAGGCGAGATGGTGGTTAAGACTTATTCGTGATAAAAAAAAACTTACCCAATTCCAGAGTCAATGTAATCAATTTTCGAGCGACAATTTAAAACTTTGCTCTTCACGAGGCGAGACGCGACCTACTCGTGACACTCAGTCGGATAGTGTGCAATTTTGATCTTCCTTGCACTGCGCCGTATCACTCACCAAATTAGTGGGACCAGAGTTAAATTACACCACAGTGTAAAAACATACAGTCTGCTACTTCGATTAAATTTCTACAGAGCCACAGTCCCTATGTGAAAGTAGTTAAAAATATCTGAGCGCTGTTACACATACCGACTTATATGTTAACATTAAATAATTCACAATGACCCGTTTTCGCGAATCTTGACGTTATAAATTTAAGTTTTTTTTTTTATACTATAAGTTTATTACCAAAAAGAAATACACAACAAAAGTAGTACATCAAAAAAGTTTAAAACTAATACAAAGCAAATACTTAAAGTTACAAGGATTACAAATACTCAAGTACAGATCAGCGATAGTTTCAATAAAAAGCTAGACGGCGAGCCCCAAACTAAGCACAAGCTTGTATCTTGGGGCTCATATGCAACGTTACCAGGATGTCAGGAATTTTCAAAAATCATAGGTAATTCTAGAACAAATTTGCGAAGACCAAAACTTTGTCATTTACTGTGTCGTTATGTTACCTAATTGGTGATTGTAACTTATTTTAGCACCGCGCGGCGTTGTAGTCGACTTGCAATCGCCTTACGATTAACTAAAAAGCCTGCCCACTACGTAGCTTGGGCAGGTTTTAGCTCGGACACTTTTTTGCACGATTGTGACTCTATAGATCTCTATAGAACGTCTGCTAACACCTCAATGAGCTATCTGCAAGATCGAATCAGAAATAACGAAATCTAAAGAAGAACCAAAGTTACCGACATAGCCCTGGATTGGCAAATTGAAGGTAGATGCTTGAATATTATTTAGTGAAATATGCACTTTAAAAATAGGGTGGGTGAGAGCCTGAGAGGGGTACGCGGAGTTGAGCTCCGCTCCGCGTACCCCTGTCACTCACCCGCTAACATCTCCCCCCGCTCCCTTTTTACCGCGCAGGCGATACGCGCGTTAAGCGGTCTGCCTATAGGTACATTCCTTTCAAAAATAAATAATTATATTTTAATAGTGCGCGAAAACCATAATGATTTTGTGATTGCAACCGGTCTCATACGACCGTGCGGTAATCTGCTTATCCCGCACGATCGTATGAGACCGGTTGCGTCTACAAAATCATGTCGATCCTCACGATTGTATCGAGCCGGTTGTAATGGTATACTGTGGACCACTTGATGAAAAGTGGTCATTGGTACTTGTGGTCGCCTAAAATAGCCCGAGCGATGCCTCACTCCTGACAAATTTAATACGTGTGTTATGATTGTATTTCATTGCGCATGGAAAGCGTTTGTGTGTGATTTTTTTCGCAAAAAATCGCGCCACTGACTTCTACTGAGACCAGAATTCGAATAGTTTTCACGAATCGAAGTCGAATCCATGTACATTGTTGTTGATTTATCAAAAACGGCTCAGCTGATTACGAAAACATTTAATTAAAATTTAAAGTACAAATAGAACAACCTTGGAGCGTATACTTCCGAGATACGAATTTTCGAATTAAAAAAGATTGTTTAAAATCGGTTGGTTTTAAAATTGTGTTAAGGCCCATATCACAGCGAAACCGCGATTTTGATCAATTTTGGCGTTCTTTTTCTGAGAAACTTACAACAAACAACTGCTTTAACCTATTGATCTATGAAATCTATGAAATCGAACCTTCGTAGCTCAAACCAAAGTATTTTGGGATTCATTTATTGAAATGTCTAGTTTATACTCGTATCAATACAAAAGAGTTTACTGCAAAAATATGCTTAGGGCCTTTACCTTTGACCTACAGTATTCAATTATTTGCTTCATTTGTTTTAAAAAATAATTTCCCTATTACTTTCATAACAATCTTCATTTAAAACAATTTCATATTTTCGGATCTTTTGACATTACTTGTAAAATATGGCGGCGTGATGGAGGCCATCAAATCAGAAAATATGAAATGTCATTCAAATTCAATTGAGTTGTTTTACTCTGCGCATTAATTTACCGTATTTTAATGGATTTTTCGAGCAACTGTACATCTGGTCCCAATTTGCAAGGTCTCCTTTATCAAATATGTATTAAATACTGAGTTTTCAAACAATTGGTCCTTTGAATCAATTTTTTTGTGACGTCAAATTTCATGACAATGTAACACTTCTTAGTAGTAACGTGTAACATTGCGACGTCACACGCGAGACTTCAGTACTCGGCTGGGAATCAATATATTTTAATGTAGTATAACTGTAATTGTAAGAGAAAAAACGTTTTGTATTTAATCTCATACGTATACGTATAGGTATGATCTTAATATTAAAAATAAATGTTTGAAAAAAACAAATTGATTCACAAAATCAATTCCTATTTTTGAGGTTGCTTGCCTTACTTACATGCAATTTAAATTTTCCATTGATTCGGCAACGGCACGAATAACGCTAATTAAATACCTGTAAGAATATCTATGGAATAAGACTTATTTTAGTTATTAAAGTTCAGCAAAGTCAGTATTTTGTTTTGTCAATACTTTTTATTAAGATAATTGTAAAATGTCTTGCCTAATGTGACGGAATGTTAAAAGGCCAATAAATTATTACTATTACTACAGCAATGTGGCTATTTTTGAAAGCACCATAGTAAATTTAATAGCAATTTAAAATATTGTTCTCTCTATCAAACGCATATAGTGAAAAAGAAACCGCAATATTTTAAATTGCTATTAAATTTACGATGTTGCCTTCAAATCAAATCAAAATCAAATCAAAAAATATTTATTTAAGACAACAACGATCCATGGTTAGTAAAACAAATTATTAACTTACTACACTATGTTAGTACTTATTCTAAATAGTTCACACAAAACAATTTTAAGATTTTATTTAAAGATGGACAAAGTTGACACAAAGAACATATTAAACACACTTAAATCAATAGAAGGTACAGTAATAATAAGGATTGGTATGATCACCAATTATTATTTTTAGGCGTATACAAAATTCTCCATTAGTGATTAGGTAGGCTATCATTATAAACTAATGACTTAAATTGACAATTTATGAACGTTTTTAGCATTATTGCATAGAGATTTACATAGATAATTTCTTTTTGAAAATAGTAAGAGTGCTTTTACATATAGGCCTCTTTGTCGCGTGACTGTAGCGCTGCACAGCGAATCCCTTAACATTAGAGCGGCTGTAACGCGGCTAAGCCGCGACGCCGCGCACCGTCGCTACCAAGAGCTGCAGTTCACAGTCGCGCTGCAGACGCGACGCTATAATTTGCAACCTGCTACACTCTACACATGCTAAAAAAAGAATACGACGACTAAAATGGAACTGAGCAGGACATATCAGTAGACTTGAGAACTCAAGATGGACAAAAAGAGTGACAGAATGGACCCCACGGGACGGAGAAAGAAAACATGGAAGACAAAGGAAAGACGGAGAGATGTTTTCACAGATAGAGCTGAACCTGACTGGATGACAAAAGCAAGTGGTAGAGAATAGTGGATGGGAGGCTTATGCCTAAGGGGCATCTTCTACGGATTAGATATTAAGTTGTACATTCATTTATTTTAAGTTTATTTAAGCACTAAAATAATTTTAAATTTGAACATGGTCAACCTTAAAAACTAAACACACAACCCATCCCCGACCATACCCGGCGCAAATGAGCCCAAAATGCTGGCCGCATTACCTCGCTGGATGGCAATGGCCATCCTTTGCGCCAAGTACGAGCCGGAGCGGGAGTCATTTGTCTTCTCCCTTAGCCTGCGCCCGATTTCCCCAATTAAAGCTTTTTTATTATTATTATTATTAAGTAGTTAAGTTAAATAGTAGTAGAATAAATGACCTTTCTCATTTATTATTTTATTACAGTCTACACAATACACAATATGTGCTCGTAGCATTGATCTAACGCGCGCCCACTGATCGCACGCCACTACGCGGCATATCTGCAACCGCTATCTCGGAGCGCTGCAGTCGCGCTTCTGTCGCGCTGCAGCTGCGCTACTTAAATGTTATGTATTTCGAGTCGCGCTACTGCAATGCAACTTAAAAGCGCTACAGTCGCGCGACGAAAACGCCTAAATGTGAAAGCGCTTTCAGGAATCGTAAAATACATCGAGGTCATCCATGGGACATTAAATTCGTTATAAGTTCAACATAACCAATGTGATAATTAGTTTTAGGAGCTTGCCGCCAGCACACAAGATGGCGGATTCGAGAAATCCTATTTCTAGGTTAGAGTTTGTGCAAAAAGAGAACCGTCGTGGCGTTAAGGTTAACTAACAATAAAAATTTAATCAGCAGCCAAGGTACCGACAATACTTGGTAGACGCGAGTACTGATGAAAACCGAATTGTTGTCTACCAAGGATCAAACACTTTTAGTTGTACTAGCAATGACAGAGCAGTGTTGTCAACGTAACAAAATTAATAAAATGGCTCACGGGCGACCTCAACTACGACGCTCTCTTTTTTCATAAACTCTACCGACAAGAAATCTATGCAAAATTGTATTGTTACATTGTAATGTAAGTATGTAAAAATTATAAATAGCATAGCATATATTGCTTTTATTTATATGCCACGTGCAAAGCAAAAATCTTCTGTCTTTTCATGCTTGTTTTTCCACGTGTTTTTGCAGGTATAGCCTTTGACTTTCACTGCATTAGCATCTATGGCTTTTTTCAACCAATGCATACTGCAGTCGCAATTGGGTAAATAATTGGGTAGTTGGTTCACTCTGCAACGTTACAAAACATTAGGTAATATAATCGGCTATGCTAGGCATTAGCTTAAGAAAACGAGTCCGTAATACGGAAATCCGACGACGGACAAAGGTTGCAGATGTTGGAAGCCATATTGCGCGACTCAAGAGGCGCTGGGCAGGACACGTGGCCAGACGTGATGATGGAAGGTGGAGTAGATCTTTGACTGAGTGGCTTCCAATAGCAGACAGACGTTCCGTAGGCAGACCACCAGCCCGATGGGTCGACGACATCAAATCCATAACGGGACACGCGTGGATAAGATCAGCCCAAGACAAAGCAAACTGGCACAAGGGAGAGGAGGCCTATACCCAGCAGTGGGTCGATACAGGGTGATAATGATGATGAATCGGCAATGAATATAAGGCTATAGTTCGTCCCATAAACGCTGAGAACTAGGATCGCGACGTCCTTTGACGAATACAGGTTTTTTATAAAAATATCACTACATTTTGGTCAATAGGTTTGCTTTAAAAATATCACTACATTTTGGTCAATAGGTTTGCTTTAAAAATATCACTACATTTTGGTCAATAGGTTTGCTTTAAAATATCACTACATGTTGGTCAATAGGTTTGCTATAAAAATATCACTACATTTTGGTCAATAGGTTTGCTTTAAAAATATCACTACATTGGTCAATAGGTTTGCTTTAAAAATATCACTACATTTTGGTCAATAGGTTTGCTTTAAAAATATCACTACATTTTGGTCAATAGGTTTGCTTTAAAATATCACTACATGTTGGTCAATAGGTTTGCTATAAAAATATCACTACATTTTGGTCCATAGGTTTGCTTTAAAAATATCACTACATTTTGGTCAATAGGTTTGCTATAAAATATCACTACATTTTGGTCCATAGGTTTGCTTTAAAAATATCACTACATTTTGGTCAATAGGTTTGCTATAAAAATATCACTACATTTTGGTCCATAGGTTTGCTTTAAAAATATCACTACATTTTGGTAGTTTTTTTTTGATAGTAAATGCGTGCTGAAAATAGGTAATAACTATGTTTTATTATTACGACTTGTTCTAAATTTTTCAATAGTTTTTCAACTGGTCCAATCTCAGCGGTTATGGAACGGGCTATAGTTGTTGCGCAGTAAATTCATAAGTCAGAGGGGGTGAGAGGTGGGAGATTACGCAGCTTGTAGCTAACTTAGACCGACGCCGTTCAGTTTGATTAGGTCTAGACTCAAATGTAGCGATCACCGAAGTTAAGCAACGTTCGGCACGGGCAGTTTTTGGATGGGTGACCGCGGGTGGCGTTTACAAACCATGGCCTAAATAATTACTACATAGTCCTTACATAGTATAAAATAAAGTCGGCAATTGTAGGCCCCCGATTGTTTTAACCGTTTAGTCATGTCTTCAGACGGTGTAAAAACTCTGATACCAGGGCTAGCCACACTCTATTGACTGCCTCGGTGGCTCAGTGGTTAGTGACCCTGACTTCTGGGTCAAAGAGGCGTGGGTTCGATCCCCACCCAGGGCAAACATTTGTGTGTTGAACAGAGGTGTTTGCTCTGTGTCTGGGTGTTATTTAGGTACTATCTATATAAGTATGGATTTAAAATATGTATATGTAGTATATCAGTCTCTGGCAGCCATATCACAAGCTTTGCTTAGTTTGGGGTCAGAGACCGTGTGTAAGATGTCCCCTAATATTTATTATTATTATTGTATTTAAAAAATCTAGAAAACTTGCCTTTTTAATGGATGCGTAGACGTTTCTCCTTGGAAATGTACTGTGGCGCAACTTTTAGGCGCTTTCAATGCGTGTTTGTAATCATCTTTTGAAAATCGTATACGGACGCCATGATTAATTGCCACTTCAGGTTTGTCAACACATGGATATCTTATGTATTGTAGGTCGGTGTACTGTAAACAATAAATATTTTAAACGACTTCAAAAAAGGCGGTCGGCTCGTTTAAGGTTAAAAAACGGTTTTTCTCGATTTCCGGCAAAACTAAAAGTCCTATCGAAAAAAGTCAAATGGCAAAGTTGTAGGTAATAAAAAGATGTAAAACTTTTGTGAAAACACTTTTTTCACATTACCTCAAAATTTATGTGAAAAATTCGTAAAACCAAGTTTTTGATTTTTTATTGTTATCTTTTACAAAATGTTTTTGAACGAAATTTGGTGAAAACTTACCTTTTTATGTCCTTAATATGCTGTAATTTATTTGATTAAAAATATTTGTTTTTTCACCTTATTTTGAATTAATATCGAAAAAGCACCCTAATTTTCAATCGAAAATTCACCCGTCAAAACATTCAATCAAATTCAATTTTCAAAAAATTGTTATGTTTTCTGTTCGTTGAAATCTCTACTTTCCGATGGTGAAAAAAAAATGTTACAATAGTAAATCTTCTCAGAAAATGCAATTTTGATTATAAAAATTATCCACCCTAGTCCATATATTATAGCCCGAATTAAACTTCATCTAATTTCGCTTACCTTTAACTCTTCAATCAGCGTATTAGCCAGATTTAAATGTTTCAAATGGGTTAAGTTTTCGCGCCAATCGCGACATATATCGGTAATTTCGTTGTTTGATAAATCCAATATCTCCATTTTGGTCAAATTTCGTAACTCTGAATAACCTGAGGAAAAGAAATTAAAATTTTCTGTTTTTAGGGTTCCGTACCCAACGAGTAAATACGGGACCCTATTACTAGAATTCAGATGTACGTCTGTCTGTCTGTCACCAGGCTGTATCTCATGAACCATGATTGCTAGACAGCTGAAATTTTCACAGATGATGTATTTCTGTTGCCGCTATAACAAACAATACTAAAAACAGAATAAAATAAATATTTGAGTGGGGCTCCCATACAACAAACGTTTTCAGGATTTTTTGGCTTGCTATTAATAATGGCAAGAAAAATGGGGCTAAGAGGCTCCACCACCGTACGGACCCTTCGTGCGCGAGTCCTACTCGCACTTGGCCGATTTTTTTAAAATTCAATTGTCTTAAAGTTTAATATGTGACGTACAAATAAAACTCACCAGCTTCATTGCAAGAGTAATGGATTATATTCCCTTGAAGATTAAGCTCAGTGAGAGCAGTCAGTGACGCTACCGTGCTTAGGATATCTTCGGTCAGCGTATTGTTTTCCAATATCAAGACCTGCAACGGCAGTCCCATAAATAGGTCACTGTAACATGTAAGAAAAGACAAAGACATATATATTTCGTAGCAAACCAAAACAAGTACTTATAGGGTACTTTACAAACTATTATACAGGGTCATAGGTATTAAACATAAAACCTTTTAAGGGCGGATCTAGTACCTACATCTATACAAACAACTTTTGTAATACGACTATTGAAAATTCACAAAACAAATTTCGCTTTCCATACATTTTGCCGTGTGTTGACGAATATTTTGTATGAAAAAACTGATTTTTTTCTTCGTTATTTTCCAAAAGTCCTAGAACAAAAGTTGTTGTATAAATGTACTAGACCCACCCTTAAAAGGTTTTGCGATTAATACCTATGACCTTGTTTATCTAAATATATACAAATAGGTTTCAACTATAACCCAATAGTTTGCCATTAGCGTCGGTCGTCCCAAATACAAATCAAATCACCAGCCCGATGGGTCTACGACATCGGAGATCAGACCCTGCGCAGGCCATACGTGGATGAGATTAGCCCAAGATAGGGAACAATGGCAGACAAGAGACTAGGCCTATACCTAGCAATGGGTCGACATAGGCTTATTATGATGACTAGCGACCCGCCCCGGCTTCGCACAGGTGTATTAAGTGTTTTTTAGGGTTCCGTACCTCAAAAGGAAAAAACGGAACCCTTATAGGATCACTTTGTTGTCCGTCTGTCCGTCCGTCCGTCTGTCAAGACCCTTTTTCTCAGGAACGCGTGGAGGTATGAAGCTGAAATTTATATCAATTACTCAGGTCTACTGTCCCTTGAAGCTGTGAAAAAATCAAACTTCTAAGCCAACGCAATCAAAAGATACAGCGGTTTATGCCGCAAATTTTGAAACTCGCACGTACTCGCAAGGGAATCAAAACCTAAAGGGTACTTCCAGTCGACCTAGAATCTTGAAATTTGGCATGAAGCAACGTTTTATAGCACACATAAAGGAAAAATTCCGAAAACCTTAAATTTTTGGTTACATTACAAAATATATATTTTTTAATAAATATAAACTTATTACTTTTTTGTCGTAATGAACGAACTTTGTAAACCTTGCAGGTTTGTACGGAACCCTCGGTGCGCGAGTCCGACTCGCACTTGGCCGGTTTTTTTCTGTTCAAAAGTGCCTTTATTAACTTCAACAAAATACAATACTATTTTATAAGCTAAAACTACATACTACTACTATATAAAAAAAGCAATTGGATCACCCACAGACCCTTGAAGGTCTAAAGGTAATTTTTTTTTTTACTTACTTGGAAAGGTGTATAAGCTTATTGTTTGACAAGTCGAGTTCACGCAAATTTGGCGCACCTTGGAAGAATCCGTCTGGCACTAACTCAATCTGGCAGTGTTTTATTTCGAGACGCTTCAGAGACTTTGCACCTTCTAAGAACTTCGCTGGCAATTCTGTAAGATTGCTTGAATATCTAATGCTCAGTCCTTTTAAACGCGGACATTCAGCTACAAACCGATCTGGCAACTTGTCAACACTACAATGAATAATATCCAAAGTCTGTAGACGATTGCTTCGCTGTAATGGCATCAACTGCTTCTCCATCCAACGTGTGATTGTAACAGCTTCAAGGAACACTTCCGTCTTTCGATTTTCTTCCACCTTTATTTCGTTTGCGTCGGTTGATACAAAATTCCCGCAACTTGCTATCTCAAGGTTTAAAATCTTCAATTTTGGCATGGCTAGTGATGCTTCTGCAACGGCTTCAGGAAAAGTGCTCGACAGCATATGCACACTGTCGCCTCTTAGTGTTAGAGAAGTAAGAGACTGCGGTAGCTGGCCAAGCTCTCCAGCATTGATCTGAATGTTAGCCAGAGCTAACGAACGTAGATTTGACAGTTCAGAGAAAACACCTGCAGAAATTTCGGTATCATACTCGTCATATGTCATTATTGTTAGGTTTGTCAGAAACTCGAAACCAGAAAAGTGATGAGGGTTCAGTAGATGGACTGATTTGACATTATGCATATGGAGATACGTTTCTCCATTGACCGAAGTCATAGTGACGTTTAGAGCTTTAAATGTATCTGATATGGAGGCATTTCCTGGCGGTAGGGGGCAGCCTGATAAGTATATTTTGTCTTTGTAGATTTTAGTCAGGAAACGAGGCATTGCCGGCGATTCCAAGGCATTCCATCCATGACAGTTTATGAACAAGAATCCCCAACTATCGATGATTTCAACTTTTCCACCTGTAAAAGTATTGATAAATTTTTCAGCGGAAATTATTAATATCGAGAAAATTTCATATTTTGATGAAACCGTCACGGGATGCCGTGGTGGTTAATAATTATGGATTGGGTGTTAAAAAATTAGGTATGGATTAGGTGTTTACATTCAGTTTTTAGTTAAGAAAAACATCGTGAAGAAACCGGCATGAGAAAACATAAACTTAATTACAAGCTTTTATTTAACTTGCAATGGATGTATGTAAGTTCGGGTGGAATATTGAAAGTTAAATTTGACCAACTTCCTTGTTTCCGATTGAGCTGAAATTTTGCCCGCTGGAGCTGATCAATCTGATGATGGAATCGGAAGATAGCCATAGGAACTCCTGTACTAAACAAGATAGACTCGTTGTGTTTGGGTCGTTTTACTTGTCTCAGCTAGCACTCTGCTGCTACATGATATTCAGGATCTCAAAAACTTGTATTTATAAAGTTATTTTTTTACAACAATTTATTTCATAATTGGCGTCGACCTATTTGAATTCATCAACCTGCACTGAAACTGAACCAGCGTGATGGTAAAGTTCCTTTTACTTTTTGAGTAGGTGTATGTTCAGCAGTAGACCAATAAAATTCTAAGTAATTTAGCCAATATTAGGCCATCTGGAAGATTCTGACATGATGGTCTAGTGGTAGTAACAACTGCCTTACAATGGCGAAGTTGTCGGTTTAAATCCCGGTCCCGTACCAATTAGTTTCCTTGGAACTTTATTATTATTATTTCAGCCTCGTAGAAGGAATTCAATGGCGTATGTGAATCCACCAGCCCACACTGGGCTAGCGTGGTGAAAATGGCCCAATCAGCTATTGCAGGTAAGCCTACGTCCTGCATTGGTTTATAGAAATATGCTGGTACATGTAGGTATAGGAAAACTCCTCTTACCTTCAATTTCGAAAGTTATCTCTGACAATTCATCGATGTGCGCGGTGCAATGCGGCGCCTCGCAGAGGAACTCCAGGCCCGTCGCGGCACTGAGGCCTAGACATAATAATAACCACTGCATTGCACTAATCTCTGAAATTACATAAATAGAATAGAATGGAAATGCTTTATTGTTCACACAAAAGACAATATAACAATAAATGAGTAGTACAACATAATTAAAATAGTGCGACAACTGGCAGCCTTATCGCTTAGAGCGATTTCTTCCAGGAATACATACATTCAAATATTATAAACAACAAATTATTGATGGCAGTGATTCTAGACACAAAATTAAAAAAATAATAACTTAAGATATAAAAATAAATAAGTGAACAAAATTATACTGATTTACAAATATTTAGTTTTTTTTTTTTTTTGGATTTCTGATAAATTAAGTAGTTCTCCGGACCGTAGACATTAGACAAAAACAATATCATTTTCAAGTTATTCAGTTCTCAAAAATGCAAAAGCGTCATTGGATTTTTGCAATAATTAGTAGCGCTTGCTGCATCCCAATTGACAACATTACAAATTTTTACCACAATTATATTATTTCTTTGTTTTCTGAAAGAATAAAAGTGCAACACGTAATTTTTCATCCCACCTTAGCGAGGAAATTACTAAAGTCGGCTACACATCGTACTGTTACAAATACTTCTTGCGTGATAGTCGAGGGAGAAAGCTCATTTACGCATTTTTATTAATAGTTTTAGCCAGTTTGGTTGGCTTCAAACAAACTTCTTCGTAAATAGAATCACTAATTTTAGGTTTCTCACTTGTTTTCAAGTCTCTTGTTTTTAACACATGGTTTTAATTTAACAATATGACTAAAAAAGAAAATGTCGCGCGCAAAGCAAATAAAAAAATAAAGTACACCAAGAACGATCTGTGTCTGCTGGGTTTTTAACAAATTAAAAAAGGTTGTATGATAAATACGGCACCATGGAGGTAGAATGAAATAAGTTTAATGATGTTTTGAATTCACTGATGTTCTAAATTCAATTTTTATTTATCCTCGAGCGAATAAAAACGGCTTTTGCACTTATAATTCGAAAAGCCAAGATACTCTCTCCGAGATGGGGGGATGAAAATAAAATTTGTTAAAACTAATGGTTTTACAAAAGGAGATCTAAACTTAAATAAATATATCTAAATAGTAATGAGTTTCAACACTTACCCAATACTAGGGCCAATGCAATCAATTTTTGAGTAACACCATAAAATTTCACTCTTCATGCGGCGAGACGCGAACTAGCACGCAGTTGGACAGTTTGCAATTTTGATCTCCCTTGCACTGCAATCAATCACTTACTAAGTCCAACAATCACAGTACACAAACATATAGTCTGATAACACTAGGGTTTGGTAATTCCAGACAATTTCAGTGACAAAGACAGACTCTGACTCTCTCGTCTGACAGACGACTAAGCCCCGAGTTCACCAACGCTTGATTAAGTTAAACGTGTGATTACTGTATTTAGGTAACCTACGGTTTTTGTTTGCTGAACAGCAAAGTTTCGCTAAAAAACTGTTTAAAATTTAACCAACGGTTGAAAAACTAAACATCTGTTGGTGAACTAGGGCCTAAAACCCGAGTTTAATCGTTGTTTAAATACAATAATCACACGTTTCACTTAATCAAGCGTTGGTGAACTTGGGTCTTAGTACACCAGTTCTTGATAATCATTTATGCCCAATTGTCCAGTAGTTAACGTGCTATGGCTGAAGCGACGAGTACTGTAACAGCCTTTTTAGTAGTCCATTGCAGGACGTAGGCCTACCAGCTAAGGGTAATTGGTGGATACATACATATTATGCAGTTTTCCTCACGATGTTTTCCTTCACCGAAAAGCCAGTGGTGTGAAAATCCGTACATAAATTCGAAAAACTCATTGATACGGGACCGGGATTTGAACCCACGACCTCACGATTGTAAGGCGGGTGTCACTGCCACAAAATTACCGCGGCTTTTATGTATGATACTACGAGTACGCTACAGTTTTCCTTCCGAGATTTATTTACTTGTAGTATTCCTGAATACGCACCTCATTTCTTCGCAAATACCTAGTTTAGATCCAAAAAGAAAAATAAATGGCATTGTCTTCTACAGTCGCCTGTCATTTGTAATTTGAGCTCATGTGTTCCCTTAAGTTCCTGGCAGAGATCGCTTTTAGCGATAAGGCCGCCTCTTGTTACACGCTATACTTATAATGTTTTTGTTATCTGTGTTACTTGTGCTCTTTGTGTTAACAATAAAGAATATCTATGTATCTACCTAACTATCTATCTACGTTCAGAAATAGAAACATAATCATAATAATCATAATCAATTTATTGATAACAATATTACAAGTCAAAAATATGGAGTTAATACATTCTTATAAATTTCCAATTTAAAAACATAAAAAAGGTACGGTATTGTACCTGTAGTAATTTATTAACATATTTATTATTATATATCTGGAAACGAACACAACACAAAATTGAGCATTAACCGTGGGAAATTGAGACATAAAACTCCGGGTTGGGAGGGACTTGAAATCTTCAGGAAAGCTGTATAATTAAGGATCGAACTACACTTACAGTTAAGTTATGTTTGATCTTCCAATTATACTATAGGCCGCGCCACACAAGTTGGCGGATGTGAAGTTAGCTACAAGCTGCGCAATATCCAATCCTGACTGAAGCTCACATAAAGCCGCACGTTGATTGGCTAGCGCAGCATGTATCCAACTTCACATCCGCCAACGTGTGTGGCGCCTATACCTACTGTTGTTAGAATTGGTATACTGTGACCAATTGATTAAAAGTGGGTATCGGTACTTATGGTCGCATAAAGTAGCCCTAACGATGATTCACTCCCGACAATTGGTCGTTTGAATCAATTTCTTTTGTGATGAATGAAAAGATTCGCTTATCGTAACTAGATTATATCTTATCTTAAGATGCCAAACAAAGTTATCTTCATTTTTCCTAACGATTTAAATTGTTTAATTGTTTATTGAGATATAAGCGAATCATACCATTTACATATATCTCACAAAATAATAAAATTAGGTATCAGAAACCAATCGTAAATAGTATTTAAGAATTAAATTTACTTATGAAAAATACAATTGTTATTATTACTATTACAATACAATGTTACAAAATGTCAAGATTAAAAATGTACAATTAAAAATATCAATACAAATATGTCACACAATTTCTGAAATTTCTATTGCGCCGTCTGTTCGACGGCACCTGTCCTATTGGTCGGTCAAATTTGGATTTAAAGTTATACTACATGAAATATTAAATCCAATCAAAAACATAGCATGTAAAAAGTACAACAACTTGAGCATTTTACAGTAAAAAGTTGTGAGAACTAAAAAAAACACTGATGTTACAACCAGAACTTTTTGTATAACAGAACATTTGCAGTTGAAACAGCCAAGCCACATCTATTGACTAAGGTGTAGAGTTTGTGAAGTAAGAATTTGTAGAGTTGGAAGCTTGGTTCTACATGAGATCTGACGACTTTTTATAGTGTGATATGTGTTGTCTTTTCTTGGCTACATTTCACATGAAAATGTTTGTTGGATTTCACTTCTTTTTGTAGATTAATTATTTATTACAAGAAGTACTTTTATGGATTTTCAGTCCTAACTTCTGAACTTGCGAAAGTCTCATACTAACTTTCATCAATTTTTTTTTAAAGTTGGTTTTCAACAGTACTCGCGTCTACCAAGTATAGTCGTTACCTCGGCTGCTGATTAAAATCTTATTGTTAGATCATCGTGTTAGGTTTTAAGTATTTTAATGGTATTTGTTTTTTAAAATAAGCTTTTAATTTGACTCTGATATTATTCGATATTTTTTTTTGATTTGGAGACTTTGATTTGACTACCTAGTCGGTTGAAGGACTACCCGACTTAAAATTGGAAGGGGAAAAAGCATGGCCGTGGAGGAGCGAAAGAAAGTCGGGGTATGTTCGGTGAAGCGGTGCGATGTGCACCTCCAGAGTTTACACTCTTACTCTGCCCAAACTCATATAAATAAGTTATATATAACTGAGATATGGTTTATAAGTGACGTTTAAAGGAAGGACGAAGTGCAACAATAAACCAATGATTTCAAGGATATGGAGTTTTTATCACAATCGTAACGCCACGACGGTTGTCTTTTTGCACATTACTCTACTATAACAGAGAAACAAACGTTTATGAGTATTTTTACAAATATTTATTATTCATCCTGTTCGTTAACAAGTTTAAGGTAAGACAAATTTGTTAATTGCGATTAAAAGCTCGATTACAGAGGCACCAGCGTAAATTTAATAGCAACGTAAAAAGCGCTGTCTCTATCGAATACCTAAAGTGAAAAAGAAACAGGACTATGCTATTTAGTTATTATAATTACGGTGGCGCCTCTGTATTCGGGTTTAAATTATCCGTTCCTTTATTATCTGGACAGATCTGTTCAGCTACGTCTTCCAGTTTTCTTCCATTGCTGCAAGTGGTAAGATTTGACGAAAATTTATCATCAGGACAGAGCTGTTCAGCTGTTATGTCTTCCAGTTTTCTTCCATTGCTGCAAGTGAAGCCTTCAACTTTCACCGCGTGGTTCGCTTCGTCCATTGCTCGTCTTAACCAATACTCAGTACAGCCACATTCAGGCATAGTAAAATAACGAGAAATATGGCTTGTATATATGTAATATGTATCTAACATTGTAATAGGTTCTTTGCTCTTTTCCAATAGTATTGTCGCGCCGGTCGGCGGCGCAGTCAGTGAATTATTATAATCTTCTTGCGAGAATATTATTGTAGTTCCAGGCCTCAATGACACCACGGCATTTTTGACTGAAGCATCTCTTGTGTATTGCAGATCAGCGTACTATAAAAAAGATATTACAGTTGTCTCTTAAGTCGGTTTACGGACATTACATATATAACAAACTATCGGAACAAGTGGAACTAAAAATGCTAAACAAATTTTCTCTGAAAAAAACTGTCTCAGACACATTACAGAAACTATCATATCAAGAAACTGAGAGCCTGCTCTCAGTTCTAAGATAACTCATCCATACACTTCACTCACTACATACTTTATACCGGAGACTCTACATTTTATTTTGAGGTATTCATATTGAAATTAATTACATTTTATTACATTTGAATCTAATTTTTTGACCAAATAAAATAATAGTCTTTAATTGTAATCAATTAAAATGAAATATTATTACTGTTTCAATTTATTGACAAAAAATTTGGATATGCTGTGTACCTACTATTAAATTTACCAATATTATATTGTAATTACTTGAATAAGCACTAATTTATAAACGTTATTGTAAGTCTTGTTAAGGGAGCACAGATCTCCGAAATACGAGCTAAGTTTGGAGATCTGAAGCTCATTGTCATCATATATTATTTGTTTTAATGTCAATAAATGAATTTTGATTTTGATTTTTTTATTAGTTACGGACGATCAAACCTTTCACTCGCTTGTCTAGTGAGCGTAACGGGACAATGAGTCCTTTTTCGTGCGTGCAGCCAGCTTTCATCGATTTACTAGACGTTGTCACGTCAAAAAAATGATGAAAAGATTCAGTTAAAAGGATGTGACGCAACGCAACAGTGAACCTTTTTAGATTCCGTACCCAAAGGGTAAAAACGGGACCGTATTACTAAGACTTCGAAGTCCGTCTGTCTGTCTGTCACCGGGCTGTATCTCATGAACCATGACAGCTAGGCAGCTGAAATTTTCACAGATGATGTATTTCTGTAGCCGCTATAACAACAAATACTAAAAACAGAATTAAAAAAATATTTAAGGGGGGCTCCCATACAACAAACGTGATTTTTTAGGAGTTTTTTGTTCGCTATTAATAACGGCAAGAGGAATAGGGCTCCCAGACTGTACGGAACCCTTCGTGCGCGAGTCCGACTCGCACTTGGCCGATTTTTATTAGATTCCGTACTCAAAGGGTAAAAATGGGACCCTATTACTAGACTCCTTGTCCGTCCGTCTGTCTGTCACCAGGCTGTATCTCATGAACCGTGATAGCTAGAAAGTCAAAATTTTTGCAGATGATGTTTTCTGTTGCCGCTATAATAACAAAATAAAATAAATATGAAGAGCTCCCGTAAAACAACTGTGATTTTTGTCATTTTTTGCTCGATAAAGGTAACAGATAGACGCTTGAAATGGGGCTAAGGTACCCATACGGTATGGGACCCTTTGTGCGTTAGCTCGCCTTGCACTTGGCTGATTTTTTTTCAAATTGTGCAATTTTGAGAAGAGGTTAACTCGAAAATGCTACACATTTATCGTGGCAAGATATTATACTGCTCGAAGAACTACTAGTTCTAAAATAAACTGCCTGTATAGTGGGTGTACCGGTTGTGGCCACAGTACCAGTTGTGGCTTTTTGTTATCAAAATTATGGCATAAATTATAATTATAAACAATGTAGTACCATAAATATGAATAATCATTTTAAACCAAAACCATAATCATTTGAATTAATGTGTAAAAATTTCTTTAACATTGTCATTTTAACATAAAAATGTCTTTTTAATCCTTAAAATTCAAAGTGGCCACAAATGATACTAAGGTGGCCACAACCGGTGCATCTGCCCTACCACCCTTTTTTTAGGGTTACCCAAAGGGTATGAACAAGACCCTATTACTAAGACTCCGATGTCCGTCTGTCTGTCTGTCATCAGGCTGTATCTCATGAACCGTAATAGCTAGAGTTGAAATTTTCACAGATGATGTATTTCGATTGCCGCTATAACAACAAATACTAAAAAAACCAAATAATATAAATATTTAAGGGACATACAAAAAACGCGATTTTTTTGCGGAGGGGCTCCCATACGGCACGAAACCCTTCATGCGCGAGTCCAACTCGTACTTGGCCGATTTTTTAATAAAACTGTATTTAACCTAACTTTTTAACTTTAATATAACTGTATATAATTAAATTCAGGGTTATTTCTAATCAATTAGCATCCTTTTAGGGGCTTATTCTGTACATCAAAACTAACAACTTATGTTCAGCGACTTTTCTCAAATCTCAAAAAAAAATTTTGTTCCATAGGAAAATATCGTTCCCCGCGACAAAATGTGTGGAACAGCGGTTTTTTTTTTGAGTTTTGACAGAAGTCGCAGAACAAAATTTGTTACTTTTGATGTACAGAATAAGCCCCTAAAAGGATGCTAATTGATTAGAAATAACCCTGTACAATATAAATGTAACTGTCGCTTACCTTTAATTTTTGAATTCCAGTGTCGTACAAGTCTAGATACTCCAAATGTACCAAATTTTCGCGCCAGTCGCGACATATTGCAGAGATTTCATAATTGTTAGATAAATCCAGTGTTTTCAATTGCGTCATGTTTTGAAATGGCGAATATTCTGTAAAAAAAATAAGCTGTAGTTGGGCAGCGGTGGTCCGTTTTTTAGGGTTCCGTACCCAAAGGGTAAAAACGAGACCCTATTAATAAGACACCGCTGTCCGTCTGTCTGTCTGTCTGTCACCAGTATCTCATGAACCGTTATAGCTAGAAAGCTGAAACTTTTACAGATGATGTATTTATGTTGCCGCTATAACAACAAATACTAAAAACAGAATAAAATTAATATTTAAGGGGGGCTTCCATACAACAAACCTGTCTCTTTAGCCGTTTTTTGCTAGATATTGATAATGGTAACAGGTAGATGCTTGAAATTTTGACAGCATATTTAGTTGTATATTCACTTCAGTAATAAATAAAAAAAATTAAATAAATAAATATTTAAGGGGGCCTCCCATACAGTACGGAACCCTCCGTGCGCGAGTCCGACTCGTACTTGGCCGAATATCTTTAATTTGAATAAGTCCACGCTTGACCACCAACTCGCCTGATGGTAAGCGACGTTGTGGTCGACGATGAAGCATACAGACCTAGAAGATACTTAGCATATCAGAAATGTTGAGTCAAACCGCCTCGGACCTATCTACCTATATATTTTTACCTATTATCCTACTACTACTATAAACGTGAAAGTTTGTAAGGATGGATGGATGTATGGATATTTGTTACTCTTTCACGCAAAAACTACTGAACGGATTGAGATGAAACTTTGCCATTATATAGCTTATACATCAGAATAACACATAGGCTATAAATTATAATGATATTGCGTAAGTTTTCAATATTATAACAATAAGTTTTAAGTAAGTAGGAAAAATTCTGCTATCTGCGAGCTATTCTAGCGTGCGCTCCAAGAAATGACAAAAAAGAACAGTGAAATCGATTTTTATTTTCCACCTCCTTTATTAAGGGTGGTAAGGTAGGGCCGCAAAATATCATGCAGGTGAAGCCGCGGGTCAAATCTAGTTTTTCTATAAAACATTTGTAGCGTTTATAGTATAGTTTGATGAGGTATTCCTTGGCGTGCAAGCGCATGTACGTAACTGTGAAATTTGGTTTTATTTTTTGCCGCTCTAACAACGTAGGTCAACAAGCTACATAACCCTACACTTTTAAAACACATTCAATTAATAATAATTAAAATAAATATAAATATTAGGGGACTTATATAGGGGATTATCTTACACATGGTCTCTGACCCCAAACTAAGCATAGCTTGTGATATGGCTGCCAGAGACAGATATACTACATATACATATTTTAAATACATTCTTTTATAGATAGTACCTAAATAACACCCAGACACAGAGCAAACACCTATGTTCATCACACAAATTTTTGCCCTGGGTGGGGATCGAACCCACGCCTCTTTGACCCA
The DNA here is from genome assembly GCA_964007245.1 of Hypomecis atomaria. Lineage (NCBI taxonomy): Eukaryota > Metazoa > Arthropoda > Insecta > Lepidoptera > Geometridae > Hypomecis > Hypomecis atomaria. Next base: position 542,516 of record OZ023305.1, read on the forward strand.
GAAGTCAGGGTCACTAACCACTAAGCCACCGAGTCATTCAATTAAACAAACAAAAAAAATCAAAATAAATAATTAGAACAAGTCGATAATAAGAAAAATTTCAAAGTAAGATAAAAATCTAAGAATAAAATGTCAGATATTAAAAAAAATGTCATAGTTAGCAATGAATGTAATATATTTACCAGAACCACTGCAAGTACTTAAATCAGAATTTGATTGCAGCCGTAAATCAGTCAGAGAAGTCAGCTGAGCCAGTGCATACAAATCTTCACGAAACAATGAATTGTAACTCATTGACAAAGACTGCAACTGAACATCCACGAACAAAGCACTGAAATAGATACAATTATTTATGTATACGTATACTTATAATACTACGACTACGACTATAACATTAATAGACTGATTCATCGTCACAAAAAGCCAAGATATAAAATAAAATTGTTAAATTAGACATTAAGTGTTCATTCAATAGGGCAAGTGCGTTAATTAACTACAACAAAATACAATTCTATTTACATTCTATCTACATAAAAAGTAATTGGATCATCCACAGACCCTTGAAGGTGTAAGGATAATCCGAATGCTCAAACCCGCTGCCAGTTGGCAGCGTGCCCAGCATGCTGGCAGCATTGCCACGCTGAATGGCCATGTTTAAAATTAGAATGTTTATTTGGCTCAACGTATAAGCATTGCCATTCAGCGTTGTAATGCTGCCAATGTATTTTTTTTTGTGTGTGTTCATCGACAATTGCGCCAATTGTGAACCGAATCGAAAAATTCTTTTTTAGTTCGAAAAAGTACATTCCCGAAGTGGTCCCATTAAAATTTTACAGAAATCGGCAGAGCTGTTTTTGAAAAAAAAAACAAAAATAATATGAGCAATTCGAGCGAAATATCTGAATTTTGTACACGATAAACATCGATAATTTCGAAATTCCAATTGTGAACCGAATCGAAAAATTCTTTTTTAGTTTGAAAGGATTTACTTCCGAAATAGTCGCATTTAAATTTTACAGAAATCAGCTAAGCCGTTTTTGAAAAATCAAAAATAATTGTAGCGAAAAATTCGAAACAATTGTAGCGAAAAATTCGAATTTTGTACACGATGGAAGGCGGTTTTGCCATTTTTTGCGAAAAATAATTATTGGTAGATAAACATTCCGGGAAGAAAAAAAATAAAATTTGAGAATTAATTTACTGAATACTGGAAAAACTCACTCACCTTGGAAGGTGTCTAATTTGATTGCCTGACAAATCTACTTTCCTTAAATTTGGTAAATCTTGAAAAAAACCTTTAGGTAGCGTCTCTATCTTGCCATTACTCAAACTAAAACTCTTGAGAGCGTTGGCACCTTCCAAAAGTCTTGAAGGTACTTCTTTGATATTTCGTGGAGCAGTTATTATCAGTTCTTCTAAGACTGGACATGCAGCTATAAACCGATCAGGAAACTCTACCACATTAGGGTTTCCAATCTCAAATTTGCGTAAATAGTTACACTTCTCCATTGGAGGGTATCGCCCTTGCTTCCAACGAACGAGGGTCAACGATTCAAGCAAAGGATCTATTGCTTGATTATAGATTTTGGTTTCATTTATAGTAATCGGTGCTTCAGACCATTTGGAAGTATCTAAGTTCAAAGACCTTAAGTTTGGAAATATTGAAGTAAGGTCCATAACTGTTTCACGAATGGTTCCCGTTAAATCTTTCAAACTGTGACCAACGAGATGCAAACTGGTGATGGTTCGTGGTAGACGCTGAAGCTCTCCAGGTTTCATTTGTAAATATGTTAACGACAAATCACGTAAGGTTTCTAGTCCGGATAAGAAGCCGGATGAAACACAGCCGGGCCTTTCTCGAATCTCTGATTTAATGGTTAAATTTGTCAAGAATTGTAAGCCAGAAAAATGTTGAGCAGTCAGCTTAGGTGTCAACGGGGTACCATTCAGCTGGAACTCTGCTTTTCCATCGTTTGGGTGCAGCGTGACGTTAAGCCTCGCAAGTATCTCTGCTATTGAGGTATTTCTTGGTATCGGACAGTTTTCTAAGACTACTTTCGATACTTGGAGCTCACTTACAAAACGAGGCATTGCGGGTGATTCAAGCACGTCCAATCTACGACAACCAACAAACAACCCATCTTCATAACTGAAGTCAATCTCTTGGCCTGCAACATACAAAAGAGTAAAATTAGAAAAGGAAATCTCCGACCACGGTGTATTTTATTGACCAAGTCAGCAAAGCAGCTGCCTAGCAGACTGAATACGTTTTTTGAAGAAAGATGGCGCATAATATTGTCACGCGGTAGGCGTGTGCAGTAACTACGACGAGCTGTTTACATTTAAAGCGCGAGTAGTAACTATGATAATAGCTGCGGTCACAGGTAGCTCTTAATTTACGACTCTATTGTATTAGTTTTATTTTGGTGTTTTTGTTTGTTTTACAATAGAGTTTCGAGATCTTTCATGCTGTTCTCGGCTGCGGGCCTTTAACTGATGCACAGCTCATGTATTTCCGTACTCAGTCTTATAAGTATTTTTTTTATTTAGTACAGGTTTGCGTTTGACTACATACTGCCTGATGTTAAGCAGATATGCGGTCTAGGGTGTAGCACGCTTACCTAGAAGATACCTATTTACTCGAGATTTGAAGACACTCACGTTGTACTTTAGCGGGAAGACAGACCCAGGCAAAGCGTTCCACATTCTGGCTGTTCATATTAGGAATGAGGATTCGAAAGCTTGGTTCTGATGCGTGGAATGTCCATCATAAAAAGGTGGCGCTTTAGGCATTATCTTCGTACTTGCTCCAAAAACCCATCTCGTGACAATATGAATCCATTAAGTCCCACTAGGCCAGCGTGGTACTTGTCCTGATGCCGAAGGACTAGAATACAGCATCGGTATCCTCTGCTAGTAAGAGCCTACTAAAAGGGGACTTCTGGGCTCGTGGGTGGTCAGAGTTGGGACTCTGGCCATGGCCATCCACTCAAACGGGCCCGAGAAGGACGACAGCGTGTCAGGCAACGCTGTCGTAGAGGACTGCACAAGCATGGTTCTAGTACCAGGCGAGTAGTCAAACAAAATGCTGGAAGCACCGGTGCGTTCCTTTTGGAGATCCCGGAGCTCCCGAGAAGGGACAAAGACTGGCCACCGAGGGGGTTTTAGTCAGTGGTTACAATCTTACATAACCTGACTGCACCCAAAAGCAGTCGGGAACCTTTCGAAGATTTCCCCCTAGTAAAATAAAATAAAAATCGGCCAAGTACGAGCAGGACTCGCGCACGATGGGTTCCGTACTGTATGGGAGCCCCCCTTAAATATTTATTTTATTTTCGTTTTTTTTTATCATTGAACTGAATTTCCATCCATCCATCAGCTATAAGAAGTCCACTGCTGGACATAGGCCTCCCCTATGGATCTCCAATAAGACCGGTTGGAAGCGGCTTGCATCCAGCGCGATCCTGCGGTCTTAATGAGGTCATCCGTCCACCTTGTGGGTGGACGTCCTACGCTGCGCTTGCCGGTACGTGGTCTCCACTCGAGAACTTTCCGACCCCATCGGTCATCAGTCCTCCGCGCAATGTAACCTGCCCATTGCCATTTCAACTTGCCAATCCGCTGGGCTATGTCGGAAACTTTGGTTCTTCTACGGATCTCCTCATTTTTTATTCGATCTCGCAGAGACGCAGAGAGACTCCGAGCATAGCCCTCTCCATAGCTCGTTGGGCTACTTGGAGCTTACTAATAAGGCCCATAGTGAGAGACCACGTTTCTGTGCCATAAGTCATCACTGGCAACACACACTGGTCGAAAACTTTCGACTTGAGGCACTGAGGTATGTCGGACGAGAAGACTCTACGCAATTTTCCGAACGCTGCCCAGCCGAGTTGGATTCGGCGATTGGCCTCTTTCTTGAAGTCGGACCTACCTAACTGGACTACTTGTCCAAGGTAGACGTACGAGTCAACGACTTCAAGAACCGAGTTCCCAACAGAGATCGGGGTGGGTACAACATGGGAATTACACATGACTTTCGTCTTGTCCATGTTCATCTTAAGACCCACCTGTTGGGAAACCTGATTGAGGCCTTCGAGCATCGTGCTGAGCTCTTCCATCGATTTTGCCATGAATACTATATATCGTCGGCAAACCGAAGGTGAGTGAGGTATTCGCCATTGACATTGATGCCGAATCCTTTCCATTCCAGGAGCTTGAAGGCGTTCTCCAAAGTAGCCGTAAACAGTTTCGGAGAAATGACGTCTCCCTGTCTTACGCCTCTTTTTAAAGGGATCGCCTTGGGGCTCTCTTCCTGTACTCGGACCGACATAGTGTCGTTATTATACAAGCACTTCAACACTTCGATGTACCGATAGTCAATACGGCATCGTTGGAGAGACTCGAGCACAGCCCAAGTCTCGACCGAATCAAAGGCTTTCTCATAGTCCACAAACGCTAAGCAAAGTGGCAAGTTATACTCTTCGGTCTTCTGTATAACCTGCCGCAGCGTATGAATGTGGTCCATGGTGCTAAAGCCCTTTCGGAAACCTGCTTGTTCGGAAGGCTGGAAGTCATCAAGCCTGCGCTCGAGACGGTTCGTAATGACCCTTGAAAACAGCTTATAAACATGGCTCAGAAGCGAGATGGGTCTGTAGTTCTTCAATAAGGTGTTGTCACCTTTCTTGAAAAACAACACCACCACGCTTCTGTTCCATGCTTCTGGCGTGATGCCCTCGAGGACGACGGTGTTGAAAAGCTTCTGGAGGACTTTTAGTACCGGTGTTCCACCCGCTCTCAGAAGCTCTGATGTGATACCGTCATCACCCGGCGCCTTGTTGTTCTTAAGCTGATTCAGGGCCATTCTAATCTCGTACAGGCTGATGTCCGGGATATCTTCGGTGAAGTGTCGGGTCAGCTTGGCTCTTGGATCTTTGGCCGCGCTGCTAACAGGCTTAGCGACCGAAGCGTATAACTGTCCATAGAACCTTTCAATCTCCTCTAATACCTCTGCCTTGGTCGACGCTATACTTCCATCTTCTCTCTTCAGCTTTGTCATTTGTATTTGCCCAATAGACAAATCTCTTGCGAACACTTCATCGGAAGACTGCAATCTTAGCGAGCGTCGTTCGGCCATGAGATTTACAGTGTGATCGGAGAATTTCTGCGGTTTATTTGAACGGCGGGGTCTAAAGAACTTAGCACCCACCGTTTGGACAGTTTCTACGAGCCCGTTGTTGATCTCGTCCACCGACGCAAGGTTCTCTAGGCAAGCAAAACGATTCGAGAGCTCGAGCTGAAAGTCCTCGGGGTTTTGGATATGTTCACGAGTAGGTCGGAGCGTGGACTTCATCAGGCGGGACCTTTCGAGCTTAACATTAATATCTCATGTGCCTCGTACAATTCTGTGATCGCTGCCGGTTTTCACCCTGTGGATCACGGAGACATCATTAAATATTCGTCTCTCGGTGGTCATGATGAAGTCTATCTCGTTTCTCGTGGAACCATCAGGGCTCATCCAGGTCCATTTCCTGTGAGGCGGCTTCTGGAAGAAAGAGTTCATCATAAAGAGTTCCTCTCTCTCCAGAAAGTCAGCCAGCCTCTGGCCCCTAGGGTTCCGTTGCCCATATCCAAATTGCCCCACCCTCAGCTCATCAACTTTGCGTTGAAGTCCCCCATAACAACAGTGAAGTGGGTCTTAGACATATGAATGGCCCGACTTACGTCCTCATACATAGTCTCCACTTCATCATCTGGGTGTGACGATGTCGGTGCGTATACCTGAATGACCTTCAGCGAATACCTCTTGGATATTCTGAGTATTAGGTATACCACCCTGCTTGACACACTTTCGATGATAATAATGTTGTTGGTGAGGGTCTTGTGAACGAGAAAACCAACACCACCGTTGGTCACCTTCCCGGTAGTAAAGCAGGTTGCCGGAGTTTAAGGTTATCGTGTCCTCCCCCTCTCTACGGACTTCAGACAACCCCACAATATCCCAACGCAACCTACTCAACTCTTCTTCCAACTCAGCAATCTTCTCGTCAGTCCTCAACGTGCGCACGTTGTGTGTTACCAGGGCCAGTCGTCGTGTACAGGAGTGGTAGCCGGGCGTCTGCCAGCGATTCTTAGCACCCCCTTCTCCGCCGTTACCGGGGCCGCTACCGTAGCCCCGGGCTAGCGGAGCTGCTGGGGACTGGGGGCCTGGTCTATTTGTTTTTTCCATATTGGGGTTTTTGCCCATAATCGCCGCGCTGGGCAGGCGTGGTGGCGATCGCAGAAACGTAGCTTCGCGACAGGGACGCTGCTGCCCATCCCTGCCCTGTGCCATTTTAGCTACGCTTTTATTCGAATGGTTATACCGCCATTAGTCGGTTCCGCTGTACCTCAGTCGGCTCTTACGACACCTGGTACTAGAGGGGGGTGCTATTCTACTCTGCCGGCACCCCACGGCTGAACTGAATTTACAACTAAATATTCTGTGAATATTTCATGCATCCATGTTGCCATCATTAATATAGAGTGAAAAACGATAAAAAATCAGGTTTGTTGTATGGGAGCACCCCTTAAATGTTAATTTTATTCTGTTTTTGGTATTTTTTAGTATAGCGGCAACAGTAATACATTATCTGTGAAAATTTCAGCTTTCTAGCTATAACAATTCATGAGATACAGCCTGGAGATAGACAGACAGACAGATGGACAGCCGGACAGCGGAGTTATAGTAATAGGGTCCCGCTTTTATCCATTGGGTACGGAACCCTAAAAAAAGACCGGCGTGGTAGATATGGCCAAATCGCTCTTGGTGGGTAGAAAATATCAGAAAGCACTCGTAGCTTTGCTTGCGGCTTCGTACGCGTAAGATTTTAGTTTTTTAACCCCCGACGAAAAAGAGGAGTGTTATAAGTTTGACGTGTCTGTGCGTCTGTCTGTCTGTCTGTCTGTGGCATCATAGCGCCCGAACCACTGAACCGATTTCAGTTTAGTTTTTTTTTGATGAAAGGAGACTTAATCGAGAGTGTTCTTAGCTATGTTTTATAAAAATCGATTGAGCCGTTTAAGAGTTATGGTGGGTTAGATGGAAGAACCAAAATTCTACAAATGTGCCCAAAATGGTTGTCAATTGAAAGTTTGTTGTCAAATATTTTTGTGTCGGGGGTTTTTTAATTAGGTATATTATCTTTTATCCGATAGGAACCTTTTACTTTTCCGAACACGAGACGAGTGGTTGCGCAGTAACAACATATTCATATGTTGGCGACGCAACAGCGAGGATGTGCACAGTAACTTAATTCACAGAGGTCATGATGTTTGATTCGGCTTATTCATTCATTCATTCATCCCGTGTCAATGGCTATTTTATTAGGGTTCTGTACCCAAAGGGAAAAACGGGACCCTATTACTAAGACTTCGATGTCCGTCTGTCCGTCTGTACGTCTGTCCGTCTGTCCGTCTGTCCGTCTGTCCGTCTGTCCGTCTGTCCGTCTGTCCGTCTGTCCGTCTGTCCGTCTGTCCGTCTGTCCGTCTGTCCGTCTGTCCGTCTGTCCGTCTGTCCGTCTGTCCGTCTGTCCGTCTGTCCGTCTGTCCGTCTGTCCGTCTGTCTGTCTGTCTGTCACCGGGCTGTATCTCATGAACCATGATAGCTAGGCAGCTGAAATTTTCACAGATAATGTATTTCGGTTGCCGCTATAACAACAAATACTTACTAAAAACAAAATAAAATAAATATTTAAGGGGGGCTCTCATACAACAAACCTGAATTTTTAGACGTTTTTCGCTCTGTATTAATAATGGTACCAGGTAGATGCTTGAAATTTTGACAGAATATTTAGTTTTATATTCCCTTCAATAATAAATAATAAAATTAAAATAAAATAAATATTAAGGGCTCCCATACAGTACGGAACCCTCCGTGCGCGAGTCCGACTCGTACTTGGCCGATTATTTTTTAATCTTTCTTCAAAATTCTCAAGGGCTTCTATAATCTTCTGGATGTTCACGACATATACACCTTGAAGGAAAATATGCACGATAGCAGACGCCATAAATTCCTCTTACAGCCTACACTATCACAAACCAACACTGCACATCACATCCTCTGCAATACAGTTGTCTAGAGTCTACAATTGGAATAGGTTGCCTGAGGATGTTATCTCAGCAAGAACTATAAAAACATTTAAGAATAGACTGGACCTTTAGGTAAAGAAGGAAAAAAAATCCTTGACAGATAAATACTAATTTTTATTCGACTCTGCTTGATATAGGCACAGCAGTATTCACTGCTCGCCTATAAACAAAAAAATAATGTTTTTTTATAATTTTTCGGCGTATAAAAAATATTTATTGTTACCGTTAATCTTAACTAGTGGCTTTCCTGGAACCGGGTTGCATTCCGGGTACTCGCAGTGTAACTCTAGGGCCGACGCCGCGCTCACCCATAGCCACAACAGTAACCACTGCATTGCTCTCGATCCTGGAAATCATACGATGATTCATTTTACTGAGAATAATTATGATTTACTTACTAGAAATTAAAATCCGGCTTCGCACAGGTGTATTATACATATAAATATTCCTCTTGAATTACTCTATCTATTTAAAAAAACCGCATCGAAATCCTTTGCGTAGTTTTAAAGATATAAGCATACATGGGGACATGGGGACAGCGGAAGCGACTGTTTTATACTTCCTTCCTTCCTTCCTTTCAGCCATAGGACGTCCACTGCTGGACATAGGCCTCCCCTAAAGATCTCCAATAAGACCGGTTGGTAGCGGCTTGCATCCAGCGCGATCCTGCGGTCTTAATGAGGTCGTCCGTCCACCTTGTAGGTGGACGTCCTACGCTGCGCTTGCCGGTACGTGGTCTCCACCAGAGGACTTTTCGACGCCATCGGTCATCAGTGTTTTATACTATGTAGTGATAATTCAAATCATAAGTAATTTATTTACTAGTAGTTTTTCGAACAGTATACGTGTACCTTCGCAGATATTTCGCCGTGTACAGACACAATTACACACACATAAACGTACAACGAAACTACGGCTTTGTTTGTCAGTCAAACTTTGGTGGCGAAACACCGACGCATTCACCACATGTATAAAAAACCGGCCTCACATGTCTGTTCATGACTTTCTGTCTTGATTTTTAGGGTTCCGTACCCAAAGGGAAAAACGGGACCCTATTACTAAGACTTCGATGTCCGTCTGTCCGTCAGTCTGTCACCGGGCTGTATCTCATGAACCATGATAGCTAGGCAGCTGAAATTTTCAAAGATGATGTATTTCTGTTGCCGCTATAACAACAAATACTAAAAACAAAATAAAATAAATATTTAAGGGGGGCTCCCATACAACAAACCTGATTTTTTAGACGTTTTTCGCTCTATATTAATAATGGTAACAGGTGGATGCTTGAAATTTTCACAGAATGTTTTGTTTCATATTCCCTTCAACAGTAAATAATAAAATTAAAATAAAATAAATATTGAAGGGGGGCTCCCATACAGTACGGAACCCTCCGTGCGCGAGTCCGACTCGTACTTGGCCGATTATTAATTATTAAGTGATAATGAGTATAATTGAAACTGTGATAGTAAAATTATAAAATTATTTCTAATACTTACATAAATAATTGGATTCCTGCAGCTTATGTGACAAAATGATTACCGGCTAAAGCAGTATACTCGTATATACCCACAAGCTTATCATCTATTATTACAGTTAAGTTTTATCAATGTTTTTTTGTAACTAAAAAGGTCAGATGTTACAGAATGTTAGGTAGCTGAGATAATATTTTTATTTATAAACGAGCGGGACCGGCAATTTTTAGGGTTCCGTAGTAAAGCGAGGAACTCTTGTGTCCGTCCGTCTCATTAATATAAAGCCTTATAACTTTTTATTTCATTAATTACAGCTACCATTACAGTCAGAAACTAATGCTGTACTGTACTGTATCAGCCTTTTTAATAGTCCACTGCAGGACGTAGGGTGATTGGGCCATATCCACCACGCTGGCCCAGTGCGGGTTGGAAACTAATGCGATAGTGTAATAAATATCATTATTATAAAAAGGTTAAGAAATATCAATTTGAATAATAATAATGTCAAATAATTACATCAATTCATCACATAAATTTGAATTAGAATGATATAAAAATACAATTAACATGTCAATTAAAATTATTCATAATTAAAATCACAGAAATCCAACTATTAATGTCATAAAAAACTACTTGCAACCCTGTTTTTAAATCTAACAATCTTTTGACTGTTCCGTGTCTATATATATTTGAGATGGCAAAATTTGTAAGAAATAATCCATCGTTATTTGAACTCTATGATAATGTTAATAAAATATCTGCTTCTAGACTTCGACTTAAATTACCACAGCCTCGGCTCGAGCTGTTCAGAAATAATTGTATTTATATGGCGGCCTTAATTTTCAATTCCCTTCCTGAAGAGTTGATTGATTTACCATATAAGAGGTTCTGTGCGCAGTTGAAGAAGTGGCTAGTAGGCGAGAGTTTTTATGAAGTTTGCGAATTTTTGAGGAAAGCGTCGTGCCGCATGCATGTTATAATTGTGCTTTTTAATTTAATTTCCATTTCATTATTATAACTTTCTTTTTTTGTGTTAATTTATAAATTATATTATCAAATGATATAAAATTAATTTTATATGTGCCTATAATTATGACATTGATCGAATAAAAATAGGAGAATATACCTGATTTTATATAAATTAACGTTGCCACACCCTTACAGGGTCATATCTGTATAACTTTTAAAACATGTTATTTAAGATCTACATGTATTACCAGATATGTTGCAATAAAGATTATTGATTGATTGATTGACTAATTCTATACAAATAATAAATTTTCAACCTAAAAATGGCGTCATAATTTATTTAGTAACATCTCTATAGCAGGTGTTAGATCAGGGTTAAAATGGCGGCTACTTTATCTATTTTCTATCAAAATATCATTTTCAGGATGGAAATCTTACTTGAAACTAGTACAGCAACCCTGAATCTAACATAATAACAAAGAAACTCATCAATCTGATCCTTTTTTTTTATGTATGTTCGTCAGACTTCTCCTCCAACACAAGTCGGAGACGTTAGCAACAAACACTATTCATCTTGCGATTTATGCAAATTTAATATGGTATAAGTCGAGCAAAACATGGTTTTATAAACGTGTATGCTATTTTCGTGGGATGGGATGAAAATAAAAGACGCAAAGAAGTTTTTTTTTTTCTCTGGTTTTTCTTGATTTCTTTTCCTTTTTTTTTTTAAATTAAGTAACGACGCCATGTACCAAGAAAAAATATAACAAAGGTTCGTAACAGTAATCAATCTTTACATCCCGAGAGGGTACCTCCATGTATTGCAAAGACTCTAAGCCACGTTCGTAAGGCTCTAAACGTCTTGAGAAGAAGTGGCAAGAAACTCAGACGCTATCAATATGATCTTTTAATCTTTTGATACAATGTAAAATGACCAGTCACATAATTTAGATATTACACAAAGTACTTAACTTTAGCAACATGGCGACGTTTACTCGACTTGGCTTCGAATACAAAAGTACCAACACTGAGCATAACTAGCTAAGTGAGAGTCAGGGCGACATAGATTTGTCCAACGTTATTATTAGGATACTTGGCGAACACTAAGCGATACTAAGAGAGACCAAAAGGCACTAAGAAACGAAGCCACGCCAACCGACTGTTTTATACTAATTTCACAAGCTCCCACCATGCCTTACCACCACTGCTCGATGTCAACATTAACACCGACCAATAGGGAACGAGTAAGATGGCGGGAACCGCGGCAGCCTCATTTTAACACTACTTTTTATACATCAAGTCATCATAAACTGCGTTTCATACTCATTAGAATTATTAGAACAATTATTGATACATTTCAAGTCATCTATAACACTATGAAATCACAGTATTAAATAGTAAATAAATAGTGTATGTAAACAATAATGGCTGACATTCAGACATCATAATATTTCACAGTCTTATTTAGTTACCAGCAAGTCTTAAATTACTTAATACATTTTGAAAACCTTATTAAATATTATCATATAGTTTTAAACTATCTATAGATAAACTATAACATTATAAAATTACAGAATCTGATACAATAGTCAATATAAACAACAATGGCGGACGCCATGTTATTTCTCAGTTTTATTTATTTACCAATAAGTCTTATATTACTTAATACACTTTGTAATCGTTATTAAATATAATCCTATCAACTATTAGGGAATAGTTGATAGGATCACAATCACTTTTACCACAGAACACATTGATAAACAATATTACAAACATAACTAGCAATAGCGGATATGGTGTCTTGATTTGTCTGTAAATAAGAATAGAAGTAAAGAAATAGTTTTAGACCAATAAAGGAAGCACAGAGGACATTTTAAGTAGTATAGAATATTATCATAAAATCCTTAATCTAACACAGGCATGAAACAATATCGCCCTCTTATGATCAGGAACAGAGCACACAAACATGTCAAGTTTTTGTCAAACTTCCACATTTATAAACCGAATTGCATGAAATTTGAGTATTGTTAGCAGCATAATCGACTCTCCAAGTCGATTGGTATCGGCACATCCCTAACGCGCGCCAAGAGAGGGCACAACACTAGCGACGCTACGGACTTAGACAGGAACGAGCAATGGCGCGCATTAGTATCTTTTGTAATATTGATAACGATTGGATTAAACGTGTAATTGGTGCTATACCAGACTTTATAATACGCCCACGATCGACCACTAACAAAATAAGGGAAATCAGGCGCATCCTTTAATAGTATAAATCTGTTTTAAATACTTAAAAGCAATCAAAACTGTGTATTTCAAGGGTATAGCTCCCATACATGTAAAAGTTGGGAAGAAAAAATTTTTCAACCCAATGTGTTAAGTAGGTTTACCAAATAAATAATAAGGGTTTTAAACGATTTTTGCCACATGTACCATTGGTGAGATAAAGGTCGATAAAGTTGAAAAAAAGATGTGTTATTAATTTCTTAAGTATGCAAGATAGAATGTTCACTTTCATAGAATGTGAACTTTCCCGTTCCCAAATCTCGTAAATAATTATTTACTTATAGGTAGATATAAATATGTAAAGGGGGAGCCCCTAGGGGAGCGGGCTCCCGTACGATACGGAATCCTTCGTGCGCGAGTCCGACTCGTGCTTGGCCGATTTTTATTACATTCAATAACATCATGTACAGAGTTATCTGCTTGCCCTGTACTAAGCTAAACGAAGTGATGAAGACCATTGTTATGATTTTAAGTCGAGATAAAATCTTTGATAACTTTATTATGTGGATATTAGACTCAATTTTAATGGCGACATCGTTATTTTAATAGCAATTTAGAATATTCCTGTTTCTTTTTCACTTTATGCGTTAACGAGAGCGAGAACAATATTTTACGTTGCTATTAAATTTACGATAATGCCTTTAAAATTGGGCCTATTGAAATAGTAAAGAACGCATTATAATACTGTAGTATCGTAGGCATACGTCTACAAGAAAGATGTATTAAAATAATTATTTTTCACAAAAAATGGCAAAACCGCCTTCCATCGTGTACAAAATTCGAATTTTTCGCTCGAATTGTTTACATTATTCTTGATTTATCAAAAACTGTTCAGCCGATTTCTGTAAAATTTAAATGGGACTACTTCAGGAGCAGGAGTATACCCTTTCTAACTAAAAAATAATTTTTCGATTCGATTCACAATTGGCGAAATTATCGATGAACATACATAGAACCTCCTCATTTTCGGGAGTCGGTTAAAGAAATAAAGACGTGTATGAATTCTTAGGCCGGCAATACACGGACCGCGTAAAGCAGTCAGGGGCGACAGCTTCAAGCTGCGACAGCACAGGGAACTGCAGAGTTCTATGGACGCACATACACGAACCGCTCGTGATGTTGCAACTGATTCGGCCGGTCGACAGCACGGTGAATTTTCATCGTACGGTCAAGCAGTCTCCAGCAATACACTGACTGCTCGAGCTGCTTTCTTCTAGTGGAATACTTTTTCTCATAATAGTATCTTCACGTTTAATTTTTTCCTTGAGTATATTACAAAGTTCGTCAAAAGATGTAATTGACATTCTAAAATAATTAAAAAACTTTTTTCCGTCACGTCTTAGTTCCAAAAACAAGTGATTAAATTCTCCATTATAAATTCTTGTTTCTAATATTGGTTGAACCCACAATTTTCTATTTTTACGCCGCCGTCGTCGTCGTATGAGCAAAAGTAGCAGAAGTACTTCCTTTTCAAAATCCATGGTGCTACTGATTTGAAATTGCCCACCGCTCGAGCTGTTGAACCAACTGCTCAAGCAGTTATCACTGGCAGCTTCAAGCTGTTGATTCTGACTGCAAGAGCGGTCCATGTATGTTGATCACTGGTTAACTGCTGAAGCAGTTAGTCAGTGATCAACATACGGCTCATACACGGACCGCTCTGACAGACCGCTCCGCTCGTCAGAGTCAACAGTTTGAAGCTGCTATTGATAACGTGCTGCCAACCACCCGAAGCAGTTGCAACTGCTCGAGCGTTTCGTGTGTACGTACGTAGAATTAGTTCGCACTAAGCAGTCGCAGCTTGAAGCAGCCGATCCTGACAGCTTCAAGCTGTCCGTGTATGGCCGGCCTTAAACTCGCATCAAGCCATTGTTAGTGGAAAATATAAGTAGGTAATTATTACCGTTTATCTTATAAAGTGGCCCGTAATCATGCGGAACCACAGTGCATCCCGGGGCTTCACGGAATAGCTCTACAGCTGCCGCCGCACTCAGATAATATAGGCACAATAGTATTCACTGCATTGCTTACAATCCTGTAAATGATACAAAAATACAAGGTTTATCCACCTTATGCGCAAGACCGATTCGCCGCTTTATTGCGTCTGCTTGAGAATGGAAGATACCTACCATATTTTGATGGAATGCGTCCGGAACGAGGCGCCCAGACGCCTGTTATTCCGAGATAGGTCCATTGGTTTATGCTATTCGTATTTAGCTCAACCTACAGCTGATGAGACAAAGAAGATACTAGCCATAGTAAAAACTCGTTTAGGTAATAGACAGACAGACAATCAGAGCGCGAGCGAGCAGAGACAGCGAAGTCTTAGTAACAGAGTTTTACCCATTTGTTACGGAACCCTAAAAAGTATCTGAATGGTAAACGTAATGAAGTACCTCATTTTTTTCTTGTATTCCGGCGTGGTCTGATAGTGAAGCGGCCGGTACACGGCCGAAAGCATAACTTTGGACATTAAAACAGATTATTTTCTACAAACTTTTAATTTTATAACAATTTTACGTAGCTACTAACAAGATTATACAAAAAAATATATATATCGTTAACGCATATATAACAAATTGTAATTTGGAGGTGACTCTACTCTCTTCTACTTCGTTTTTGGTGCAAAGAATGTCCATAGCCATCCAACGCGGCAATGCGGCAAGCGTTATGGGCACCTTTGCACCAGGAACAATGAGGGGCGCCCGCCCTATTATATTTTAATTTTCTTGCTAGGTATATATTTTATTTACAGTTACTGTTATGATGAATAATAGTACATTATGATATAAGTGCGGTAAGTTGAAAATTACAGCCGAGGCAAAATTGCTAGCCCTAGAGGGCTGTAAGGAAGCAGAGGCTGTAATTTTCACGCGCGCACGTATGTCATACGACGTTTTATAACATATTTGCGAGGAAATTAATAAAACTCTTAGAAGACATGCACTGGAATGAAGTACTCTGACTCGGAGTGAAAGTCATGCATCAGTCGAAGCATCGTGCGTTTTACATTACATTACCGCACAAGTGCCGTAATGTCTCTCACACTCGCCGCGTGAAAGTAGGATAAACGAGGCCACAGAGTGACAGCAGTCGGTGGCGGCGTGCGTTTTACATTACAATAATGCACAAATGCGTAATGAAATACATTACGATATTGAAATTGGTGTAATTACAGCCACTTTACAAGCAAATATGTTGTAAAAGTATCTATTTTTCTAACAAATTGTAAGATAGAATCGATTATGTTCTGTCATTCTCAGGGCAGAGCTCTTCATCTGTAATGTCTTCCAGGCTTTTTCCATTGCTGCAAGTGTAGCCTTCCACTTTCACCGGGTGATTCGGTTGGTTCATGGCTCCGCGCAACCAGTATTCGGCACAACCGCAGTTGGGCAGCGGAACATTGTAATAATTATTTATATAGAATGTGGGGTGAAAATCAAAAGGAGATATTTTTCTCTCTTCGAATCGTATTGTGGCCCCAGTTGTAGTTGCCGTCAGTGAGCTTTTATAATCGTCCTTTGAGAATGTTATTGCAATTGTAGGCTTCAATAACACCACGGCGTTTTTGGTTGACGAGTCTCGTGTATATTGCAGATCAGCATACTGTAAAATAAAAATAAAATAAATAAATAAATATTAGGGGACATCTTACACACGGTCTCTGACCCCAAACTAAGCAAAGCTTGTGATGTGGCTGCCAGAGACTGAAATACTACTTATACATATTTTAAATACATACTTATATAGATAGCACCTAAATAACACCCAGACACAGAGCAAACACCTATGTTCATCACACAAATGTTTGCCCTGGGTGGGGATCGAACCCACGCCTCTTTGACCCAGCAGTCAGGGTCACTAACCACCGAGCCACCGAGGCAGTCAAAATTAAATTAAATTATTTAATTAAGATTAAAACAATGGCGATAACGACAAAAATTGGCCAAGTCCGAGTCGGACTCGCGCATGAAGAATTTCGTACTGTATGGGAGCCACACATCAAAAAAATCACACTTGTTGTATCCCTTTACACCCGAGCTTAAGCGATCGTGAGTTTTGACTTTGAAAAATTCTACACTGCACACGAAACAACTTTTGCGAACGCAACCGTCGTCGATCGATCGTGAGACTATCTGAGAACCTGCGAAAACACACTTTATTACAGGAGCCCCACTTGAACATTTATTTTATTCTGTTTTTAGTAATTGTTGTAAAAGCGGCAATAGAAATACATCTGTTTTAGCTTTCACGGTTCATGAGATATAGCTTGGTATCAGACTGACGGAGGGACGGACAGTGGCGTCTTAGTAATAGGGTCCCGTTTTTATGATTTGGGTACGAAACCCTAGAATCAAAATTAACCAGATTATTTTTCTAACAAACAATTATTAAAAACAAAACACAAATTGAAAGAATGTGTTTATAATTTAAACTCTATTAACAATTGGAATAATGAATGAAATCGGTTTAAGATTCTGTTAAAGAGTAGTGCTACAAAAATTGAACCTTTTTCGAATTGTGCATTTTAGAGAAGACATAAAATTGAAAATGCTACTCATTTAGTTATAGAACTACAAATTCTAGTAAATGATTGTCGTTTACCTTCGCCGTAAAGCCATGGTGGTCTAGTGGTAATGACACCGGCCTCACAATCGTGAGGTCGTGGGTTCAAATCCCGGTGCCGTACCAATGAGTTCTTCAGAATTTATGTAAGGAATTTCACACCACTAGCTTTTCGGCGAAGGAAAACATGCAACCTGCATACGTCAGTAGAAGAAATTCGATGGCGTCTGTAAATCCCCCAACTCGCGCTGGGCCAGCGTGGTGGATATGGCCCAATCACCCTTCGTGGGTAGGCCTACGTCCTGCAATGGACTATTAAAAATAAACAAAATGCTGGTACAGGTACAGGTCTTCCCGCTCAAGAACAACGTGGGGGTCTTCAAATCCCGAGGTAATAGGTATCTTCTAGGTAAGCGTGCTACAACCTAGACCGCTTTTCTGCTCAACATCAGGCAGGTCAAACGAAAACCTATTCAGAATAAAAATAGGTTTACCTTCAGTTCTTGGATTCCAGTTTCGTACAAGTCCAGATACTCCAAATGTACCAAATTCTCGCGCCAGTCGGGACAGATTTGTCTAATTTGGTTATTGAACGATAAATCCAATATTTTCAAAAGTGTCAAATTTTGAAGTGGCGAAAATTCTGAAAAAAAAATATTTGGATGTAGTTGATGGTCTATAAAACTTTTATCATGGACATTTTAATCCTACTAATATTATAAACGTGAAAGTTTGGATGGATGTTTATTACTCTTTCACGCAAAAACTACTGAACGGATTGAGATGAAACTTTGCAATTATTTCATTTCATTTATTTTTCATAACTTACATCTACCATTACAGTCTAAAACTAATGCGATAGTGTAAGAAAAAAGTTACTTCCAAAATTAGTTATACAATATTCAATTCATAATAATGATGAGTCATAAAATGTCCAATTAAATATTTAAAATAATGTCAAATGATTACAATTAATTCATCACATAAATCTGAATAATAATGCTTAATAATGTCATAAAAATACAATGAGTTCATCATGTCAATAAAAATAATTAATGTCACAAAAATCCAATTAATAATGTCAAAATAATCTAATTCCATCAAATAACAAATTTACAACTTACAAATAATAGCGTCACAATTTAGTTACATCTCTATAGCAGGCATCATACAACACCGCCCTCTTAAATTCAGGAACAGAGCATACAAACATGTCAATTTTCTGTGTTTATATAGCTTATATATCAGAATAACACATAGGCTATAAATTATAATGATATTCCGTAAATTTTCCATATTATAACAGTGTTAAGTAAGTAGGAAAAAGTCTGCCATCTGCGAGCTATTCTAGCGTGCGCTCCAAGAAATGCCAAAAAAGAACTGTCGAATCGAACAAATGTCAAATCATTTTTTTTTTAATTTTTTTTCCACCTTTTTAGGATGGTAAGGTAGGGCCTCGAAATATCATACGGGTGAAGCCGCGGGAAAAGCTAGTCATTAATAATGCCGTGACTAAATAAAGTAAATGCTGCGACACATAGCTATATCAGACACAAGAGCAATAATAATTGTGGCAGCGGTTATTTTAAGGAGCTTCAGGGTGATTCTGTATTAAAACTAAACTAAGTTATGTTTTGTTTTGAAATTCGTGTAAAGATTACTAATTAAATTTCAAAAAAAATTAAATTCGGTTTATATTTTTACGTAATTTTACACTTAAAATTCATTTCTCCAAACGAAATTCGCGGAAATAAAAAGCTTAGGTACCACGTTACGTTACGTTTTTATTAAGTTTATATTGTAATCGGATTGATTAGATAAACAAATCGAAAATAAGTTTTTGTTTGTATACTAGCAACTTATCTGTTTTTGTTTTCTCGTCTTTAAGTTTAACCATGTTAGGAAAACTTTTAGAAGAATTAATGTGCTCGTTAGTATAAGAATAACTCCATATCCTTGAAATCATTGGTTTATTGTTTCACTTCGTACTTCCTTTAAACGTCACTTATAAACCATATCTCACTTATATATAACTTATATGAATTTGGGCAGAGTAACAGTGTAAACACTGGAGGTGCACATCGCACCGCTTCACCGAACAGACTGCCGACTTTCTTTCGCTCCTCAACGGGCATGCTTTTTCCCCTACCAATTTTAAGTCGGGTAGTCCTTCAACCGACTAGGTAGTCAAATCAAAGTCTCCAAATGAAAATAAATAATCGATTAATATCAGAGTCAAATTAAATACTTATTTTTAAAAAACAAATACCATTAAAATACTTAAAACCTAACATTAGTTATTATTTTGTGTACCTAAGTGTTTATCGTAGCGCTTGTAGCGTAGTTTGACTACATACGTGTTTGTCAGCGATCACCGAAATTAAGCAACGTTCCGCACGGTCAGTATTTGGATGGGTGACCGCGGGTGGCATTTTCCAACTGAGCGCTACCGTGGCTCGGATGACACGTTTAATTGTAGGTCCCGGTAGTTTTAGCAAAGTCAGAGTCCTTCAGGCAGCTCATAAACTCCCGGCCTGTACGAACTTACTTACTTTTTTATGGTTTTTTAAATTTTCAATCAGTTTTGTAGTCTGTCAATAAATGAAATAAATTAAAATATAAATTTAAAATTTGAAAAATCAGAGGTGGGTGCTTGGGTAGACGGGGGAAAATGCACAAAACACCAATAATGGTCACTGACATGCCCGAAATATCGCCCCCGCAGTGTATAAGAATAAACTGACATAGCTTAACGGTTAAAACAACTGAGACCTTTAATTTGGTAACCCCGTCATCCGAGGCACGGTAGCGCTCAGTTGCAAATGCCACCCGCGGTCACCCATCCGGTCAATCTAGGTGGTGAAACCAAAAGTGTGCTATATAATACAAAACTTACCAGTGTCATAGCAAGTCATCAAGAAAGTATTGCTTTGCAGTCGTAGCTCAGTCAGAGAAGACAGCGGAGCCAATGCAGACAACGTTTTATAGCTCAAATAATTATAATTTAGTGACAAAGACTGCAACGGTACACCCACGAATACAGCGCTGTAACATATAAAATTATTATTATTGAAAATACGAGTGTAATACTGTCTACGGTTTTATACTATACTAGCTTTTGCTTGCGGCTTCGCCCGCATGACATTGTTGTTCCCACGGCCATACGGAGAAAGATTTATACGTTTGGGATGAGAAGATGTTTGTGCAAATTAACGTTGCTAGAAATCTCTAAAACTACAAGTCCGATTTTGATGCAGTTTTATAACAAAATACCTACAATACTAGTATGGGCAAGGGCCTGTAAAATCTTAAGTACTTGTATGTTATAATGGAAGATATAACTTACTTAGGAAGGTTATTAATTTGATTGTCTGATAAATCAACTTTGCTTAAATTTGGCAATCCTTGAAAAATTCTCTCTGGTAGCGTCTGTAGCTTGCTTTTAGTCAAACTGAAAATTTTCAGAGCTTTGGCACCTTCCAAAAGTCCTGCAGGCAGTTCTTTGATATTACGTGCGTAATCAATTATCAGTTCTTCTAGGAGCGGACATACAGCTACGAAACGATCAGGCAACTCTACCACATTAGCATCTGTAATCTCAAATTGACGCAAACGGTTGCACTTTTCCAATGGCGGGTAGCTCCTTTCTAGCCAATGAACGAGGGTCAGCTTTTCAATCAATGGATCTATTGCTTGATTATATACTTTGGTTTCGTTTACAGTGATCGGCTCTTCGTTCATTCTGGAAGTGTCTAACTTTAAAGATTTTAAGTTTGGAATCATTAAAGAAATGTCTAAAACTGCTTCACAAATGGTTCCCGTAATATCGTTCATGCTATAACCAACAAGATACAGATTGGTGATAGTTTGTGGTAAACGTTGAAGCTCTCCAGGTCTCATTTCCAAATTAATAAGCGACAAATCGCGTAAGTTTTTAAGTCCGGATAAAAAGCCGGCTGAGACATCGTTGGGTCTTTTTAGAATTTCTGATTTGATGAGTAGGTTTGTCAAAACTTGCAAGCCAGAAAAATGTTGAGCGGTGACCTGGGGTGTTGATGGGATACCCTTCAGTTGAAGCTCTGCTTTCCCATCTTTTGGGTGCAGAGTAACGTTAAGATTTGCAAGTGCCTGCGCTATTGAGATATTTGCTGGTAGTGGGCAGTTTTCCAAGATAACTTTTGATACACGAAGCTCGCTTGCGAAGCGAGGCATTGCGGAAGATTCAAGCACGTTCGAATTCGATCGACGACAACCAATAAATAACCCATCTTCTTGTCTGATTTCAACCTCTTTACCTGAAACATAGACAGAGGAAAATTAAGAGTTGTAAAAATCTGTGACCACGGCATAACTTATTCAAGCTTTTACCCACATCCTTGCTTACGTGCTTGTTTTGGTATTGTGCCATCCTAAAGAAACATTTTATTTATTGAAACGAAAAGTAGCATTCGATCTTTAAAATATATCAGTGCATAAAAATTTAATCGATCCGTCTCTCCGTTGCTGCGTGAAATATAAACAAACCAAGCAAAAAAAAAACTCTTTTGGATTTATAATATTAAACAATGTTTATCGTTATTGACATTGAAATAGCAAAGAACACGTTATAATTACGGTTTTTTAGTGTAAGATATTGTAAGGCAGGCTGCCTTGCCTTTTTATCATATATTATACATTAGAGGGGTTAGTCCAAGTTTAGACGTAAATTGAAACTACAGTTGTTTCCGTATGGCTCTATACATTTTTGCACATCGCCCCTGGCAGAAACGAGGAAGAACTAACCAAAATACATGGAACCACACGCGAACTCGAAAGTTTAAGTAAACTACGCAAAACTTAGACTAATGGCTAAGGTCACATAATATATACATGGCACAACAACTTTTTTTTTAAGAATTATTAAAAGTCGTAAAACAAAAGTTGTTAGTTTTAATGTACAGAATTAGCCCCAGAAAGGATGCTAATTGATTAGAAATAACCCTGTATATATAAGTATTGGCATACGTCTCTAGAAGAAAGACGGCGTATATGTCTTCAACTCGCTCTGGGCCAGGGCGGAGAACATGGCAAAATTTCCCTTTCAAGGGTTTCTTTTTTCAATTTAAAAATAACTTAATTTATCAAATATTTTTTTTACAAACAGGTACAAGCGCCACTGTACATATATCCAAGCGGTACCAAAACAATGGATTTTAATTTTGTTTTTCAAGCACGTAAGTTTACGTGACTCAAAACTTCTACCTGGAACATTATGTCTAGATGTGCGGAATTAATTTAAATTTAATAATAGTACTTTATTTGTTTACACGTAGACTTAAGAGCATACATATGATGAAATGAATTATTGGCATTGCTACAAATTAGAAAAGTTACGTCTTTTTATTTTATTTTGTAGGGAAAGTGGGTAGGTATCGCCAAACGATGCGCGGGCGCACCGATATTTACTATGTAAACCATCAGGGACATGAGCTCGTCAGGAACTACCTGTTCACTCATACAAGCGCACTTGGCCCGCTATTTAAGGGAAGAAAAGACAAATATAAAATTATTACCGTTTATCTCAAATAATGGCTCATCGTCTTGCGGAATCGCGGTGCATCCAGGGGCCTCACAGAGTAACTCTAGGGCCGCCGCCGTACTCACACACAGCCACAGTAGTAACCACCGCATCGCTCACTATCCTGCAAAAGTTGAGTATAATTTTTCAACTGTGAATAATTTGATAAAAAATGATTCCTTCGTGTACAAAATTCGAATATTTCTCTAGAATTGTTTACATTATTGTTGATTTTTCAAAAACGTAATTCAAAAACGATTTCTGTGAAATTTAAATGGGACCACCTCGGGAGTATGACCTTTCGAAAAAAAAGAATTTTTCGATTCGGTTCACAACTGGCGAAATTATCGATGAACATACACAAAAAAAATACATACGGAAGAACATAGAACTTCCTTTTTGGAAGTCGGTAAAAAGTCATATTATTCTCAGTTGAAAATTAATTTACGATCTTTTTAGGGTTCCATATCTAAAGGACAAAAACGGGACTTTATTACACAGACTCCGCTGTCCGTCTGTCTGTCTTTCTGTCACCAGGCTGAATCTCATGAACCGTAATAGCTAGAACGTTGAAATTTTCACTGATGAGGTATTTATGTTGCCGCTATAACAAAAAATACTAAAAATAGTGTAACTTTTCTAGTTGCCCTTCAATCTAAATATAGGGAGGTAATAAGAACAACTCAAAGGTTAACAAAAATATAATATTATAATCTCCTTTCGACTTAGTTCAGGTAAAGCAGATAACCCAGTAGGTATACTCACTAGTTTATCGTTTGTTATAACATTAGTAATAGGGTCTTACCTTAGTCATTTTTTTTAGAAGAATAGGGTCCCGTTTTTACCCTTTGGGTACGAAACCCTAAAAAGTAACTTACTTCGTATAGACCGGGCTAGCGCTGGTGTCAGAGTTTTTAAGCCACCTGAAGGCCTCTGATATGGCTAAGCAGTTTAAACAACCGGGACCTACAATTGAACGTGTCATCCGAGTTAGGGTTGCGCTCAGTTGTAAAACCACCCATCCGAAGACTAACCGTGCTGAACGTTGCTTAACTTCGATGATCGCTAACGAGCACCTAGTCAAACTACGCTATGAGCTCTACAGATTAATAAACAGTGAACATGCAATTTAAAAAACTTTTTCCAAAACTTACGTGTTCGACAACGTTATACCACTTCTTCAGATATAATTATATTAAACTATCTTAAGTTTATAATATTTTATCATATGTTTGTATAACGGTTTGATATTTTTTGGGGTTCCGTGGTAAAACGAGGATCCTTTATAACTTCGTTGTTTTCTTCCTTAAAACAGCATTATAATTTCTATATTTTTATGAATCAAATTGCATGAAATTGGACATTATGATAGTTTAAATGTTAATGCAGATATCAATTTCAAATATATACTTTAAATTTTCAAAACTGTGTATGTATTTAAGGGGCAGCTTCCATACATGTAGAGCGAGGACAAATTATTGACCAGTTCTTCTTCTTAGTCGTTACGCTCTTGACAGAGCGGTCGTGGTCATCACGTAGTATTTATGGTAGGGGCAGATGTAGCACGCCTCACGATGTCTCGCCATCTCTCTCTATTAGAGGTCAATCGGGTACCCTCATGCACCGGCCCGCCCACAGCAGATTTGATTTGGTCGGTCCATCGCATGGGTGACCTTCCGCGCGGTCTTGTGCCTTCCACTTTGCCCTGGACGACTAGACGCTCTAAGGACTGGCTACCTCGTCTCGAAACGTGTCCAAAGAAAGCAAGTATACGAGATTGTACTGTGTTGTGTTGGGTGGGTTGGGTTGGGTTTTTATCAACATTATAACCAACGTCACAATCTACGGAAGCCTATCATACACGTGTCTCAACACGCACTTGACATCTTATTATAAGTTCAAAGAACAGAGTTCAAGTTACACTTTGATAAGCAAAACGTGCTAAATTCTACACGACTACCCAAAAAATGGGTACTTACGAGTAGATATGATATTTTCATGGATCAAGTGGATTTCTGTAAATGGGTTTCTTCATTTTGTCAAAAATAGTGAAGGACTCGACCGATTTTGTTAAGTAGATATGAGTATTGTTAGATTCCTAGTATTATCGTAAATGACAAGATACCCCTGTGTTTTAAAAAAAATACCATTATAATACCATAGAACTCTTGTAAGACCACGATTGCGACATAACCACATATTTGAAAAATATTATATAGCCAACCCATCTATACATATATTGAATAGTACTTTTTTTATAATCGGGATTATTATCATCGGATGGCTTTAAATTACTACTGTATGCTTCTATTTGTTAAAAATAACAATTGTATTAAGTTTCATCGGATAAACAGATTTTGCTACCTTAGGGCCTAAGGGCCCAGGTCATGTTCATATTCACAATGCCTAAATTAAAATAAAAAACGCAATTTCGTTTGAAACATATTTTAATTTGGTTTCAAAGTTTCAATTAACTGGCATTTACTCAAACGTTTGCTTTTTCTGGACAGAACTCTTCGGTTTTCATGTCTTTTAGTAGCTTTCCTCCCTGGCAGGTGTAGCCTTCAGTCCTAACAGCCTGGCTTGCGTCGTCCATTGCTTTCCGGAACCAGTATGTGGTACAGTCGCAGATAGGAAACTGACCCTGGTATCCGGACGCAGGAGCATGGTACTGAGAAATGGCAGCAGCGAAAGCTAAATCTTGGTCTTCGAATGTTACCAAAGCAGCAGTCGCAGGAGCTGTGAGAGCTTTTTTGTAATCATCTTCTGAGAAATTAATACGAGCCGATGCTTTTAGTAGGACCTTAGCATTTTTGATGGATGGATCTCGTATATATTGCAGGTCATTATACTGTAAATAGAAAATATATAGTTATTATAGGGTCTTTTGCTTTCTTCTGTCTGGATGTCGATTTTCGTTTACAGATAGCATTTTTCAACGAATCTGAACGAAACTAGGTGTACAGGTTTTATTTATTTTTTTCGTTGGTAATTTTTGTTTCGAGGGGTATTTCCCTCAAAAGGAGGGAACATTTGCTGTCAAATTATTTATCATCTGAATTCTTTGATCAAATGTCTACAGAGCCACAGTCCCTAAGTGAAAGTAGTAAACAAATGTCCGAGCGTAATCATATATACCGACTTAGATATTTACATTAAATAAATCACAGTAACCCGTTTTTTCGAATCTCGACGTCATGTCATCAAATTAGTGCTTGTGACCAACCGAGTACTTAGCATCGCGCGGCGTTGTAGTCGGCTTGCAGTCGCCTTACGACTACCTAAAAAGCCTGCCCACTACGTAGCTTGGGCAGAGTTTTCCTCGGACATTTTTTTGCACGATTGTGACTCTATAGATATTTGCTCGAAGTCTGAATTCAATGATATTTGACGAGTCGAGGGCTTATGGAGATTCACTTGTAGATGTCTCGTGGGGTCATCTGTTCTGAGAACTGCTTGTAATATCTTTGTTACTGAGCGTGTCGTACGCATTATGGGTAGATCTTAATTTTTCAGTCCTAGGACGTCTACTGCCAAGTCATATGCCTGTTCTACAGATATCCAATAAGGCCAGTTGAAAGTGGTTTGCATTCAATGCGCTCTTGTGATGTTAAGGTCTCAAAATAGTGTCTGATGGACTACCACATCGGTGATTGTGAAAACTGGTCCACGTCACTCTCAGAAGGTTAATATTAAATAAATAAATAAATATTATTAGGGGACATCTTATACACGGTCTCTGACCCCAAACTAAGCAAAGCTTGTGATATGGCTGCCAGAGACTGATATACTACATATACATATTTTAAACTAACAACTAACAACCAGACACAGAGCAAACACCTATGTTCATCACATAAATGTTTGCCCTGGGTGGGGATCGAGCCCACGCCTCTTTGATCCAGAAGTCAGGGTCACTAACCAGTGAGCCACCGAGGCAGTCAACGTAAAAGTATACAAATTAAGTTAAAGTCATCTGAATACCTTGTGTGTGCGCTTGTCGGCAGCTTTTTACAAGGTTTTCATTCGAAATATGTACTTCGATCTCCATAGATCAGTGTTTGTGCCCTAATCACTGCAATTTCAGCTTCTAGGTCGTGTCACCGAAGATGAGACTTGACGAGCGTAAGTGGTGGGGGATCTTGCGCAGGTACAGTCCTATACAAACTATCCAGAATTTGTGTATCTATTACACGTTTTATATACATTTTTTGCACTTTTGTATAAATATTATCCAGAATTTGTATAGTTATTACAAACCAAAGTGGTTTCTCAAGTGTCATCTTTGGTGGCACGCACTATACCAAGAGTTGTATACGTACATATAAATCCCTAATACTTCCGTCGTAGAGGTCCAGATGTTCCAACTCCACCATATTTTCGCGCCAGTCGCGGCAGATGTGCCCGACGCCAGATCCCGATAGGTCCAAATATTTTAGTTTTGTCAAATTTCGTAACGGTGAATAGCCTGAAAGTATAAATTTTACATTTTTTCACTTTTCTTTTTTAGGGTTCCGTACCCAAAGGGAAAAACGGGACCCTATTACTAAGACTTCGATGTCCGTCTGTCTGTTACCGGGCTGTATCTCATGAACCATGATGATATATTTCTGTTGCCGTTATAACAACAAATATTAAAAAGAAAAGAAAATAATTATTTAAGGGGGCTCCCATACAACAAACCTGATTTTTAGACGTTTTTCTCTATATTAATAATGGTAATAGGTAGATGCTTGAATTTTTCACAGAATATTTTATTTTATATTCACTTCAATAATAATTAATAAAATTAAAATAAAATAATTTTTTAAGGGGAGCCCCCATACAGTACGGAACCCTCCGTGCGCGAGTCCGACTCGTACTTGGCCGATTTTTTCATTTTATATCCCCTAAAGCGCCATCTAGCTAAAAGTGAGGAAGTGGCACGGCCCCTCGCGATTTTTTTTGCATTTCCGCCACCACCTACTAAAATCGCGATTTTTAGAAATAATGTATAGAGTCGTAATGAACTAGCCCTACTATTTCTATATTTGTCTTTCTAGCTACCTATCTGTAAGTATATGTTAAAGCGAGTCCCGTCAACTATTATTAGATTATAAACAAAGGACGACGCGCGTGCCCAGGGGCGCCTGGGCGCAATGCCACATGCTAACAAAATTTTCCCGCCCAGATTTTAGTCGCGCGCCACCGCGACACGAGGATATGTACTAAAATAAAAATAGTCCCATCTAAACACGCCAAGGCAATGAAAAAGAAACTAACGACTCAGCAGCTGTATGCAATAATAACACACAAACCACTTCGGATCCTTTCATAATTCGGTGTTACCCGCGTTAGCCCGAGATAAAAATATTATTTCTAAAATAAACGTAGCCTAATTTACTCCTTATTACATCAGCTACCTGCCAGTAAAAGTCCCGTCAAAACAGGTCCAGCCTTTTCAGAGATTAGCCGGAACAAACAGACAGACAGACAAAAATTGTAAAAAATGTTATTTCTATGCATGTTTCTATACATATTCATATACATGTCGTAAAAAACGGGCAAAAGTGCCTTTATTAACTACAACAATACTACACTACTATTAAATAAAAAGCATTGGATCATCCTCAGACCTTTGAAGGTCTAAAGATAATCCAAATGCTCAAGCCCACTGCCAGTTGGCAGCGTGCCCAGCATGCTGGCAGCATTGCCACGCTGAATGACAATGCTTATGCGTTGAGCCAAATAAACACCAGCATTTTGGTGTTCTAGTGGACCTAAACACTTGCTATTTGGCATTCACCCAATAAACATGCGACTAAGCTAACTAAACTGTTTAATAAAAACAAAACTTACCGGAACCTTCGCAAATGTTTGAAAAACTATTCTTTGCGAGACTGAGCTTAGTGAGAGAAGTCAGCGTAGCCACCTCGTTCAATGCAGCTTCAGATAATTGGTTTTTACTCATCGATAGGAATTGTAGCGGTAATCCCACGAATACACCACTGCAATTAAAAAGTTCACATATCATCAAGCCAACTATAACGAAGCAAACTATGACCTTGCTAAAAACGTATGAGGTACGGAACACAACACGATAGGTTTCACTACACCCGCTACAACGTACGTCAATAAAAAACGTTCAGAATATTTTGCCAGTGCAGAATCGCTCCGTGCATGACATGCAACATTTTGGTTAGTAGCGGAATGGTCTAGTGGACATAGTCTTACTTTAAATGCAAAAAATATATTTTTGCCTGACATCTTTGATTATGTAACTGCGTATAGTCAAATTCTGACACCTTATTTTTACATTCATAGCGTGGTAGGTTATGGGGCAGACTCATTTAAATGCGGGACTAAAAATAAACCTATCTCATTGATAAAGTGCTAGGGTTGCTTCACTAATAACACTTTTACTCTTTTAAAACTGGCGACGCAGCGGCTGTGTGTAATCACTACATAGTATAAAACAAAGTCGCTTCCGCTGTCCCCATGTCCCCATGTATGCATGTATATCTTTAAAACTACACCACGGATTTCGATGCGTTTTTTTTAAATAGAGTGATTCAAGAAGAAGTTTTATATGTGTAATAAACCTGTGCGGAGCCGGGGCGGGTCGCTAGTATTAATAATATTACATGAACCATTTGGAGCTATTTTTGACCCCTTCACAACTTAAAAACTAATTAACCTAATACATGAAATTTGGCACATATAAAGTTTATTCAAAACTTGAGCTAAAATAGGATTGTCTACAAAACACTTGGCTTCCATGTAGAATTGTAGATCTCAATTCTTATCGCATATTCTTATATTTAAATTATGAAAAACATTTTCTCATGAGAAATAGCCAAAATGTCCTACAAAATTCAGGATATAGCCACTTTCCTGCCAGACGGTTATAAATCTCAATATGTCGTGACGATTCTCGATCAATATGGGTTTTTAGTTTGAACAACGGTTGTTATTTTTACATCCTAGCATTTGTAATAACGCAGATGACTATACTGATTATGCCATATTGTGCCATTCACGAATGAATCAAATGATCACGTGTGAAGCCAATGAAGATAAAGACTAGTATAGTTCGGCCGTTCAGAGAATGCGTTCCTGACACGTCATCTTGAAAAAATGTTTTTGGCCGATATCTCGGAAACTACGTACTTAAGGGCAAAAAACATTAAGATCATTATTGTAGAAAATAAAATTTCGCATCTTTTGTTGCCAGTAAACTTTTTTGTAAAACTTACCGTTTACTCTTCAAAACTAACAAATTTTATCCTACGAATTTTGTTAAAACTCAAAAAAAAATCAGCTGTTTCGTCGAGGGTGAACGACATTTTTCTATGGAACAACAACTTTTTTTTTTGAGAATTAATAAAAGTCGTAGAACAAAAGTTGTTAGTTTTGATGTACAGAATAAGCTCCTGAAAGGATGCTAATTGATTGGAAATAACCCTGTATACAAAGTAAATGAAGTAATTAGTATTCATATAAATTAAATTTGAATTCACTTGCCTTGGAAGCTCTGTGAGTTGGTTGTCCGTTAGGTCCAGGCTGACCAAATTGCGTGTATTTTGAAACAATTCCACCGGTAAAGCCTCTATACCAGTGCTTCTTATAAGGAGATTCTTCAAAGCAGTTGCACCTTCCAAGAATTTTGCTGGCAGATTTCTAAGTTCTTTTGCGTTATCGATCACAAGTTCTTCCAAATGTGGACATGCTGCTACGAATCTGTCTGGCATTTCTTCCACATTAGATAAGAGCAATTCAAATTTACGCAAACGATCGCAGTGTGCCAGCGCAGAAAGCTGCTTTTCCTGCCACATATTGAGGGTTACTTCCTCAAGGAATGATTCAATCTTTTCACCTTTAAGCACTGTTTCGTTGCTGCTGATTGAGTCACCCGTTATAAAATCATTAGGCTCCAGTGACAGCGTACGTAACTGTGGTATAGCTTGTGATACCTTCCCAAATACAACAGGCAAACTGCCCGCTAGCGGTTTTATACTCACTCCAGCGAGAGCCAAATTCACAAGTGTTTGTGGTAGATGATAAAGTTCTTCAATATCTAGTTCAGAATAACTCAGTCTCAAACTTTGTAAGTTTATTAGATTACTGAAAGCTCTGGTGCCAACTTTAGGTGTTCTGCTCAATGGTTGTATGGTAAGGTTAGTTAGTCTATCCAGGCCGGAGAAGTGATAAGCTACGAGCAGTTCCGTGTCGTCCATACCAGACAGATACAGTTTAGTGTGTCCATTTTGATCTGGCTGCAGGACAATATTCATGGCAGAAAGAACAGCGCCTATTGAAAGGTTGCATGGCAACGGGCAATTTTGTATTGCGATATTTGATATGTGGTACTTGTTCGTAAAGCGAGGCAATGCTGGCAATTCCAGCGCAGGACGTCCATGGCATTTCAAGACGAATATTTTTTTGTTGCTAACTGTTAATCTTTTACCTGAAATAGACAATTTTTGTGATTTTTATTGACGAAACAACGTGGAAAAGCAAACATGTTGATCACTTGATGCAAGCCGTGGTGGTTTTGTGGTAGTGACACCCGCCTTACAATCTTCAGGTCGTGGATTCAAATCTCGGCCCCGTGTCAATTAGTTCTTTGAAATTTATTTACCTACGGAATTTCTCACCACTAATGGCATTTTGGTGAAGGAAGACATCATGAAGCAATACGTCGCGCGTCGGTAGAAAACAAATAGCGTATGTGAATCTACCAACCCGCACTGGATCGGCGTAGTGAATATGGCCCAATCACCCTTTGTGGGCTATTGCCTATGTCATGCAGTGGAATATTCAAAAGATTTGTATTTGTATATTGTTCTAGTATAAGATTTTATAACACCAATGGGAAAGTGAAAGTCGTGCATCAGTCGAAGCATCGTTCGTTTTACATTACATTACCGCACAAGTGCCGTAATGTCTCTCACTCTCTTGAGTGAAAGTAGGAGAAACGAGACCACAGAGTGACAGCAGTCGGTGGCGGCGTGCGTTTTACATTACAATAAAGCACAAGTGCGTAATGAAATACATTACGATATTGAAATTGGTGTAATTAATAATAATAATAATAAATTAGAGGGGACATCTTACACACGGTCTCTGACCCCAAACTAAGCAAAGCTTGTGATATTGCTGCCAGAGACGGATATACTACATATACATATTTTGAATACATACTTATATAGATAGTACCTAAATAACACCCAGACACAGAGCAAACACCTATGTTCATCACACAAAATGTTTGCCCTAGGTGGGGATCGAACCCACGCCTCTTTGACCCAGAAGTCAGGGTCACTAACCACTGAGCCACCGAGGCAGTCACAAATATTACAGCCACTTTACGAGCAAATGTGTTATAAAAACTCTTACGGTTAATAGCAAAAGACTGCCAACCCCGGTCACGCGGCTTTTCGATACAGGCTGGTGACACACAGCGCAACTCTTGCGCTGCCGCCGTCGCACACGCAAACATGCATAATAATAACCACTGCATCACCTACCACTCTGAAATAGACAATAGACATAGTTTTATTGCCACAGAAACCAAACACATACAAAACAACCACATAAAAATACATAAACAACTAACGTACACATGAATAACATGTTAAATACAAACTATTGTTAAAAGTAAGTACGTATAGGCCGGGTGGCTAGCCCTGCTGTCAAAATTTTTATCTACACTAATGTTGTAAAATTCTACTTATGTTTCCAATACTTGACTTATAATGACTACTGTTATAGCGCAGACAACATTTAAGCAATTTCACATGATGTTATAATATCCACATCGATGTCGTAAAATCTCATTATAACATCGCGCGCTCGCTCCTGATTGGCCCTGCGCGCGCAGCTGCGCTCTCATTGGTTAGATTTTAATGGCGCCAAGTTCACTGTGACAATACACGTACGCGTGAATTTAATGTTTCGCAATATGTTTTTTTTTATTTTTATTAGTGAAGATAAAGTAGTGTATGCAACTGCATAAAACACGGGTATTAAAACACGAGTGTGAGTTTATGAAACGAGCGCAGCGAGTTTCATAATAGTAACGAGTGTAGTCACTTCATAGTAACTTCATTATATGACAGTTGCATAAACTACTATTAAGTCACCTGAAGGCGTGCGGTTGATATAATAGTATTCTTTATAAGATACTAGCGACCCGCCCCGGCTTCGCACAGGTGTATTATTATACATATAAACCTTTCTCTTGAATCACTCTATCTATTAAAAAAACCGAATTAAAATCCGTTGTGTAGTTTTAAAGATAAAAGCATACATGGGGACAGCGGGAAGCGACTTTGTTTTACTATTTAGTGAAGTCATAAACTTCACAGGTTTATAATGTTAATAATTATTTGCAAAAAAATGATAAAACCGCGTTCCATCGTGTACAAAATTCGAATATTTCGCTCGAATTGTTTACATTACTGTACTGTTGGTACTGTTGGTTTTTTCAAAAACGGCTCAGTCGATTTCTATAAAATTTAAATGAAACTATCTCGGGAGCATACCCTTTCAAACTAAAAAATATTTTTTCGATTCGGTTCACAATTGGCGAAATTATCGATTTTCATCGTGTACAAAACTCGAAAATTTCGCTCGAATTGTTTATATTATTGTTGATTTATCAAAAACGGCTCAGCCGATTTCTGTAAAATTTTAAAGGAACCATTTCGGGAGTGTACTCTTTTGAACTAAAAAGTATTTTTCGATTTGGTTCAGAATTGGCGAAATTATCGATGAACATACACAAAAAAAAAACATACACACGAACATAGAACCTCCTCCTTTTTGGAAGTCGGTTAAAAATTCAGCTATCCATCGGCCTTAAATGGTGTCCAGTAATGCACATAGGCCTCCCTTATAGATGCGTGACTTTGCGGTCTCAGTGCAACGTGAGGGTGGACAACGACACACTTGTACGTGGTCACGACCCGAGTACTGTTCGACCCTCCGTTCAGTCCTTTTTGCTATGTGAACTATCCACTGCCATTTCAACTTGCCAATCGTGTGAGCTATGTTGGTTACTATTGTTCTACGGATCTCCTTCTTCAGATGGGTGACCGCGGGTGGCATTTACAACTGAGCGCTACTGTAGCTCGGATGACACGTTAAACTGTAGGCCCCGGATGTTTTATCCATTAAGCCTTGTCAGTGGCCTTCAAGCACCCTAAAACACTGACACCAGGGCTAGCCACCCGGCCTATACGAACTTACTTACTTCTCTATTGTACAGTTGCATTTTTTCAATTGTAATTTACTTAACAAACGACGCAGACCCTGAAGTCTGTGGATCATTAATAGACATTAAAAAATAATAATTAAAAAACGTCAAATCGTTTAAAAATCAGAGAAATTAGATTAAATGACACTGAACATGCAATTTAAAAGACTTTTTCTAAAACTTACGTGTTAAAACGCGCTGGATGCAAGCCGCTTCCAACCAGCCTTATTGGAAATCAATTGAGGAGGCCTCTGTCCAGCAGTGGACGTCCTACGGTTGATGGATGAATAAACTTACGTGTACAACAACCTGATGACACTAGTTCGGTTTAAACTTAGCTATCGTCTTTTTATAGTGTTTTATCAAATGTTACGATATGACATTATTTTGTAAGTTCAAAGAATAGAGGTCAAGTTAGATTTCGATAAGCCAAATCGTGTTCCATTTTACATGATGTAATGTTGCAAAACGGTAGGGTTTGCACCACCACAAGGTAATAAGGATTAGAGAACTGCCCAAGGGTTGAAATTCCCAGTGGTTCGAGGGTTGGAGTATAAAAAACACCAAACTAACCGATTAACAACACATTTAGGGTAAGTGTACACAAAGTCGACAATGTCCCAATGCCCGTTAAAATTAAATAAAAAGACTTTTACTAAATTATACCTAAACTTACATCAAAACTTTTTATGGCAACAAATTCTCGGTAATATTAGCTTCAATTTCAATGGAAACTCTTAGTCATATCTGTTATGGCCTAGGCGCAGTGTTTATCTAAAGTGCAGCACTCCGAAATTTTGTGTTTTTTGCAAAGTTTAGCTCCTGAACCTGACGTCTGACTTGCCGTGTTCGATTCAATGTTTACTGGATCAGTTGTTCGTTTTTGTAAGCGAAATTATAATGAGATTAAAGCTTGATTAATATTCTAACATTATAACCTATAAAATTGTGCTTTCTTTAATCATAGATTTTTTAATTACGTGTGTCAGGTAATGGTGCGCCGTAACTCCGATTTGTCCCAATGCTCGTCATAATAATTAATAAATTAACGGCTATCGGGACACACTTGATATTCACTTTGAAAGGTGCACCTTATGTCGTTATTTTTTTAAAATTAAACTTTAATAGAGACGACGTAAGGTACATTTTTTTATGGCTCAGTGTCAAAAATATGCATAAGATAATTTATAATTTAATAAGCTATTTTTGATCTAGATATGAATAATTATACTGACGTTTACAAAATGCGCGCGCCTATTGTGTTTTAATGCATTTTGTCGGAATATTTTTGTCCTATCATCTATCAAGCTTTTCGTTTGTATTTCGGTACTTGGCGGTTACGTATAAAGCAAGTTTTGTGTTAAAATAGGACGCGCAAATCTTTTCTAAGTCTTAGGATTTAGGCCGTAGGTCCGAATGTTTGCTGCTGGATACAGATTTCCAATACCAAAACCAGTCGGAAGTAGATTTCATCTAGTGTATTCCTGCGGAAGCAGCTTGAATCTGGTCTGTTCTTACAGTTATAATCAGAGCACTGTACCTACTCGTAGGTACATTTGTCAGAGCCACCTTGTGATCAACGTTCGACGTAATAAGATTTTTAGTTTTCTAGTTTAACCCAGAAAAAAGGATGCCCGTAGCTCATACATATCATGATCTGACACTAGGGATGCTAACTCTAAAATTCGGCAACCAGGACAAGTCGCGTGAAAATCCCGGATTTTAGAGTCCAGAACCCGGACAAATCAACCCTACCTGACACACGTGTTTTCTCTAAAAGTTTCTCATGACAGTGTTATGTGCATCAGACTAATTTATGATGTTTCTTAATTTATGTGCAATTTATACCTAAGCATTGATTGACAACATTTAATTACATCAGTTTGCTTGAATGAAAATTTACAGATCATCATGGCCGAGAGAAAATACACAACAGAGGCTATGATAAAGGCTATGGAAGCTTTTGCAAAAGGCATAGATAGATAAACTCTTAATTGCACACCAAGAAATAAACAAAAAGAAGAAACAAAGATACATAATCGGCCAAGTACGAGTCGGACTTGCACACGGTGGGTTCCATACTGTATGGGAGCCCCCCTTTAATATTTATTTTATTTTTATTAAGTATTTATTATTGATGGGAATATAAAACTAAATATTCTGTGAAAATTTCAAGCATCTACCTGGTATCATTATTAATATAGAGCGAAAAATGTCTAAAAATTCAGGTTTGTTGTATGGGAGCCCCCATAAATATTTATTTTATTTTGTTTTTAGTATTTGTTGTTATAGCGGCAACCGAAATACATCATCTGTGAAAATTTCAGCTGCCTAGCTATCATGGTTCATGAGATACAGCCCGGTGACAGACAGACAGACGGACAGAACACATCGAAGTCTTAGTAATAGGGTCTCGTTTTTCCCTTTGGGTACGGAACCCTAATAAACAGTGTAACAATGGGCGGCCTTATCGCTGATAGCGATCTCTGCCGGACAACTTTAGGATGGAGAAGACAGAAAGCGTACAAAAATGGATAGGGTGCGCATTAGTTAAAAATATAAGTTTGATTATACATCATAAACATACATACTAATAAAATTGATATAAATACTTAAAATACCTAAAATTAAAGAAAACAATACATATAAAAAATTATAAAAGAAACCTATGACTAAATAATAAACTAATACATTACAATATACTAATTACATAAAACAACATAAATAACAACAACAACAGTTAAATAGTTAAAGAATTGACAATTTCAGCAGGTTTTTAACCTGATCTTTAAATACGTTGAGTGATTAAGCTTTTCTGACAGTAACGGGCAAGGCATTCCATAACTGGACTGCCTGAAAGGCAAACGACCGTCCGTAAAAAGTTTCACACTGTGCGGTAGGGGTCTTATGAGAAAGGTTATCCTTGGATCGGATGGGAAGGGAATATGCATCTTGCTAGAAGGAAAAAGAGTCTTTAAGATAGCATGAAGTAGAAGGATTGAAGAGGATATTATCAAGGAGATTAAGGATATGAGCATTCCGACGAAGACGAATTGGAAGCCACTTGAGCTTAGTACGAAAATGAGAGACGCGGTCATATTTGCGTAACCCAAATATAAACCTAATGCAATAATTTTGTAGACGCTCAAGCTTATCAAGTTGGACTTCAGTGAGATCTAAAAAGCTGGCGTCATCGTAATCTAAAATAGGAAGAAGAAGAGACTGTACGAGCGCAACTTTAGTAGCAGTAGGTAGGAAGTTTTGGAGCCGTCTAAGAGAGCTACCAGCAGCAAACAACTTGCAGCTGATTGTTTTAATATGAATATCCCAGCATAGCGTACGATCAAACATGACACCGAGGTTTTTCACAGATTTATTATATGGCAAAGTGACTCCATCGAACTCTACGCAAGGAATTTCGGACCAGTCGATTCTTGTAATATTATCTTGTATTTATCTTGTAATATTATAAGAGCTGCCAATTATGATGACTTGTGACTTTGCGGGGTTGATCTTCAAGCCAAATGATCTGCTCCACTCTGTTACTTGGTAGAGATCAGAATTTATAGCAGCTATCGCTGAATCTAGATCATCTAGCCGAGCTTGCGAATAAATTTGGAGATCGTCTGCATAAAGATGAGGGGAAGAAGTAAGCCGTTGCGATATAGAATTAATGAAAAAAGCAAAAAGAAGAGGAGATAGCACGCCGCCTTGTGGCACACCAGCAGTAGTGTCACACCAGGAAGAAAAAGTATCTCCAAGGCGAACCCGCTGCCGGCGTCCGTACAGATAACTGTGAATTCAGTCGATTGCTGATGGAGACTTGTTAGAAGAGCGCAATAATACTAATAAAATGTCGTAGTCAACGGTGTTGAAAGCATCACTGAAGTCTAACAGGGTTAGAACAGTAAGCTTACCGTCATCCATACCCAAGCGTATGTCGTCGGTGATCTTAATGAGCGCAGACACAGTGCTATGCCCAGGACGGAAACCAGATTGGAAAGGATTGTGGAGATCATGTCTATTAAGGTAATCGTTCATCTGTCTGTGGACAAGACGCTCCAGAACTTTGGATAAGAATGGAAGGATAGAGATAGGTCGGTATTTGGAAAATGATTTGGGATTGGATTGTTTTGGTAGTGGTATAATCTGTGCATCTTTCCAGGCTGTAGGAAATATTCCACAAGAGATGGAATTATTAAAAATGGTACACAGGATAGGAAGGATGATGTCTAAAATAGGCAAAAGGATGTTCCGGCTCACATTGTCACCGCCAACCGCGTTGGAGGATATCGACATTAGAATCCTCCTAACATCACATTCAGTGAAACGATTGAACTCAAAAGGAGGAAAGTCGGGAGGAGTAATGGCAGCAAGATAACGTAGAGTATAGCTTTTATCAACATCCGACATAATGGGAGCTGATGAGAAATATAAATTTAAGGCATTAAGGTCAATATTGTTAGCAGAAGTGTCTGATTGAGAGATTTGCCAATTCCCACAGACTTGAGAAATTTCCAGACTTTAGCTTGATTCCCATCATCATCTGATGCATGAACATAGCGACGCATTGCATCCCTACACACCTTATTGCAGCGATTTCGGGCCTGAACATATTTATCATGGTTGACCTCAGTAGGGCGCGACTTCAGCATACCTCCTTCTTCTGCTGCAAAAGAATTTGACGTACCAAGATTGACTTTGATTGATAAAATTAATGGCAGAAGTTCGGTCGACTGCTCAATAGGACCGCCTACTGTGTTGACAAAAGAAGAAGAGCATTTGAAAAAGAGAAATCCACATTTTTTAATATGATAAAAGTGAAACTGAAACCTAAGGTTTTGTAAAACAAAAGTCATAGGCCATAGTAGCAAAAGACTGTTGAATTATATATTTAATTTATTATGTTTAAGATTATAAAGATTTAGGTACATTTTTGAGTTTTATAAACTGATTTTCGCGGGCACTTAGAGAAGCATTGCAATAAAGAATAGACTATCCGCGTAGAATCAAGACTATGTATTCTAAGAACCTATAAATAATTTATGTGCAATAAAAACAATATTACCCCTCTCACAATGAGCTTACTCATTGGGTGATAACGTTTCATATTATTGATCACCAGATCTCAGATTTTTTTTGAGTGTCGCTACCATACAGTTTTTTTAGCTGTTTTTAATATAAATAATTATGACAATGTTGTTTTAGTAAAAATGTTTATTTATTGTATCACATGTGCCTAACAACCGGATTATTGTTGGATATAAGACAAGGGACTGATCTAACGTATTCCTTACGTATTTAACTCAAAGTAAATTTTGAAATAAGTATTTTTTTGTTGATTCAAGATACCTGATTAAATAATAAAACAATATATTGCGTTTTATTATTTTACAAATTACATTTAGAGGACAAAATAATTAGACTCTATTTAATAGCTAATAAGGTTCAAATTCAGTAAAAAAAATCACGACTTTTGGGTCACTTTGACGATAATTACCTCAAACGTGACGGGCATTGGGACATATGGGTCTTTTTTACTATTTTAATATTTATATCGATCTTATTGTTATTATATTACAATAATAATATATTCCACGTACAGAATGATAAGTGTATGACCTCTCCAAAAATTTTCAGACCTCAAAGTTAATTACCTTCAGCATGACAGAGCTGCAAAGTCACCGAAGTTCAGAAATTCACGAGTATTGGGCCGTTTACCCTAATAAATCACTTCATTGATTAATAAAATTCTTGTTTTGAATAAAGAATAAAATCTGACCAACTGACCAACTGTGCACAATGCTCTAAAACCTGCACCACCCAGGACCTAAATGAGGCAACATATAACGCCATTTAGGTGGCAAATTTTTGGTTAAAAGCCGAAATATAGAAAATTTTTAGCACGCAAAATCGACTCGAAAAGAAGAAGAAGAATAAATCTGTAGTGTATTTCCGCTCTGTCGTAGGCATTCAAGTTAAGGGTACCATTAAAAAAATCGAATTGAATTATAAACAAAATTAGTAATTAATACAAAATATTAATTAACCTGAAACAAAATTATATACCCATAATAATAATATTTTATTACAAGAAAAGAGAATAAACTAGACTTCCAAATTTGTCGCAAACCCACGCATACAGATATAGCAATCCCAGAGTCTTCAAATCACCCCATGCAGCACAAATTGGCTGCGTTTACCCTGGAAAAATAGCCATGATTTTTTTGATAGGTATGCTACGAGTATTTAGGCGTGTTTGTAAATTAAATGTAATTGATAAAATATGTCTCATCCGAGGCCTTATTGTGTAAGCACTCTGACGTTCGGCTTCGCTTTTCCTTCCGCTCGCTCTCGTGGTGTGAGTAACTGGCGCGAGCAGGAGAAAAAGCGAAGCCGAACGTCAGAGCGCTTACACAATAAGGCCTCTGGTTATCATATCGGTGAAAGTCACAATTACCTCTTAAACACAGAATAAAATAACCATGTATTTCTCCCATAGAACAAATGTGTTTTTTTTTGTTGTTTCTCGATATTTATAACGGCAACAGGTAGACCCTTGAAATGGAGCAATAGGGGCACATACATCATCCCATACGGTAAGGAACCCTTCGTGTGTAAGTCCAACTCGCACTTGGCCACTTCAGATATTTTTTTTAATAGCGAAAAACATATTGAAGTTATCTTTACGCACATAAATAAAATGTAGGTATGTTTAAACAAGTTAACCTTTTTATCGGCATGAGTTCTGATAATGTTTGCGGACTTTATTATCATCGGCTGATTTTTAATTACTACTGGATACCCTGATAACCTTTCTTTTTTAGGCATTTAATTGAATAAACAGTTTTTGCACCACCATAATCATAATCAATTTATTGATAACAATGTTATAAGTCAAAAATAATTTGGAGTTAATACATTATTATAAATTTCCAATTTAAAAACATAAAAAAGGTACGGTATTGTACCTGCAGTAATTATCGTGATAATTGGTCATTATATAAAAATAAAATATCTGGGTATACATCATCCTCCAAAAAATAATCACAATCAAAATTATAAAATAAATAATCAATAATATAATTAATGTCAATAGGTATGTACATAAGTGAAATCTATGATTTGAATGTTATAAATTCATTATAGCTGTAGAACGTCTGCTCGATAAGCCAGTGTTTCAGCTTTGATTTAAAGCTTCCCAAGGTCAGTGCCTCCCTGATGTGCTTTGGTAGTTTATTATAAACTGACGGGCCCATCACGTGTGTGGACTTGGCAGTCTTTTCTAGGACATGCGGCACCTCAGCAAGTCGGTCCTTGAGCCGACTGCTTTTGAGCGTCTTGTATGAGGACAAATTTAATTTGACATATACCGCCACCTGATATACTTAGACCGACGGCAGTGTAAATACCTTGCGTAAATTCTATTCATAAGCACCTTGTGTAAATTCTCACAACCTTCCCAATGAATGAGAAATATTGATTGGCCATAAAATGACATTAAACGTTACAGGCAAGTCATGATATACATTGGATGTCTTATTTTCTAACATAATATTACTATCCGGTACATGAAAATGAGGATTCTGAAAGTACGTAATAATCTGTAGTAATGCGTAATAATCTGCCAAGTACGAGTCGGACTCTCGCACGAAGGGTTCCGTACGGTATGGGAGCTCCCCTTAAATATTTATTTTACTTTAATTTAACTATTTATTAAAGTTAAGCATGCAGTTAAATATTCTGCGAATGTTTCAAGCATCTACCTATTACCATTATTGATATCGAGCGAAAGAATTTTGTATGGGAGCCCCCTTTAAATATTATTTTTATTCGATTTTTAGTATTTTTTGTTATAACAGCAACAGAAATACATCATCTGTGAAAATTTCAAATTTCAGCTTTCTAGCTATAGCGGTTCATGAGATACAGCCTGGAGACAGACAGATAGACGTACAGACGGACAGCGGAGTCTTAGTAATAAGTTCCCGTTTTTACCCTTTGGATGCGGAACCCTAAAAATGTTGTTCGGAATATAAACTTAGGGTGTTCTTCCGTAGGAGCTAGAGATTTCGATTGTTATCTTCTATTTATTTTACCTTCTATTGAATTATAGAATACTTACCTATTTTATTTAATAATTAATATTACATAGAATCATTTTTATTCTCTATGGCAATTTTAAAGACGACGTATTCACGTAAAAAGAAACTATTGATAAATAGCACTACAAACTCAACTAATCATACCCCTTAATATGATTTCCTGTTTCGTGGGTCATACATACTGGCAAAAAAGGTCAACTAAGAACAAATAAGTGAGATCGAATCAGAAATGAGGAGGTCCGTAGCGTAGAATAGAAGTAACTGACACAGTTCAGCCAATTTCACAGATAATGTATTTCTGTTGCCGCTATTACAACAAAAAAAATCCAAAAACTGAATTAAATAAATATTTAAGGGGCATACCATACAACAAATCTTGTTTTCAGAAGATTTTTGCTCGCTTTTAACAATGGCAAGAGGATAGAGGCTAAGGGGGCTCAAACTCGGTACGGAACCGTTCGTGTGTGAGTCCAACTCGCACTTGGCCGATTTTTTTTCACATATACCATTTGTGAGATATAACCATACTAAAAACTTTGAGAAAAATTGAAATCATGAACTAGAACACAAAAACATATTTCTGAGCCAAATTTGTTTTCCTAGCACTCAGTTATCTAATTAGTCATCTTATTACGTGTGTGTGATTCGATACGCACTCGACAACCTTTTTAAACCTTTAGGCATTTTATTCAGGTATTTATTTTTATATCATTTAAATTAAAAACAAAAAATGTTAATGGTGTTCCTTGTTGAAAAAATAAATAGGTTTGTACAGATTTTAATTGTGCATGAAATAGTAGCTTCCATATATGTCTTTAAAAGTCTTTCTGAGCGTCTGATAGACGCGATGGGTGAGCAAAATGCTGATGTTTATTTAGCTCAACGTAAAAGTATCAATGCCGCCAGCATGGTGGGCACGCTGCTAACTGATAGTGGGCATGGCTGGCATTTGGTTTATTTTTAGACATAAATGGGTCTGTGGTTGATCTAATTGCTTTTGGTCGATCCAATTGCTTTGTTTTTAGTAGTAGTTTAGTCTGTAGTTTTAACTTAAGTATTATTGTATTTTGTTGTAGTTACTCGTAATAAACGCACTTGTAAAGAAGATAAAAACGCAGATATATTATGTTTTAGTCACGTTAATTTTATCGCATATCGTTGGATGAATAAAAAAACCGTTTTGTTTGCGACAGATTTTAATTTCGTATCAAGAATCGAATTTACTCACTTTAGTCACTCATACTCTTTCACTTTCTGGGCAGAATTCTTCAGTTTTCATGTCTTTTAGTAGCTTCTCTCCACTGCAGGTGTAGCCTTCAGTTCGGACAGCCTGACTGGCGTCGTCCATAGCTTTCCGGAACCAGTACACGCCGCAGTTGCA
This sequence comes from Hypomecis atomaria, assembly GCA_964007245.1. NCBI lineage: Eukaryota > Metazoa > Arthropoda > Insecta > Lepidoptera > Geometridae > Hypomecis > Hypomecis atomaria. The sequence goes on from OZ023305.1 coordinate 586,218, forward strand.
AGTAGGAAGAAGAAGACGGTAAAAAGAATAATCAAAGTCAGAAAAAGCCGGAGCCAATTTAACCTTTTCTCTGTTTTCAAATTTTACCAAAGCGGAAGTCGCAGGAGCTGTTAGTGCCTTTTTGTAGTCATTTTCTGAGAAAATTATGCCAACCGACTGAACCAGTGAGACTACGGCGTTCTTGACGGAAGGATCTCGAATATATTGCAGGTCATTGTACTGTGAACAGAAAGTGTATTTGTTTTTAACCGACTTCCAAAAAAGAGGAGGTTCTGTGTTCATCTGTAAATAAATAAATAAATATTTGGGGACATCTTACACACGGTCTCTGACCCCAAACTAAGCAAAGCTTGTGATATGGCTGCCAGAGACTGATATACTACATATACTTATTTTTAAATACATACTTATTTAATAGTAACTAAATAACACCCAGACACAGAGCAAACACCTATGTTCTTCACATAAATACTTGCCCTGGCTAGGGATTGAACCCACGCCTCTTTGACCCAGAAGTTAGGGTCACTAACCACTGAGCCATCGAGGCAGTCAAGTATGTATTTTTTTGTATGTTCATCGATAATTCAGCCAATTGTGAACCGAAACGAAAAAATGTTTTTTAGTTCGAAAGAGTATACTCCCAAAATGGTCCTGTTTAAATTTTACAGAAATCGGCTGAGTCGTTTCTGAAAAATCAACAGTAATGTAAACAATCCGAGCGAAATATTCGAATTTTGTACACGATGGAAGGCGGTTTGCCAAATTTTTACAAAAAATAATAATTCTAATTAATATTTTCTGTTACAGTAAGAAATGTATTAAAGACGTTCCTAGGTCAGCGAGTGAAATTAATATTTTTTTGGATTATTTGCCATATTTTACAGATAATCTACTCGTCGTAAGTTTACGAAATTTTATTTATGGATCATTAATAGGTAGTGTTAAGGAGGTACATACACCAAAAAACTAAAATAGAGGACAGTTAAAGTTCAAAAGTGCACTTACTGAATTTCACATTTGTTTTTAGTTTTTGCACTTTTGTACTTAGAATGACCATTGATTTTTGGTGTACGTGCCTCGATAACACTAACTATTCGTGGACGCAAAACGTGTTTTCTTAAACTGAGAGTCTGTGAGTACACAGAGAGCAATTCTTTAGTGGCAAAAAAAGAAGATAAAAAAAAAAAAATTAGCGCACTGACCAAGGTAATACGCCTTAACAATTAAACTGCCTTAATGACTAGATAAAAAAAAATAGTTTATCTAAGGATTCTACGGGATCACTTGTAAATACCAACAACTTTGCAAAACAAGATACCTACCATCAAAAACAACACGTTTCGCCCAGCGGGGCGAATGGGGGCCTTCAAAAAGAGTCGTGGGCGATTCGCCCCGCGGGGCGATTTTAGGGCGGAGCGGCGTGCGTCGCTGGCGCCAACAATGGGCTATTTGGCATTCATGTCACAGATAAAATATCAAAAAAAAATATCGTACTTGATTTCGTGCGATTTGCGTAAATTAGACATATTTTAGTTATAATGTGAAATATGTCTTTTTCAGGCTTTATTTCAGGTATCTTTAAGGATTACCACAATCAATAGTATATTTTCAATGTTGTCAAATAGCCCATTATGTTACGATAGTATAATAAAAACATGAAATATCATTTTATTTAATATTGCTGTTAGCTGTATAGTCCTACGATGTTGTTGTTGTTTTACAAGCGACCCAGTATAAGTCACTGAAGGTCTAGAGATAAAATCCATTTGCTCAAGCCCATTGCCACTTGGTAGCGTGCCCAACATGCTGGCAACATTACCAGGCAGAATGGCAATGCTTGCAATGCACCTTTGAGCTAAACAAACGCCAGCATCTTGGTCACGCGTAGCGTCCGACGGGCGCGGAGAAAGATAGTTGTATACATACATTTATATTCCGAATAACAGCGCCGTACAAGTCCAGATGTTCCAAGTAAATCATATTTTCGCGCCAGTCCCGGCAAATGCGCTTGACCAAAGAGTTCGATAAATCCAGTAATTTTAGTTTTGTCAAATTTTGTAATGGCGAATAACCTGGAAAATCCCAAATAAGTATTACTACGCAGGAAATTTAAACACATACTGTTACTATACCGGTCCTTTTTAGTCCTTAGCTAAACTGAAGCCTACCCTAGAAGAGCGGATAATTACATTATTTTTAAGAACAATACTGATTTTTGTTACTTAATAGATCATGAATAAATAAAAAAGCTGAAACTACATTTATACAGGGTTATTTCTAATCAATTAGCATCCTTTTAGGCCTTATTCTGTACATCAAAACTAAAAACTTTTGTTCTACGACTTTTATTAATTCACAAAAAAAGTTGTTGTTCCATAGAAAAATTTCGTTCACTCTCGACAAAATGTATGGAACAGCTGTTTTTTTTTTGAGTTTTGACAAAAGTCACAGAACAAAAGTTGTTAGTTTTGATGTACAGAATAAGCGCGTAAAAGGATGCTAATTAGCATGGATATTATTACAGCTTTATTTTCCGTCGTTCTCTTCTAACCCGCATTTAAAATCATCAAAGAATCTTATTGAAGTTCCTAAACATTTTACGCTTCATGTTTTACTGTTGAATCTATGGAATGAGTTACCGGTGTTAATTATAAACTTTCGCGATTTGAACATATTACAAGTAGCGGCACGTAAGTCGAACGCTGAGGGTAATGTGGAGGGGGTGGCTGCGCATGTTGACCGCCATACTTAACTCATGCGTAGCCACCCCATCCACACTTCGCTCAGCGCTAGACTTAAATGCTGCGACCTGAATTCTTATACAACGTGTAACAGAAAGGTTGAAAAATACTTCAAGAACGCATGTCCAGACATATTTAAAACTTAACCCATAAGGTTTCATAATCTTCAGCATGTTAAATTACTAGTTATACCACGTAAAGTTTTGCGTGTAATAACCGGACGTTGATCCTTAAATTTGTGGCAAATTTTATTATCCTCTTTTAAAGGATACACTTGACATCTTTTACAAACTTCAAAAAATCATTCTAATATGCTGTTTGAGGTTTGTTTGCAATCGCCAAAGCAAATATACCGGAGTCCAGTTAAAATAACCAAATAATTATTTCTCATATCATTTTTTGAGTTTTAATACAAAAAAATAGCAAAGACATAGCGAGTCACAGTTCGGGAGTGGGGGCTCATGACGTCACTTTATACTGAAAAGTATTTTAAACTTGACGTCAAGTGGAACTTTAACAGGCTTTATCTTCATATTTTTGTTTTGTTTAATTGAGAAAAGAAACAATACGTACTCGCATTTTATAATAGTACTAGCTTTTACCCGCGGCTTCGCCCGCGTTATATTTTCATTTTGGCTTATGTTTATGTCTGCTGCGAAACCTAACCTAACCGACAAATATCAAAATACCTTAGTTAGAGGAATGCTTTTGTTGGTTAAGTTACGGTTGGAGTGTATATACAACTCCCCCGTGTATTCCCGCCTTGTCGTGGGGGAGGCCTGAGGCAGCTGAAAAGGCGGCGCTCGAAGTCTCCCTCTTCTTTGGGTCTTTGCCCCCATGGTAGCTTAGAGGCTGGCACTCGAGGTTCAGCCGCTTTTAATTTAAGCGGCTGAGAGGATGGCCGGTAGGTTGCGTGCCTTATGAGGAGTGTCGTAACTGAGGCGGGCTGCAGTGCCACTCTTGCGATGCTGCAGCCGAGGATTTTTTATTTTATTTTATCGCGAAATATCCCTGACATGATCAGGGGTCTTAATTACAAATAAATAAAAAATATACCTATGTTTCAATGTTTTTGGCTGTTTGCAGTTAAAATAAACATTACAATGGTACAGACAAGTTTATACCTACTTGTTCCTAATTATTACTTTTTTACAAATATTTGTGCAAAATTCGATAAAATTGTTTCTAAGGTTCTTATCTTATATTTTCTTTCATTATTTCATCTAAGTTTTTACGTGTTATATTAATTCCAACTTTTTGTTCTAAATCAAATCGCTGCTTTCCATAAACTGAACATTCAAAGATTATGTGCAGTGGAGTCTCCTCTTTTGTGGGTTCACAGATGCACGATGGGCTTTCCCTCAACTTAAATCGATGTAAGTATTGGGAAAACCCACCATGCCCCGTCAGCACTTGAGTTATGATTCCCACTGGTGCTTTCTCTTACGATCTTGTATGCCACCCTTGCATCCGAAAAATATGTTGTGGTTACCGCCGCTGTGTGTCCATCCTGATACCGCCGGTTCCAGTCGTCAAGAGAGTCCTTTCGGATTTCTTACTTGACGAATGAAACGGGGCAGTTATCGTAAATAGGTCTGCACTTCGAGTGCAGTGCTGTTTCCTTTGCTAGCTGGTCCGCTCTCTCATTTCCTGGAGGGAAATGAGAGAGCGTGCGCTTTAATCCAATAAAATTTCACTATTTTATTTTGTGCGTGTAGTAACTTTATGTTAACTTTGAATTTTACTGCTAAGGGATGGAAGGAAGAGACGCCAACTACCGTTTCCAGTGCAGACCTGGAGTCACAAAAGATGCTGTAGCTGGACTTCGGGGATTTTAATGCTTTTTCGGTAGCCTCAAGAAGTGCCAATAGCTCGGCCTGGTACACGGAGCACCAATCGGCCAATTTCAGCTTGCGGGTACTGATCTCAGCGGCATCATCCCAAATGGATAATACCGCCCCGACTTTCCCTTTAATTTTGCTGCCGTCTGTAAATATTTTAATTTCTCGGTTACCTAAGATTTTGCTCTAGTGCTGTTCCGTCTGCCAGGCATATGAACTCCAGCTCTTCCTGCTGCGCTGGGTGTGGCTTCTTAATATAAGGGACCAACTTTTTTGTCTTTCTATCTCCAGTTACTTGCTGGGAATAACCTTTCTTAGTTTCATAAAGCAAGGCTGCTTCCTGGACTCTGATTTGACAGCCGAGGATTAGGGGCCGCGTTGGGATATATGGAACTGGTGGTGTGGGTGCCGCCACCTACCCTACCTTCCGCTAGGCCGTCAACGTGTTAGCAGACGCAGTGGGGCTGCAGGGGAAGAGAAGTGTCGGTATCGCGATGGCCGTTCTCACTGCCTTCTGCAGTTGAAGAGGCAGGCGCTACTATGACTGACCCGTTGCACTGGGACCAGGGCGTTGGAATGCTGTCCGACGCTCAGTGCTGGTAAGTCCCGAGTGGTGGATGACGATGTGTCTTGTGCTCCGAAACACTCCGTCATTATGGCGGGAGCGCAAGCTCCGTTATGGAGCCCGAGTCTGGGCTAGCGCTGTTGAGTTCCGCGAAGGAGTGCGAAAAATGTAGGAATGTCCTAAACTTGCCATGACAGGTTATTTCTGGCGCTTAGACGGCTGCTACTGCGGCCCGCTCACTTAGTTTTTATCCTATCCTACGGGAACTGTTAAAGTTTTTGGGATAAAAAGTGGCCTATGTCACTTTTCGTCTTTCAAATTCATGAGAAACAGTAACTGTCCTATCCCATGGGAATCACGAATTTTCTCGAGATTAAAAAGTATCCTATTATCACTTTCTGTTTTTTAAACCATAGGTATCCATACCAAAATTCAAGTCAATCTTTTGCTCCGTTGCTGCGTCAAAGAGGAACAAACCAACAAACTTTTCGGATTGATAGTATGATGATTCTGTACCATAAAGGTAGAATAAAGAAACATGTTAAACTTCTAATGATAGAAGATTTAAAAATATTTTTAATGTCAGACAAAATGACGGCCTGGTATTAAATGTCATAGTTACATGTAGCATGCAGAGAGAAAAAAACATTTTATCCAATTTGAATGTCAGTTGTCATTTTCAATCCATACTTTATTTCCTCTTCAAGGGGATATAATGGTGGAAAAATTATTTGTCCCTCTGCCATGCTACCTGTGATTTATAAAAGTCTGCAGACAATGTCACCTGTCATCTATTTACGTTTCGCTGTGACGTTTCGTTAGTCCATATTAGCGTCATAGAGGAATTAATCACGTAGCGTCTTTGTGATAGTGGCGACAGTTTCGCTTTAATAGTTTTTGTCCTGTCCTACAGGAACTATGAAATTTTTCGGGATAAAAAGTATCCTAAAGCAATTTCCGCCTTTTAAACTATGGTTATGCCAAAAATAAAGTCAATCCGTTGCACCGTTGCTGCGTGAAAGAGTAACAAACCAACAAACTTTTCGGATTTATAATATTAGTTAGGATTTTGACAATCTAACTCACGGACTAGTTAAATTGTTTTTGTTGTCTGGTTTAACAAACGCCTAGAAAATAACTCTTTCTTCGGGTAAGACGTAAAGAAAGAAATAAGACTTACCATGTTCTTCGCAAGGATTTTCGAAATCATTTCGTTGGATTTTCAGTTCAGTGAGCGAGGTCAAGGTGGCCAACTCGATCAGTGCAGATTCGTTTAGTTGGTTGTTACTCAACGATAAGAATTGTAGCGGAAGACCCACGAACACACCACTGTAACATGTCAGATTTTAATAATAATAATAACATAATAAAACGTTTATTTCAAGTAACTAAGACTCATACATAAAAATCACACATTATTGGCAGGTAGTCACTTTGCATTACGATAAAATTAAAATAAGATTATTACAATTAAATTACAAATTACAATAGTTTATTGAATCAGGCGTTACTTTGCGGAAGTTCATCTTCAAATTCTTGTTTTGAATAAATATTTAATGTATTTCCGCTCTGTCGTAGTTAGTCATATAAGTTAAGGGTACTACTCAAAATCCAAATTAAATCACAAACAAAATTAGTAATTAATCATCAAACTGTATCATGGTTCGACTAAGGTTAGGTCAGGCTAGAAAAGTTAGGCTTAGGTATGTTTACAAAATATGAATGAACCTGAAACATTTTTTTTTTTAATTAATCCGTTTAAAATAATAAAAAATAATTAAACCTGTAACAAAAATAGTGATTAGTGATCTGTTTAAAAAATGTAGTTAACCTGAAAATAATATTTAATTAATGTGTTAAAATTAGAAAAATAATTTATTTATAAAAAATGGTATAAAATAATTGAAAAAATACTTAGTCAATAAATAGCACCCCTATTCTTACTATACTCTATTCGACACGTGTTTCGCCTCTAAACGATGCATCTTCAGGACGTGTTGACTCTTTGAGCTCACTCGCAAGAATGACGGCTCACCGCGCCGGCGCTTCTTATATACTACCGAAGTAAAGGCGATGTGACGGTAGTTTGATCGTTCAGCAACTCGTTGCAACGAGTTGCAACGAGTTGTGATTTAATTTGGATTTTGAATAGTACCCTTAACTTATATGACTAACTACGACAGAGCGGAAATACACTAAATATTTATTCAAAACAAGAATTACAAATTACAATTAAATTATTAAATTAAAATGTCATGAGGTTAATCGAATAAATTACAAAACTAAAATATCCTCTCACGAGCTCTACAAGGAGTGTGCATTCTGCAACCGTGAGCAATGTAGGGACAATCCAATCTATTAGCGAGTGCGAGCAGCATGCTGTTAGGACTCCCCCGCCCCCGCGGCACCAGCGAAGCACATCTCTTGCTAATTATGGCGTAAAAACAGTCGACGCGCGCCTCCGCAAACATTGCAGATGCACTACAATATCGAGGGAGTCCTACCAGCATCCGAAACGCATTATTAAACTGGACACGGAGGGCACTGTATGCCCTTTGTGTGTAGTTAGCCCACAGGCTAACACACATGTTAATACTTAGGTGAAAACACATTACTATTAGGTACCTACCATTAAAGCCGTGGTGGTCTAGAGGTAGTGACACTCGCCTTACAATCGTGAGGTCGTGCGTTCAAATCCCGGTCCCGTACCAATGAGTTCTTTGGAATGTATTTACGGAATTTCACACCACTGGCTTTTCGGTGAAGGAAAACATCGTGAGGCAACCTGCATACGTCCGTAGAAGAAATTTGATGGCGTATGTGAATCCACCAATCCGCACTGGGCCAGCATAGTGAAAACGGTCCAACCACCCTTTGTGGGTAGGCCTACGTCCTGCAGTGGACTATTAAAAAAAGGCTGATACAGTACAGCACCTATTACCTATTTAGTAGAAAATATTGTGGTAGCTCCAAGAAACAAGTAATTGTTACGTAAATTTATTTTAGTATAATTTATGTTCTTGTAACTAAAATTTTGTTTTTTTTCCATACAGAATTTGGCATCCATATAGATCTCAATCCTTATGTCGGCGAAGTTGATAACGACACTTACCTACTCTTGATATTGAACTTACTTGGCTTGCATTTCACATTTACGTTTTTGATGGAATTATCTATATAAAAATATGCATGTAATGTGTAATATTTACTCATTAAACTATGTACTACAATTAGTTCGTACAAATCTCGCAAATACAATAATTGTGCGTTTTAAGGCGATACTAACGCCATCTAGTTTGGTTCATAGGAACTGCTCTAAAACGAATTAAACAGCCGATAATGAGCTTATGAAATGATAGAACGTACAGATAATTTTATTGTAATACTAGATTTTGCGGTTTTACCAGCGTGATACTATTTTGAACTTTGTGTTATCCCATTGGAATCTTTCATATTTAGGGGTAAAATAGCTTATATGTCACTCTCCAATATTTAAACCATATTCAAGCCAAAAATCAAGTCTACCCGTTTTTCTGTTGGTTCATGAAAGATAACAAGCCAACAAACACGTTCTTGTTACGAAAATAAAGATTTCCTTTCTTCTTGAGTTATAATATTAGTAAATAAGTTTGTATAGGCTGGATAGCCGCCTGAAGGCCTCTGACATACTGGACCAGCCTTTTTAATAGTCCACTCCAGGACGTAGAACTACCCACGAAGGGTGACTGGGCCATATCCACCACGCTTGCCCAGAGCGGGTTGGTGGATTCACACACGCCATCGAATTTCTTCTACGGCCGTATGCAGGTTGCCTTACGATGTTTTCGTTCACCAAAAAGCCAGTGGTGTGAAATTCCGTCATAAGTTTCAAAGAAACTCATTGGTACGGGACCGGGATTGAAACCACGATCTCGAGAATATCAGGCCAGCGTTACAACCACTAGACCACCACGGCCTCTGACATAACTAAACGGTTAAAACAACCGGGACCTACGATTTAACGTCTCATTTGAGCCGTGATAGCGCTCAGTTGCAAATAACACCCTCCGTCACCCCATTCGAAGACTGACCGACCGTGCAGAAACCTGCTTAAATTTAGTGTTTGCTGACAAACAGCTCGTCAAACTACTGCTTTGAGCGCTACCGTCGAACCTTGCTTAGGCCTAATTTCACCAAACCATGTTTGTTAACACTTAATGAAGCAATAGCTAATGGGTCTTAAAAATAACAAGACTGTTAGATCATTTTTGTTTCTAAGGAGAAAATGTAACGGACTAATAATAAATCCCATATTAAGTAAAATGTTCATTCTCATTGAAATACGACCTAATCGAAATGTTTGTATTTTACATGTCATTGCATGTACGTCTGCACAACATTTTTTTTAGTCGTATGTTATGCTATGCTATGTCAATCTCTAGGATTATAATAATGATACCGACTTGATATAATAACTTAACTTATATTACTTATTTGATTAATCTTTTGACAAATGATTAAGATTTGTAATCTAATAGCATGTTGTCTTTTAACGGGCCTCTAAAGCAGTGATTAAATTTAACATCTTGTCAAGTGAATTAACAAACCATTAACGCATGGTATTAACTCAATAACTTTAACAGTCAATTAATAGGTTTAAACCTAGTGTGGGATGCACAATAAAATCAAAATCATTTCATTGATGTAGCAGTGCGCCATCTCTCGTCAATATTCAGAAGCTCTTATAACTTCAATTGACTGGTAACCTGTCTAATACGGGTATCAGAGGTGGCGCCGCCAACGCTATAAGTTGGTAAAATGATAAACACTTCACACAATTGGGCGCGGAGTCAGTACAGCGGGTTAGCTCAGTGGTCAGAGTCCTGCATCTGCGACGAATTTTTGAAATGTTTATCATAAAAATAACTCTTTGAGGTTTAACAAGGTATTAAATATTTGACATGGTTTGATGAAATCAGGTCTTAGCTTACGGAATATTAGTACGGATATGAATTCACTTGCCTTGGAAGCTCTATTAATTTGTTGTCCGATAGATCCAGGCTGACCAAATTGCGTATATTTTGAAACAATCCTGCCGGTAACGTTTCTATCCCAGTGTGTGTAATACGGAGATCCTTCAAAGCAGTTGCGCCTTCCAAAAATTTTGATGGCAGATTTTTAAGTTCTTCAGCGATATAAATTACAAGTTCTTCCAAATTCGGACATGCAGCCACGAATCTGTCTGGGATCTCCTCCACACTGGGTGCCAGCAATTCAAATTTGCGCAAACGCTCGCAACGCTGAAGAGGTGAGAGTCGACGTTCCAGCCATTTCTCGAGGGCGATTACTTCAAGTGATGACTCGGTCTTTTGATCTTGCAGTTCAGTTTTATTGCTTGTAACGTCCTCATAATTTATAACATCAAAAGTGTACAGCTTCAGCGTACGTAACTGTGGTATTAACCGTGATGTTTTCTCTAAAACTACATTTAAGGTGCCCGCCAGCGGCTTGATACTGACACCAGCAAGCTCCAATCGGTCGACAGTAGGCGGGAAATGGCTGAATTCCACAGCCTCTATTTGGAAACCTCGTAGCTTCAAAGTATGTAAGTTTACCAACTCAGTGAATGCTCTGGGTCCAACTTGAGACGGTCTGTCAAATGATGATGATAGAATAAGATTTGTCAGTTTTTCTAAGCCAGCGAAGTGATGAGCTTCGAGCTGTTCCGTATCCCCAATACCCCCGAGGTAGAGAAAAGTGTGTCCATTGTTTGGCTTTAACACGATGTTCATGGCAGCTAATGCAGCGCCTATGGAACTGTTGGTGGGTAAAGGGCAGTCATAGATGTGTACATCTGCTATATGGTACTCGCTCGTGAAGCGAGGCAGTGCAGGCGATTCCAGGGCAGGATATCCATAGCAATTCAAGTAAAATCGATCTTTAACGCTGAATAATAACCGTGTACCTGAAACAGAATAATATGGATTTAGAACGCACAACAACGTCGTTTAAAAATAAGAATACATAGACAAGTGTTTTATGTTTTCGTGAAATTACGATATGTCAGTTGTGTTTGGTACCTCCCATTTATACTCTTGTTTGTGATCTCTTTCCGTTCAGTGGTTGCCTGGTAGAGATCGCTGTCAGCGATAAGGCCGCCATTTGTGGCACTAATTTAAGATAAGTTGTCTACTTTGTACCATAATAGTATTAGTGTACACAATAAAGAGTAAGTTCTAAGTTCCAAGAAAAAAAACATGTTTTTTGATGTTCTATTAGATAGAAATATAAAATAGAGAATTAAGTGAAATAAAAAAAATACGAGTTTTTCGGTTAAAACCAGCTATACATACGTGTGTGTAAATAAGGGCAAAAAGGTCCACTTTTTGCCCTTATTTATTTTAAAACGAGTAACGCTAGCTATGAGTTTGTCACGTCAAAATGTTGGCCCCCATAATCCCCTCTCTCAGTCAGTGTACTCAGTTTCACCGACCGCACTGCACTGATTTAAAAAAAATAGTTGTTTTTTTTGTGGGGCTTGATGTAAAATTTGCATTTTTCTATTAGCCTTCAGTTTGGTTTGGTTTGTGATAATGAGTTCTGGTGATAACTGTGAGTAAACTGATAATTGATTAAGTTAATAACCAAGTATGCTGACCATACCTCAACTTATAACTTCTAATTTTAAAAATAAATATTTTAACCAAAAACGCAATACGGACCCAGACAAAATGGACCGGAAGTGACTGAAATAAAAACCAATAGAATGAAAATCTGGAAAGAAGGTAGTTAAAGTAGACTAAAACGTTAAAAAAGGAACCAAATGTCAGAAATCTGATATTAAAAGATGAAAAATAGGAAAAATGGTAGCTGTTGAAATAGGTGAACTGTTCTCATTTGGTCCAAACTAGTAGGTTTAAAATCCTTCATGAGTGGTCCGTTTTACCTTTTCTATGATGGAAAAACAGACTTATCGAAGGTATAAGAAATCATTTAATATCTTCATTGTCTATGATTTTATTAAACATGTGATTCGTACGTTGAATGAAAAAAAAAACAATGCTGATTATTTTTAACATTCAAGAAAGTTCAAACCAATAATAGTTTCTTTTCCATACCCGTTTATAATAAGGTGAACCGTTTGCCTTGCGTTCCCCTACTAACAAAAAAAACACCATACCATCGAGGGCTCCATGCAAATACTGGAAATTCGTATATGTTCAAAAAGACCGGTCGGACGCTGCTTGCATCCAACGCAAAAAACTTATTTCATAACGCCATGACCATTAACATTTTCGCCATAGGACGCCCACTGCCAACGCAAAAAACTTTTCCTCTTTTTAATGAGGTCAGGTGAGGCAGGCCTATATTCAATAAGAATAAGAATATGTTTATTTACCAAAATAATTTTAACAAAATTTGCGCAAATGATACATAAAAGAGACTCAGTATCAAATTCAAAATGTTGCCTCTGAAGGTAGCTAAGTACAATGACGACATAATTATTTTGGTTTATAATACATAGTAGGTATGCAGTTAAACGAAACAATTAGGTACAACATGGAAAATAAATCATTATGTTGAGCAGGTACACAATTAATAATTAAATTTAGTTCATCTACCCTTCTTTGGCGAGCAAATGTAAGATAACTAGGTAGGTATATCTTTTGCAAAAAGGTAGGTAGGTACTACTGATAAAATATATCGTAAACATTTGCCGATGTTGCGCAGTGTCGGTGGGCCCCAAACTAGGCGATGCCTTTATCTTGGTGGTCCGGTGAAATTCAATTATTCTAGAAGAATTTGCGCGGCTTCGTCATTGAGACAAAAATAAACACTTACCATTGATAGCAAAATGTAGCCATTGTTTTTCCGGCTCGGACTCAGTGCAGCCAGGCGACACACAACGTAACTCTTGCGCCGTCGCCACTGCGATCGCCCAGAGGCATACTACTAACCACTGCATCGATTACAATACTAAAAAAATACAAAAAACAGAAAAAATGTTATCAATATCAAACCGTCCAAATGCCTTGGGAGAGACAAAAACAGATAAATTGTTCAATTGACGCAACATAATTTTAAAATACAGGGTTATTTCTATTCAATTAGCATCCTTTCAGGGGCTTATTCTGTACATCAAAACTAACAACTTTTGTTCTACGACTTTTATTAATTCTCAAAAAAAAAGTTGTTGTTCCATAGAAAAATGTCGTTCCGTTCACCTTCGACAAAATGTATGGAACAGCTGTTTTTTTTAAGCTATTGCATAGCGCGGGCCTTGAGCGCGGGGACCGAATCCAGAAATTCCGTAACGAAAAAACCTCACGCTCCCCACTCCGACGGGCAAGGAGGTGTGGCTTGAAGGCCGTGCATCGTCTAACGTCGTTTTAGTTCGGCAGTCTTCGCTTCGACACGGCGTTGTGTGCGATTAGACGTATTGTACGACTTTCGTAGAGTCATACAATACGTCTAATCGCACAGCAATGGCAATCCCCGAGTGCCACACGTCTTTTTTTTTAGTTTTAACAAAGGTCGTAGAACAAAAGTTGTTAGTTTTGATGTACAGAATAAGCCCCTAAGAGGATGCTTATTGTTTAGAAGTAACCCTGTATAAGAAACAGATTGCTCCAAAATGTTGTTTTATAATATTGTACATGTAAAAAGCTTTATAAAAACAAACTTAAAAAAGTAAATTCTACATGTTATACTAATTTTCGTAAGCCATATTGACTAATTCCGTCCTAGGTTATTATTTTATTTATTGTCCTTTTTAGGATTCCGTACCCAAAGGTTAAAAACGGGACCATATTACTAAGACTCCGCTGTCCGTCTGTCCGTCTATCTGTCACCGGGCTGTGTCTCAAGAACCATATTAGCAAGAAAACTGAAATTTTCACAAATGATGTATTTCTGTTGCCACTATAAATACTAAAAACAGAATAAAATTAATATTTAAGGGGCTCCCATACAACAAAACTGATGTTTTAGCCGTTTTTTGCTCGATAGTTATAATGGTAGATGCTACAAAATTTTCATAGAATATTTATTTGTATATTCACTTCAATAATAAATAATAAAATAAAAACAATTAAGGGTGGCTACCATACAGTACGGAACCCTCCGTGCGCGAGTCCGACTCGTACTTGGCCGATTGCGTTTTCAGGTAATGCAATTATAATATTATTATATTTAATGAAAAATTAAAATATTATTATGTTGTTACCACTCCAGCAATACAGATAAATAATTTTGACCTTGATTTTGAAATGTAGGTAAAACCTTATTAAACAGAGCTACTTTTCTTTCTTTGGGATCGTTAGATCACTTGTTAAAGACAAAAAAACCGACTAGGTACTCCAAAGTAACTCTAAGTTTATTATTTTAATTTTTATGATTAATTTTGAAACTTACACGTGTCAATGGTTTTTCAGATGAACAAAAATAGAGCCACTACATTCGATTTTATACTAAGCTATCAAGGTTTGACCTCATTATCTTAGTATCGTTATGAGATATTTATGCAAGTTCAAAGAACAGAGGTGAGAGTTAGCCTTTGATAAGCACAAAACATCTTTTTTATACAATTGGGCACTATAGTTCGGCCGTTCAGAGAATGCGTTCCTGACACGTCATCTTGAAAAAATGTTTTTGGCCGATATCTCGGAAACTACCTTACCTTAAAACATTAAATGGTCCATAAATCGTAAACGGTAAGTTTAATGGAAACAAAAGATGCGGATTTTTTTTTTTCTGCAATAATGATCTTAATGTTTTTTGCCCTTAAGTACATAGTTTCCGAGATATCGGCCAAAAACCTTTTTTCAAGATGACGTTTCAGGAACGCATTCTCTGAACGGCCGAACTATAACACGCGTAACGTGCATGCCTTACTTAGTGTTTCAAACAATTCCTAATTTATTTAAATTAAATTTTTAAGTGCCTTAATTAACTACAACATAATACAATACTACACTACTAAAGCTAAAATTACAAACTGAAACTGTACTGTACTGTACCAGCCTTTTTATTAGTCCACTGCAGGACGTAGGCCTACCCACGAAGGGTGATTGGGCCATATCCACCACGCTGGCCCAGTGCGGGTTGGTGGATCTGAAACTATACTACATGAAAAGCAATTGGATCATCCACCGACCTTTGAATGTCTAAAGATAATCCTAATGCTGAAGCCAATGCCAACTGCCAGATGGCAGCGTGCCCAGCATGCTGGCTGGCAATATAAGCAAGGTTAAGGATTAGCAAGGTTAGGATCGTTCTATGGAAGTAGCTTGTGGACAGCATACACTCAAAAATCTCTTGGCGTCCTGCGCGTCCAATATAACAACGCTTTCAGAGTGCTGATGCGGCTTCCGCCGTTTTGCAGCGCGTCATCTATGTTTGCAGAGGCACGCACTGATGGCTTCTGGCTAATTCTCCTGGACTCGATTCTCATCGTCACTTTTGTGGCCTTTTTTGTTTCTTGCGTATTTGATCTATTTTTGCAAAATAACTATAACATTTGATGAGACGAGTAAATTCATATATGAATTTTATTAATTATTAATCACGATTTTATTAATTATTAATAAAATCGTGAGACTCGTTTGGAAGAAAAATCGGTTTAAAGTTCTAGATGCCACAAAAGTGACGCGATGGTCCACGAAAGTGAGGATGTGACTTTATAGGCATTATTTTCCCAAAATTTACTACGGTTTGTCAAACAAAAGTTTCATTTCTTATTTTCATGATAAACACCTTTAGTTAAAAGTAATGCCGGAAGCCAAAACTTTTTACGACGAATTAATATTGCCAGAGTGGCCGCGCAAAACAACGTGAGCTCGCCTCTAGGACAAAATGAACGGGACGCTTGCACTGATCCGAGTGAGCGGCACCGCTATTATGGCCCCGTTCCACTCGGACCCGGAAAATGGCACTTAATGTGTAACAGGCAAATTCGTGGTATCACTTAATAGTTCGGTCATCCTACGAAACATGTATACTGATTTGCTATGTCAATTAAAAACTACACAATTTTAGCGAAAAGTTTTTATTATTAAAGTCTTAATATAGATCTTAATATTTAAAACGAAACGACTTTGTGTAACAATAAACCTCAAAACATAGGAGAACATCCAGAACATAACCAGACACTATACTAGGTTGTACCAGTCTTTTTCAAAAACAAAAACTATACATATAAATAACAAAAACGTTATTCTAAAAATATCTTAGTACAAAAGACAGTAACCTATTCAGAATCCTAGTGTGAGAGCTAGGGATCCCTCAATCTACGATAAATATGGTAATACAAATCTGAATCCCCAAAATGTATCACATAGCCAACATCTACTAAACAACCTTGGAATTATCTAATATTATACGTTTACATTTAACTATGATATTTCTTTGTGTATTTCTTTGGTTACACTATTTCACAAAACCTGAAAAGATGATTTTGTAAAAAAACTTTACTCCAGTTGCTATATCACATCACACTGTAATATTATAAATGCGAAAGTTTGTGAGTGAGTATGTTAGTATGTGCGCAAGTATGTTTGTTAATCTTTTACGCTCAGAAAGCTGGACGTATTTTGATGAAATTTGGTATGGAGATAGTTTAGACCCGGGATTAACACATAGGCTACTTTTTATCCCAGGTAAACGCGGGTAGCATCACAGGCATTGTTAGTTTCTAAATAAAGCAATACAAAACATCACTTTCGTGGCCTAAAATCACTTTCGTGGTCCAAAAGGCCACGTAAGTGACGGCACGAAGGTGACGAAAATGTCAGTTTTTTCTAAATTCTACAAAGTTTTTAGGTGTTTCGTAACCAAAACCTACATAAATATCTCGCACATTTTGATGTTTTAAATGAGCTATCTTTGATTTTAATTGCTAAAATACAATGCACATAAATGAGGTCCACGCAAGTGACGGTATATCTACGAAAAAATGTTTACTTACGAATAATTTTATTCTTAAGCACGAGGAGCCGCACGTATTACGTCCACAGTGGCGGCATACGACTGAAGTTTAAGCGAAACGAACTCTGAGCTTGATTGCTGATGTTGTGTTCAAAAGCCAGCCGTTAAACTACGCAAATCTAAAGAATTTAAAATCGTGTGACATACGCATATGCTGTTATAAATTTAAAATGATGATGAATAGATACATTTTAGACTATTGGATGTAAAGTGTGTTTTATTACGATAACTGAAGTATATGTATCATACAAATACACTGAAATTTGGTGTGGCAGTAACCAAATGTTTTTCTGAAACGGGAAGTGTGACACGAGGAGAATACCGAAAATGACCCCGTTTTTGACAATGGATGTAAATTTTTTGGTATTATTTATGCTTCAATTATAAAGGAAATATAACTGTGTGACTATCAAATTTGGGCTTCGAGGAGAATTAGCCTTCTAAACTATCATGCGCAAAAAAATTGCCTCGCTGTTGAGTAGGACGCGAGCAAGCGGCAACAGCTTTCTGATAGCCATCACAGACAACTTCAGCTGAATAAGAATAAGAATGATTTATTGGCCTTATAACACTACACTGGGCAAGTCATTTTACATCCCTATTTTGCTGTCCTATCTTGCTTCACCACATTAAGGTGCTGTTGCAATGAATAGCTGTGACATGTCAAATTAAATTTAATAACTTGTGACATGCCCAATTTAATGTATTAATTTTATTTGATTTATGTATTTAATTTAATTTTATAATCAATTTGTAATTTGAATTTGAATGTGATATGGATCTTATGCGTCCGAAAAAAAATATAGATAATATGATTTGATTTGATTTGATTAAGTCTTGAAATATGTAGGCAATATGTACAAAGCAGGCAACACTATGAGCAGTATATTTAGGTAAGTAAGTTAGCCTTTGGTCCGGTTTAGGTCGAATCTGATAAACTGCTCAGCTATTGTCATCGTGATCTTCGTCAGCCGACTACAACTGAATGCCACTTTTTAACCGACTTCCAAAAAGGAGGAGGTTCTATGTTCAACTGTATGTATTTTTAACCCCCGACGCAAAAGAGGGGTGTTATAAGTTTGACGTGTCTGTTTGTCTGTGTGTCTGTATGTGTGTCTGTCTGTCTGTCTGTCTGTGGCATCATAGCGCCCGAACCACTGAACCGATTTCAGTTTAGTTTTTTTTGGATGAAAGGAGACTAAGTCGAGAGTGTTCTTAGCTATGTTTTATAAAAATCGATTGAGCCGTTTAAGAGTTAGGGTGGGTTAAAGTGGGGATGGAAGAACCAAAATTTTCGTACTTTTATTAGTTAGGTTTTTGTGTCGGGGGTTTTTTAAATTTTTAATTAAAGTTTTTATTTTGTGTATGTTCATTGATATTTCCGCCAATTGTGAACCGAATCGAAAAATTCTTTTATAATTCGAAAAGATAAACTCTCGAGGTCCCATTTAAATTTTATCGAAATCGGCTGAGCCGTTTTTGAAAAATCAACAATAATGTAAAAAACGTGAAGGTACATTCGAGCAAACTATTCGAGTTTTGTACACGACGGAAGTCGGTTTTGCCATTTTTTGCGAAAAATAATCATAAAAACAATGTTTTACCTGTTTTACCGCGGGTGGCATTTTCCAACTGAGCGCTACCGTGGCTCGGATGACACGTTAAATTGTAGGCCTCGGTTGTTTTAACCGTCAGAGGCCTTCAGGCGGCCTAATAACTCTGACACCAGGGCTAGCCACCCGGCCTATACGAACTTACTTACTTACTTGACTGCCTGATGACTGCCTCGGTGGCTCAGTGGTTAGTGACCCTGACTTCTGGATCAAAGAGGCGTGGGTTCGATCCCCACCCAGGGCAAACATAAGTGTGATGAATATAGGTGTTTGCTCTGTGTCTGGGTGTAATTTAGGTAGTATCTATATAAGTATGTATTTAAAATATGTATATGTAGTATATCAGTCTCTGGCAGCCATATCACAAGCTTTGCTTAGTTTGGGGTCAGAGACCGTGTGTAAGATGTCCCTAAAATATTTATTTATTTATTTATTTACTTTACCTAAGATTTTTTATAATACTAGAATCGAATTGTATAAGCAAGAAAAAAACCTTTTTTTACCCCGCAGGGTGTAAACTGAATAAAAAAATCCTTGATGTTACTGAAATCAAAATTTACTTTCTGCAGTGATTTTTCAATATGACAGAAAATGTCTTAACATCATTGCAAAACAACAGTTTTCATATTCAAAACTCTTAATACCCTTCGTTGGTAGGCCTACGTCCTGCAGTGGACCATTAATAATATACCTAATTAAAAAACCCCCGACACAAAAATATTTGACAACAAACTTTCAATTGACAGCCATTTTGGGCACATTTGTAGAATTTTGGTTTTTCAATCCCCACTTTAACCCACCATAACTCCTAAACGGCTCAATCGATTTTTATAAAACATAGCTAAGAACACTCTCGATTAAGTCTCCTTTCATCCAAAAAAAACTAAACTGAAATCGGTTCTGTGATTCGGGCGCTATGATGCCACAGACAGACAGACAGACAGACACACAGACAAACAGACACGTCAAACTTATAACACCCCTCTTTTTCGTCGGGGGTTAAAAAAGGCTGTACAGTACAGTACATTAGGTACTTGTTAAAAAAGCAGTTTTGATTTGAATAAATTTTTATTTTGTAGTAACGACTTCAATTGAATCAAACACTACACTCTTTCACTTTCTGGACAAAAGTCTTCAGTTTTCATGTCTTTTAGCAGCTTTCCATTCGTGCATGTATAGCCTTCAGTTCTGACAGCCTGGGCAGCGTCGTCCATAGCTTTTCGGAACCAGTACACGGCGCAGCCGCAACCAGGAAGATGCATAGATGGATTATAATACTCCTGAGGTAGGAAGGAAGGATCTTCCCTGTTTTCAAATTTTACCAAAGCACCAGTGGCAGGAGCTGTAAGTGCTTTGTTGTAGTCACTTTCGGTGAAAATTATCTCAACCTTTTGCCTCAGGGAAACTATGGGAGTTTTGACCGAAGGATCTCGTATATATTGCAGGTCAGAATACTGTAAATAATAAGCATACAATTCTTTATTTGGTACAAAAAAAATAGTTTCAAACAAAAGGAACGAAAAGAATAGAAATTGTTTTTTTTTTATTGGACTACAATTTTACTAACTATAGTTCGGCCGTTCAGAGAATGCGTTCCTGACACGTCATCTTGAAAAAATGTTTATGGCCGATATCTCGGAAACTATGTACTTAAGGGCAAAAAACATTAAGATTGTAGATAATAAAATTTCGCATCTTTTGTTTCCATTAAACTTTTTTGTAAAACTTACCGTTTACGATTTATGGACCATTTAATGTTTTAAGGTCCATTTAATGAAATTCCATTTACATCCATGTACTTAACATAGTTTCCGAGATATCGGCCAAAACATTTTTTCAAGATGACGTGTCAGGAACGCATTCTCTGAACGGCCGAACTATACAATTATACATTTGCGTTACGTTGCATGCGGCACGCATTTTTTATGAATGAAGGTATTTTTTAACGCAAATAAGTCCGCGTTTGATCACCAACTCGCTTGATGGTAAGCGACGTTATGGTCGAAGATGAAGCACGCAGACCTAGAAGATACCTATTCAATCTGACCTTGAAAAGCTTTAGATTATATCTCTTAGGAAACAGGAAAGCAGGAAGACTGTTCCATTTCCTGGCGGTACGAATCAGAAATGTTGAGTCAAACCGCTTCGTACGTATCGAAGGAAAATCGACAGTGTAGGGTGGTAATGTGGCGTCCTCCTACATATCCTGTAGTAAAAAGGGGATGGTAGGATAAGTCGTACAGCTGCACACTCTCCGAAATGAATCCTATAAGAAATGGACAGACTCGCAACTCTACGGTGGTGCTCCAGGCTATGAAGTTTTTTTGAAACTAACTTTTCATCACCTATAAGCCGAACAGCACGCCGGTCCACCGATTCCAAGTAAAATATAAATAATTAGCAAGTCCTAAAGCAAACATTGTTTATGATGTTAGCTATTTTATCCTGCGAGGTTGTTGGTGTTTCCAAGTCACCTGTATATAATACTATTATCTATTTAATATACTACTTGAGCATAGGCCCTCTCTAAGTGACTTATTAATCTTATTTCATTATTTTAAATCAAATAATAGTTATGTACATACGTTTATATCCCATATACCCGCGTCGTACAGGTCCAGGTGTTCCAAGTATATCATATTTTCGCGCCAGTCGCGGCAGATACGTTTGACACCAGACTTCGATAAATCCAGTAATTTTAGTTTAGTCAAATTTTGTAATGGTGAATAACCTGGAAGTACATTTATTAGTTAAAACAATATTATTTTCTCAAGTTGATTATGCAAAACTACAGCTTAGTGATTATAGATATTGTTTTTAAATTGGTTGTTATAATATATTATTAGTATATTTATAAAGTACTAGCTTTTGCCCTCCGCTTTGCCCGCGTGATGTTTTGTACTGCACAATCTTCTAATATATTGAATTGACATTGTGCAGCTCTGTCTCTGTCAAAATGTGAAGTTGACGTTCACGCCAATTTTTGGCATGGTATGAAAATGTATTTGCCGATGCGTTTAGCCCTTAAGTTTTTTTATTGAATGTTATTAATACCACAAAGTATATCTGTGATAAATTCTTGTTTGTTTTTTTCTTAATTTTAAACTGCTTGACTGGACTAGCTCAATAATTATTTTTTTATATCCATGAAATTTGGTTAGCAAGTAAGATTTAATTTGGCTCGTTTTCATGAAAAGACAAATAAGAATAATTTTATTTTGTTACCATAATGTTGTTCCTTAAGCTAAAGTACTTAAATAAACTAGATTATGTATTACTAAAGAGATTTAAATACATGCATTACTTAAAATTTATTGTAAATTAATGAAATTAAAATTGAATTGTATTAGGTAGGTACATATTTTAGGGTTAATTAAATATTAAACAAATAGGGTAAGTTACATATTATAAAAGTATTTATATTTAAGTAAACATTTCATATTTAATAATTTTTAGCCAGTTGTGAAGCTCTAGCTTCCACGGTAGGATTCCCTGTGTTTGTGGAAGCTAGTTCTCTTCAGGGATGATTTAGAACAGGGGGTTAGTAGGAGTGAAATACTTGTCTTAAAATTTCATAGTTAATTCATACGACAGAAGTGCACTGTACTGATTCTTAAAACTAGCTAAGTCAAATCACGAGCTCAATGATTACATAAGTAAATCCCTTTAGAATGTTGTAGGTATATTCTTGTAGCTGAAATTTTAGAATTTTCTACAGAACACTTGGCACCCGTGTAGATCTCAATTTTTTTGGTGGCGACACTTTGGCTCCCATTTCACATTAGTGTTTTGGATGAGATCAATAACTTACCAGAGACTTCGCAAAGGTGTTGATAATTATTTCTGCGAAGTCTGAGCTCGGTGAGAGAAGTCTGTGTGGCCAACTCGTTCACTGCAGCTTCGTTCAGTTGGTTGTCACTCAACGACAAGTATTCTAATGGGAGACCCACGAAGACACCGCTGTAACATGTTAGACATATAGTTCGGCCGTTCAGAGAATGCGTTCCTGACACGTCATCTCAAAAAATGTTTTTGGCTGATATCTCGGAAACTATGTACTTAAGGGCAAAAAACATTAAGATTATTTTTGTAGAAAATAAAATTTCGCACCTTTTTTCCAGTCAACTTTTTTGTAAAACTTATCGTTTACGATTTATGGCCCATTTAATGAATTTTCATTAAATGGACCTTAAAACTTTAAATGGTTCATAAATCGTAAACGGTAAGTTTTACAAAAAAGATTACTGAAAACAAAAGATGCGAAATTATTTTCTTCAAAAATGATCTTAATGTTTTTTGCCCTTAAGTACACAGTTTCCGAGATATCGGCCAAAAACATTTTTTCAAGATGACGTGTCAGGAACGCATTCTCTGAACGGCCGAACTATAATTATTGATAATTCAAAACTCTCAATAAGACTAAATTCAGAACTTTCTATCATTTGATGTATAAATTGAACTCTACCAGCATTTTAAATAATTTTTAAGGCTTATCCACAAAGTGTAATTGGGCCATATCCACCACGCTGGCCCACTACAGGTTGGTGGATTCACATACGCCTTGTTTTTTTTACGGACGTATGCAGGTTGCCTCACGATGTTTTCCTTCACCGAAAAGGCAGTGGTGTGAAATTCCGTACATTAATTCCAAAGAACTCATTGGTACGGGACCGGAATTCAAACCCACGACCACACAATTGTAAGGCGGTTGTCATTACCACAGCTACCACTAGACCAGCTCAGTTTTTAACCGACTTCCAAAAATTAGGAGGTACTATGTTCGTATTTTTAGTTCGAAGGGTATATCTCGAGATGGTCACATTTAAATTTTACAGAAATCGGTTGAGCCGTTTTTAAAAAACCCAACAAAAATGTAAGCAATTCCAGCGAAATATCCGAATTTTGTACACGATGGAAGGCGGTTGTGCCATTTATTGCGAAAAAAATATCTTTACTACGACGATATAAAATACCAAATTCCGTGCGTTAGAACAAACCGTTTCGAATCCTCATTCCTCATACGAACAGCCAGAATGTGGAACGCTTTGCCTGGGTCTGTCTTCCCGCTAAAGTACGACGTAGGTGTCTTCAAATCCCGAGTAAATAGGTATGTTCTAGGTAAGCGTTCTACACTCTAGACCGCATATCTGCTCAACATCAGGCAGTATGTAGTCAAACGCAAATCTATACGGAATAAAAACTATCAATTGCTTCCAACCGAGCTAATTGGTAATTAAATGGAGGCCTGCGTCCAGCAATATATTACGTTCTCCCACTAAGATCACAGGAAGTTGTTCATAATATAATTTGGATTAACTTGCCTTGGAAGCTCTTTGAGTTGGTTGTCCGTTAGATCCAGGCTGACCAAATTGCGTGTTTCTTGAAACAATCCTGTCGGTAACGTTTCTATCCCAGTGCGTGTTATACGGATATTCTTTAAAGCAGTTGCGCCTTCTAAAAATGATGATGGCAAATTTTTTAGTTGTTCCGCGAAATAAATCACAATTTCTTCCAAATTTGGACATGCAGCCACGAATCTGTCTGGGATCTCCTCCACACTGGGTGACAGCAATTCAAATTTGCGCAAACGCTCGCATCGCTGAAGAGGTGAGAGTCGACGTTCCAGCCATTTCTCGAGGGTGATTACTTCAAGTGATGACTCGGTCTTTTGATCTTGCAGTTCAGTTTCATTGCTTGTAACGTCCTCATAATTTATAATATCAAAAGTGTACAGCTTCAGCGCACGTAACTGTGGTATTAAACGTGATGTTTTCTCTAATACAACATTTAAAGTGCCTGTTAGCGGCTTTATACTGATCCCAGCAAGCTCCAAGCTTAGGAGCGTGCGTGGAAGAAGGTTGAATTCTTCAGCTTTTATTTTGAAATCTCGTAACTCTAGAGAACGTAAGTTTTTCAGCGCAGTGAATGCTCCGGGTCCAACTTTAGGCGTTTTATCACTTGGTGATACACTAAGATTTGTCAGCTTTTCTAATCCCGCGAAATGATGAGCTTCGAGCTGTTTCGTGTCTCCGATACCATCGATGTAGACGGAAGTGTATCCGTTATTTGGTTTTAGCACAATGTTCATGGCAGCTAGAGCAGCGCCTATTGAGCCGTTGGTCGGTAATGTACAGTCATAGATGTGAACATCTGCTATATGGTACTCGCTCGTGAAGCGAGGCAGTGCAGACGATTCCAGAGCAGGACGTCCATAGCATCTTAAGTAAAATCTTTTTTCCACGCTGATCGTCAAACTTGTGCCTGAAACAGCACACACAAATATTTTGTTACATAAAATACAACAAATGACACGCATACAAGAACATAACAATACGTCACAAAATAAAAGCACAACACTTCATGTGATGTGAGTTAATTAAGGCATTTTTTCGAAAGAGAGAAATCTTTGCAAGATACCCAACTGCTGAGGTGTAGCCGGGGGAATTGTTCTCAGTAAAACCTCTCAATGGTCGGCTTTTGTGCGCTCTAGCGAGTTCCGGGATCTCCAGGAAAACGCACCGAAGTTCCCAGTATTTTAACTTCTCGAGCCCACCTAGGCTTTATAATTATGTACGCTAACGAAGCCACTCACCGTTGCCTTCCTCCCTGGGTCGAATTGAATAGATGGAATAAGAATAATAAGAATAATTTATTTCGTGACCATAATGTTGTTAAGATGGAAAAAGCCACATCTCAAACCATCGACGAGAGGACCGCTTTTAGTAGGCTTACTATAAGCAAGTGATACCGATGCTGTATTCTATTCCCCGGCATCAAGGCAAATAAGGCCTAATCCTCAATGTTAAGCTTGTGATCTGCAGGGTTATAATCATCAGCATTTCAGTCAGAAGACGACATTCAATTGTCCACTGCTAGACATACGTATCCTTTCTATATCTATACATCTTCTCTACATCTATAGTCTGACCGTTTAAATGAAAACCTCGCGAGACAGGGACAGAGACGGCGGGTCCCCGCCGCTCGCACCTGTCTCTGTCCCTGTCTCGCGAGGTTCTCAGTTAAACGGTCAGACTATACACATATAAATGAAATTGGAGTGTCTGTTAGTAATATTGAAATAACCGTTTTTTAATACATGTATATATGAAAGATGTATACGGTACATACAGTAAAATATTTTTTTTTTACAATTTTTGTCAATCTGTCTGTCTGTTTGTTCCGGTTAATCTCTGAAATGGCTGGACCGATTTTGACGGGACTTTTATTAGCAGGTAGCTGATGTCATAAGGAGTAACTTATGCTACGTTTATTTTAGAAAAAATCTATTTATCTCGGGCTAACGCAGGTAACCGCGGGGCGGTGCTAGTCTCCAACAAAATCCGTTGGAGGCGGCTTGCATACAGCGCTAAAACTAAAACTAACTCTTAATCATATCATATAGAGTACACCTGTTATACAAAAGTGAACATCCTATGCCTAAGACGATAACTATGATGGTTTTTCAAAGAAAATTCTTACCATGGAAATTAACGTGGTTTTCACACATTTTAAAACGATATAAAACGAGACTCACTCACGAGTACGTATAGTCATAACACTACTATAGCTTCGGTCGCGTTCGGCGACCTTTCTCAAGTTGGCGAGTGCTAGCACGCGGAGCCGTCTCGCAATGCACACCGAATGTCGCGACCGAAACTATAGTAGTGTTATGACTATACGTACACGTGAGTGAGTCCCGTTTTATATCGTTTAAAAATTCTTACCGTTTATATCAAAACTTCGCCACTCTCTATCCCGCGGGAGCTCTGTGCAGTCCGGCGACACACAGCGCAACTCTTGCGCCGTCGCCACTGCAATGGGCACAGAGGCACAATACTAACCACTGCATCGCCTACAGTACTGAAATAAGAAAACATTTACTCTTCATGAAAAGAATAATCGTCATAAATATTCCAGTTTGATTATATAATAATATGGGACAAATCGCGCACTAAATTTATGAGACAAATGAATGCCTCATCATCCCGACGTTTCGACTGAGTCCACTCGTGACCACGATCGATGCAACTCGGTCGAAACGTCGGGAAGATGTCTACACAAACTATGGCATATTAAAAAATATTGATATTGGGCCATTGTGGTGAAATTTTAAATGTTATGTAAAATAGACTATAAAATGATGTTCGGCACCCGATATAAAAATATAAATAATCAAATATAAATATTAGGGGACATCTTACACACGGCCTCTGACCCCAAACTAAGCAAAGCTTGTGATATGGCTGCCAGAGATTGATATACTACATATACTTATTTTTTAAATACATACTTATATAGATACTTATACTTATATATGCCCCATTTCAAAATTTCGTAGCGGGTGTACTTGCCGTCCACTAAATGGGCCCCCATAAAGGTACCTTAAGTTGGCGCCAGAGGGGCAACATTGGTGTGGACGGCTTAGGGTGTCAAGAGGTGTGCT